>CAJQZP010000008.1:3065000-4265000 GCA_907164705.1 Parnassius apollo
TGGATATAGTCCGATATCGAAATATTATATGTATGAGTTTTGTGATATTAACGATTTTGTTCTATTTCTTTTTGGGAACAGTATTGTTCGAGAGTTTCTGCAACGTCCAACATCAATGGCAGTAAAATTATAAATAAAAATACAAACTTTGAAAAGTAGAATAAAACATTCATCTACGTGTATTGAACAGCCGATTTTGATATAAATAATAGATTCTTCGACAAAAGAGGTGCTTTATCTAAATGTAATACTTTTTTGATTAAAGTGCAAAATATATAGCTCATTCTGACCCAAAAATTCACAGGCTGCGACTGATTTCCGAATTGACCATTGAATTAACTACTCGATCGATGTTCGATCTGTTGATCAGATAAACAATACTATTTTTATTTTAGGTGTTTTTGTGACTGACTCTTTAGTCTTGTGGCCGTATACGTGACGGACGATCTTGAGGTCCCGGCTTCGAATTCCAGGTCGGATCTGAATCAGTTATTGGATTTTTTGATAAGATTTCTTGGTAGCAGTTCGAAGTCTGGAATTTCGGGTGTTACTCTCTCTCTCTCTCTCTCTCCCTCTCTCTCTCTCTCTAGGGTACACCTTTGCATGTCCGTATACTTGGGCACTATAGTCTTGTCCTACGCAAATGACTAGTCTCCCGAGGATCTGAAATTCGATCTAGAAGACATTATTATAAATTTTTTTATATAATATTTTTTTCTTGTTTTGGGTGCTTTTTACATAAAAAGTAAAACATTCAGTCAAAAAATTGACAAACATTTAAAAGTTAAAGTAAAAGTAAAGTTACAGCCTATATACGTCCCACTGCTGGGCTCAGGCCTCCCCTCATTTCTGAGAGGGTTTAGGGCAAGGAAGTGTCCGCCGCGCTGCCCAAATGCATGTTGACGAACTTCACATGTATTCTAAATATTTTTTTTTCTTATTCCTCAGAAATGCAGGTTTCCTCACGTGATGTTTTCCTTCACCGCCGAGCACGTGGTAAATCAGCACTTAAAATTGCAATTAACAATTTCATTGGTGCCGGCGGGGATTGAACCCGGGTTACTCGCGTTCTGTTATATTTACAGCGATCATTAACCACTGAGCTACCACGGCTCTTTTTTACATATAAATGACAAACATTTAGTCCTGAAAAAATATTTTTGGGTAAAAACTTATATCTTGCGGCATTTAAACCTTCAGCCCCGCAGACAAACGCTAAGCCACTTCATTATTGGTACGTTGTTTTTTTTTTACTAATATCACCTTAATAAACCTTACCATTCGCAAGTGCATTGACGGACAATAGCATTTTCCAGATAATGTCAAAAAGCAAGTTGCTGAGCCAACTTAGCAGATCGTTACTTTATCTAATGCGCGTGCTAAATTCTAATCTGCGCTTGCTTCACTTCCTTACCTGTATTACAATACCTATAATTCAATAGCGGTAAGCTCCGATTTCGACCAGATTGAACAAATATTTATATTGCCTTTCCCAAGCCGACATCCACGGTTAGGCAGATAAAAATGGTTACTGCAAGTTATCCTTATAAAATAAACATACGCTGACGCGGCATTTTTTAGAACTTTAAAAAAAGAACAATGAAAAATACATTGTTGTCGTGCAACTTAAACCATTGATAAAGCGCACGCTGTGGCAACTCTTAGAGGCTCGAATTTTTCCGATTAATTTGAGTTAGTTTCTTACGTTATATACAGTCAAACCTGGGTAAATGAGAACTGGCTAAGTGAGAAAACTCTATAAATGAGAGTAATAGCCAAGATCCGTCATTTTAAGCTCCCAAAATCTCTATTAGCGAAACACAGAAACCTCTGTAAGAGAGAGTCGTTTTTCTCTCATCCTCCGTAATTCGACCTCCGTAAGTGAGACTGATACTTATCTATACCTCTATAAGTGACAGCCGAGCTTTATTTATTTATATTATTTAGGAGGAACTATAACTACAATAAAAATACATACATACATAAAAGATACACACATACAGTAACAAATTACAAATTTAACATCTGCTATTTTATGACTCATTCTTAACTTTCGTGGCACTTCCTACAATTGTTTTTGTATTGTTTTCTCATCAATATTGTGCCTATTCTATTTCATGGAACTAAGTAACGTTGTTGTTTTATCGCATTATTTTTGAATGGACACGTGTGCCTGTGTACCGTCCTGTTTGTCTGTGTTGGAGACGGTCCATCAGTACTTTGAATACGCCGAGGTTGTTGATCAAGCAATATTCTACAAAATTTATGAGTTAGAGAAAAACATTCAAAATACAAAAACAGAAAAATTGACGGATTTTTTTAAGTGTAAAAAAGTTCTAAATAAAATAAAATTACATAGTGCATGAATTTTAGTTTTGTTTTCGTAAGCATCTTGATACCTACCCTTATAAGGTACTTATATGTCGAAATCTAATAACCGTAACATATACACACTATTAAAAATATATATGAACATAATATATGTTGTGCATATTATTTACCAAATTTTATCATATTACATATTTACTACATTCGTACTTGTTGTGACTAGTTATTGCTGCGTACCTCTATAAGAGAGAAACGCTACCCATGTAACTGCATTAGCGAGAAACTCGGGTTAGTGAGAAACCTCTATAAGCGAGAATGAGATTGTACTCCCTTGAACTCTCGCTTATCCAGGTTTGACTGTACTTAGTTACTCTCTCTTTATAATATTACAGAGTATAAATTTAATAGGGAGAAAGAACCCCAAGGAAATATTATCATATCTAATAGTTTTAAGAAGTACGAGTCCTTTTTTGCTTATTAATCCGTTATCTGTCACTGCCGCCAAGTATCACTGCTTACACTGTAATAAAGACTAGTACAATTACAAGCTGTTAGATATTTCGTGATTGTCTTTAGAGGACACACCTACACATCTATATCCTTCATTGTTTTAAGTTAGTTGTAGTTTTACCCAACCAGGGTTACCTAAATTAAAGTCTTGAAAAGTCAGTTTATTAATTATATTTTGACACAACTTTTGTTAGGATAATTTATTTTTCACTCCTCAAAACCAAAATTAGTGAAGGGGCGTTGTCTTTTTAATGTCACGTAAATAACGTTTATATTTACGTAAATTGCGTCCAATCATACTGATCGAGATAAAACGGGTTGAACAGGGAAATTGTTATGCGTTCGACAAACACAAGTGCGTGCAAATACATTTTAATATTTTTTTCAAATAAAGGTATTTATAGTAAAACTAGAGCCGTGGAACCGTGGTCCAAGAACTAAGCGCTCGTTGTAAATTTCAACAACAATCGGCTTTGATCTTTGCCGGAAGCAACTGAATTTAATAATAATTTTAAGTGAACACATTCTCGGCGATAAAGGAAAACATCGTAAAAAACTCGACTTTTTACTGAAAATCATGAATAAAATCTTTGTCTGATCTGCAGTCACAGACAAGATTGTCTTCGTTTTGAAGCGAGCCATTAAAACAAGCCGCCAAAAAATATAAGTCAACATTTACAATTCGTCAAATCCCTTTACAAGATGCAGAAGTGTAACTTTTGAATGTGGTCTCTTATATTGGACGAAAGATACGATTCATAAAAATGCGCGTAAAAATAATCATAATGTCCTCCAGATCGAATTTCGATCACGACGGCCAGCCTCAACGGAGACTAGCCATCGGCGCAGGAGAGGCTTATAGTGCCCAAATGTATGCACAAGCACAGGTGCACGCTCTATTTCCTCTCGCTCATAATCCGATGCGACGGTAAACCTACACGACCGGAGAAAGGTAAGGTACAGAAGCAACGGCTTTATGTGCTTTCCGAGACACGAGGGTGAGACACCGCCAACTTTCTGACTCCGGGCAGCTACTGAGAATTTCTTGACGGAAAATCTCAATAATTGGATTTTTGGCCCAACCTGGTATTCAAACCTGGGACCTCATGATCCGCAGTCCCACTAATACAACTACTAAACCAACGAAACAGTAAAAAAAGAACATATAGTTATTGTGAAGCACCGACGCCCCGTGAAGTCTGATGATAGACCTAAAATTCTTGCGAAAGATTACCGCTTCTTACGAAGGGTGTTTATCGAGGGTTTTGAAATTAAAAAATCATCCTCATTTCAATAGAAAAGATGGATGAGTGCTATTATCTACTTGGGATCCTAAAATTAATAAAATTAAATCCAAACCCAAGCATACCACCGCAAGACTTCAAGACACTGTTAGCTTATTTTTCATAGATCGGACTAAACATTCATATTCAAAAGCGGTAGCCGGTGGGAAACTGAAGTAAGGTATCTGCCTTTTAATTCTTAATCGAGGATAGATGTAGATATTTTATGGATCATAGTACCCACTTCACACCACAGCACATACATCAGATGGACTGTGTGCTCGTTTATCATTCTGATATTTAAAGAAAGTCATTTTTCTATGCAACGTTTAATGTCGTATGTATTTTACCTCTGTTAACGTATACTATTATTAGCGTCAAGGTGCGAATAAGGGGTGGGCTAACGACAAGCGACTTAACCGCGACGTTTTGAAGCCATTAACCACATTGTAAGTGACGCAGCTGCAAGCTTGTTCCAAACGGGTTACTGTGATATTCAATAATTATTCATGACAGTGTTTTAAGTAAAGCGCATTTATAAAATCACTAGTCTTACAGCCTATTTTTAGATTTTTTGAGAGCTACTGCTTTTTTACCAGTAATGTGTTTATCAGCTTATACGAGTACATGCATGTATGTTATATTATGTTTGTTCATTTGTGGCGCTATAGAAACCAAATGAGTTGGCTGATTTTTATGATTCTTACGTTATTCAATTTCTCTTAACCCTGTGAGTATCACAAAAAACATGATGTTAAAAGAAGTTCAATATGGCGACAACCAGATGCCATATTGCTAAAAAAACAAATGACAGTCGCCGAACTATGTCAAAGTGTATATATATATGATATTTATTTATTTGATTTGGCATATATTTTTATAGAATAGGGTGACAAACGAGAACACAGTCCAACTGATAATAAGTGGTTGCTGTTGCCCATAAACATCTACACCTATCCTCGATTTCAAATCAAAATGCAGATGCGTTGTCACCCGTGAGGACTAATATGGAATGCCTCGTTTTCAGTAAAAAGGGTCTCCGGTTCTCTATAATCACATTACGAAATACAGAACCATTAAACTATTATTAGGAATTATGTGAGAGCATAGTCCTTACCCGGTCGAGCAGATCCATTCATGCTACAACTATACTACTATAACTGCATCCACTTTTTTGTCTGTTTGTTCGGGCTAATCTTTCGAATGGCTTAACCAATTTTGATGAAATTTTACGAATACATAGAGGGAAATGACGGAAAATCTAGGCTACATTTGTTAAGAAAAACCAAATAATAGTAATTTTGTTAAATCGAATATTTGAGAAGTTGGCCTTTGACTTTCTCAAATCTAAATAACGCTACATTAAAAGTTCCTATCCAGGTGACGTCTAGAATGCTAGCATGAAATAAAATGTAAATTTGCAGCTATTTAAAAATGTTTAAAATATACACAATTCGCAATCCTTCCTCCGATCTGAAGATAAATATTTCAAATTATATTATATTTCAAAGCCCGTACTGTACCGTTCGAAAGAATCAATGAAATACTAAAATTTTGTTTACAAATGGTGTGTGCACAGCATAAATAAATTGTGTTGAGAATTTGCATGAACACGTCAAGAGATTTTTGTTATTGATTCACGTACGTACTTGCATTTTGTTACTGAAAACATTTTCATAGTTGATTTCTGTTGTATAATAAAGACAAGTGACAGAAAAAGAACTAATTGGTTTTTTCAATTTAAAAATAATTCTTATTTGTATTGATAATACTGCTTTTGTCGAAAATGACTGCCTCGCTCGCCTAGTGTAGTCCCAAATTATATCCCGGGGCAGGCCAAAAATCAGTTGTTGGGTTTTTTGGACATGAAATTCTCCTTAACATTCTGGAATCAGAAAGGTGCTTCTTCTCCGTGACTTGGAAAGCACGGGAAGCCGTTGATGGTGCGCTAAATCGCTCTCCGGTCGTATCGTGTCCCATTGAATAGGGTGCGCACCTGTGCTCGCGTATACATTCGGGCACTAAATCCCGTCTTGTCCTAGTGCCATTTTGACTTTCAGTCTGGAGGATATTATTATTATTGTCAATTTTATTGATAGTAGTGACGACTATGCTTTGATTTGTAGCCCTGTGGGACACGGGATCGATTTTCGCACAAAGGAAGTACTTTTTGCCAACAAATATTTTTTGCGAATCGTGGTGTTTGTTGAATTGTAATATTTGCAATGCCTTTTATTTTTTTATACATGTAAACCGACAACGAGAAGTTTGAAACTGGCTGGGCAAATGATTTCCAACAGAGAAGCTCCTCTCTCTTCCTTTCAATTTCATATCATCAGATCTAATAATAAAAATAAATTATTTAAATTGGTTCAATATAGGTAATGATAACGCGTAACAAACCGTTAAAAACAGTCAAATTAAGAATTTTTTTCCTTTTAAGTGGGCAAAAAATTGAAATTTAATCATTTTCTCAAAATTAAATATTTTAAAAGGGAATGTATTTAAGTACTTCAAAGCTCTTCATTTAGTAGATGTAATTCGTGAAAAGCTAGTTACGCAGAAATGCAAAACACATGATAAAATATGACTTTTATCTGCATGTAAAGTCAAACTATAAATAACATTTGTTATGGTGGTTTTTATCTTAATTCAAAAACCGGCTTCATTTCCAATGTATTTCTCGTAGTGTTGTTAGATTTATGCTTTAATATTTTATTTCACAATTCGTCCGAAGTTTTTATGTTAGTGTTTGGATCGATTGCTATGAATTGTATTGTCGTCATAATGAGTATGCGTATAGAGCCGTGGTAGCTCAGAGGCTAAGCGCTTTCTGTAAATTTCACAGTACGCGAGTAACCCAGGTTCGTCCCCGCCGGCACCAATAATATTTTTAATTGCAATTCCTGATTTACCACGTACTCCGGGGTAAAGGAAATCATCGTAAAGGAACCTGCATGTCTGAGAAATTAGAAAAAAAATTTAAGACATGAAGCTCGCCAACACCCAATGAACCCAACACGCAACGCGGTGAACATTTCCTTGCTCTCAAACTCTATCAAAAATGAGAGGAGGCCTTTTGACTTCTCTGGCTTCTTTTAAGCTTTTTGTATATTAAACAAGCTATATTTCTCTTTGATATAAATGTCCTCTCCAAGATTATCCACTACTGGTGGAGCGATTAACCAGATCCGAGGCGAAGTAACAGCAAGGGTGGCGCGCTAATAAATTGAGATATTTTCGGCGATTGGGGTTCTTCGGTTCGATTCCCCGGTTCAACCTTAACCTTGTTATGCAAGATGTTACTATGTGGACTGTATGTGCGGTTTCTTGAAACCCCAAAAACAAGATGGCCGACGTGGCACGCGACAGCTTTGGATGATGCACTCGCTCTTCTAAAATCTACAACTTCAGTGTCTTCATGGATTTCTACTTGAGCCGGTAGGGGAGAAAAGTGTGATGAGGAAACAAAAACGACTCAAGTCCAAACAAAAAAGGAGAGACTTATTTACCGGGGTGGAGTTCCTGTGGTGCCTCTTGGATGACGCTCCTAGTCTTGGTGCGTTGGAATAGGGCACTCGAAGGCTGCGGGCGCCCCTTAATTGTGTCGGCCATCTAACCACCTCCATCTCAGCGGGGCGCGTTCCTCATTGGCCCAAAAATCACGTCACCTTCTATATCCCCTTCAGTGCGTGCGGAAGGAATGCGTGGATACAGGACGGAAAGACACTGGCGAACAATAATCAACCGACCAAAATGTGAGAGTAACCGATTCTTTTTCCGCGCAACCAACTACTCTGTGCTCTGTTTGAGCACAGACTTGGGAATTTTTAATTGGCTTTAGAGTAATAATATACAAATTACGCCTGTTCTTACTTTGAGATATTGGCGACAAGCATTTCCGAGCAAAAATTATGTGCAAAGAGTATTATTATCACTACGTTTTAACGTTGGAATAATTGTATACCTATGGTTTTAATTATATAACATTAACTGCTATTAATACATAAAGGGGATTGCCCACTCTTCATAGACATTTCGGCCATGGGTGCCCACATATAAAAGCATATAGATATGATAATATACAATTAAAAGAATAAAATGGTTAAGAAATTGGTTTAAAAAAAGTGGGGAATTTTAAGATATAAAAGTTTTTATTTTCACAAATACAGTTTTTTAACAACTAATTTTACCGATGTTATCGCGTTTAATTTCTTTGATTTTTAATTCCCGACGTTTCGGGTGATTTCCAGCACACATGGTCATGGGGGATTGAGGTGACTGGTGTACCGAAATCAGTGTTAACTTGGAGTAACTTCAGCTTTTTAATAACTATTTATGGTCCGATCTACGCAAAATGAACTTACTGTCTTGAAGTCTTGCGTGGCATGCTTGGGTTTAGTTTTAATTTTATTAATTACAGGGTGGATACCGCCACCGAAGTATGCGGTGTAAGTAAGAGAACAAATGAAAGGAAAAGTAATACGTTATGGTGGGATGATGAGGTACGGGTGGAAGTTGAATCAAAGAAGAAAGCATGGTTAGATTTACTAGCAACCAAAGCTGATAATTCTTCTGGTATGAATGATGAGATTGAAAGAAAAAAGGCAGAATTTAGACGTCTAAATAAGAGAGTGAAAGAAGTTGTTGAAAGGAAAAAGAAAGAAAGAACGAATAAGAATGATAGAAGGATATCTGATAATTTCCAGGCTAACATAAAAATGTTCTGGAAACTCGTAAGAACTGCCAGGGGAAATACAAAACAGCCTATAATAAATGCTATAAGAGACGAGAATGGATGTATTCTGAATGATGAAGTTTCGAATTTAAACAGATGGAAGGAATACTTTGAAAGCGCGTTTATGAGTGAAGAGTCTGATTAAATGAACAAGAAATTCCGAAAGAAGTGGAAAGGGGTGTGGAGATAAGTGTAGATGAAATAATGAAAGCAATGAAAAGCATGAAAGCAGGTAAGGCAGCTGGATATGATAGAGTATCACTCGAGATGCTAAGGGCTGGAGAGGGAGTGGTGGCAGGCCTGCTGTACACCTTGTTTAATTTATGTTGGGAATTGAAACGGGTACCGGATGACTGGTATAAAGCAGTTATAGTACCAATATATAAAGGAAAAGGGTCACAGCAGGACTGCAAAAACTACCGCGGTATCAGCTTGCTTAGTATTGTGGGTAAACTGTATGCTAAGGTGTTAATTGAAAGAGTTACGAAAGAAACTGATGGAAAAATTTGGGATGTGCAAGCGGGTTTTAGAAAGGGAATGGGGTGTACAGATCAAGTCTTTTCCATGCGCATGATTGCGGAGAAGTTTTAGGCCAAAAACCAGAAAGTTTTTTGTGCGTTCATGGACTTGGAAAAGGCTTATGACAGAGTGGACAGGAATGTGTTATGGCAAACACTGAACTCATATGGGTTGAGCGCTGGTTTGATACAGGCATTAAGGTCTCTTTATAGGGACTCTAGTGCTTGTGTCAGGATCAATGGGGTCTACTCGGACTGGTTTGGCATCCAAAAAGGTGTCAGACAGGGCTGTGTGGCTTCCTCCCTTGGCTGTTCAACCTATTTATGGACCGGTGTTTGCAAACTTTGAAAGATGAAGAATGTGGGTTAAGAATGGGCGAGTTAACCGTCAAATGCCTTTTGTATGCCGATGATCAAGTCGTACTTGCGTCATCGGCGGCAGAGTTGCAAATGATGGTTACATTAATGAACTGGGAATTAAAAGAAAGGGGAATGAAAGTGAACGCAAGTAAGACGAAAGTGATGGTTTTTGAAAGAGAAGAAAGCAAAACGGTATGTGAAATAAGAATAGAAGGAGAGTTGATTGAGCAAGTGGATGAGTTTGTGTATTTGGGATGTGTATTTAGCAGGGATGGCAGATATGATAGGGATATAGAACGACGAGTAAATGCAGGGAATAGAGTGAATAGGGCACTACACTCTATTATGAAGAACCAGAATTTGTCAAAACAGGCACGTATGGTAATTCATAATGCTGTGTTAGTCCCTGCTTTAATGTATGGTAGTGAAAGCTGGGTGTGGCAGAAGAAGCACGAAAGTAGAATAAATGCTGTAGAAATGCGGTCTTTAAGGAATATGCTAGGGTGTAATCTGAATGACAGGGTGAGAAATTGCGTGATAAGAGATAAATGTGGTATGCAAGATGATGTTGTGACCAGGATTAAGAAATGAATGCTTCGGTGGTTTGGTCACGTAGAAAGAATGAATGAGGAAAGAGTGACAAAGCAAATTTATATGGCAGATATGAATGGCCGAGTCGGGAAGGGACGCCCTAGGAAAAAGTTTATCGACCAAATTGGCGATATTTTTAAAATGGGCCACGTTAGAAGTACCCCTTAACCGACGAGCATGTATGCGTAGATATATGGATGTAAAGGATGCGAAAGAGGTATGTCAGGATCGTGCCAAATGGAAGTCCGTAGTCTCTGCCTACCACTCTGGGTGACAGGCGTGAGTGTTTATGTTTATGTTAATTACAGGGTCTCAAGCAGGTGGGAGTATCCAGTTTCCTTCTCTATTGAAATTAGAATGTTTTTAATTTCAATAGCCTCACATATCATCCTTGGCAGGAATTAATGTTCTTTCGCGAGGATTTGTGGTCTATCAAATCTGATATATGTATCTTCTTCAGCGGCTTGTAGAATAGGAGCTCGCTTCAAGATGTAGCCAATCTTGTCTGTAACACCTCTGACATATGGTAGTACAGCAGGCACACGCTCGACTGTGCCCGACTTCACTCGGTTACTGTGACATAGGTACGGGACCCGAAGCTTGTTGTCGTGCAGAACTTGCTTGACGTGCTGAAGCTCGGAGGCCAGGTGTTTGTGGTCACAGATCCCTTGTGCTCTCTGTAACAAAGAGTTGCCCACGGTAGCTAACTGTGAAGGATGATGGTGAGATTCACCGTTTAAATATTGGTTTGTATGGGACTTTTTTCTAAATACAGTGTAACCTATGGTGTTAATAGAATTTCGGATGACTAACACATCTAGAAATGCTAAGGAATTATTTGCCTCTAATATAATATCATAATCACTGAATGGAATTTAGCACAGAGTGGTAACAATGGATAAAATCCATTGGTATTTTTTTTGCGCCCGAAGCAATTGGAAAGGGCTAACTTTAATGAAGGGAGGCGGAAAACGCATTACGCATACCACGATAGCCGGTCTATCGTGGTTATGAGGGACTCACTGCGTACCGGGGGGAACCTAAGTGATACCCTTTAAAAACCGCCTTTGGGGACTGGCACCTGGCTGTTTAAGCTTCTTATGCCGTATCGGAAGCGACCCTCTTTTGGGAAAAGAGGGCGCAGGAAAAATTCATAATTTCCTCCCCAATAAGCTATCAGGACCTGTTGGCAAATTCCCAGCACTCCTACTGTGGTGGGGGGGGGGCAAAAGCCTTAATAGGCAGACTGTTGTCATAATGAGATGTGTTCCAAGGGTTTGGGTATGAAAGTGAAAGTCACATTCATACCCAAACCAGGTAGGAGCGTATATGCAAATCCTAAATCCTAGAGACCCATTAGCCTCAGATCCTTTCTCCTAAACACTAATGTGTGTAAGGGAATTAAGGGGATCGACGCAAATTAACTTAATTATTATTATATTATAGGACTTATATATAAGTTTTTATTATTGCTTGGCTTTAATAATCACATTATTCCTGCCCACACGCAAAATACACGCTTAGACGTGGAGTTGCGAAAAACAGCCCGTCGTAAACTAACTAACTAATATCATGATCAAGTTTTGATCAGATCTTTAATTTATTTTATGATTTTTTTATAGGATAGCGTGACAATCGAGCGCATAGTCCATCTGATGGTAAATGGTTGCTGTGGCCCATAGACATCAAAATCTATCCTCGATTACGAATCAAAATACAGATGCGTTGCCACCCGTGAGTAATAGGATGGAATGCCTCGTTGCCAGGGTCTCTGGTTCTCTACACTCCCTATCGGAAACACAGCAGCATTAAGCTACTATTTTACGCTGGTACTCTGTGAGAGCGTGGTCCTTCCCTGGTAGAGCCGACCCATTCATGCTACAACTATAACTGCAGCATGACCCTACCACGTACGAAAAATCTTATCTTATATATACAACCTTATACAACATTTGTATCATACACAAGCAATACATTATCCAGGAATTGAGCAGGAGGCGAAATATTAGACTGATGCCGTGCCCAACCCAAATACCAAATTACTGTCATAACATGGGCACAGGATCCTACCGTTCGACGGCCGACAATACAATTGCAACAATACTTTTTAATTGCACTTCTACCAGACTCATTGCCACTAATTAAAATATATATAAAATATACTTTACGACTGATGTGTTGACTTGCGATTCTAGCCCTAAGTAAAGTGCAGCTAGGGCTAAAGTTTACTCCTTCCGTAATGCTGCTCCTGTGGTTGTTATATAGTTCTATCCGATAGCAACCATTAAATCAAATATGCTCACCATAATAGGAGCGAGCTTGCTTTAATTGGTATGTGCCACAAGCAATGAATATTAAATCATTGTAAGTTAAAACAGGAAATTCCCTAACATTTTCAGAGTCTACATTTATATTTCTAAAGTCTGCCCTAGCTCTATTTAGATTTCGTTCCCTAACATACTCAGACAAATCATTATTTGTCTCCATATTTTGGTGAATGATTTCAGGCATTTGAGCCGCATCATCCCTATCCCTTATTTTAGTGTGGAATGTATTAATTAGAGCAGCAGCCACAGCAAAGTCTATCATCAAATGTTTAAAAGCCCTGTTAAAATAATTTTGGCGAAATATTTTAAATTGAGTTTTAATAATGCCATTCACCACCTCGAATACCCATCGACACATAGTCACGGCTCTGGACTTATTAGCTTCTCTAGTCGTTAACTGAGATTCACCATCGGGTGGAGACAAAAGTACATGAACCTGATAACCACAATGTTCTAAAAGAGGCTATGAATCCCTAAAGCCTCTATCTAGGATGAATACATCTCCAGATTCAAAATATTGCCTTAATGAACTGGATTCATTATCATTTTTTATGATATCCGCATTTGAGGTTGTTGCAGGATAAGGGCCTAAAACATCTATGATGTAACCATCACTACACACAAAAAGGAAAGGCTTTATAAGATTGCTATATTTGTGTAATGAGTAAGTTTTTTCTGATATAAATAATTGGAACTTTTTTCTATGTATGTATATGTACCATCGGCAATTATGACAGGCCTCCTATTTTCTCCCCCATAAAGTCAATTTGAAATGAGAAGATTTCTTTGAGCTATTTCTGCTCAGGATATATGATTTATGCCCAAATTCATAGGAACAAAATCCTGATTAATTATTTCGCGGGCCATATTTATAAGCCGCTCTAATGTGCTTCTTGGCACTTGCAATAATGCTGACATGCGTTCGTCACTGTCTCCTATTCTTAACTTCATTAAATATGCAGCAAGTGCAAAACAACCCCTATGTTTACTTGACAGTCTAGGAACTACAGACAGAATTTTTTGGTATTGTGCCTTTGATAAGCCTAGATAATAATGTACAGTGTGCTCAGGCATACTGTCAATATTTTCAAAGTCTATATGATTGTGCATATTATCTTTCAATAATGTAGCAAAATCTTCAATTTGTGCTGCACTAAATGTTTTAATAGGATTATATATTGATTCTAAAAGTAAATCCCAAGAGTTACTATTTAAATGGTAGTTACAGATTCTACATTCTGGAGGTACATAGTAATTGTAATCGCAAAAAAGACGTACCCGCAACGCTGTTGGAACAATGAGTCGATTGGAGTCGTTACAACCAGGAAAAAAACATTGATTTTGTGTTAGTGGTGCTCTTACATAATTAGGCAGCAGTATACTGTGTAATATATGACCTAAGCTTTGTTAATGTGGGTGCAATACATTGCCGACCTCAGATTGCAACGAGGATGAACTAGATGATTCAGATGGTGGTTCCCGTTCTGCAGTTGAATGTAATGCTGCTCTATCAAACCTTCGCCAACAATTATGACACACACGAGATAACGATGGCAACTGAAATAATATTAAATACAAAAGTGAAAAAGTGAACTAAATAAAAATAAAATAGATTTGTTTCCTTTAAACACAAATACATACAAAATATTTATCAAGTTAATTGTTTCTGCACAAAAGCAGACTTAATGGCCTATATTATTTAATAATTAAGCATTTAAAAACTACCAGTAGTCCAAAAACAATGATAAATTAATTGTCTCATTACTTGGTAATTGGTAAAAACGGTAGCAGTCTACCTGGTGCTGACAAGCTAATCTTATCGCCATGTTATAAATAAGCTTGTATTTTTGTCAGATATAGTTTGTGTGGATGTAATCAGAGTAAAAACATGTATCACTATCAGATATGAGCACACACACTTAATAAATTAAAAAATGTTGAACACGTACCTCACGTGGTGCAATTTGATGGGCAATTTCATTCCTTATGAGTTCCTCACGTGGAGAATCGGACCCAAACAATGTGTGTGATCTTATTCTCAAAAGTGACTTACCACAGCTGATACATACATGTCCATGAATAATAATTGTTGAATTTTCCTGTTCGCTAGTTGGATTTATTTGATTCCAAGCAGCAGTCCAACATGCGTAGCATACTACACTATCACTCGAAACTTGTACCTAATAAAGAAGCCATAATTATATCTATTGATATAATTATAAGACAACTCAGTTAATAAGCATTGCTGCAATTGTAGAATGAAGAAAAGGAAGACATGACACATGATTGTAACTATTTACCTGCTGTGGTCAAACCCATTCTTGTATAAGATTTCGTAGTTCTGGAATTTCCAACAAATGCCTTCGTGTTTTCGCTATATTAAAACAACAATTTACATAGCGAAAAAGGTCCTCTTGAATGAGTTACCGAGGACTGGGAAGAAGTCTGGCCGGCGTGGAAGCTGGGATCATTGTTAACAGTGGATATCGAGTCCAAGTTCGTGCAGGGGTTATTGAAGGAAGCGGGTGCGGGGTCCATGTTCAGACCGTTTTCAGTAGGGTGGGAAAAAATGTCAGAGTCCAGTTATAAGGCTTGTTCGTTACTTCGATAACAAATTCACAAAAATTAAAACAAACAAAATAACACGCAAATTAATTCTACATGTGACTATTTATATATAGATATAGTTGTAAACTGGATTGTAATTTCATTCTTTGACAGGGCCTAGCTGTCAGGCTCGATGTTGCCACTTAACTGACATAAAGTCGATGAAAGGATATCGATTTTTATTCGATTAATAATATCGTTAAAAAACAATCTTTGAGGCGCTTTAAGTTCTGCACGCTTTTTAAAATACATGTTCCTTTATTTATTTAAATGCTATTTGAAATCTAATTTTAAGAACAGTTAAATTGTGCAGTAGCGTTTTGTTGAGCTTTAACCTTTTGAGCGCCACGCCAAAAACGCATTACCGTGTCCTGTACGCCAAAGCGCCAAAAAAAAATAATGTTGCCAAGAGTTGACATATCGATAACGTAAAATAACTTGTTTTTGTTGGTTTTTTATGCTATAAATGACTCTTAATAAACTGTGTGTTTTATTTAATCTTGTGCTGTCTTCCACTCTTTTTATATATGTACTTTGTACATATAAACGTAAATAAAAAACAAACAATAACAATAAAATTAGTAACAATAAAATAGTGGTAGTAAACCACAGCACTACTCTCCATCCTAATGACGACACTGTCACGACTGGACGACAACGGCGTAGCTGACCTTCCTTTTTGAAACATTCTTAGAATGTTGTGTATCGATTTCAAAATCGATCTAACCGAAATATACATACATCGATTCATAATATTTTATGTGTCGGGGAAGGCGTAGGCCAAGTGAAGTACAGAAGAAAAGTCTTACACTCTTATGACAATGGGGATTTGATATGATGCTGATGCTGCTAGATGATTTTGAGACTTAGAAAGAAAATGGCACAACACAAAATGAAAAATTGCTCTTCACACCTTAAGTAAAAAAAACATTAATTGTAATTTTGTATTATTATTAAAAAAGGTACATAATTATTCATTAATCAACAATTGTATATAATTATTCGCACTAGGTAAATCAGCCTTATAATATTAAAATCTTGGTCATGGAATAAATAAACATAATTGTTCACCAATCAATCAAAAATTCAATTCATCAATCAAAAATCAAAATTCATCATCATCGACGCTTTCCAAAATCCGAATAAGTTCTGAGGAATCGTTCATGTTGCATTGCTCTAATTTTCTCGGTAATCACTTATGACGTCATCAGGGTGTCGTCTATCCTTGATCACGGTGCCCAGTGAACTGATTTTCGATGACGCGCTAAAGATGCGCTAGAGTTGAGATATTAGATTTATTATGTGAAGATGATCTGATAACATTTTTTTATTCATGTAGCTAATTAAAAGCCCCCCCCCCGCCGCTTGCGCACTCTACTCACTTTCTGCTCGCCTGGTACTTTGCTTTGCTTTGGCGCACGTGTGGATGATGGATTCGACACTAAATAGAGCAATGTCGGACCCAGAGATGTCAATATGCCTGACAGATGAAAATGAATCGCCCTTGAATGCTCTGTCTGATCGCCTGCGCCTTCAACAATATGAAGACTTTAAGATGGAGATGAGACAACTTGTAACTACTTTAGTTAGTTCGCATAAGGAAGAGATGAAGCAACTCAACTTAACTATGAAAGAAATTCAAGACATAAACAAAAATATTGAGGCTTCCCTTACATTTGTAGCTTCGCAACACGAGGAGCTGAAACAAAAAATAAACGTCCTTGACGAACGATCAAGACAAGGTAGGGAATATATAATATTACTAGAGAATAAGCTGGAAGATCTACAGCTTGCGTCACGTAAGTCTAATTTTGAAATTAAGGGTGTGCCCAGAAAGGATAATGAAACAAAACAAGACCTATTGGAAATGGTTGTCACGCTCTCTGAGACCATTGACTGTAAATTAACAAGTCTGACATCAAAGACATTTATAGAGTAAGGAGTAAAAAGCCTAATCAAAAGAGCATCCCCATTGTAATAGAAACCGGCTCTGTTTTGCTCAAGACTGATATCCTGAAAATGGGTAAATCCTTTAATATAAGAAACAAAACCAAACTATGTGCAAAGCACCTAGGTCTAGAGTCGCACGCTGAGACACCAATCTTCCTTTCGGAGAATTTAACTCAAAAGGCTTCCCGTCTCTACTATCTGGCTCGTGATCTCGCTAAATCTAAAGGGTACAAATTTGTGTGGACATCCTATGGCAGGATTTATGTGCGTAAAACTGAGCAGTCCCCTATCGTGCAGATCAAATCGGAACAACAGGTACACACGTTACTTTTAGAGCAAGTCTGACTATTCGTATATTTAATATTGACCATGCTTTCCCTTGGCTATTGCTATTGGTTACTGCATCAAAAAAAAATTCTGTCTTAACTCTGTTGTTATGAGGGCTTTGTTTATGTCTCACATAACTAAGTTTGCCCTGCAACTTGTAAATACTGAAACTCTAGACAACTTTGAACAAATGTATGGATACATTTGTTCAAAGTTGTCTAGAGTTTCACTTTCACACACACACCTACACTTCCTCATACATCTTGTACACTTACACTTACAAAAATATACACACAGCACATTTATATACTCACCGTTACATAAACTGTTACTTATTCGTTTCTCACACACTCAGGAACTTAAACTGTTAATGGTTCAGCTTCACTCAAATATATTTTCTTTAATAACATTTACACAGTTTAATGACCCCTTTTACAATTTATTGACTTTACATATAAAATTAAGCAAAACCTACATAATATCTTTACCTCTGCCTTACATTTATATACCATAAATGGGTGACTCACTACACTCGATACAGGAATTAGACAAAATTGAGATAGCACATGCAGTTGAATGCAAAGGAACTGATCTCGACGGGCGCATACGCATTAATAAAAGTGATTTTACTATGGTAGCACAAAACATTGTTAGTATATATAAAAACTTTGACGATTTTACACTTACCCTTTCAACTTTATCCTTTGAAACTGATATGATTACTTTAACAGAATGTAGGCTAAACCAAAACAAACCACTCCCGTAACTAAACAATTACGAAGTCTACTGTACTACACGCCAATTGAACCAAAATGATGGTGTGGTTGTCTATATAAAAAAATCTCTAAAACACAAAGTAAAAGAACTTAAATTACAGCAAGCATCATGCCTGCAGGTAGATGTTCTTAATAACACTGTATTATGCATTTATCGGTCTCCATCGAATCCAAATGCTGAAAACTTTTTAAATTCATTAGACTCTCATATTGAGTCACTTCCTTCACATAGCAGTATTATATTAGCAGGTGATATTAATATAAACATTAGGCCTCAAACTACGGAACGACCACAGGAATATAAAAACAGAATGTACTACTTAGACATGCTTGCAAACTATGGTATATTAGCCGGCCATACTTTACCTACAAGAGAGCAAAACTGTTTAGATCACTTCATGCTAAAAATAAATAAATCTAAGTATAAAGCATCAATTGCAGTTATGCAGACCACCACCACGGATCATTCTACTATGCTCCTGTCAATTTCTAAATTAAAAACACAACTTAAAGATAATAAAATTAAACAAACTAAAAATTTTGAAAATGCTTTAAAATACCTACAGACTAAAAACTTATCAGAATTATTATTTTGTAATGATCCATTGGCTGTGACTAACAACTTAATACATAAAATTACTGAAAGTCTTAAACTAAATACATCAGTATCTAATATCCCTTGCACTAAAAGAATAATACAACCATGGATATCTGCAGGAATCTTACGATGTATAAGAAACAGAAATAAACTTCAAAAAAACTTACGAAAAGACCCACATAATAACATTCTTCGCGTTACATACAGACGGTACAGAAATTACTGTAACAATTTAATAAAAAGAATGAAAAGGCAATATGATAGAGAAAGTATTATTAAATCTTTAAATAACATTAAACTCTTATGGAAAAATATAAAAAATATTACTTACAGTAATCAATCAAGAAATACTAACGCTGAACTATTCAATTTGAAATCATCGCCCACTGAATCTGCAAATTTCATAAATAGCTATTTCGTTAATATAGGAATGCAACTTGCCAATAAAATACAGAACGTCAATGTGACACCTAGTATACCTATGGAAAACAATCCAGGTGCCATTACACTCCTTTGTTTTACTACATACATACATAGAAGAAGTTAAAAATATCATTTTAAACTTAAAATCAAACAGCGCTCCAGGCTGGGACAATATCTCCAATGACTTCATGAAATTGGCAGTCACTGACTTGGCTCCTATTATTTCCCACTTAAATAATCTATGTTACGATACAAGGATATTCCCAGCACCATTAAAGCAGTCCATTATTACACCTGTGTACAAGGGCGGAGACAAAGATGACATTAGTAATTACAGACCAATTTCGGTTATACCAGCAATATCTAAAATTCTGGAAAAGTTACTTAATATTAGATTACTCAATTACTTAAATAAATTTGATATATTAGCACCCACACAATTTGGCTTCAGACAAGGAAGATCGACAGAAGATGCAATTATTGAATTAAGCACATTTGTAACAGAACAACTCGACCACGGTAAAAAATGTTTGTCGGTCTTCCTTGTCTTCTTTGTCGGTCTTTCCTTGATCTGAAGAAAGCATTCGACACCGTCTCAGTCCCTAACCTTGTGCACAAGCTTGAAAAAATTGGAATAAGAGGGACTCCGATTGCTCTTTTCGAAAACAACCTATCGGAGAGAAAACAGAACGTTAAGCTTCCTGGGTTCATTAGTGGGGAAGCGGTGGTGTCATCATATGGCGTACCACAGGGTAGCGTTCTGGGCCCGACCCTATTTCTAATTTATGTCAATGATCTGTGCAGTATGACCATACCAAATACCAAAATCCTGTCGTACGCCGATGACACGGCTTTGGTTTTTTCTGATGAATCTTGGGAGGCTGTCAAGACTAGTGCTGAAAGTGGTCTAGCTCGAGTCGCTCTATGGTTGCAACGAAATCTCCTCACTTTGAATACAGCTAAGACAAATTTTGTTTGCTTTAGCATTACCAACAACTTGCAGCCACAGAATGACTTTTGCCTTAAAATTCATATGTGTTTTGAGGATGCTAAAAACAAAGCTTGTGACTGCCCATCAATTGAAAAAGTCTCTCACACTAAATATTTGGGCATCGTTATAGATCAGAGGCTATCGTGGTACCGACACTTTGAGCATGGCATTAATAGGACCCGAAAATTAATTTGGATTTTAAAAACTCTAAGACACGTAATATCTGATAGTACTAAGCAATCGGACTCTCCCAGATATCTTCTTAACCAAATATACACGACCCTTGCACAATCTATCATAACATATTGCATTTCGGTGTGGGGTGGTGCTGCAAAGACCAAATTTCTTAACTTGGAAAGAGCCCAACGAACCCTTATTAAGGTCATGTATTTTAAAAAAAGACGTTTTTTCACTGAACAACTGTATAGAATAAGTGGTTTACTCTCAGTTAGACAATTATATGTTACTATGACAATCCTCAAAGCACACAAATCCCTGTCCTTTGACCCATGCGTCATGAAAAAGCGGCGAAAAGATGTTGTGGTTAAGCCTTCTGGTACCAAAACAGTTTTTGCTAGTAGGCAGTTTAGCTCATGTTCTGCATTCCTATATAATAAAATAAATAGAGAATTGAACATATACGACAAAACGTACAGGGAGTGTAAAAACCTGATACTAAAGTGGGTGCAATCGAAAACTTATGAAGAAACCGAATTTCTGCTGTACCGCATTTCATAATTCACTTTATGTACAATAATATAATTTAACAAAATGATTTTTCACACACACACACACACACACACACACCACACACACACACACACACACACACACGCACGCACGCACACGCACACGCACACGCACACGCGCACGCGCACGCGCACGCGCACGCGCACGCGCACGCACACGCGCACGCACACGCACACGCACACGCACACGCACACGCACACGCACACGCACACGCACACGCACACGCACAAACACACGCACACGCACACGCACACGCACACGCACACGCACACGCACTCGCACACGCACACGCACACGCACACGCACACACACACAAACACTCACACATGCGCGAGCGCTCGTACGCACGCATGCACACATACACACTTTTGTAATTTTTGTATATTTTGGTTGTTAAAGTCGAGTAATTTGTTTTTGTTATTTTTGGTTTTTTTAAACTAAAAAATGTATGTTTAGATAAGGAAGAGCGGGATTTCCAAACACAGGCATTACTTGCTTAAATGATCCCAGTCAACTATATAAAAAATAAATTATTTTATTTTTTTATTTTATTTTTACAAACATTTAATATCAAAAAGCGAAGTGAAGTGTTCAGAGAAATTGATTAAATAGGCCAAAATAAACATTTACGTATGTTATTATTCAAATAAATCGCCGCTAATAAATATTAAACAAGTAAATGTGAGTGAATTTATAATTCCAAAATGTAGAGATTGCTTAGTGTTTTGTAAAATGAATGTAAAGCTATTATTGCAACTTAGGCCAAGAAGGAACAGTAACGTAGACGCGGAAACCATGCTCAGAAAATCGTAAATCCGGAGCGGTCCATTGCGATTGTCAAATTTACGAGACTGGTGGTTCGAGATAATAAGCGATTGAAGCTCCAGTTAAAGGTATTATTTGCACACGCCACAGTCATTTTCTGAACTGAATTGGGAAGTTGCATGAGTACGAGCATATTGATTTTCAACGCAGACATGGCATTTTTTCGCAAAAAAAAACGATTGGCATTTGCTATCATTGAAAGTCAATACACGGTGCTACAATAATCGCATAAAGTGTTTGACAGATTTAATGGGGGGCAAGTTAATTTATTAGGAAAATAAAAGAGTTAATATTTATTTCTAAAATATTAGTTATATTTCTAATAATTAGATCCGAAATTGATAAATCAAACTACGAACATAGTAGACTTTCTACTATGCTACGGATATTCGTATAAGTGTTTTAAAGAATATGCAAAAAATAAAGGAGCACTATTGTGAGGCATTATTTTGCGTATTTACCTAAATATTTTAGAAGCTGATAAACTTAAAGTAAAAATTCAACTTCTGAAATGCTATGACATTGTGTAACAAATAACTTTACCTATCGCCATCTGGTAAGTAAACCGTTTCCCGAGGAACCATAAGAACTCTGCACGCAATAATGTGCACTTATGTACTCGTATGTACCTTAATCCATTTTAATTCTTTGCTAAAAGTTTAATATTAATACAGTATTCAGCCTATTATATCACTATCACAATTTATGATTAACAAGTTTAGATAAAAACATTTTTATTTTAATATTCTTATTCTTCGTAAGCCCGCAAAATTCAACTTAAAGACGATTGGATTTCTAGGGTTTTCATTTTTTTGCGCGAAACCCTAACTCATTTTGTGAAATTAAAGTAGCTTAAGTTAGTCTTTATAAATAATATCAGCTATCTGTCAGTGAAAGTCCCATCAAAACTGTTCCAGCCACTTTGGAGATTATCCGAAAAACATTCAGACAAAGATACAATTTCTTTTATTATAATAAATACCATGTAGTATACTTTCATATGCATTAAGTAAAAAGCTGATATTTTGGCATTACAAACACACACTCCAAGAAAAATTAACGTTTACATTAATATTTTATTATGTAAACTGGAAGTAATTCCCTTGCTCATATCTTGTTAATATTATTCATCATTTTGCAACTCTTAATAACGTCGAAAAACAATTTTAAAATAATTGCTCATGTTTTTAATTAAACTGTAAGGAGAATTATCAAGAAAAACGTTATACGTGTAGCTTAACTGAGGAAAAAATGTTATTAATTGATACGAAAACTAAAAGTATATTCGTATGGTATGCATTTAGTAAAAAGTTCTTATTTTGCCATTACAATACGCTTCAATGAAAGATTACATAATATTTTATTATGTAGTTTTATAATTAATACTGATGCTTATATTTATAATCTTGTTGATGTTATATATAATTTTGCAACTCTTAATAATGCTGTGACATAAGTATTAACATTACTCCTGGGAAAACAGATAATCACGCACATAACTACCTAAATATTTGCTCTTTTCATGGATTATTACCAACAAATTACCACCATACACATCAAAGCGGCTCGTGTTTAAACCATTTTTACTGATCATCAAGCAATTTTACTAATATTAAAATTAAACTCACCTAGAAAAACTGCATACGCAGTTACACTAAAGTCTATATGACGAACTTAGGAAATGACATTCGTAGTATTACTTTTGACTTTGTTTATTGCTCTGATAATGCAAATGCGTCCTTGAATTACTTTATAAATTCTTTACAATACGCAATAAAGAATAATATATCAAAAATAAAACTATCACGTAAGTATTACGATAATAAACCTTGGATAACACCTAGTCTCGTCCGCTGTATAAGAAATAAAAGCAGTTTTAAAATAATTGCTCATCTATGCAATTAAACTCTAAAGAGAATAATCAAAAGATAAATTATACGTGTAGCTTAACTGAGGTATAAAAATGTTGTTAATTAATACGAAGACTGCAAGTATATGGTAGTAGAATAAATGGTCGCGATTGCAACCTTATCGTCGACACTAATATTATAGCTCGCAACTTTTGATGTCAAATTTATTAAACGAAATTACATGACTGGTCTTGAACAACGGCAGTTGGTCTTTTAAAATAATGGCCTGTTCTTTCCAGTACTTACGTATACAAATGTAATGTCTGAGAATCGAGCGTTCGCGGGGCGATGGGGAGCAGGGTAAGTGCGCCAAACAACTTGCTTTGACACTATATTACTTCAGTGTTTATGCACGGATGGTGGACGGAGGCCATATGCCTGAATGTTGTGAATAATCTGAGTTTTAATGTAACACAAACTTTTTATATTTTCATATAAACTCTTTCGAATATTCCCCCCCCCCTATATTAAAAAAGCTGTTAAACCACTAATAATTTTGTGTATATCTTATAAAAATTGAGAATACTTAGAATCCCGACTTTCAGGTATAAACCTATTATAGTTGTAGAATTATTAAAGTCTGACAAGTGCAATTTTTATTTTTTATCTCAACAATAGTATGTATACTACTTATCGACAAATTGTAGTGCATGTTACTGTGGTAAAACGACTCAATGGTTCAAAGCCTGCATTGATTCAAGTCTGGGTATTTTTATATGTTTTATTTATATGACACAACTCAACAATACAAAGTAAATTCTTAGTGAGGTTAGTTGTTAGTTGTTTTAATTATTTATTCACGGAAATCTTGGTATAAGTCTTATTTTTGTATTACTTTAATCATTCAATACTAATAAAAAAAATACGTGTGGCACTCGATGACTGCCGCGGTAAAGCTATTGCATAGCATTTTTTATCAACTTATGCAATTATAATTATTTATTTATTTTATTTATACAGTTAAGTCTTTGATATTAAATCAAGTTACACATTTTGAGCGTGGTGACCGATAAGAAAACAATTTTTTTTCTCTTATTGAATAAATGAGAAGTTAATATTGTTTAAAATATTTTTAATATCTTACAATACATGAAGGTTATTCAGGAATTTTTATCATTGAGTGAGCAGCTAGTGTACACGCATACGTCTAGTCGCACGCACACAAACACCGTGCCGAAGTCTGCCGAGTGCCGAAGTCTGCCGAACTGAAACGACGTTAGACGATGCACGGCTTTCAACGCCACACCTCCGTGCCCGTCGGAGTGGGGAGCGTGAGGTTTTTTTCGTTACGGAATTTCTGGATTCGGTCCTCGCGCTCAAGGCCCGCGATAGAAGTTATGCAATAGCTTAAAATATTTACTGGTATAAAATTTTTCAATAAAATATTTGGAATAAGTAGTACCTTTGTAAGAACTTACAGAATAACTGAATTTAATGTTTCTATTGAAGAAAACTGAAGCGACAGTAGCCTAATGGCAGGGCGCGGACCGCGAACTCAAAAAGGTCGTGGGTTCGAATCCGCCATTCGACTACTGGCGTGAATCTCTCATAACACAAGGATTTTTAAGCTTACCACGAGTGATTAAGGGGAATATTAGTAATGTTTATAGCATTGCTAATATTTTTAAAAAAAATATTGAAGAAAACTAATTTTACGGATTTTATCGCATAAAATTTAATGTAAGGAATGAGGGTAAAGATATAAAGGTTACTACTTAGGCTAAACTAACACATACGGAATGCCTCTCTGAACTCAGAGTCATTTATGTTTATTGCTACAAAATTAAGCACCTTCTCGATAGCCGAAGTATAATTTACCTCATTCGATTTACCAATTTGAGAGGCAAAAGTATCCAATTAGAGGATTAAATAAATATAAAGGTTCGTTTGGCGTTTCATAATGAGTTTACAGATCTACAGGCCATCTGGTATTTTCTATCCTTTGATTAAATGAGTGCCAAACCAGTTTAAGAGTGCAACGGGGTCAATTTATTGACAGTCATGTAGAAAGAATGAGTGAGGAAAGTTATGCATATTCCAAAACGAAAATAAAATAATATATTATGCTACAACAAATAACTACCCAACTACATTATGTTGCAGTGCAATATCCACAGATTATATGGCATATGGCAAGCGGGTTGGCAACCGCATTTTTTATTGTTGAGTTGTTATCAGTAAACTGCTACTGCTCATCTCATATTTGAGTTTCGCTGTGTCCCTCTTACGATGATAAATAGTACGCATTTTCTGATTATATCGATTATTCTTCACATAATATTCTTTCTGCATTTTTGCTTATTTTTCAATCGGATGATACTGGTTAGAAAAACATTAAATTAAAAGTAACTTATAACCTATATAAATTATCGATAACGAACTGGTCCCCAGGTGATCTTTGAACTAGTGAACGGACAGGCGGAAAAGTAATTGAGCGTAATGGGCCACGTCAAGATTGTTTTGTACAGTGAAACAAAACGCCAACATTACAGCCCGAGTGCTAATTTATCATGGACCCTTTTTGTGTAGTTTTCACCACTTCAAGGGAAGGTCATTGTTTAGTTTTTTTTTTACAAGTTAAAGAAATTAGAAATCATGTATCTGCATTTAATACTGAAATATCTGCCTTATATTATGCTCAAAAGGTTATTTGCATGCCGTTAAGACATGAAGAACCATGAAAAAAATTCTGCCTTATCTTCGGAATGGCTGCACTGATTGTAATGAAAATGAAATGAGAGATAGAGAACAATTTCCAGAGTAATCTAGGCTATTTATGTATTTTATCTTTAGAACTTGGAGATACTGGTAAAACAAATGGTTTTAATGGTAATTATCTTAAACTTAAAATAACACCACATTAAAAATTCCACTTAATCAAAGCTGGGGGGCGTATTATAAGCAATACGCCCCCCAGCTTTACCCTCGGTTTTTAACCAACGATTAATGCAGAATGGTATGCTAGCATTTGTTTGCCACAGGTCGTTTCTGAACTCCGTAAAGAGAACAGCAACCGCAGCATCATCCTCCATCACGACAATGCGAGCTCTCACACCGCACACAGGACAAAAGAGTTTTTAGAGCAAGAAAACACAGAATTATTAGACCATCCGCCGTATAGCCCCGACCTAAGCCCTAATGATTTCTATACTTTCCCTAAAAGAAAGAATAAATTGAGTGGACAGAGATTTTCATCACCTGAAAAAGCTGTGGATGCCTACAAAACGGCCATTTTGAGACCTCAACTTCCGAATGGAATGGTTGCTTCAATGATTGGTTACATCGTATGGAAAAATGTGTCAAATTTCGCGGAGAATACTTCTAAAAGCAATAAATACATTTTTAAATAGTAATGTTGTGTCACTTCCTTGATTCCCGAAATTTTCAGTGCCGCCCACGCTCTAACAGAAAAATATTTATATGAAGAAAATTTGTACTTGAATTGTCAATTATTGTTATTAGAGACTTGCTGGCTTGCCTTGGTATTTTGTTATTTGTTATTGACTTATAATAAAGTAATTACTTATCTCATGACTGAAACAACTGTAAACTGTAACAATTTTTCTCGACTTGAAGCCTCGTACCAGAAACAGAATTACAGGGTAGGTTCGCTAGATGGAGTGATTATCTGGTAAATTTGTGTGTTTTTAAAATGTTTTACATATTATCGGATATATTATAAACGCATTAACACACAGTTCTGAGCAACCTGCATCCATCAACTACACCTGATTGTCACCCGCATGTCTTATCAAGTCATCTCTACAGGAGGAATATCTTCGATGATATCATGTAGACTGCTTTAATACTACAATTTAATAACAAATGTTGTTAATATAATCTATATAAGAAATAATAAAATGTATTTTTCTTTAATTCATTAAATTCAGATCAAATTCTAAAAATAGTACTATGTGCTAGTAGAGTAAATTAATAAGACAAACAAACCGTATCAATCTACTTTATAAGCAGGTCGCAATAAGTCTTCAAACGATTCAACATCTAACATCAAAGCAGTCCAACGAACCAATTAAATGAAAGAAGCGGAAACCTCTACACGCCCTATTTAATCCGCAGAAAAGAAAGGGAGCTAATAAGCTGGAATCGGATGCAATTGATAATATTAAATTAACATATCGATTAAAACTACTTTAACAGATTTAATCGCGTTTTATTTATTTATGCAGGAGTATACAAGCTTGATTGTGATTGTGGTCTCTCATATATAGGGCAAACAAAGAGATCAATTAGAACCCGCGTAAAAGAACACATAGCTGACGTGTAGCATAAACGTTCGGGGAAGTCTGCAGTTTGCGATCATATGCTAGATGTCCCCAACCTAACAGATTTCTCTAACAATCTAACAGATTTGATAGACCACAAATCCTCGCAAAAGAACATCGATTTCTACCAAGGATGATACGTGAGGCTATTGAAATTAAAAACATCCTAATTTCAATAGAGAAGGAGGCTGGGTACTACCACCTGCTTGGGATCCTATAATTAATAAAATTAAAACTAAACCCAAGCATACCACTGCAAGACTTCAAAACACAGTTAGTTCAATCTGCGTAGATCGGACCAAAGACAATAATTAAAAAGCTGAAGGTACTCCGGGTTAACTTTGACATCGGGACGTCAGTCACCTCAGTCCCCCGTGACCATGGGTGCTGGAAAGCACCCGAAATGTCGGGTATTAAAAATAAATAAAACAAAATAGTTGAATATGTATGTGCGTCTATCAGCATAGCAATATTTCATCAATTTCTTTTTGTATCAAGTCCAATATAAGTAATTGAAAATTAAATGCACTATGAGATTTATATCCATAATTGGTGGAATAGTTTGTGATATTTTTGATGCAGCTTTTTTACTTTTTATGAGATTTATGAAGCAGTTTGTCATATATTAACATAGCTTTTATATTTTTAGCCATAACTATTAAAATTTTTGTGACACTCCCGGTTGCATTACTCACATACGTTGTATATTTGCCACAGCAGCCACGCTTGGCATACGACTTGTCAAATGCATATTTTTAATATCTTGAGCTACGATCAGGAAGACGCTGCTGTCCATTTTACGAAGATTTCTACTTCTGCTTATGAATTTAGTTCTGCTAACACGTTCTCCGTGAATAGAACTACATTTATAACATTTTGAAGTCTACTCTAACGTAAAAATATACTGGTATGTATGTGGTGGTAATCATTATTCAATGGGACGAATATTAATAAAGATCATGAAATAAAACCTTATTTTATCAAAACTTAATCTACTTTAATAATGAATATTATATAAATAACGCATTTTCGATTCCAAGACAATTTTTCCTTCATAAAGACACATCGGAAGACGTTATGTGTGATTGTGTATGATATTTATGGGATTCTGATAAAAGATAACTTACGTGTTTCTGTAGCCTAATATTGCCAATATACACAGATACCGATGTGTCTCTACAAGTGATCCAGTTTTGCTAATTTTAGTACGAAATAGTATTATCGATGTTAATTCAAGCCCACGCGAGCGAATCCGCGGGTATAAAGCTAGTATTATATAAGCTCCGAATCGCGGTAGTAAGCGCCGTGGGCTGCTACCATTTTACTATTTTAATATTCCTTTTTTGGCTTCATTTCATTTTTCTGTTCGTTCTAATATAATATTACTATTACTATTTGAGGAATATTACATATTATTAATAGAAACTGCAGCTGCTAAGTTGCTTGTCAAGTGGGGCAACTATGGCAAAATCTATCCCAAGAGGCAAAAAGCTGATGACCATGTTTGGCAGATGAATAGTTGATAACAGTCTGGTGTTATTATCGTTCATAAATACCTTAATATTTTAATAACTCTTTTTATATTAACTTAGTTTGATAAACTTTTTGAACTTTGTGCAGGTCAAATTTTAGTAAATTTTGTATATACCATCTGCTTGGAATCCTATAATTAACAAAATTAAATCCAAACCCAAGCGAAACACTGCAAGATTTCATGATACTGTTCTGCGTAGATCGAACAAAAATTTAATATTTAAAAATTTAAGTTCTTCTATCTGACTATTATATTAGTACGTCAAACGTCTCAGTTTTTTTTTTATAACCACGGGTGCTGTGTAGCACCAAAAATGTCGGAAATTAAAAATAAGTTCATTAAACGCGATAAAATTTAAAACGAATACGGTAAATATAAGAAATATATTACACACACACATACAAAGCTGAAAACCCCCCTAAGGCCCTAAAGGCCAAAAAAGAGAAAAAAAATGTAATAAAAGTAACCAACTGCAGGTGCCTGGTCTTTTATTTAGATATTATCAGGAAGATGCTGCTACCCATTTCCTGGTTCAGTTTCTCCCTGTCGCCTCTTACAACACCCACGGGATGATATGGAATAATGGATATTCTTACGCCTGCATTACATGATCTGCTTCCTGTCTCTTGTCTAGATAGAAATAGAAGATCATACTTATTGGAGACCAAAATTCGTCCAATTTAAATTATTAATAAATATAAACTTTCGATTGATAATATTTGGAGGTAGTCAGTAGATAATAGATAGTAGAGTATAAAATAACATCAGTAAAAGCTTTTGTTCAAAATGTTCTCTAGTCCTGATTTCAGTCACGGCGACCAGTCTCTGTTATCTACGCAGGACAGGATTACAGTGCCTGAGTGTAAACGCAAACAAAGATGCCTCTCTATACCTACACTCTCATAGTCTGATAGAATGAAAGACATAAATATTCAACAACTGATTTTTGTATTTCAGATCAGACTTACAATAGCCCAACCTAAATGAACTGTAGTATTGCTAGTTTAAGAGATTTAAGCTAATAGTTATCTAATTTTTCATGTCGAAATTATACGAGAAATGACGGATGAGGATTAATCTAATCAAGACTTGGATTCTAATATTTCTTTCCGACGTAATTTGACGTTCGAATGACGTTGAAAAATGCTTCCTTTCCATTATTATCGACTAAAGTTTAACACTATCCATTTTATTTTTGAAAATCCAACAAAACGTCGTGAAAATTCATCATAACATTGATGAAATTAAAATTAATGTGCTTAGAGAATATATTTTACCGCCGAATATTTAGTAATGTGAGTAAAAATAAGGCAACCGTAAATACTAGTCGAGCTAATAACGCACGTGCAAATATCAATTACCTGATACTTGTTTATGATTCAATGATAAAAGTAATTTGAGTTCAAATTAAACTTTTTAATATCTTGAGCTATTATATTTATACTATATATTAATGTTAAGCCTATTGAAATCCGTTAGCCTCCACTGGTATATGTCATACTATTTAATACTTTCACACTTTAATACTCTACTAGAACTCAAATAAATGATACACAGGTTCCGATTGAGCCATATCTCTTAAACTAGGAATCCTGTATGTCAGTACAGTCAGACAATATTAACATTCATTGTAAAGTTTAACTAAATTTATTGAACTTGACTTTTATCCAACCTGATGGCAAGTGGTGATGCAGCCGAGTATGGTAAAACACACTGGTTTAATATACACCTATTTACTCTTGCCTTAAAGACACCCACGTTGTAACCAGATTATTTTTCATTTATTTAAAAATGTATTTATTTGGAAACACAGATGCTTATGTTTATGCTTGTACAACTTTTTCGACTCTTGCAGTACGCAATACGAACGATGTTGAATCAAACTGTTGTGTTCGAATGCGTAGGAAGTTGATAAAAAAATGGCCATAGAGGGTCTGGTTGTCCGATGGTGGAAGGGATAAATAAGAAATCAGTTATGCAATTCCTGTGTACAATCTCTGAAAAGTATCCCTTTGAAAACCAAAAGCATTTTGCACCTGTATTCAAGACTGGTGACATTACTTTTAACCAAATTCGGGTCACGAATAGACATCCTAGCATTCCTTTCCAGAGTCAAAAGCTGCTAGATCGCTTTAATATATTTGAGGTGGTTTTATTTATTATTTTATATATTCTTTGGTGTCTGCTATTTTTTAATGGAATAAGGGTGACAAACGAGCACACAGTCTACCTGATGGTAAGAGGATACTGTGGCCCATAGACATCTACATTCGTCCTCGATTAAAAATCAAAACGCAGATGCGTTGTCTCCCCCTGATAACTAAAATGGAATGCCTAGTTTCCAGTAAAAAATGGTCTCCGGATCTCTACACTCACCATACAAAACACAGCAGTACTAAGCTGCTTATTTACGCAGGTATTCTGTGAGAGCATGGTCTTTCGCCGGTTGAGCCGACCTATTCGTGTTTCGTATTTACAACGTATTTACAATTAATTGTATTCTAATTAATTTTTCATTTAAATGTCATTTACAAAGATTTCAATAATTCATTAAAATAAGTAACAAAAGAGATAGAGCATATAATTAAAATCTTTAATTTTAAACGATCTGTCTTAACATTTTTTTAACTTAAGTTGATCCAAGCTAACAAAAGCGTTAGTAACAAAAGCAGTGGTTACATTAAATTTTCCAAGACAATCTGCTTGAACCCTATTTAATAAGTCAGAGTGTGCCCATGGAAATACAGAATCGGTTTTGTCGTAAAGTTTTTTAAAAGGCTCAACGAAAATGTTAATATATTTATAACTACACTACGGGTAAAACTCAAGATTCAACCAATACTTTCGTCCTTGAACTATTTTATAGTTTTCAATTTAATTATTCTTGTGTCTGATATTTCTGATTTATTCGTTAAATTGTTATTTTTTTATTATGTATTAGATCTAGGTAAGGATACCAGTATCAATGCGACCTAAAAATCTATTGTGATTTCTGATATGGCTATAGTTCACTGCTATGCCCTATGTCTTCAATGAATGGAAGAAGTTGCTTAGCCGTGAGAAATTTCACTTCTTCTGGGCGGAGTACATAGTTTAGATGTGTAGAGGCGTTTCTTCCTTAGAAGGCGTTTATTATCGGGCGTATTTTGAATTTATACTTCGATATGGTATAATAATGTGGAGTAATAGCACAGTATAGCATAGGGCATTTATCGCACAAAAGAAGTGTATAAGGACGATATGTGGTATCCCAACTAGAGAATCCTGTAACTTAATATTTAAAAATCTGTCTTTATTAACTCTGTCCTCGTTGTATATTTTTGAGATATGTAAATTTGTAAAACAGCATACATATTTATTTAAAAAGTCATCTAATATTAATCCTAGGCTTAAAAGAAATCCGAATAGATTATTTCTAAGTGTAGTTCAAAGTCAGCGTAAATATAGTAAATCATGTTTATCGATGTGTGTACATATATACAACAAAATACCTGACGAAATTAAAATACTACATAATATGAATGTATTTAAAAAAAGATTGTACCATTGGTTAATTGACAAAAATATTTATGACATTAACGAATTTCTGACATTGTAAACTACGTTTTGATATTGTAAAACGTATAATTTAAATAAAAATGTTTAATTTGTTAATTTTTAACACTATATAGGTTATTTTGATTTAAATGTAATTTGCATGCTATATTACATTAAAATAGCAAAACATGTTTTCATAATAAAACCCTGAAACATCTGTATAATTACTATGTTTTATGCAAATAAAGACTATTAGTATTATTATTAGTATGTTCTCATCTGGTTGGGCTGAATAATGCGTAAAAATAAAACGGCGAACGATGTGGGCGGTATCGAGGAGCACCGCCTTCTGCATTTGAGCCTGGAGCGGTCCGTCACGGAATCCCAACCGCCTCAGATGATCCGAGGGGCTGAATGAGATTAGCCAGTTTGCAGAAACGATTACAGGAATAATTTCAGTCGGCAGACCATCCCACATGCCGGTCACCTCATAAACCAGGTTCAGATATTTTGTTCCCTTATCTGTTGCAGCTTTCACGAGGTTCTCGTCGTACGGATTGGTAATGCCGACCAAAAATATCCTTGAGTGTGCCCGGTCCACTAGCACAATATTAGGCTTACTCGCAAGAATAGTCCTGTCTGTGATGATGGCCCGATCCTAGTAGAGCCTGGCGCGATCATTTTCGAGCACAACTTCCGGCTAGTACTTGTAATATGGCAATTTCCGGTCCACGAGACCGTATTTCAAAACGAGCTTCTGGTGAAGAATTCTGGCTACTAGGTTGTGCCTGTGCAAGTACTCAGAGTTAAAAAGCGCCGAACAACCGGAGATGACATGCCTAAGCAACTCACCGGGATGGCGACAAGCTCGACAGATGTCGATGGTGCCATCCTTTAGGATGTATCTCCGATAGTTGTTGGTCTTAATAACCTGATCCTGTATTGCACAGACAAAACCCTCGGTTTCCCCAAAGAGATCACCGAAACGTAAATAGTAGTAGGAGGCTACTGGGTTAACGAAAGGCTCATGTAGAGCCTTGTAGAACCTTCCGTGGAGCTCCTTCTCCTTCAACACGGTCTCCCGGTCGGGAATACTCTGCCCGGTCCTGCAATTGCTCGTTGGCTAAGGATAGAGAGGTAAGTCCTTTATCACAAAAAATGACGTCCTTATAGAATGGATCATCCGATCCTACCAGGAAGTAATTGCGGAGGCTGCACACTTCGCGATTATGCATAGTGAGTGCGCTCAAAAAGACACGCCCACCATGCTTTCGCGGCAAGTACAGCCTCTTTACCGACGATCTCATATGATGCATCCTATGGGGCGTCGTAGTAGTGCGGACTTTTCTATCCAGGGCGTTAAGTTCAGTCTGAGTCCACCTGAGTATGCTAAAGATATACATGAGGACAGGCACGACCCAACCATTATACGTGTGTGCCTTATTCACACCAGACAATATGCTGTTGAGCACTTTGGTCAAGCGTGCATAAAACACGTCGCAAACTGACTGTTTCATACCAGCCTCATCGATACCGATTTTCTGCGACATACCCAGGTATCGGTATGTTTCAGCCTCGGAAAGGGTCCTTAAGCTGACGGGCACAGATAAATCCATGCCCTCAGAGTTAGCAACCCTTCCCCTTTCAACATGAAGGACCGCACACTTATCCGTCCCCAGCTCCATTCCAATGGAATTGCTAAATTCACAAGTGATGTTTAGCAATTCCATAGGATGGGAGCGACTGGAGGCGAATAACTTGAGGTCATCCATATAGAAAAGGTGGGCCACTTTTGTTCCTCCTTTCCGTAGCTGAAAATACTCTCCCGGAGCCCTCCAGTAAGGAACTGAGAGGGTTCAGAGAGAGGCAGAACCAGATTGGACTCAGACAATCGCCCTGGAAGATACCCCTTCTTATCCTTATGTGGTTCTCCGCAGCCATCATCCACTCGCCCTGATAACAAAGGATCGTACTCCACTGCCCCATACACTGCTCGAGGGAGTCTCTAACTGTACAGTCAATCTTGTACAGCTCGAGGACCCTCTTTATCCATGTAAGAGGCACCGAGTCGAACGCCTTTCTGTAGTCTATCCAGGCAGCGGAGGAGTTCCGACGGTTGCGTTTCACCACTTTGCCAATGACCGCGTCAATGAGAAGTGGTTCCTTGGTTCCACGACCACCGCCCCGACTTCCATTTTGAGCGCGCGATCTCACCTGATTTGAGTTCAGATGATGAGTGATTTTCACGCTCAAAATGGATGTTAGTGTCCTGGTCCTTGTCTTTAGGAACCAAATGAGTGATGCCAGTAGTGAAGAGGCTCACAAACCCCTTCAGCCAGTAGTGATGCAGCCCATCGAGTCCCGGACTTTTCCAGTTCGGGGCCCTACGGACCGCCTCAACTACGTCATCCGGCATTATAATGACGGGGTTCATTGGCGTTATATTCCCACACTGACTTGCCACAACTTCTTGTGGTTTAGCGGCTCTGACCACAGGCCGCGCCAGAATGTTACAGTGTCGGCCTGATTCGGTGCTGGGCCCGGTTCACATACTATTGGTCGCTCCAATGATTCATAAAGCCTATTATGATCACTCTTGAAGATACGATTCTGGTTGAACCGAGTCGACCTCTCGGTATATCGCCGAATCCGCTTTCCCCAAGCAGCGATTCTATGCTTCAGATCATCTATGCGCTCCGTCAGTTTTTTGAATTATATCCGGCTGGGAAAAATTTAATTTGTCCCAATAAGGAAGGCGTTATCTTCCTGACGGTGCGCACAATTCTTGGCCTGTTATTGCCTGATCTGAAGCATATCAGTCTGCCTATGAGAGTTAGAGGCTAGCCTCTGAAATACGCTCCTCAATTCTTTTTCTCCATGCTGGGATAGCGCTATTTTGGCCAGTAGCGCGTCCAGCCGTAAAAACCTTGGCGCCAAAGATACGGCAGACTGCCCGCGCGGCGCCAAAATGAATTGAGTCCGTATCGCAAAAGGCCAGGCTTGCTTCCAAATATGTCACCAGCATTGGGTTCAGAGCCCTCACGACAGCCCGATTCCGCCTGCTTAAGGCTATGGGGGAAGTCGATTTTAGAGAGGCGTACTGCACGTTTTCACAATCGCCTCTTCCAATGTACTTCTCATTTGCTCTATTTTTAGTTCCTAGGCGAATGTTCCATCATCATTTGAATCAGCCACCACTGGGGTAGTCACGGCGGTATCAACGTGTGCGGGTTGTTCTGCAACTTGTAGCACCACATCCTCAGCCGTAGCATTTTCATTTGATGAGGAAACTGCCTCACGTCGTAGCCATTTGAGTTCGGCGCCTTGAAAACAAATTGAAAATCAAATCATATTATTATTATTTTGGGTATCTATATAGTTTCCTCATCTGGTTGGGTTCTATAAATATATAATTATAAATTAAAATGAAAAGACAAATATACATAAATATCAATAAAATAAAATAAATACAATAAAACATAAATAAATAAGATCCAACCAGATGGAAGCCCTCGGCAGGGGCGACCAAACGGCCGAGGGTTAGGAGGAAAGGGAAAGAAACCAGCGAACGATGCGGGCGGTATCGAGGAGCACCGCCATCTGCATTTGAGCCCGGAGCGGTCCGTCACGGAGTCCCAGTCGCCTCACATGACCCGAGAGGCTGACTGGGATTAGCCCATTCGCAGAGACGACTACAGGAATAATTTCGGCCAGCATACCACCCCACAAGTCGGTCACCTCGTGAGCCTGGTCCAGATATTTTGTTCGTTTATCTGTTTCGGCTTTCAAAAGGTTCTCGTCATACGGAATGGTAATGTCGACCAAAAATATCCTTGACTGTTCCCGCTCCATCAGCACAATATCAGGCTTATTCGCAAGAATCGTCCTGTCTGTGACGATGGCCCGGTCCCAGTAGATCCTGGCGCGGTAATTTTTGAGCACGGCTTCCTGAAAGTACTTGTAATGCGACAAATTCCGGTCCACGAGACCGTATTTCAGAGCGAGCTCCTGGTGTAAAAGTCGCGCGCCGGCAGCCGTAGCAAGCGGACGCGTTCTAGCTTGGAGCTCTGCGCATTGAGCCGCACACCGCCGGTCAGTCGCCGTTATATTGCCTACGCCCACTGTGACGTAACTGCGCGCCAAGATAGCCGTTGGAGTGGAAATTTCCGTGTAATAGAGTGATTTTTATTTGAAATATGGAAATTTCGGAGCCGGGGTCTCGATCCCCCGGGCTACGATGGCCCAAACTGGGCAATTAAGTGATTCTGGTGCAATAATGGACACGGACAATGCAACAAACAAAACCTTTTTCTATACACAGTATGGCTGAAGGTGTTATCAGGATTCCGAATTACTAACACATCTAGAAACGCTAATGAATTGTTTGCCTCTAACTCCATTGTGAACTGAATTTTAGAATTTATAGAGTTAAGATGGTCTAAAAATGCAGTTACTTTATCCAAAGGTAGAATTGTGAAAGTGTCGTCTACGTACCGCTTGTAGAACCTTGGATTTATGGGAGAACTAAGCAGGGCTTTCTCCTCAAAGTCTTCCATGAATATGTCGGCGACAATGGGAGATACAGGTGAGCCCATCGCCACACCATCTACTTGCTTGTAGAACTCCTCCTTCCACAATAGGTAGCCATATGTAAGGCAGTGTCTGAGTAATACTGCATATTCTACGGGCATGTTGTTTTCTTCCAGCCTTCTAGTTACAATTGAGATGCAGTCTTCAACAGGTAAGCATGTAAACAATGACTGCACATCAAAACTGACCATTGTTTCATTGTCTGCCGGATGTAGGTCTTTAGTCTCGCTGACAAAATGGTAGGAATCCTTTATGTGTGCTCTTGTATGTCCCCTGAGTGGTGAGAGTATTTTCGCTAAGTGTTGAGTCAATCTGTAAGTTGGTGAATCGATTTGGCTCACTATGGGACGTAATGGAGCATTGGGCTTGTGTATTTTTGGTAACTCATACAATTTTGGTGATTTGGCGCACGTAGGTATTATCCATTTTACGTCCAGATTTAATTTTTCGGAGTGTTTCTTTATGAGGTCACTAGTTGTTTTTAGTGTGCTATTTGTTGGTTTGTAAATCAGGCTAGTAAAAAGTTGTTACGGACGGTAATACAACAAAAACGCTCCGATCTATATGACGTAAACAAATCCATAGACACATTATCCAGTGAATTGAAGAAATTTTTAACGACGTTTGACTATAATTTTTGCATGGAAACATTAAATAAACGCGAAATTAGCGCGCCCGAAACCAGCGCGCTTCCATCAAAACATACTTCAAGCCGCTGAAGAAGATTGGTCAGTTTTTACCATCGGTCAAGTGTAATGTCCCTCTGCAAGATGCAGGAGTGTATAAGCTTGATTGTGAATGTGGTCTCTCCTACATAGGACAAACTAAAAGATCAATAAAAACCCGCGTTAAAGAACATATAGCTGATGTGAAGAATCGACGCTCCGGGAAGTCTGCTGTCTGTGAACATGTACAGGATCGCCCCCGTCACTACATCAGATTTGATAGACCCCAGATCCTCGCTAAAGAACACCGATTCCTTCCAAGGATGATTCGCGAGGCTATTGAAATCAAAAAAACATCCTAATTTCAATAGAGAAGATGGCTGGGTGCTACCATCTGCTTGGGATCCTATAATAAATAAAATTAAATCCCAACCCAAGCATACAACTGCAAGACTTCAAGATACCATAAGTTCATACTCCATAGATCGGAACAAAAGTTAAATTTTAATCTATGGTAACCGCGGTTAACTATGACATATGGACGTTGACCATCTCAGTCCTGCCCGTGACCATGAGTGCTGTAAAGCGTTCGAAACGTCGGGTATTTAAAAAGTTAACATATACGCGATAAATTCCGTAAAAACTAGTATTATTACAATGTGTATTGTTCGCGTAAATATAAGAAACCAAGAGTATAGCCGCCAACCTGAAAATGAGAAATCAGTACCAGGAGGCCCTGGGCAGACGCGCTATGGAACGACTGCCAGTTGAAATCAACACAGACGAAGAGTGCGAGAGATACGTCGAGCGACTGGAGGATATTATCACCGAGACGCTCGATGAACTTGCTCCCCTTCATACACCGAACAGAAGAGAACTGCTTCCAGACAACATTAATGCTCTACTGGATGCAAGAAGAGCAATGAGAAAACTGAATCATCGTGCGAGACTGGGACCACTGATCGTCTATTAGGCAGCCAGAACATTCTTGCCCAGCCAGCCGAGTATAAAGAGAAAGACTGGATCTCCAAACTAGATGAGCCCGATGAGAATCGAGCCCAGATGTAGAGAATCCAGCGAAACCAGACTGCCCCACATCGCAGGATGCAACACCGAGGCGGAGACGGTAAACAGCCTGGTGGACGCTGCCTTCGTTAAGGTGGCGCATATCGACAAAGAAGACGAAGGAACGGAACACTACACCCCGTTTCAGCCGCTAGAGCCAACCTGCCTTGAAGAAACCAAGACCGCTCTGGCAAAATTAAAGAATAAAAAAGCACCCGGCCCCGACAACATCAAGGCGGACGCACTGAAACTTGGTGGCAAGGTATTTCGGGAGATGTACTTACGCAGTACGTGCAACGGACTGGCCACTTCCCAACCAGATGGAAACTAGGCACCTGCACATTCATCCACAAGCCGGGTAAGAGCCACAAAGAAGCGAAGTCATATCGCCCCATCACGCTGCTCAACATCATGGGTAAGCTGATTAAGCGACTGATTCTCGCCCGCCTGAAGCCCACGGTTTAGAAGCTCCAGTCTCATTATCAACACGGATTCACCAAGCTCCATGGCACTGCAACTCAAATACTGCGCACCGGCAAAATCATTGCCGACACGCAATATCGACGGATCTGTCCAAGGCCTTCGATTCCATCAACCATCAGGGTCTGGTGGAGAAGCAACAGAACGGCGACGTTCGCAACAACATCATAAAGATGCTAGAAAACTATGTAGCAGAACGTCGGCGGGATGGGCGCTTCAGGATCACCCAGACGGAAGAACACCGCATTCCGCATGGAGTGCCACAGGGCTCGATTGTCGGACCCGTAATTTTCAATCTGTACGTGAGCGACTTATGCAAGGACCATGAAACAGTGAGAGAAGAAAGATTATCGCTGTACGCCGATGATCTCTGCATTATAAACATCTCGGACCCACCGACCAACCAGAATAGAGCAACCTCTGACCCGGACGTAGCCACCCGGCGGGTCGAATGGACGGTGGAGGCAATAATAGATTACTATACGCGCTGGGGGCTACAGTGCAATGTGGACAAAACGGAGTATATAATTTTCACAAAAAAGAAACAATATAGACCGTACGTGAGGCTAAAAGGTACCAAAATTCCGTACAAAACATCGATAAAATACCTCGGAGTGCAAATAGATAAACGACTGTCCATGAACGTTAACACCAACACTGTGGTCACGAAATTGAAAAAGGTCAGAGGCACGCTCGGGCCAATCATCGGCTACCGAAGAAAAGTATCCCTCAGCACCAAGCTAGCGATAATCCAAGCCTGCATCCTCCCGATAATGGATTACGGGGTGGTGCAGCTCTTGCCCAAATACTAATTCTCGAACCTAGAGCGCATCGAGAGGCAATATCGTATGGCGCTCAAGTACGCGGAACAGATGCCCCGCTGCCAGGACACCGACCTGCTCTGGGAGATGCTGGACTTTGAGGCGTGGCACCTTAGAGCCCACGATCTCCACGCGAGTATGCTGTAGAAGATAGCGGCACTGGAAGTGCAAGATCTTCAACAGCCGGGTGCACCGCACACGGCTCATGGCCAATTCAACCCGGCGCTCGAGTGTACGAGACTGAAATGTATGATATACGAGACGAGGGTAAAATTAACTATAGAGTACGACCCACACCTAGGAGATACGCCAAGGACAGCCACGGAAACGATCTCCCTCCGAGGCCGTTGTTTCTCCTTAGCGTAAGACAGAGACGAGAGCAAAATTAACTCGCAATTACTGTAACCCCCACCTCTACGACACCCCATCCCATCCTGCCACAAAACTCCTTGTACACTAACCCACCTTCCCACCGCACCTCCCCTTAGCCAGTAAATAGATTGTAAGCTGGTTGGTAAAATAAAACGTAAGTTATTTATTCGATTAATAATATAGTCCGTGTGCCTGCGTGCACACGTTCATGCGGACACTGCACACCAATCTATAAAATAAATAAATAGTTTACTCTAAACTATACAATTCCTCGAGGGATACAAATAGCGTAATTAGCTAACTCACCCACTGCGGACCCACACAGTAGGGGCGCAGGGACTATATGTAACACACTGTGGCAGCAATAAAGAACTATTCTATTCTATTCTATTCTCCTGGTGTAGAATTTTGGCTACTCGGTTGTGCCTGTGCATGTACTCAGAGTTAGAAAGCGCCGAACAACCAGAGATGACATGCCTAAGTAAGCCCCGGGATGGCGACAAGCTCGACAGACGTTGACAGTGCCATCGTTTAGGATGGATGGATTATTATTATTATTATTAAATTCCGTTATGGAACAGAACCGACACATCCTTGAATTTCTTAATCCCAGGGTGGACATGTGCTTTTTAAGATAACAATGACCAGTTAGAGCTCGTGCCTGATTACGCAATTTATTTTTACTTAATCCTAGGGCTTCTGAAGCAAATTTACGATAAAAAGCCCGGATTAAGGTTTTAGAATGTTTTAAACCTGGTGTGTCAGACCAGATCTTAAGTAATTTATTGTGATAAATAGCTTCAAGGGTCAATCGTGCTAGACTTCTTGAGATTCCACAAAATGGCTCAGGTCCAAATCGTGTACTCTTTGAGCCCTCCCGTGCAAGTTTTTTGGCACATTCATCGCCTAAATTACCTGCGTGACCCGGAAACCATCTTCAGACCACCCCGTTATAATATACCAGGGCGTTTAAACGGTTCACTCAGTCTCCAACTAGCTTCGAGGTTACTGAGTTTGACCTCAGCGCTAGCAGTGCTGCTTGACTATACAGAGATATACAGAGAATTTAAATAAATTATATGGTTGACGTAGTGTTTTTGCAGATTGATTTCTGCACACTGAAGTATGTCAAAAATTTCTACCTGAAAGATAGAGGTGAGTCTTCCTAAATTCATACTAAATTAATACGTTCCCTGCAGGTTCCAAAGCCTACGTCCAGGCCAATTTTAGACCCATCGGTATAACATATGAGGCTACCGACCTCACAGATAACCTGACCATTTAGCCAGTTTTCTCTGGAGGGTAGTCCCACTATATACTTTTTTTCAAAAGTGTATAGTGGACGCATGATATCTGAGATCATTCATAAAACCGGTGTTTCCTTAATTGAGTCAAGCTTGGACCTCAACCTGTAGGAGAGCAAGCTCAGACCGTCCTGGGCGTTAATCCTTTACAAACCAGCCTTCATCTCCTTGTCTAGATAAAGATCAAGGGGCGTTAAGCATAGAAGTGCATTAAGAGCCGCTCCAGGTTATGATTGAATAGCTCCAGTTGCATTAACAGGCATACGTAGAACTTAGTCTGTCCGCAGTCGCGCGTTCATTAAATTGTTATTTCGACCGTAGAAAAAGACGAAATGTTATACACCTCTGTTTCTGAGTAACCAAAGTTCCCATCCGGCCATCCATTACAAAGTTTAAAAGTCCACTGCTGTATAAAGGTCACCTCCATACCAAGGCAAGCATATAACTATACCGAGTCTCAATCATCTACTCGATATGTTCTCAGTGAAAATCACGTGAAAGCAGTCAGTCAACCAACTACCGTCCCAAACAGTTTCGGTTTTACTAATTTTGACATGGAACTCTGAATAAAGTCCGTGAGGTAATAATGTAACGGAAATCATCACCCATGAGTTATTTATTGAAGGTTATACGTGGTAGAGCAACGGCTTTAGATAGATGGTGATATAACCATCTCGGAGTAGTAAGCTGAAATGGCAATGGGCCGGCAATAGTTTAAAGAATCGACAAGCCATGGGTAAAATATAATATAATATAAATTCTGGACCGGCAACCTCGTACAGGTTAGCGAAGTGTAGGGTGGCCTCCCACTAGATAGAGTGACGCCTTGGTAAGATGTGTAGGAAGTCGATGAATACAGGTGGCTTAAGGCCGTGCTTTGTGACATAATTTCTGGGAGGTCTATAATCAGCCATAGACTAGTGAAGGGCTGTAAATAAAAAATAAAAAACATGTCGTTTATGCATACGTAAAATTGTACATACAGGGAGCAGCGTGAATTATACACGACTTCTGGTACTGTGGACACTCTACTACTAGTGAAAAATGTTTCCTCCATCAAAAGGGGATTACTTGCAGTAAACTTCTATGGGTTGATAAAGAAAGGAAAAGAGAAGTTAATAGGACACGGAAAGTTATTTTATTTACAGACAAGTGAAATGGCGAGATACCAATAAGCACTGTGGTAGCAATATATTACGTGCCAGTTCTAGATTAACATACTTTATTTGTTATAAGGTCTGTGCCTAACAGTCTTATCCGCTTGATAGAGAAGAAGACTCAAAACACTCAGCCAGAAGCCGTGTTAGTTCAAGGATTAAGCACGCTGTAAATTTCACAGTATGTGAGCAACCTCGTTCCAGTTCCTGCCGGCAATAATGAAATTTTTATTGAAATATTAAGTGCTCACTTTTCAGGTGGGTCATGGTAAACATCTTATGCAGAGCTGTATATTTAAGAAATAAATATTTCGAAAACATGTGAAGTCCGCAACAACGCATTGAAACTGTCCGGTATGCTCTTTGATCCATAACTCTCTTAGAATGAGCGGAGGCCTGTATTTATACACACTATTTAATATGCTTAATGTATATGATCTATGTGTTGTTAATGAACACAGGCTTTTTTGATAAAACAAAAAAAGAGTTTTGATTAAAACAATCGGATTAATATTAACTGAACAATGTTTACATAAACTGAAACTAATTTGAATTTTGATATGAGCAGAACCAGCTTTCAAAGCTGAAGCCTGCTTATTTCTCTTGCGACGGCACAAACATCCATAGTTGACGATTACGTTGCTTTAACACCATATTACTATAGGGTAATAAAATCATAAAGTAAATTAGAATTGCTGTGTTATAAAAATTGCAAAGAAAGTATTACCGAGAGCTAAATGCTTTAAGATTACAGCTTTGACGTTCTTAACTGACTTTAGAAATGAAGAAATAGAATTGATTTTACTAGTATGAAATAATAATATGAATTTGCATCTACTCGTAATTTTTTCTAGATATATGCTTTTCACAATCATTTACTCCCATTTAAAGATAAATAAGCACCCTTATATTTCACATCAAAGCCCGTACCGTTTGAAGGATTCAATGAAATACGGAAATTTTGTTTACAAATGGTGTAAGCACAGCATAAATAAATTGTGTTGAGAATTTGCACGAACACGTCAAGAGATTTCTGTTATTGATTCACGTATGTATTTGCATTTTGTTGTTGAAAGCTTTTTCATAATTGATTGCAGGTATATAATATGTACAAGTAGCTGAAAAAGAATAATTTGATTTATTCAATTTAAAAATGATTACAATTACCCGACAGTTTTTCGAAAGTAAGTATGTATTTATGTATTCAATATCTTTAACATGCTCTGTAACCTTAACGGCTTGATTGATTTTAACATAATTATGAGGTGTTGTTAGATTCGTTTTAATTTAATAAAATAGATTAACGGCTCCGTGGCGCAGTGGCTTAGCAATGAGTTACAGCGCCTAAGGACCGCGGGTTCGAATCCCGCATGGAACAAGTATCTGTATAGTCTGCAAGTAATTGTTAACGGTCTAAATGTTTTTCCTTGTAAAATTTATGTTTGTAAACTGCCCCCACGATACAGGAGAAAATTCTAGTGCGGAGGTAACGTTTTCTAAATTCAAAAAAAAATTGAGTCAAATTCATTTGAATGCATCCATCGACTTTATACATATTTTATCAGGTTATCACTCCATCTATTTAGGGGACTGCCCTACACTTCGCTACTGGTAAATGGCTGCCACTCGAGAACCATTTTTTCCCATCGGTTGTCTGTTCTTCTAGATATATCCCCGGCCCATCGCTATTTCAGCTTACTAATCAGTTGGGCTATGTTTGTTACTTTGATTCTACTGCGGATATCCACATTCTTAAATGTACCACGCACAGAAACCCCGAGCATATCTTTCTCTCTGAGCGACCTTGTTCTTCTGCATACGGCATATAGCATATGGTATATAGCAATAAAGAACGACGATTTACATCCATTAGTCATTGCTGACAACACACACTGGTTGAACAATCCTGTTTTCAGATTTCGAGGTATACCTGACGAGAAGATTGTCGTGCGTTGACTTCTAGGTCAAAGTTGGGCTTACCTAGTCAGATTATTTTTCCTTACGAGGATGTAGTACTGACAACTAAGCTTTTGGTTGAAATTTGTCAAACTGTAATAGTATATTTCATTACGTGTGCGGAAAGCCCGTCATTGAAAAGAGTTCCGATAAATGTCTACCCGAGCCGAGGTGCAGCCGAATGTGAGGGTTGACAGTCGAAACAAGTTGCGGTTGAAGGTTCCGCACGTGTACTGAACAACTATTATAATACAGTTGCGAAAAAAATGAAGCAATTTAATAAAATAATAAAAACACACTAAACTCAACTAACTAATCACTTATTTCTTATAAAATTTATAATTCACATATACTTTGAAATTGGTACAGTTTTTTATACTAACTGGGGAAGTTTTAGGTTGCATATTTACTGTTCATATATTATTTGAGACAAACTTATTCATGTATATTTGTCAAAGGTGATATACAATGGCGTTTGCTAGTTGATGGAGTTGGATCTGATGAATTACCGTTATCAACGAAAGTAGATGGACGAACGTTTTCTTCAGAATTTCATGTGAAGGAGACGAACCGGACTTTAAATTAATGGAATGTGTGATTTTTTTCCCAGTTTCTAGTTTGTCGTTTAATGAATCAGCAATATAGCCCTCTGCAACTTTTGTCGAATTGGCTCCTGAATCTGCCAATAATGTAGCAGAATTCTTGAAGCTGTGCCCAGTATAATACTCAGCATCTAGCAGACCAAGAAACGAAGCTATTTCTTTTGGCAAATTACCAAATTTGTTTATCCCGATTGCTTGAGCTGTACACTTCCCTTTTTTATAATTTTGGAAAAAAAACGGTCAGTTTTTGCTTTTTGTGTCCGCTGATTCATATATTTTTGCACTATTTTAAGAAAATCTCCTTCAATAACAAAGCTTCCCGGTATCTTATTGTTTTATATTCGGAATCTTGATTAGTAGCACTTTTTCATGGGCTTTAATATCTTTTAAAGTAATATTGGCTAACTCCTCTCTACGGCAAGCTCGAACAACGCCAAAAATCAGCGCAACCCACAAAGAAAGGGATTTATTAATATTTTTTTAAATAATATATTGACTGTATTTTGCGATTACGTAAATAAAAATATAAGAATTTATTAATAAATTACCTTTGTGGCTAAATAACGATTTTGTGCAACAAACAATTAAACTCGCAAAGAACATTTTTGGAAAATGGCGCAAACCGTAAAATAATATAAACAGAGTTTTTTTTGTTTTCTTCACCCATTCTGGGTAGGCAAAGGGAACTATGTCCATACAGCCAAGTTTTCAGTAGAATTTTTTTTATTGATATGAAATGAAAATGAAATTTAATGAGATGAAATGAAATGAAACCTAACCTAGCTCATTGAATCAAATCATTAAATCTGGTATTGAAACAAATTAGTAGCTTCTTTTTAGAAATATTTGCATGAATCATAAAAAAATTCGTGGTTGGTTTTTTCTTTACTACTTAGACATTATTTTGACAGTTGGGAAAGAGAACGCACGAGTTCGGAAAAGGTAAAGAAAAAGCTCGAGTATGTAATAGCCCACATCCCGAACGCTATACGTCCCTGCAATACGCCACTTTTTGAGCAACTGTATTAAAAAGTATGTTTCTAAAACGCTTTCACGATAAAAAAAATGATAGCCTAGTGTAAGTGTAAGGTTTTTTCAAAATAAAAAGTATCATCCCATTTTTTCACACAATATTACGTATAGCAAAAGTCCCCTAACCCATATCGTCTCCTGGACATAAAAGGCGACAGAGAAAAACTAACCAAACTATGGGCAGCATGGTTTTCCTTATAATACATGATATTTTTGAAAACGTTGCTAGTATAGTATCTATACCCAATATGCGACAACGTATTGGAAGATTTATGTTCAGCAGTTGACTTTATGGTTTGTTGTTATGAGTGTGCATGAAATGTTTATACAATGATTTTAGGTGTTAGTATTATCTTATTATTGTCTGCTGAGAAGTACGTCTGGGTACCACCCACAAACGTATTGCACATATTTTTTGCTATGCTATTTCCTTTTTCTTTGCTGTTTTCTAGAAACAAATTTTGACCAATTCTTTGACATAATTATCATTGATTTCCATTGGCTTATATATTACTAGCGTAAGGACCGGGCCGACAGAACAACCAAAACGGACCAGTGCGCTGGCCCTAAAATTACAGTTTAGGGCCAACGTGACTCGGTCGACAGCGGTGCGCGCGCAAGACTGATTTGCCTGCCATAAATATGTCTAGTTGCGAGGTAAAAAAGTGCAAAAATCACAGATATAAAGATTAAATAGGTATATGGGATATCGTACCATCGGTTAAATAACCCTATATTCTATTTGTTAATATTAACTTATTATATAACGCATTTTTAAAGTTTTATTTTACAGTAAGTTTAGTTACGTTACCAAGATTAGGCCAGGGTTGAATTCAGATCCTCAAAAATATTGTACATGGAAAATAAAATTAGGTATACTATTTTTCAAAAAATTATATCACGGTTGACGTTTCTATTGTTACGCCATCTCTAGTGTCAACCTCTTCAACACAACTCTCGGTCTTGCGCGTGTTCTCTTTCTACCTCAAATCACCACAACCCACGAAAAGTGTTAATTAATAATTCTATCGGCAATTTTTATTGTCACGAACCTCAAGCTCGTAACAATATTTCTTTCTTCCCATGTGCCGGGATTTTTGCGTCACGCGTCTAGTTTATATAGATACGTTTCGTTTTTTGCTGGTTTTATTTTTATTTCTGTTTAATTTTTGTCTAAAGAACTCAGTAAGTTAAATTTTGAATATTGGTACCTAATATAGTTTATATTCAAGAAGGTTAAAATGAAAAGAGTACAAAAGAAACCTGCTTCGTTGAATCTGAAAATCTGATTCATAAAATATTTTGAAATTCTGTTTTCAAACCGATTGCTTAGAGCTTAGAGTTTTTATCGTGGTAGCTCCCCTCATTAATCAAGTGCCGATTGACCAGAAAGGGAGCTAATTTTTATTTTTTTAAAAAGCGCGGTACTCATGTACAATACAGAAATTCTCGATATCGTAGGGTTAATATTAAAAAGGAACAATAATAATAAAAAGGAAGAAAGGACCCAATAATAATACAAGTCCACTTTTAGGTAAAATTATGGTATTTTAGCTTAGTATTATTACGATACTACATACTACAAACTATGAAATAATGGTACAATTAGGATAATAATTATACTCGAAATCTGACCGTGGTTATGTCGTGTTATGATATGACGTTTGTATTATGACAGATGCGCTACTTTTTCTTGTATGAAAAACTATTTGTGAAATATTTAGATGGGCCTTTCCTTTCTTTTGAAATCATTGTTGATTTCATTTTGTTTACAACTAGTTTGATTTGAATGTAGCAGTAACTTGGTTTGAGCTACGAGATCGTTCATTCTGAAACAAATGAGCAACCCTTTCTCTACAAAATCATTATGTCTTTTCGGATACTATTAATTACTTGATAATATTAGAGCTAGAGTAAACATCGTCCTCAACGATAGTCGATTAAAAAGATGATGTTTGTAAAATTTAATATATTTATTAAATATATTAATTATATCGAATAAAATATTTTTGATTTTATATTGGAAGTTACATTATATTCCATTTTTATTTGAAGTTGCTTGTACGTGTTCATAGACTATAGTAGCCACTTAGTTTGTCACTACAATATTGAATCTTTCCTAAGGTAGCAACTCCGTTATTTATGTGTGCTGAAACATAATTACCTAAAAATTAGAACCACTCTGCAGAAGTTTTTAATAGCTTATTTAATTTGTGTGAATAATATTGTATTTAATAATTTTTTATATTTACTCAAACACAGTAGTCAACGTTTGCGTTCCGTTTTCGCATTGATATTTGGGATTTGATTTGATCGTTAATTTTTAATATTTATCTATTTGTATTTTTTTTGCATTCATTATATTAAATTTTTAGCGTTGTTTAAAATTTCAAAGTGATTATTAAAATTAAATATCTTCAAAACTATCTTTAATTCTCTGGAAATTGTCAATGGTAATATTTATGAATAGATCGAAGTAGATCGCACCGTTTTTAAATATCTTGTACAAGGTCATCTTGACGTACATCCCACCAATATCATGCACGACGCACGACGCACAAGGACGATGAGTAGGTTTGACTTAAGTCAATAATTACTATTAATTGCTTGCTAAACGGGCTGGATGCACGTTGTATCCAGTAATTCTCCGTGGATAATGAATAGGCCGGACGTACATCATAGCTGTCGTCCATCAAGCATGCTAGATCGTGTGGATACTGGCTGTACAGCAGATTTGTAATTTTATATAGTAACAATGAATACATTCCCTTTTGTTGTCAATCAATTAAGATCTTTACATGACATTACATTCACATTCACATTACATTTATTATATTACTAGCTGTTACCCGCGGCTTCGCCCGCATGGTCATTGGGAAATGAAATACCCATTGCTTTTTGAATTGAAAGAAAATTGAGTTTTATAGATTTGTCAGAGATGCAGCCATTAAAGAAAACTGAGCAAAATTGATTCGTCAGCCCATTTAAATGTTTTGAAACGCAGCGTATAGGAAAACATGAAAATAGCCTGTTTATTCCAAATGGAAATAGGATATTTTTTTTAATTAAAGGAAACAGCAGAATTATCCGTCAGAGATGCAGACTTTTGAAAAGAAACTGTGCTAAATTGATTCGTCAGAGATGCAGTTTTCTCTATTGAAAGGAAAATGAGCCAAATAAAAGATCCGTCAGAGATGCAGCCTTTTTAGTCAAAAGGAAACTGAGCTTAATAGGTCCGTCAGAGGTGCAGCATTCGGAATTGAAAAGAAACTGAGCTAAATACGAAATTTTGAATTGAAAGGGAAGATCAGTGGGAATTCTGATTAATTGAGTGTGAGAATTTTGCTGAAACCGAACACTATTTTAAGACGCTACTGTACACAATGTTATATGTTTTCCATTCGGGCAAGGAATGTGGAGATTTTGATTATTTGACACACGAGAACATGCTACATACAGCTGACCATGAGAGAAGCATGGTTTTTCTAAGTTGACCCCCGCTACCTGTAACGTTTGCCCTCGCGTTTTATTTATTGTCATTGCAAAACTGAGCTTAATAGGGAACTGCAAACTTTTGAATTGAAAAGGAAAATCTGTGGGAATTATAGGGATCCGTGGTATAATAAGATTTTCAAGTTTTTCTACGCCTGTTAAAATTGTAGCACCGATTATGTTCCGTCCAAGATGTGTCAAACGCAGCCTTGTCTCCTTACATAACCGAGGAGCATCTAAATTTCGCAAAAGCATAACTGAGACGCCTTATGTACTTATTTGAGGGCACACCTGACAGCTCCAGAGAATTTAGAAACTCTACGGGATATGAAGTGCTCTGTTCTGTGTCCATAACTGTGTCTACAGACATATACTCTGTTATTTCTCTTGCTACTTCGCCTAATATATCTGAATTTATTTTGTTAACGCTCGCATTTTTTGTTGCAAGAATCGCCCTTTCACATAACCATTTGTCTTCATGCATGTTGTTCATAAAATCTGAACGCTCGCAATTAATTCGGAATGACTCTGTACTAAATTACAAAAATCTCACGTCAATTTAACGCAGCCCTCAGCATCTGTTTCCAACCACCCATCGCCAATTTTAATAGTGTGTCAGCATAGTTTCCAGCATTGATATCATTATACAAATGCACTCTCATATTCGTAGTTAATCTGAATTTTGTCACCTTGTTCCATAAAATAGACGACTTGAGGCATGCTTTAATTTCATCTGCAGGTGTGCCCTTTTGAATGACAGGTAAAGTTTGGCGAAAGTTACCAGCCAGTAAAACTACCATTCTTTCCATTACATCGGCATTGCTGCGCAAATCCTGGAGCGTTCGATTAAGTGCTTCTACAGCTTTTTTATGCGACATTGTACTTTCGTCCCACACTAAAAGTTTGCTTTGTCGTAGCACTATACCTCGTGCACTATTTTTGCTAAAGTTGCAGACCGGCGATTCTTCCTGGGCTAGATTTAGAGGGAGTTAAAATAGAATATGCCGTGCGGCCCCCGCTTAGCAGCGTGGCAGTTATACCTGAGGAAGCTACGGCCACAGGAATGTTTTTATCTTGCCGTACTTGCGCTAATAATAAAATTAACAAAAATGTCTTCCTAATTCCTTCACGGCATCTAAATAAAAAGTGCACCATTTCCAGATTCAAGTTGTCCTAATACTTTGGAAAAAACTCGTTTTTGTTCGGGAATCAAGCGGCATACAAATTTGGCTACTTTCTACTGCAAAGCTGGTATATCGTAGTTTGTATCACGTATAATTTCATCACTTAGTTCATTTTCGGTTGTTTGCTGAGGCCTTATCATTCTAAAGTCGCTTAATTTTTTGCCTACCATTGCCATTACTTTATCTTCAATTTTTTCAAGTGCTTCATTATAAATGTGTTAATTGTATGTCATGTTCGCGTATGTCTGCTGCAACCTTCGCAAAATATCTTCCGCCATGTACTCTTTATATTTGTCCCACAATTCATGAGCATTAGATAGCCCGCAAGATGATATGAGAGTTGCATAAAGATCCCTAATTTTGGCTGGTGACTGGCACTGCACAGATTCCTCCATTGTTTCATCCCAGTGATTATCGTTTTCTAAAAGATGCAGAGCTTCACATGCTTCTCTATAAGTTGCGCATTCCTGACCGTTGACAGTATTAATGTCTTTATATCCTGTAGGACCCCGAACATGGTGCAGCAGCAATCGTAAACAGAAACATTAAAAATTAGTTACATGGACGGTATACACACGATCAATAGCATCTGATGACTTTACACCGGACCAATTTGCAACAGGCACGCCTTGAATACGGCGTTTCCACTCCTTCCTAGATGTGTTCCAAGTATAATAGCGGGGAACATCAGAATATAATAACGTTTTTGCAAAGGATCGGTTCGACAAAGTTGAAAGAAGGCTGTTAGTGTAGTTATAGTATATAACGCCCTGCTTGAAAGGTCTGTACTTCATTAACGGTATTTGCCTCACCTTCACTCCTGAGATTAAATATTGCTTGGTCGCTTCCTTTATTTATGTACTTATAGATATACTTGATTGCGCGGACAGAGCTACATGCTTCTAAATTAATGTGGGCATTAAACATTTTATATAGAATGGGTGAATACGGGACAATCCGGCCGTTATCTAAGGTTTCGAACGCTCCAGAGCGAGATTTAATTGTAACTTTCCTGCCACCATCTCCGGGAGCTCTGCGTCTGTGTAAAGGGTAGGGTGCGTTTGTATAAGGGCATTGCAAGTAAATGTAACAAAAAGATCAGTTCTTTCGTAAGTTTTTACATAGGCGAATGCGTCTTGTGTGTACTCATGTATGTAGCTGGGACTGTTAACGAATGATAAGGGTAGAATTACCATTTAACCTAAATCATTGGTTTACATTGGCGTCGTTAGAAACGGCATTTTGTAAATGTATATAATTATCATCATGCAGCTTTTTTTGATTTAAAGATATATAACGGAGACGTTCACTTTCTACCTTCACCTATATGTCTACCAAAAATTGATGAAATAATTGTCTACACCGGGCTAAGAGGTTAAAATCATTTTATCGCAACATCATATTATACACATAAAAATCCATACATGATACCTTTTTGTTCAGAGTAGGCTCCTTTGTAACCAGGTTAATGAGTGGAATTTGAAAATGATAACCCTCTTGTCCTTTGCAATTAACCAATGGGTATTGCAGAACGTCATAAAACTTGTGTGTATCGGCTACCCGTTGCAACGTATCATCACGTGCTCGCAAGACAATGTCTCGTGAAGAAAATTGATCACCACTAATTACGGCTGCCATTTCGTTTATCAAAGGTGCATTGTAGCACCTTTCATGCTCTCCTCGAGGGGTCCGATCTGCGTGAATGACGACTTTATAATCCTCTTCAGGTAGGTTTTCTAAAGCAGTTTTAAATGTTTTGACTAAAATGTTACGTTCATGCAAGAATCTTTGAATTTTGAACACTGTGTCTCTCTCTCCTCCCTGGATAAATTGGCAGCGACGGTCTACCTTAATTTCTTCGTCACCCATAAAATATACTTGTAAAAATTTATGCTGTTCGTTTACAGCTGAAAAAATGAACCTATTCTATGATAAATTTTCGCTTGCACCGTAGATGTAGGCGAAAATCCCGGCATTATTTTTCCCGGTCAACTCCAAAGTACGTCATTTGAAAGCATGAGTTATATTTCCGGATCCTGTTTAAAAAATGCTGTGACTCATTAGCATCATATAAAAAGAGAGTTTTCAAAGGTTATTCTGGTTCCCCAAGTAACGGAAGAGACACTTTGCCATTGGAACAACACATGCCTGCGGTCTCATCTTTCCATTTTAAAACGCTGCAAAATCGACACGCCTTGTACATCAGTCCGATAACAACTAACCTGTGATTTTTATAATCAATCAACGGATCATAATTGAATGCTGCGTCATTAAAAACCGACCAATTGTGCATTTGCATCTCTTTGCGCCTGTGTTTGTTCTGGTGTTTCAGATGCCCTTATAGTAGATTGACGTTCAGCTTGCTCAATGAGTCTGTGTTGAGTTTCATCAGGTGTTTCCGCGGCTCTTAAGGCGGCCTGACGTTCCGCTTGTTCGAATAGCCTTTGCTGACTTTGAGCAGGTGTTTCAGTAGCTCTTAAAGTAGCTTGACACTCTGCCTGTACAAGACGCCATTGCTAACTTTGAGCAGGTGTTTCAGTAGCTCTTAAAGTAGCTTAACGCTCTGCCTGTTCAAGACGCCTTTCCTGACTTTGAGAATGTGTTTCGGAAGCTCTTAAAGCAGCCTGACGCTCTGTCTGTTCAAGATGCCTTCGCTGACGTAAGGAAGGTGTCTCAGATGCTCTAAAAGCAGCCTGATGCTCTGCTTGTTCTTGCCTTCTCAGTTCAGCATCTTCTAAAGATTCTAGGCAGAGCCTCAACGGATTACTTTATATCGTCTGCGAGGTTATCGCCTATTCTGTGAATTACAATGCACCAAAACGTTTGAAGAAAATCAGCTGGTGAATTTTATGTTTTTTATCGCTCTCTTCCCGGTCCTGCGTGGAAAAATACAGATCCATACATTTGTTATCTTAATTTTGGTAAAAAGACATAATAATCCAGATATTCTGACCTTCTGTGTTCGTCCATCGTAACGTCGTCCGTCTTGTAGAATCACGGTGGCGCCACCTAGCTGAATTTAATTTTGCAACATATTCGATTTTCCCACGGGAATGACATGTTTTTCCGCTGAAATATGAAAAGTAGCCTATGTCACTCTACAGCCACCGAACTATCCCCATACAAAAATTGATGCCATGCTGACGCACTGTTGCGACGTGAAAGAAGGACAAACTTTTGCAACATATTCTTTTTCCCGCGGGAATGAGATGTTTTTCCGCGGAAAAAAGTAACCTATGTCACTCTACAGCCACCAAACTATCCCCATACAAAAAATCATGCCATGCCGACGCTCTGTTGTGACGTGAAAGAAGGACAAACAAACAAACAAACACACTTTCGCATTTATAATATTAAGTATGGATTAATAAAAATAGCTTAATAACTCACTAAGGATTTGAATTAAATTTTAAACAAAAAAATGAAAAATATCAATTTCATAAGTGTTTGTGGAATACTTCTAGTCCGGACAACATGAACAAATAATAATTTAAAATTTTGTACAAGTAATTTTTAAAAATAAGAAAAATTTTAATTAAACTAATTGAACTCATGATTTTCGTTCAAATAACCAGTTCAGTTTTTTATATTATGTCAATAAGATCAAAAAATATTATTCATGTAATTTGTATTTAAATTTAATTAAAAAAACAAATATAGATAAAATAGTGTCTAGTTCATCAATCATAGTGTGGACAACTATAGAAAAACGAACGTTGTACATTCCTATAGATCTTATGATCTTAGCAGCTCCTCTAGAGTTTGACATCCGTTCAGATCTCTACTTTTTAGATCGGCAAAGCCGAAAACTTCAAACGTCATTTGTTCCAAATTTGACGTATATCCTTTTTACATAAGATATTATGTTTTGGGTAGGTTAATTATTTATACTGCTCAGGATATCATAGTGAATTTCAAAATGAAATTGGCCATCAGTTTATTCACTTGTAAATTCTTTTTAATATTATACCTAGTAGAGCTATGCTGCAGCTATGTTATAGTTGTAGGATGAAAAATTCGGCCTGACCGGGGAAGGACCCCACTCTTACGGAATACCAATGCTGCTGAATTTCGTTTATTGCGTGTAAAGAAACGGAGATCCTTTTTACTAGGAGTGGCACATTCCAACTTAGTCTTCTTTTTTAGTTAATATAAACCCGTGCTTGACAATAAACCCTGCTGGTAAGTGGTGTTGTAGCCCCCGGATAGTAAATCGCACTATCCTAGCGTAACAAAAAGTCTATTCACTCTTGTCTTGAAGACGCTTAGATTGTATTGGGCGGAAAGACAGACACCAGCAAATTATTCCACTACTTTGCTGTACGCATTACAAAAGTCTAAGCAAACCGTTTGGTACTAAAATTAATTTCTGGCGATTTTTTTTTCTTTTCGAAATACGTAATAAGTTTTATCCTACTCAACAACAAATTGTTCGAATCTTGCATTGATCAAAGTCTGGGTATTCTTCTATGTTTTATTTATGTGATACAACTCAACGATATATAGTAATAGAAACGTCGGGTAAAAAAGTTAAATATACGCGATAAATTCCGTAAAAATTAGTATTATTTCAATATAGTAAATTCTTAGTGAGGTTACTTTTTAATTATTCATTTACGGAAGTCTGGGTATTAGCCTTATGTATTACTTCAATCATTCAATACTAATACAAAATATTTACTGGTATGAAATATTTCTATATAATATATGGAATAAGTAGTGCCTTTGTAAGAGCACATTGAATAACTGAAATGAATGTTTCTGATTTTATCGCATATAATTTAGTTTATTTTTAATTCCAGAAACGTTTTGAACGAAACGATGTCATTTCAATAGAGAAAATGGCTGGTTGCTACCATTGCTGGGGACCTTTAATTAATAAAATGAAGTCTAAACTCAAGCATGTGGTATGCCTGGTTTTAGAATTATCCAGCCAAGAGTTCAAGATACTGTCAGCCCGAGCTATGATTTTGGGACGTCACCATGACTATGTGACCATGAGTGTTGTAGAACAACCAAAACGTCGGGATTTAAAATTAGTTAAACGCGATACAGTCCGTAAAATTAGTTTAATACAATTTCTAGTATTCGTGTAAATATAAGAAATCATTACAGTTTCTATTTTCCTTTTTGTATAAATATAAATAAATTTAAAAGGAAAAAAGTGCAACCCGAAAGGTCCATACGACTAACTTCCGAATGGAAAAATAAAAAAAATATCAATATATTTTCATATTTTATATAATTTTTCTTTCAGCACAAAAACATCTTGACCGACTTTGTTCAAAATTTTATGAGGTCTAAGTTACATAAATATGCGTTAAATGAAACTGGTCCCATGTCAATATCACCCTTTGTTTTCGAGATACAAAAGGCGAAAATTGAATCCGAACATACAAACATACATACGTACATGTGCACATACGGACATCCTCTTAAAATCTATACTATTCGACTTTATAAATCATGAACGTGGAGATATGTTAAAATTTACAATTTGCTAAATCGGACCCATTACAATAACTTCCCACCGGCAAGTTAAAAATGTAATTAAATTATATTTTATAAAACAACCTTTATCATATTTTTATTTAATCAAAAATTGTCACTCTCTTATTTTAATTAAATGTTTTCTTCTTTAAAAAAGGGAAATTTCATTATGCTTTAGAAATATGTTAAAGCTTGAAATAAAAATCATACCAGATTATCAATTTTATCTTCACGGAAAAATATCCTTTGTTCCAACTACAAATCGATTACGTCTATCTCATTGCAAATTGCTTCCAATAAACTTGATCAAAATTCAACAGGTAGAAATAATCAAAGGAATCTTTTAAATAAGGGGAATGATTATTTTACGTTGAATTATCTGAAACTTTATTGCACTGTTTAAAAATAAAAAGTATAGTAACAGCCTATGTTTGTCCCACTACTGGGCACAGGGCTCTTATTTCTGAGAGATGTAAAGAGGAATTAATCCAACATGCTGCTCCAATGCGTATTGGTGGTATTCATATGTCTTCGAAATATTTTTATTATACAGATATGAAAATTTTCTCAGAAGTATTTTGTTCACAACATATGAAAAATCAGGATTAAAATTACAATTAGCAATTTTACTGGTGCCGGCGGACCTGGGATGTAACCCCGATTGGTACTTTGAAATTTACAGCAAGCTATTGGACCCTGAGTAATCACGAACGTGGTGGCTCAGATGGTTAACGCTCCGGATGGTTAAAACCGGGTTCGATCCCCGCCGGCTCCAATGAAATTTTTAATTGCAATTTTAAGTGCTGATTTACCACATACTCGGCGGTGAAGGAAAACATCGTGAGGAAACCTACATGTCTGAGGAATAAGAAAAAAATATTTCGAAGACATATTATGAAGTTCGCCAACACGCATTGGGGCAGCGCGGCGAACAATTTCTTGTCCTAAAACCCTCTCATAAATGAGGGGAGGCCTGTGTCCAGCAGTGGGACGTATATCGGCTGTAACTTTACTTTACAAACACGAATACTCTGTTTTATCTTTTATAGACATAAAAAGTCTCTAGTCTTTTCTATTCGGTAAAGCAATATAATATAATATAGTATATCGTATATAATATGGTTGCATCATGAATGAGTCGGCTTGATCTGGGAAGAACCACGCTCTTTCTGAATATCAGCGTAAAATAGCAGGCGAAACACTGTAGAATTTTTGTCGGTTCGAGTGACAACCTATCCTTGTGAGAACAACAGCCCTATTAATAAACATAAACTTGAGTAAGATTAACTTTACTCCTAGTTTAAAGCTTAAAATATCTCATTTCAGTGTTAATAAACATAGAGTAAGGAGGGCGTAAACTAATCCGAATCTACTTTCGGAATAAAAGTTAATACTTGGCGGTACCTAGTTTAACGACTGAGTAAGCATAGACTAGTCGCGTATTTTGACATTTTGTAAAACATAAACACTCACGCCTGTCACCCAGAGGGGTAGGCAGAGATTACGGACTTCCATTTGGCACGATCCTGACATACCTCTTTCGCCTCCTTTACATCCATATATCTACGCATACATGCTCGTCGGTTAAGGGTACTTCTAACGTGGCCCATTTTCAAAATATCGCCAATTTGGTCGACAAACTTTTTTCTAGGGCGTCCCTTCCCGACTCGGCCGTTCACATCTGCCATATAAATTTGCTTTGTCACTCTTTCATCATTCATTCTTTCTACGTGACCAAACCACCGAAGCATTCCTTTCTTAATCCTGGTCACAACATCATCTTGCATACCACATTTATCTCTTATCACGCAATTTCTCACCCTGTCATTCAGATTAAACCCCAGCATATTTCTTAAAGAACGCATTTCTACAGCATTTATTCTACTTTCGTGCTTCTTCTGCCACACCCAGCTTTCACTACCATACATTAACGTAGGGACTAACACAGCATTATGAATTACCATACGTGTCTGTTTTGACACATACTGGTTCTTCATAATAGAGTGTAGTGCCCCATTCACTCTATTCCCTGCATTTACTCGTCGTTCTATATCCCTATCATATCTACCATCCCTGCTAAATACACATCCCAAATACACAAACTCATCCACTTGCTCAATTAACTCTCCTTCTATTCTTATTTCACATACCGTTTTGCTTTCTTCTCTTTCAAAAACCATCACTTTCGTCTTACTTGCGTTCACTTTCATTCCCCTTTCTTTTAATTCCCAGTTCATTAATGTAACCATCATTTGCAACTCAGCCGCAGATGACGCAAATATGACTTGATCATCGGCATACAAAAGGCATTTGACGGTTAACTCGCCCATTCTTAAACCACATTCTTCATCTTTCAAAGTTTGCAAACACCGGTCCATAAATAGGTTAAACAGCCAAGGGGAAGCTACACAGCCCTGTCTGACACCTTTTTGGATGCCAAACCAGTCCAAGTAGACCCCATTGATCCTGACACAAGCACTAGAGTCCCTATAAAGAGACCCTAATGCCTGTATCAAACCAGCGCTCAACCCATATGAGTTCAGTGTTTGCCATAACACATTCCTGTCCACTCTGTCATAAGCCTTTTCCAAGTCCATGAACGCACAAAAAACTTTCTGGTTTTTGGCCAAAAAAATTCTCCGCAATCATGCGCATGGAAAAGACTTGATCTGTGCACCCCATTTCCTTTCTAAAACCCGCTTGCACATCCCAAATTTTTCCATCAGTTTCTTTCATAACTCTTTCAATTAACACCTTAGCATACAGTTTACCCACAATACTAAGCAAGCTGATACCGCGGTAGTTTTTGCAGTCCTGCTGTGACCCTTTTCCTTTATATATTGGTACTATAACTGCTTTACACCAGTCATCCGGTACCCGTTTTAATTCCCAACATAAATTAAACAAGGTGTACAGCAGGCCTGCCACCACTCCCTCTCCAGCCCTTAGCATCTCGAGTGATACTCTATCATATCCAGCTGCCTTACCTGCTTTCATGCTTTTCATTGCTTTCATTATTTCATCTACACTTATCTCCATACCCCTTTCCACTTCTTTCGGAATTTCTAGTTCATTTAATTCATACGACTCTTCACTCATAAACACGCTTTCAAAGTATTCCTTCCATCTGTTTAAATTCGAAACTTCATCATTCAGAATACATCCATTCTCGTCTCTTATAGCATTTATTATAGGCTGTTTTGTATTTCCCCTGGCAGTTCTTACGAGTTTCCAGAACATTTTTATGTTAGCCTGGAAATTATCAGATATCCTTCTATCATTCTTATCCATTCTTTCTTTCTATTTCCTTTCAACAACTTCTTTTACTCTCTTATTTAGACGTCTAAATTCTGCCTTTTTTCTTTCAATCTCATCATTCATACCAGAAGAATTACCAGCTTTGGTTGCTAGTAAATCTAACCATGCTTTCTTCTTTGATTCAACTTCCACCCGTACCTCATCATCCCACCACAACGTATTACTTTTCCTTTCATTTGTTCTTTTACTTACACCACATACTTCGGTGGCGGTATCCACCAAACCTTTCTTAATATTATCCCACACAGTCTTCAAGTCTAAATCATTCATACACAACTCATTCAAACATCTAATATTTTCTCTCAGTCTACATTTATACTTCTCTTTCACATCTTCATCTTGTAACTTCTCTATTCTTATACGCTGTAACGCAGTGGTAGACACAGATGTCCGATGCCGCCAACGCTTGAAAAGACCATTAATTCGACATAAGACCAAGTAATGATCCGTCCCTACGTTGGACCCCCGGTAAACCCTTGTATCTACGACTGCGCTCCTCATTCTTTCATCCACAATTACGAAATCTATCATGCTTCTATCATCACCTCTTTCCCATGTATACATGTGAATCTTCTTATGACGAAAAAAAGTATTCGTCACAAAAAGATTCTTTTCCGCACATACGGTGAGGAGGTCTTCACCATTCTCATTTATACTTTCATCACCAAACGTTCCCAACATCCTTTCATAACCAGACCTCTTCACCCCAACCCTTCCATTAAAGTCTCCTAACATAATAATATTTTCATTTTCCTTACATTTTGTCAACACCATCCTTACCATGTCCCAAAACTGCTCTCGAATGAAAGCGGGCTTAGACATGTCTGGGGCGTACACCCCTAGCAGGAACAGCTTCTTTAAGCCCACTTTCATTCGTATCCATAGCAGTCTCGGGCTTACACATTCATACTCTTTCACACATTGACCCATTCTTTCTGAAAGGATGAAACCGACTCCCTGGCACGCCCGTTCGGTCTCGCCTACACCAGACCAATACGCGGTATACGTGCCATGTGCAGTGGCATCCTTTCCCTTTCGTTTCGTCTGTAATAGTGGAGACGAACTGTCCACTATTAACAGACTCCGAGTGGTTTTCTTTAAGGTGGAGAAATGAAACTACTGTTTATGTTTATGAATGTACTGTCGAATGGGATTCGGAATGGAATATATTTTGCATCAACCTTGCCTATATTTATATGGCTGGCTCACTATTGATTTGCCAATGGTAACAATTAATATTTTGCCTAGCCAATTATATTGCTTATTTTATGACCAATGAAAACTATTTAAAATATACAATTATCTACGTTTCGTTTCCCGGCGTGAGACTTGTTTGTTGTTCACGAAGCTACGTCGCTGGACCGGGCTATATAAGACATGCAGATCGGTGCGCACGCGTAGTCGGCGGGCGGCGGCGGTGTGGAATACAGAGGACTCCGGAACAGCAAGAGGAAACGAACTGTGGCGTTGAAGAAACGGCTCACCATTGGTCGACGGATACGTGACGATAGCGGCGTGTGAAGTCGGTGTGGCGCTGAATGATATTTGCGGCTGCTTCTTGTTTCTTTATAAGAACGTCAAATTATCTATATACAGTCCGCAGTATCTCAGTAGCCAAGAATAATTAGGAAATAAAATGTTTTTTTTATTTATTCTCGCCTTCCGCGTTATGGTAGCAGCGGAGTATATATTATTTATTCCCGTTTAGGTTTGATTAATCTGGCTGCTACACGTCTCATTCACACATAACACATCTATTCCTCTGTCATTCATCATTTCGCATACTTCATCCATCTTATCATTCATTCCTCCACATACATTCAGCGTAGCCAGACGGGTTTCCGCAATCCACTTTTCGCCCCTCCGGGAGACAGAACGTGACGGGTGGCGAACCTCGTCGCCGGTTTTTCTCCCGGAGATTCTTCGCACCCCTGCCCCATTTAAGGGGCGCCGGGAACTCGGGGCCATTTCTTTTATTTCCTGAGTCATTCGAACAAGGGGTGGTGGTAGATTTTACGCCGCTACCATACGGCGAGGAGCCGAGTCTATTTTTTCGGCTTTGTCGCTCGTTTAGCACCACCCGGGGGACACGTGTAGGGTGGGCCTAAGGTTAGGTGGTCGGAGCCTACAGACGCGAGCGACTCATCCCCCACATTTTTTATTTTTTACATTGACATTTTGTAAAACTATACTATAAGTTTACGCGCGTTGTTAGTTGTTACACGTGTTTATATCATAAGTTTACAACTTATGAATTAAACACGTGTAACAACTAACAAGACGCTAAAAAAAGCTTTTCTGATTTCGAATTATTAACATATTTACAAAAGCTTTTCTAGATGTGTTAGTAATTCGGAATCATGATAACACGATCATGAAAACGATGGAATCATATTTAAACAGTGATTCTCACTACTATCCTTCACAGTTAGCTACCGTGGGTAAATCTTTGTTTCAGAGAGCACGAGGGATATGTGACAGTAGGCACCTGGTTGCCAAACTCCACCATGTCAAGCAAGTTTTGCATGATAACAAGCTTCGGGTCCCGCGCCTGCGTCACAGTGAACGAGTGATGCCGGCCACAGTTGAGCGTGTACCTGCTCTACTGCCATATATTAGAGAAGTCACTGACAAGATTGGCTACATCTTGAAGCGCGCTTCAATCAAAACATACTTCAAGCCGCCGAAGAAGATTGGTCAGTTTTAACCATCAGTCAAGTGTAATAAGTCCCTCTGCAAGATGCAGGAATGTACAAGCTTGATTGTGAATGTGGTCTCTCCTACATAGGACAAACAAAAAGATCAATCAAAACCCACGTTAAGGAACATATTGCTGATGTGAAGAATCGATGCTCCGGGAATTCTGCACTCTATGAACACGTACAGGATCGCCCCCGTCACTACATCAGATTTGATAGACCACAAATCCTCGCTAAAGAACACAGATTCTTTCCAAGGATGATTTGCGAGGCTATTGAAATCAAAAAACATCCTAATTTCAATAGAGAAGATGATATAGCTGGGTGCTACCATCTGCTTGGGATTCTATAAAAATAAAATTTAACCCTCAACCCAAGCATACAACAACTGCAAGACTTCAAGATACCATAAGCTCATGCTGGAACAAAAGTTAAATTTTAATCTATGGTAACCGCGGTTAACTATGACATCTGGACGTTGAACATCTCAGTCCCCCCCCGTGGCCATGTGTGCTGTAAAGCTCTTGAAACGTCGGGTATTTAAAAAGTTAAATATACGCGATAAAATCCGTAAAAACTAGTACTATTTCAATGTGTAGTGTTCGCGTAAATATAAGAAATAATTTTACACTTCACGCAATTTTCTTAACTCTAAAATTTCTCTTTCGAGTATGGCACATTTTAGTTTTTACTTATCTTCACACACAATCCCTAACGGTGTAGCCAGAGAGAACAGATCGCCAAGTGTCACGATCCTTACATACCTCTTTCACTTCTTTCAGGTTCATTAACTTCTTCATACATGCACGTCTAGGTATCCCAGTACTCTTGAACTTCCCCTCTTCGAGCAATTTGCTCACATGGTCTTCGAAAGTTAGTCTCGGTCTACCTCGACACCTTTTAATATTTACTTTCGCTCTATATATTTTTTTCTCTATTCGGTCTTCACTCATTTGCTCAACGTGCCCAAACCATTGGAGTACGCCCCTATCAATTTTTGTGATAAGGTCATCTTTCAATCCTGCCATATTGCGAATCTCTTCGTTTCGCTTTCGATCGGCTATGGTAACGCCACACATTTTACGAATAGGTCGCATCTCCACTGCATTCAACTTGCTTTTATGCTTCTTCTGGCATACCCAGGTTTCGCTGCCATGTAACAAAGTCGGTACCAACACTGCGTTATGTATTGCAAGGTGTGCACTCTTCACCACGCCTTGCCTTTTGACTAATGCATTCAGGGCACCATTGACTTTGTTTCTGGCAGCGACACACCTATCCACATCTAAATCACATCTTCCATCCCGGCTGAAAGCACTCCCCAGGTATACAATTTCATTTACCTGTTCTGCACATAATATAAACATTTTAGTTTTTCTTTGTGTATTTCAATTTTTATTGCATGTTTCTCTTCAGCCATTTCTAGATGTCTCTTGTGCTCTTCTTCTTTTAGCTTTTTGCTATGGCTTAGCATGTTATTAACATAATCATCATGGTTCTGTAAAATACAACCAGTTTAATAAATAAGATTATATGTTGATAGATAAACAGAGCAAGTTAAACAAAACTAGCAGCATAAATATTAACTTTTTTATATTTGATATGAGTTTTCGTACACCTTTCTGGGATTACTTCGTTTTGGGCACCTGCAAAAAAATAAGAATTAGGTTTGTAAAATAGTTTTCGAGGATTTTACACTAGCAAATAAATAAAAGTGCCTCTCAATAAATTACACACCTTCTTTGCTGAAGTCATGCCCATATTTTTGTTCATTGGAGTGGCCCCAATCGCATCTTGAGATACCTGTAAGATATTGTAAAAATTTAAAGTACACCATAGATTTCATACACATCTATGCACCTAGCACCTATATTATTGTTGTAAGCTCACCACTGATGAAGTAAATTCCTGAGCATTCTCTAGTGCATCAATATTTTCTATAATGTAGTCCTAAAAATGTAAAAATAATGTTTAATATTTTAGTATTCAGAATGCAATACTTTCTGTTATATAATGTCATAGATCAATAGATGCTGTGACCTACAGCTATCTGCTGATTTTCTGGGTTAATATTCTCATCCACATTTTGTATATCCAAATATTTTACCACATATGTCATTGGTTTCACATTCTGAAATAAATAATGAAAGTAATAACATGTAAAGCACACACACTAAAGGCAATTTTGTATGTCATCAATGTTATTCATTATTACTGTCCGACATTTTCGACCAACTGACCTGTAATGTGTTGTCACATGTCTCGCTGGTAGTTGCCAATATAACTTTATTTGATGAGGAACTTTCGATCTATTGAAAACAGAATAACAATTTTGCTAAATGTGCTAAATAAAAATAAATATTAATGATTAATAAATGATCTATGTATAGTTAATCGAGCAAGTAGATGAGTTTGTATATTTGGGCTGCGTATTTAGCAGGGATGGGAGATATGATAACGATATAGAACGACGAGTGAATGCGGGAAATAGAGTAAATGGGGCCCTGCACTCTATTGTGAAGAGTCAAAATGTTTAAAAAAAGGCACGTATGGCACTTTCACAATGCTATGTTGGTCCCTACTTTAACGTATGGTAGTGAAAGTTGGGTGTGGCAGAAGAAGCACGAGAGTAGAATCAACGCAGTAGAAATGCGGTCCTTATGTTAGGGCTGAATCTGAACGACTGAAATTGTGTAATAAGAGAAGAGTGTGGTTTGCAAGATGATGTTGTGACTAGGATTAAGAAAGGAATGCTTCGGTGGTTTGGTCATGTGGAAAGAATGAATGAGGAAAGAGTGACAAAGAAAATTTATGTTGCAGAAGTGAATGGCAGAGTCGGAAAGGGACGTCCTAGGCGAAAATTTATCGACCAAATTGGCGATTTATTGAAAACGGGCCAAATTAGGAGTACCCTTAACCGACAAGCATGTATGCGTAGGTGTATGGATGTGAAGGAGGCGAGCGAGGTGTGTCAGGATCGTGCCAAATGGAAGTCTGTAGTCTCTGCCTACCCGTCTGGGTGACAGGCGTGAGTGTTTATGTATGTAATAAATGAATAAATTGAGGACTTTGTCTTCTAAAATGTTATAAGGAGTACTAAAGAATAAAAAAATGTACTCATAATCCCATCCGAATCATATATATTATGATCCCTCAACAGCTCTGCAGGATTCAACAAATCTTTAATTTCTATTATTCCATCACTGAGAGTTACTGGTCCACCACCTGTTTTGGATAATTCTTTTTTGAAGGTGCTGTATTTCTTCCGAGTATTTACCTTCATTGTTTTCCATTGTATTTTCAGCTGACTTAAATGACTAAGATATATAATAAGAAAGTTAAACCTATAAGAATAGAAGATAAAATTAGTAGTATGAATCTTTTATTGGTTATTGTAATTTTAGTTATTGTGTTACATTTAATTTGCCTGTACTGTATTTGATCCTACTTTTCAAACATTTGTCAACGTTACGATTATATCGCATAACAGATTTTGAACAAATTAAGCAGAATTATAGGTAATGGTCTGAAAAAAGAAAACAGAGCATCTGAAAAGTCTTTTTATAGGATAAAAAACCTAAGTAGATCATAAATTCAGAAAACCATAATGATTTCTTAAACTTACACGAACACTACACATTGAATGAGACCATATTTACGGATTTTATCACGTTAATAACTTATTTTTAATTCTCGATGTTTTGGGTGCTATACAGCATCCATGGTCACGGAGGGAGTGAGATGTTTGATGTTCTAATGTTATAGTTAGCCCAGCTACCTTCAGTTTTTGAATATTAATTTTTTTGTCCGATCTACGCAAAACGAACTTACAGTATCTTGAATTCTTGCAGTGGTATGCTTTGGTTTGGTGATCCCAAGCAGATAGCAACACTGTGATAGATTACTGTGTATATACTAGAGATAGATGTGCGACTCAAATTTTATTTTCGTTATTGATACGTGCTTCGACTAACAGATGGCGCTAAATTAAAAGTGCTTTAAGCTCGCCCTTTATTTGCACTTTACAATTTTTATTTTATATACACCATCAATTACATTGCACAAGCACTGCAATGTAATTAACAGTTATTTATATATAAAATAAAATAAAAACCAGTTATTTTTAAAATTTTTATTGTTTAAAAATTCTTGGCTTAATTATTGATTAACATTATATGTGTTAACTTTATTAACATTTGCACAATATCAATTGTCATTTCTTTTTACAATGTCCCTACTGGTTTGTCGATATATTACAGCGAATAGAATACATAGTATAATCTTTATTCAATATAGATTATTACATAAAACTTATTGAATGTCATGTTTTATTTACAACTGGTTCGACTCTTTAACATATTTCACTTTACAATAATTTTGTTTGTATATTTTAAATAAATTTTAATAGAACAAGCATGGTGGTGATCACCTTATTCCCAGAGTTTATTTTTATGGATGTATTCTTTGATATTATAAAACATTTATTGTACATTTTTCCTTTCATAAAACATTTAAACTTGTTAATTGATAAATTTTGTACATTTTCTGGGATTTTGTTGTAAAAGCGTATAGACATTGCCCCATAAAAGAACTACTGGTTCAATGGAGTCTAGTAACTGGTATTAAAAGCTATGTTTATTCCAAGTATGAACATCTTTATTCTTATTGTTACGCGCCAAAGTCGACGGCACTAGCGCCATCTAGTGTCGAACCGAAGAACTAAACTTCTTGAAGTCTAAACTCGAACACTCGGTACCTTGCGCGTATTTACTCGAATATTCTGGATGTTTTCGTGGCAGAGCCCTATATAAAGGCGCTGCAATACACGATCGAGGAAGTATTGAAGTTGGCGAGACAAGCGAAGCTTCACAGCGGAATAAAGTGAATCAGTGTGATTAATTATTAGTGTTTTTAACTTTAATTAATGTTAAGTGAATTAAAGTGTTAACTTAGGTAATTCTATCGGCAATTTTTATTGTCACGAACCTCAAGCTCGTAACATTATTAAATATTGTGAAAGCTATTTATGTTTTATGTACCTACATACATTATATTTTCATAATTATAATGCCGGTTATTTCATAAAATTTTCTCTAAGGGATTCTTTACAATTTAAGATATTAATTGTCCATACGAGGGCTCTGTTTTACAAAACAAATACGGCTTCAATGTTAGTCGCATGAGCCCAATAGTAGTACCGAGAAAAACGGTGGTATACACAAGACTAAACTCCTTCCCATTTAAGAGCACATTGGTATTTGAATCCTTTCCAAAGTTTTGCTCCTCTTCCAAAATTTCATGAATTAGTATCAATTAATTGTTAATAGTGGTGCATCTTTACTTGAATATAAAAAGATACATTTTGGAGCAGCATTATTAATCTTTAAAATATGTACTTGATAACGTTATCATATTTTAAATGTCTCTAACAACTATACCTTTTAAAAATTTAAATAATTTACAAAAGTGACTTCTTATGCCCACTTTACTATTGCTTACATGTGTAATCAATATACTATTTTTTTAACAAAATGAACATTTTATATATTATGACATAACATACTCATACATAATACAACTTTAAAAAGATTATTTGAAATTATAATCAATCTAATAAATTGTGGAAAAGACTACATAAAGCAACAAAAATAACACCAAGAAAAAAATTGAATGAAACTCTGATATCTTTGACTATGCACACTCACATATTCCTGAATATGCAGTTAGTACAGTATAATATGAATTTAGTGGAAGATAATACAATTTTGAAGACAAATTGTTTAGCTCTTTCAATATGTAAGCCTTAAAATATATAGATTCTTAAGGAAATTGTTCACTTTGCCTCAAGATGGACATTAAAAATGTCCTTAAATAAATACTAATTGAACCAAGTATAAACCCAATTATATTTAAGCAAATGGAAGAACAAGGTAAAGGTCATAATTAGCTATCAATTTGTTATAGATTTTGCAAAAATGCTACTCTGGTAGTAATTAAAAAATATATAATAAAAGATTTATAACAAACATGATTAAATGGTGTCTATGATCATTTTACAAATAACACCAAGGTAAGCAACAATACCTTACAGGATGGAATATATGGGTAAAAATAATCATCATTCATATACCTGCATAGGAGTTGTACTCAAAATAAAAATATTTTTAAGATTTTATTTCACAGTTTTGTAGACATGATTAATGCCTATAAACTATGCCAAATTACAAATTTGTAACACTTAGTGTCTCTGAGTAAAACTGCGGATGGATGAACATGACGAAACTATAAGGTTTCCTTGTACACAACAAGGAAACCTTATAGTTTCGTTTTTTTATTATTTTTTTAAAAAAATGATTTGTCTTTAAGGTAAAAGTCAGTAAGGTTTTGTTATTGTTAAGACCGTATGTTTTACTATCTAGGGCTTTACAACCACTTACCACCATGTGGAGTTGTAGTAGTTGTTGTTGTCAATCTATACACTGACATACCTTGTTTTTAATTTAAAAGTGAATAAGCTTTATTTTTCTTATTTTATTTAGGGATTTTTGTCATATATGTCGCGTAGACTGAACTGATATATTTGGGAAAGTATGCAATAGGCTTTCGAAACACCTCCGATTCCAGAGGCGGATCGAGCCAAATGTTGGGTAGCAGTTTTGCTGTCCGAGTATAATAATTTAGTTCCAGTTACATCTTAGGGCTTCGGATATTGCAATGAGTTCAAGGGTCATAATACAAATGCCATTTGTAACTTTATAAGATTAAAAACTGCTTGATATGGGTCAAAAAAAGCTACCCCTTGCAACTTTAGCACTCTTTGATCCGTCTGTGTAGATTTTATGCCAGTCGTGATATTTATTTTCAAGTTCTTCAATAACATTTACTATAACAGAATTTATTCTTACCCCTTAATTAGCTATTGATAAGACATTGCTTTACTATCTATGGCTTTATAGCCACTGACCATCAGATGGGGTTGTAAAAGTTGTCGCAGTCAAGCTATACACTGACATACCTATAATAAGTAAAAACCAAAAGTTTGCTTGACCACCTTTACTAATGTTACAATCATGAAAGTGAGTTTCTTTAGTCTGCACTGCTAAAACAATTGCTAATTAACATGACAATGAGAAAGTTTTTAATAAAGACTTACCAAGGTTAAGACTGGGGTAAGCTGTTTTTGTCAAGTATTTTAGTTCGAGGATATAGAAAACGGTCCTCAAAGTGCCGATCGCAAATGCGGTAGTTATAATAAATTTCACGATCGATTTTATCTTTTAGATGTTCCAGCTATCCTCTTCCACTGCTGAAACCTTTCTAGTGAAGGGTATTCTGGTTTCGGAAAATAGTGTAAAACATCTGGAATAATAAAATATAATCATTAATTCCGAGGCGAGAGAGGGAAACTGAAACAGGAGATGGGCAATAACCCGCCTGCCAAGCGTGGCGGCTATGGCAAATAGTATCTATGAGGCAATCCGTGGAAGCCTATGCATAGCAATAGACTTTTGGTGACTACAGCTATTGCTTTGAACCTTCAATTTCTTAGATATTAGCTGTTTACAAGTGAATAAAAAATTGAAATTTTGCCAATATAAAAAAATACTTACCAAATTGGTCACATTTAAAAACACATTGCTTTCCTGATATTTTTGCACACATTAAAAAAACACTGGGTCGCAAATATTTATTATAATACAAGAAAGTACATAAACAAACGAGAAATCAGAATAATTTGAAATTAATCTCAATTTAATCAAATTAACCTCAACTACCAGTGACCGCCATTAACTGCGTAGTGGCTTGGTGCATCTAGTTTAGTCTAGTGCTTCGGAATGTAGATGGCAGCACAAAAAAATATAATTTTGTTCTCAAAATAATGGGTGCGTTTGGCAGAAAAAAGCGCTAGCAAGCGCTCACAAGCGCTGAAATAGTTTTCGGCCAGGACACGATTGCTACTTCAGTAGCGCTGACACAATCCGCCATTTTGCTTATTTAATTTGTTTGTTTTGAAGTAGAGTTTATAAGTTGTTTTGTGCAATATTAGTTTAAAGTAATATATTGACATGAATAAACATATATATGTTATTAAAAATTCATGATTGGTAAGTTTTTAATATGAATACTTTACAAACATATATTTAAATTAGGTTAGGTTCTCCGTTAAAACTAACATCGTGTCCCGGAGGAAAATAGCTACTTACGATTTGACAGCGCTTACCGCTTACGATCGCCATTTTGCTTATAAGCGCTTGCTAGCGCTTTTTTCTGCCAAACGCACCCAATGTTCTAAGTTGCATGCCCCATGATTGCCTGTCACTGTCATTAATGTCATAATCAAGCATTGAGTTCATTCACCAATTATTCACTGACACACTCTTTTTACTTTTAAAATAAGTGGGTTGCCATAGCACACGCGTTAATCCCAGCGTAAGGAATGTATTGTTAGTCCGAGTTTACTCCACGTTTATTAATAACATTGTATAACGAAGTTAATACTCAGTTACTCTGAGATTAACTAGTCCAAATGTAGCTTCGAATTAAGCTTGGAATAAGCAATTTTTATTAATAAAGCAGTTAAAGTCGGTATGTGTATGCATTCCTCCATAGGAAGAGGAAAGCTAAGAGAAGATTTGTTAAGAATTGTTACCAGCTAGCACAATTTTGAAAGGCATTCTGACATTAGATTGAAGTCTACTGCCAGAAAGCTCAGCATCTTTTGATATACGAAGTATTATTTACCTAATTATTTGATTAACCAATTTGAGAGGCAAAGTTATCCAATTAAAAGATAAAATTTTATTAAGGTTCATTGAACGTTTCATCATAATTTTCTACAAGACATCTGATATTTTTCATCCTTTGATTAAATGAGTGCCAAACCTGTTCGAGAGCAGCAGCGGGGTGAATCGGTTGACGTTCATGTAGAGAGAATGAGTGAGGAAAATTAATGCATAATTTCAATACGTAAATAAAATACTTAATATATGTTACAACAAATAGCTTACAATATGTTGCATTGTAATATCCACAGATCCACAGATTGCCTCATATGGCAAGCGGGTTGGCAACCACATTTTTTATTATTACGAACAGGTCCCCAGGTGATCTTTGAACGAGTGAACGGACAGGCGGAAAAGTGGACGGGCGTAACGGGCCACATCAAGATTGTTTTGTACAGTGAAACAAAAAGCCTACATTGGGGTCCGAGTGCTAATTTATCACGGACCCTTTTTGTTTAGTTTCCTCTACTTTTAGGGAAGGTCATTGTTTATTTTTTTTGTTCAAAAATAAAAGAAATTAGAATTGATGTATATGTATGTTCTATTGACATAGCTGCCTTATATTGTGCTGAAGGGGTTCTTTGCATGCCGTTAGCACAAAAATAACTAGTTTAAAAAATAACCTACCTAATATCCGGAATGGCTGCCCCGATTTTAATGAAACTTCACGGACAGATATAGAACAATTTCAGGAGTGATCTTGGTTATTTATATATTTTATCTGAAAGAGTCAGAGATTATTTTAAGAAATCAAAAACTTGATAAAACAAATGGTTTTATTGATTATTATCTTATATATTATAAAACACGACATTAAAAATTTGCACTTAAGCGAAGTTGCGGCGGATTGCTAATAAATTTATATGAAGGAAGTTTGTACTTTAAATGTCAACTATTATTATTACAGACTAATAAGGCCTTTGTAGTCTATTATTTAATATTGACTAGTAGTAAGGTAATGACTAATGCCATACTGAAATAATCGGGCCACCCCACAGATTTCACTCTGATCCGAAACAACTTGCTTACATCAACTTCAGTAAGCGTCATCAGGTCGTCACTTTTTCTAGTAGGTTTCATCTAACACTGTACTTGCGGGAATTTTTCTCGAGAAACTTGCTCTCAAATTAGATTTCGGTTCTCATTATTGGGTGTTAGGAATTCAATAAAACTTAAAAATCGTTATGATTATGATATAATACCTACACAAAAAAGCGGTTGGTACATAATTTAGTGTTTAATGTTGAGTTTTTTATTTCAAACGTTTTAAATATTAAGAAGGTATCCGATACCGTCCATCATTTGTTTTTGTATTTTTCTTTTTACGTATTTTTTAGCGTACATTTTCTTCTTGGCCAGTATGTTCATAGCTCAAAAATGAAGTTGCAGTTATAAGCGGTGAAACAGGGGCTCTCTTACGAAGTAATTATCTTTATTCAATATAATTAAAATCAGTATTCTCTTTAACTCTTGTTCTAAAGTTGCGGTTGGACTATTGTCATGACAATAGTCGAACCGCAAAAATTTATGTTTCTGTTTCTGTACATAATATCACTCATTCATTCATTCATTACAGCTTTTTGAAAGTTTCAGCTGAATGTAGGTAACTCCTATAGATACAAATTACATTGTATGCATATATATCACATATGTATCAAATTACATTGTATGCATATTTATTACACAATAAAAATGTAAATTCCAGATGTCTGTACATTTAATATTTTTGTAACAAAATTGATTGGGACTTTAATTAAGTAAATGGATATATTTCTATCATTTATAGAATTGTCTGTCTGTTTGTTTGTTAACGTATCATGTATAAAGTACTGATTGATATCAAAATAATCAGTATGAAATTATAAATCGTACCTTTGTGTTTATTTAGTCTTTGTTTCATTGAAATCGGTTCATTCTATCAAAAGTTATGATTAATATTCTGAAGTATGGGTACGAATTATAAGCAGGAATTTGTTCAATGGTGACGATGCGTCATCAAGTGCATGTTAATATATCATAAATCGTACTAAAATGATGTAAAATAATTTTTCATAACGATGTAATTATATCTGAAACACAGAAAACAAAAATAAGAAAGAATAACGTAATAAATATAAACAAAAATTTAATTAACCTTAATATCTAAAATACAATAGTTAACCAATATCATCGATAAATGGTGGTGCTGTAATACATAAAAGGCAGGTTGTGTTTTTTCAGTAGATGTCTCTTCATAACAAACTAATTTATTTATGAAATTTTGAATAAGAAGTATTTCTTAAAAAGTTTTTCTTTACCGTTGAGTAACCTAAATAAAATTTTGAAAGATATATTAACAATCCACGACTTTTTGTGCCACCAGGGTGGCGCCACTTAAAATGAGCTGTAATATTTGACAGATTTCATAGTCGGGAAGTTAATTTGTTCTAAAATTGTAAAGGCTAATGTTTCTTTCTGTACCATTAGTTATATTTTATATTGATAAGATTAAAAATAAATAAACTAAACCAAAGATATTTATTAAAATATAAAAATCAAAAAAATTGTTAACAATGTGCAAACAATTAAGGAAAACAATAAAAGAAACTAGAGAGGCATATTTTTGTGTATATAATACTATAGAAACTGATAAACTTTTATTAAAACTAAATTATCATTCATATGACGTTGTGTAACAAAAAACTTCACCTCAATGTCAACTAGCGACATCTGGTGAGCGTAAGATTATGTGCCCTCATTGCGTTGGTTTCGGCTAGGATCGAACTTTCTTCTTTGCTGCTACTGTAGGAATGATTTGTTCATCAGGCACTGATTTAAAAGTTCTGATATGCTTTATGATGTACTAATTGCGTCGAAATTTTTCTTTTACTTTTAGAATTGATGTTAACAGCGCCATCTCTCTTTATATTTATACCTATTATAAAATGGTGATTACCTGTATTGATACATTGCATATTATATTTGTGACAAAAATTATTAAGGGGGCTGAAAATAAGTAAATAAGAACATTTTTATAATTTTTAGAATTGTCTGTCTGTCTCTTTACAAAACTTGTTCGGTATCGAGTAATTTTTTTTTCAATGAAATCGCTAAAAAAACCATAAAGCGTGTCTTTGAATTACATTTAATCTTTGTTTCATTAAAATCGGTTAATTGTATCAAAAGATATGATATTTTGAAAAAAAAAATAGGTTCGAATTACTTCAACGGCACCATAAAATCTCAAAAATAATAATAAGCTTAGTGTGTAAAGTTACGTATTATAATAATATATTATACTTAAAACACACTACACAGAAAAGAATAATAATTTTTACTTAAACTAAAAAATTATGTTTTCTGACAACCGTAGTAGATGGCGTTATACAAATGAATCCGTTTCTGAATTGCGATGCTAAGATTTTTCGCCAGTGGATTATATTTATAAATCATTTATCGTCGAGTTCCTGATAGAAATTACATTTTCAATATAATATATCTTATACTTAAATTAAAAATATATATTATGTACTCATGTAGAGAGTATAATATCTAACATATTCCATTTTAATAATTAAACCTGCTTTTTTATCTTTAAATTTTTCTTATTTAAGTTTATAGTTTATTTGAATAGTTCTAATTTGCATTGTATTGATTGGATGATATTTGTACTCCAAATTTACCCAAAATTGCTTGACTCAATCTGTGAATGATATGTACAGTGTACACTTGTTATTGATATACATATCAGAGAGTATATAAATGTGTGTTTTCGTGATTGTCAAATATGTGTATTGTAAGTGTACTTGTTAAATAAAATAAAATAAAATAAAATAAAATATATTGAGATAATATATTTTATTTTGTATTGAGAGAAAAAAAAAGACAAAAACAACCTAGTCAAATTTCGGGAACGTCGAAAGGAGTTTTTAAAAACTAAACTACAACTAAATTAATACGTCTCACCGATTTGGAGGTAGCTTTAATAATGAATGATTTTTAAAGAGCCTCTTCGTACGCAGATGTTCGACTCATCAACTAAGTATAGTTGTCGACACGAGTGGTGAGCACATATAAACTGTGGTAGGAGGTAGGTACACTGTCGGGCAAAATTATTGGATACCTTTATTATTTCAATTCGTAATTTAATATTTTCGGCGACTTTTATGAAAATGTTTACTCGAACACATCAACATTTACTTTGATACAGTAATGTTGCAGATATTCAAGTCCGTTATTTTATTATCTACTATAAAGTATTTAATGTATACCTGGTGGTTAGAATTGATTATTTTATTGAGAAGAAGGAAGAGGTGATATGCCTTCCATAAAATCTGGTGTTGCGGTGCGCCGTACAGTAGTTACTGAGACATTAGTCGCCTCAGCAGTCTGTTTATATACGTCCATGATGTTTTTCGCAGTACCTAATTTTTTCATGTAACTAAACGTTGAATAGAAAATTTGTCGGGATTGTCTATTTAACACCGAATTCTTCCTTCTCTGCATATTTAGACCAAAATCTGAACACTCAAATTATAACAACAAAAATAATTAAAAACAAGAAATAACAAAAACAATTAATAACAAGGAATACACAAACAACAATTAACAACGAGCTGACAAAAACAATTAACGAAAATAAACTTATTAAAAAAGTTATCATTAAAATTATTGCGCTGAAGTGTACGGAAGCCAAATGATACGTTCGAAACCAATAGACGACGAGAATCGACTAATGAACCAATCACGTTGAACGTCAGCGTGGTCAACGTCGTATCGACCAATAAAAAGTGTGCTCACGACTTATGTCGGCAGTTATACTAGGAATCTTATATAAAATGCTGATGTGTTAGTTTTATGGCTTAGCCTAAACAATACAATATAATATAATTTAATATACTAGTCTAAAACAGAGGGACGGGGTGTATCCATAACTCCTCCCTCCCTAAGAGCAAAATTATCGGTAATATCATTTTTAATGTTTTTACGATAATTTTGGAAGTGAGGCATACATTTTTTTCTTAACAAATATATTAAAAACAATAAGAAACTTAAGGCTAGAAAATTTAAAATTACATATATGTTAGAACACTGAAGTTAGAGTCTTTTTTCTCTTTTGAAGGCACTTGAGTCTGTGTAATAGATTTCATTGTGTTTTAAAGCATTTGACATATACCTACTTCACTTCGTCCAAGTTGACACCTTTCATGTTAATGACGCGTGTACTTGTTACATTGGGAGTTGAACGTAATTGAGGTAAGTTGATGACTGGAACAGGTAGCGCTGCTTCGTATTCTGTGTAAACACGGTGGTGATGAATGTAAGTACCATGTATCTCCAGGTTACAGGGCTCATCACTGGTTAGTATATAGGTTTCAAAAATGGGTTGCTTGCTGATCTTGTTATCGCAGTGTTTGGTCAGTGTTGTTTTTACCTTTGTAAAAACAATCCAATTTTCTTCTTTAATTTGCTGTACCTTAACGTATTGAATTATAATGACATGTTGCGTGCAACAGGTAAGGTTATTCTCAAATTTCATCAACTGTTCTGTGCAGGTAAGTCCAAGGGTAGAGGGCTCTATTTTCTTCGGTACACAGGGAATCATTACCAGCAGCAAGGGGGCGACAGGGTTTCGTAACTGGTAAGTATTTCGTCCCTTTCACCAGGAGGTAAGAATATTTTGGGAATATGGTAATTGTTTCGTTTACAGATTCGCGAAAAAATAGGTACCGAATAAACCTTAAAATAATTGTAGGTATTATTATCAGTTAACGTAATCTCCATTATACATGCTATCTGGTTTTTCTTAAGGTAAGATTTTACTCTTATGGTTTGTTCTAATTTTACCAAATTAGTTTCGGTTGGTGGGTACACTAAATTTTCAGTATTGGATATTAGTTTTAAATGATCTAAGAGTTCTGTAGAATTTACAATAGATCAGAGTATAGATACTCTACTAAAGGCTAGGGCAGTCTCTATTTCATTTAATTTATCAAATATGGTTCGAAAATTGCTTATAAATAAATTAAATAATCCAAAAATATATGTAGAGAAAACCCAGTTATTTTCTCTTGTTGTTAGATGATTTAGCATTGTTTATACACTTTTTAGGCGTGCATCTAGCATAACAGAATTATTATTTAATGTTTCAGTGGCATTAATAAAACTGTCCAACATTTTAGATATTAAAGTGAGTTTCCTAGACACGATACTACCTACTACTAGAAACTTACCTCGGAGTTTGGTTGTGACTTAACTCCGAGGTAAGTTTATCATACTTTAGAGCATCTTTATGATCGATGCTTCCCGTAATAATTTTTAGAACTGAACCTAATGGATTTAGGATCCCTTAAAATGTTGCGGCATAAGTTGTTGAAATTTTTGAACGGTTAAATCGCGTATGTGATCTGCATGGGTTTTAACTTTTATAAATTCGCGAGGGTATGGTTTTTTTACTTCAATTAGTTTACTGAGTTCATGATATTGAGCAATAATTAGATTTAGGTCGTCATAAATATTTTCTAAATTTAAAATCTTTATTATAGTCCAGTGATCTGTTTGGGCATATGCTTGTCCTTGTTTTACCGGAAGTATCCCTGGGTTCTCCTCAAGTGACTGCAGATGATGGGCCAGGATCGGCATCGCAATCATCAGTATGCACCACCTGTGGAGGGCGTTTGATATTTTTAATCGGGGATTTAGTCTTTCTTTCACCTACTTTTATTGGCACTATATTTCTTTTGGCTTTGCCTACTACTTTAGCCTTAAAGTATCGCGGTCTGTCCTTGCATTTTCTTTTGTTGGTATCCTTAGCGAATACGGTCTTACCACACGGAAATGCTATCTCATCTTCACCGCCTCGCTTTTCCCTATTTTTTTCTTTAATCCCTACCATATTTTCTGCTAAATGTTTGTATAAGAATTTTGTTCGCTTCGCATGGTCTCTCACCAACTTTCTGTATCAAATGGGCTACCCGTGTCGGTGTGTCCGAAAATTACCTCGAAAGGTGTAATGTCTTTTACCGAATGAATGGTATTATTATATGCTAGTATGGAATACGTCATAACTGATGCCGCATCGGTAGGTTTTCTTTCGTATTTTGCCAATCTATAAATTTCTATAATCGTCGAGTGAAACCGTTCTATAAGCCCCATCGAGTTTGGGCTATTTGGGGTTCCGATGTGGTGTTAAATTTTATATAAGCTTAAGAATTCCTTAATTAATTCATTGTTAAATTCAGAGCCTGGGTCTGAACTTATCTTTTTTGGTATTCCGTAAAAAGAAAAGTACTTCATCAAAGCTCGGACTACTTCGGGGGTAGACCTATTTGAAATTTTTATCGCTTGGCCTAATTTGCTGAACGCATCTATAAGGGTGAGATAATGCTTTCCTTCGATGTTAAACAGGACTATAAATATTTCTTAAAACGGAGATTCTTGTGTTTGGGTTAATTGAAATATAGGTTTGATTGGCTTCCTGTCTTATTTCATTTTCTTACACGCAGTACAACTATTTATTATTGCCTAAACAGTTTCTTGTAAATCATCCCAGTAGTAATTTCTGCGGATTCTGACTAGCGTCTCTTTAATGTCCCGGTGACATGTCTTTCCTTCGTGATATTTAACTACGATCGCTCTTTGTTCTTTTTCATCTTCAATAAAAACTACTCGTTCCGTACATTCAAAAAATTTAACCATTTTTGAATAGGTGTATAATGATATTACTAAATTGTTTTCGATGTTCTTCCCGTTCAAAATATATAAAATATTTAATTTTAGGCCTAATATATTTCTTTAAAAATTCTTTTATTAAATCGGAATTATCTAATTTTAAAAGTACTTCTAGTACCTTTTGTTTCTTTCTAGAAATATCTTTAACCTGACATTGATTTTTGAACCACGAAAATACCAATATTTGATTTGGCTTCGCATCGATAGCCTCATGTAATATTGGTATACCGTTCGACTCTAATTCTACGGCTGAATGCACAGTTTGGGATTTACTAGATTCTGTAAGCGATCGGATTGGGTATTCGGAAACCTTTTCTGAACTACTAATCGATATTATGTTGGAAAGAGACATAGGGTTCGCGGAAACAGTACTTGAGTCTGATATTATCACAATGGACGTCGTGTCATTATGTCTTTAATTTTATTTTTAGCGTTTAGTTTTTCAATTTCCTTAACAACATCTTTTAAATGGTCCCTAAGCTTACACTCTTTGCTGTCTAAGTTAACGTCCATAGAATAACCTTCGTCGTCTGAATTTAGTGCATTAATTTTAATTCTGGATAGGGCGTCGGTATTTGTATTCTGTTTTCCATTTTTATAAATAATCTCAAAGTCGTACTCCTGTAATCGTAGTCGCCATCTGGTGAGTTTGCTGTTTGGTTCCTTTAATGAATAAAGCCAAACTAAGGGTCGATGGTCAGTGTAAATAACAAATTTCCGTCCGTAAAGGTATGGCCGGAAATGTTTTACAGCCCAAATAGTAGCTAAAGGTTCGCGTTCGATGGTGCTGTATCTACTTTCAGTGTCACTAATCGTCCTACTAGCGTATGCAACAGGTCTATCGCTACCAATAGGGCCCTGTGATAGAACTGCTCCTAAAGCTATATTTGAGGCGTCAGTTGTGAGGATGAACGTCTTTTCGAAATCCGGGTACTGTAGTAATGGTTCACTCGTAAGTATTTCCTTACATTGTTCAAACGCACTTATATATTTTTCATCGATGATTATTTTATTTTGCTTTTTGAGATATGCAGTTAGGGGTTGTGTAATCTTAGCAAAATCCTTTATTTAACTAAGACAACAACTGAATTTAACTTTTAATTTCAGTTGTTGTCTTAGGTATAGGAAAATTTAGCACAGCTTTAATTTTGTCAGTGTTCGTTCGGTCGTACCCCTTCTTTCGTAATGGTATGTCCTAAATATAAAACCTTCTTCCTTAAAAATTCAGACTTGTCTAATTGGATCTTGAGATTAGTCGTCCTAAGTTTGTCGAATATTGTCCGTAACATTTGTATATGTTCTTCCAGACTGCTCTAAAACACAATTATATCGTCCAAATATACCATGCAGTGTATCCCCTGTAATCCCCTTAGCACACTGTCCATAGTCCGCTGGAAAGTTGCAGGAGCTGTCTTCAATCTAAATGGCATCCTGAAGAATTCATAATGGCCGTTTTGAGTGCCAAAGGCTGTCTTTTGCCTGTCTTGCTCTTCTATTTCAATTTGATGGTAACCACTTGCCAAGTCAATTGTACTGAAATAGGAACTCTTCCCTAACTTGTCAAACAAATCTGTTATGTTTGGTAGTGGGTATTTGTCGACGATGGTTATGTCATTCAAACGTAGATAGTCTGTAACCACACGACATTTAGTTTCACCAGATGCATCTAACTTTTTGGGTACCAGGTGTACAGGAGCATTCCATGGCGAATGCGACTCCTGAATAATATTGTCCTTTAATAGTTTGTCTACTTACCTATTTATTTCGTCTACTTGCATTGGTGCCTGTCGGTAAGGTCTGACGTAAATTGGGTCTTCATTTTTTGTACGTATTTTATGTTTAATTTTATTAGCGAAGGTCAGTGGTAGTTTATCGCAGTAAAATATGTCTTTGAATTCTTGGCATAGTCTAAAAATTTTGTCGCGTTCCTCATCGTTAGTGTGATCAAGTCTTAGCTTAAGTAGATTTTCTTCGAGTATCTTATCGATCTCCATCTCGTCATAGGTACTTGTAAAGTTTATGTCACATTGAGTAGTCTCGTACTTAGTAATGGTAAAAGGTCGTGTTACTGTCAATATCATTTCATTGTCAAGAACATTCTGTATGACTGTTGTGGCATAACCGTTAACACAGTTTACCAATACACTGGGCATTCGTACATTGCTGAAAAACTCTTTATAATTAATAATTGCCTCTTCAGAACACTGGTCTGTTAGCAACTTTACGCGCTGCTCTGATCGTGGTGGTAGTGTTATAACGCAATTTAAATTATTATTGACTATTGGTATGCAAGTTGTTTTGGTTTTAAGTACAAGATTTTTAAGGTCTATTATTGTATCTAGTTGCTTCAATAGGTCATTACCTATGAGGCCGTCGTAACGAGAGTCGACATCATATAGATAAAATTTATGAAAATATGAACTCCTGAAGGTGGGTGGTAGAGGGATTTGTATCACCTCATTGTGTCTGCTAGAGGCGTGGGTGCTGACTACTTCGAATGGTTCATGTCTTATATATTGATAAAAGTGTTGGTATGCCTTACGAGAGCTGATAAAGGATCTAGTACTACCTGTATCTACCATTAATTTTGCATCTATTTCAGGAATATAAATATAGGTAATTTGAGATTCGGATCACAATTTAATTCTATAACTTCTTGTCTCCAATGGAGGCTTTCATGTGAAAATTTTCAATAGTTTGAGTTTGAGTTTCGTCTATAAGTTCGTTATAAGTCGTTTCGTCAATAGTTTCCTCAGCGGATGGTGTCAGTTCATTGTCATACTGTTCTACATACTCGTCTGTGTCATAGTACTCGCCATAATACTGTCCGTCATTTTCTCTTAAAGTTAACTCGTTTAATCTAAAGCCGGGCTGTGGCCTTGGAGGGGCTGTTCTCATGGAAATTTCAGTCTCCTGAAAATTGGGTTTCTGAATTTGAGGCTTATTGCCGACTTGCGTAGTTGGCATATGGCCAAATTGCTTTTGAGGTCTTTGACCAAACTGTTGTGGCTGAAAGCCCAAATGTGGACGGTAACCGAACTGTTATGGCTGAGAGCCAAATTGTGGACAATAACCGAACTGTCGTGGCTGAGAGCCAAATTGTGGAAGATAGCCGAACTGTTGTAGTTGTTGGCCAAGTTGTGGCCGATAACCGAATTGAGGTGGACGGTAACTCATCTGCTGCATTAGTTGAGGCCGAAAGCCAGATTGGGGCATCCTAAATTGGCTTTGATATTGAATGCCGAAATTAAATTTTGGTGTACTATTATTTGATAATACTGGTTTGTATCCGTAAGGTTGCATTACTGTGTGAGGCGTACCACCGAATTTAAATCCTTGCGTTGGGACTGATGTTTGAGGCTGCCTTAAGCCTAAACCGCTACTACCGTGGACACGATTTCGCATACTGTATTGATCGTGGAAGTTGACTTCCTCTAGTACAATGCTCAGCGCGTCCTCTAAAGTCGCTGGCTTCTTTAGCCTCACTATCCGAACCATATTCTCGAGAAGATTGTGTAGGAACACGTTTAGGGCCATATTATTGTAAATTGCCAATTTAGCGCTTTTAATATTACTATCATCGGATATGTTTACTTTTGAAATTAATAAAGATCGAATACTTTGAATGCGGTTACAAAAATCTTTAAAGCTTTCACCGGATTTAATTTTTAAGGATTCTAATTCAATACATACACTCAATACACTCACACTATACTACACACTTCAATACACTCTTCGCTACGCGGGTCTCCGAAATGCTGTGTTAACAATTCTTTCAACTGCGACCATGTCACGACATCCTCACGTTCCGATAAGATCGACGCCGCGTTATCTGTAAGCCTACTAGTTATGGAGTGATATACGTATAAATTTTGTTCTTCGTCACCCCTATACCTATGCATGACATATTCAGATTTCCTCAAAAATAAATTTAGCTGTCTTTTGTCGCCATAAAAAAAGTGGAATAAGCCGTAGCATTTCTGTAGAAATGGGATTAATTACAACGGTTTGTCGTTCTGCTGCCTGTGGTTGTTCCATCGTTATAGAGTAATGCACGAGTCAAAGGAGTCAGTTAATATAGTGCACTATTTTATGCAATAACAAAACATATAAGGTAGAACACGCTAAAGCATATAACAATATAATTTATAAAATAAAAGTTAATCTAACTATAATTTTTTTAAATATGTAAACGTAATAAAAAGAAATAAATGAAATAAAACTGTATTATATCTCTAACATTAATAAAACATACATTAATTAATTATCTATTATATTATAGTAAACTTTTAATTAGATTTAATTTATTACTTTTATAAAAGTCTTATTTTTTTTAAACGTTCAATAATCTTTGTGCGATTGGCACTCTGCGTCCCTTAAGCTTATCAGCGTTATGTTATGTCTACAGTAACAGAGTGTCTGTTACTAAATAGAATTAATTAAAAACCAGATACGTTATAATCAGGGAAGTCCGATCTCAATAATAACAAATTAAATTAAAGGTGAAGGATAACAGTGGTATCAAGGATGTTGAAAAGTTTTACTCAAATTTCCTCTCTCTCACTCAGTCAAATTTCCGGAACGTCGAAAGGAGTCTTTAAAAACTAAATTACAACTAAATTAATACATTTCACCGATTTGGAGGTGGCGTTAATAATGAATGATTTTTAAAGAGCCTCTTCGTACGCAGATGTTCGACTCATCAACTAAGTACTAGGAATCTTATATAAAATGCTGATATGTTAGTTTTATTGCTTAGCCTAAACAATACAATATAATATATTTTAATATACTAGTCTAAAACAGAAGGACGGGGTGTATCCATAACTACCTATATTCTTTTTATGTACGACAAAAATCACGAAAACTGTTATCCTCTCGACAAAGATCTATTTTATTTCTTTTATGCCTCAACTGGGTAATCCATCTCACGACTAATATATCGTCAAGCATCGTTTCTCACATCTTTTATTGTGTAATTGATGTGATTAGGGTCCCATAAGCATTCATATTCCTTTTAAAGGGATTATCATTTCGCGTGATCCACTCACAAACGTTAGTACCACGCACGAAAAGTGTCCCCTTTGAGCGTGATCGCAAAACTGTCAACAACGCAACGAGTGCATGCTCGAAGTTTGCAACTTGGATTGCGCGAGGCAAGGCCACAGTTCACACTAACCGCGCCTATGGAGCGCACGATTGGAGCGTGTTGGATCGTGCGGTGTGGACACGGCTATTGATTAAGTTAAAAATACCAAATTTGAAAATATCTTTCTAAGTTCGAGAACTTTTGTCGGTTTAATTTAGCTTCACACAAGTTAGACGTAATTTTCTTTACGTTATTTTCATCCCTGAAACGTAGTGATTATTTTATGCTCTTTAGTTTTCCACAAAGAATCAGGCGGAATAACTCATACAGCAATGTAAATTTTACTATTTCTTTTTAATTTATTAATCGAAAAACAATGTGATGTAGTGGCTTTAATATCTATCAAATCGAAGATTTAAGTTGTACAATTGTTTACCCGCGTAGTGGCGGTGATAATTTCCAATATACCATAGCATACCATTAAAGCAAACAAACCGGGAGATGGGTAGCAAGTTAAAAACTGTGGCTGCGAACTATCTTGCCAAGCGTGTCAACAATGGCAAATATCCCCGTATGACGCTATCTATAGGAAAGACATATGTTCATCTTCATATTTCTGAGAGGGTTTGCTTTTTGGCATGGGCAGAATTTATCGCGTTACAAATAAACAATTTTTCGCTACGGTTGCAGATCTTTTTTTATAAATCGTCCAGCTCATTTTATAAGAAAGTTCCCCTTGTGAGGAAATATGTGAGGCCTATGTTCAGTTGTATACTTTTATGGGCTGTAATGGAAATTTAGTTTGTTTCCTTCGCTTGGCTCCATATCTTTAGAATGGTAAATTGCTCAAATTAGTTTTTCCATAAAAGAATGTGCTAAACAGAGATATTAACATCGGTTATGATTTAGATGAGGAGGTGTTTTATCCTACGAATTCACTTAAAACGTTACACCTAGAACTTTGCTATGAAAATTAACAAAGCTACTTGCAAGAGTGGATCCGAAGTGTGGAGTGTGTCAGAGACGTTACTCTAAAGTTTGGAGGGGCTCAGAATTTTGTCGCATTACATTATGACGCAAAAATTATCAATTCTTCTTCTATCCTTCATCATTAGCCCTTAAAGTCTAATGCAAGACATGGACCTCACCCACTTCAGGAGTGATTTATTATAATTTTCACGGTTTGCCTGCATCTTTGACGTTGCTGGCCAGTGTGGGTACAACTAGCCAATCTGGGTACGAGTAACTAGTCCGGGTATTTTATGTCTGGCTCTCACGTAACTGATTTGTTTATAACGCCATGTATCGAAAGTACGTGCACCATCACACCTCCAGGAGGTGTGATGGTGCATTTATTTGGATGGTGACTTTACAGCAAACGAACTTTCGTTCCTTCTTATTTTTTATAAATTATAGTAATTTTTCAACCTATTTTCAGTTTCATTTTTATATTATGTTAGTACATGTCTACGTTGCTTAGTTTCATTTAAATATAATATTGAACGGACACGATATCCTCCGTGTTGAAATATTCTATGCACTTAATCGGTTTAATTATGAAATTACTCCGGGTACTAAAATTATCAATACTATTATTGTTTGAGTTGACAGCGATGTAGTTTATAAAATATAATCATAACACATAACAGTCCCTTGAAATAAAACTATTATAAACTAATACATAAACAAAAATAAATATAAATTCTAATGTTAATTAAAATAAATTTTAATGTGCATGAAACTAAAAAAATACGCAGAAATATGAATATGGCCGTTGAAATTACCGCAATAGCATTATACGGATTAGCAACGACGTAGCTAACCTTTTCCCTTTAATGCTTCGAGTCCTAGTTTTGATATTCGCTTGGAACAATTATTTTGTTAGAACTAAAAATAATGGTTCCGGGTCTCCGAGATAGAGATCGAATTTTAATTCAAGAGAGGACCCCGCTAGAGTGTATACAATTTGCTATTTATTTCATAGAAACTAAATCTCTCAACTGAGAGTAAATTTTGAAATAAATTGTACGTTCTCCTCAATCGAAACTTTCTCGAAATTTACTCTAAATTATTGAGGTACTATTTCTTTTATTGTCTTTTCGAAACATTTTGAAAGAGAGTACAATGTACCTACATTACATCCACAATACCTATTTCAGACAAAGGGTCCTGCTGTGTATAGAAACAGATGCTTTGCTTAATGTATGACTGATGATTTTTTGTCTAATATCTGAAGTTATAGTGTAATAAAACAGTATATTAAAAAAGTATTTCCAACTTCTTGAAAAACCATTAAATATACGGCAGACAGGTTCTCAAGTAGCAGCCTTGTATAATAAAAGTAAATGAAGTATAAGGTGGCCATCGCTAGATGAAGTGGCTGAACTCTAATTCCACTCAGCCTCCGACAAGAAACGTAACAATTCACGGTCCTGAGCCAACTGCATCCATCGACTGCACCTTTTTTAAAAGAATAAGGGTGACAAGTGAGCTCACAATCCAGCTGACGGTAAGTGGATGCCTTGGCCCATAGACATCTATATTTATCCTCAATTAAGAATCAATATGCAGATGCGTTGTTACACCTGAGACAGATATGCCTCGTTTTTGGTAAAAAGGTTCTTCGGTTTTCTTTCTTTCGCATATCATGGTAAACACATTAATCTGCTATTTTACGCTGGTATTCTGTGAGAGCGTGATCCTACTCCGGTCTCCCCGACCCATTTGTGATACAACTTTAAATTTTTGGCTACAACCATAATATAGTTGCAGCGCAACTACCACGTAGAAACCTGTCTTTCTATCACCTGCATGTCTTATCAGTTCATGTCTCCAGCATATTAACTTATGATACGGCAATGAAATACCAAAAAAAATTTTTGCAATGTAGATAAAAAATAACAAAATATGTTTTTTTTTTCAATCAATAAAATTCAAGTGCCATTCCAAAAATAACATAAAGTTCTAGAAGCAAATCAATACAAACAACCTAAATCAATTTACTTCCCAAGGCAGGTCGCAATAAGCCCTCAAACGATTCAACATCTAACATCAAAGCAGTCCAATGAAACAATTAAATGAAAGAAGCGGAAACACCTACAACCTGTATTTAATCCAGAGGGAAAAAAGGGAACTAATAAACTGGAATCGGATTCATTGTTTGATATTGGCATATCGATTCGTTTTAAAGCTTTCATTATATAAAAAATCAACCACACACTTTCATACATGATAGGGTCCAAATTTTTAATGATGAGTACATCATAGAAAATCCTTCTATGACATATCCTAATAGATCTGTTGTCGTTTATCATGTTATTTATTATTTATAAGGAGTAGGTATTCACAACACACATTCCTCGTATATTATGATAATATATTATTAACTTTGAAAATAAACAGACAAATAGGATACCTGCGGTATTTCTTTCACCGTTTCATTCGTCAAAAGAGAAGGATTAGAAGGTTTAATAAATTACATTTTACGAATGAAATTTATTTTCTTACGTGAAGGAATAAAGATACGAGTATTTCTTTTCATTACATTTAACTTTATTATTCGTTACCGTTACAACCTATTAAAGTCCACTGCTGAACACAGGCCGCCCCATAGATTACCTCATAGGGGGGATACTTGCCATAGTTACCATGCTTGGCAAACAGGTTGCCAACCGCAGTTTTTTTTATATTTAGTCGTTATTAGGAGATGCTACTACCCATCTCCTTATTTATTTCCCTCTGTTACATCTACCACATCAGATCAGGCGCAGGACAATAAATTAGTTTTGGCCTAATCCGGGATTCAAACCCAGGAACACATGACCATCAGTTGTGTAAACGACCACTAGACCGCAGCAGTCAATTTTTAAAATGAATCATCATATTATTGCTGGAAATAGGAACTTCAACCTAATGGTTGTTCCAATTTTAATGTAGAAATTGTAAGAGAAATAACGGATGAGGAATAATCTAATCAAGACTTGGTAGTCTGAAGTTTGAGTAATGTTCAAAATACTTTCTTTCCATTATAAGCGAATATAGTGTTACGCTATCCATTTTATTATTGGAAATCCAATGTCATGAAAATTCATCATTACATTGATGAAAGAAAAATTCATCCGCTGCGAGTATATTTTTTATCGCCGAATATCCACTTACGTGAGTGTGTAAATGAGGCAACCGTAAACATTCATTTGAGCTAATAGCGCACGTGTAAATATCAATCGCCTGATACTCTTTACGATTCAAAGTTGAAACTGTAATTTCAGTTAAAGTGAAACTTTTTATAATCTTGAGCTCTTAGTACTATTTACGTACAGTCTATTGAAATCTACTAGCCTCCTACTGGTCTATGCCTTACTATTTAATACTTTATTAGAACTCAAGTAAAAATGATAAACAGGTTCCGGTTGAGCCTTAGCTTCCGAACTAGGAATACTGTATATAATGAGCCTTATTCAGTCCCTTCTATAATTTACGCAGAAACAGTATTAACATTAAAACTTACTGGAGGAATGTCTTTATTTTTTTTTAATTATTACTCTAAGCCATTACTCGACTGCTATCCCACCTGATGGCAGCTGAAGATGGTAAAGCATATTGACCTAACAAATGCCTATTTACTCTAGCCTTAATGACACCCACGCTTTAATCGGATGGAAAGACAGAAGCTTATGCTTACGCAACTTATTCTACTTCTTCTTCTTTCTTCTATTTTATTCCCTTGCTGAACGCATGACAAACGATGAAGCAAACCATTTAGTTCTAATGTGTGGTAAGTCGACAAAAAATGGTCGTCGAGCGTCTGGTTATCTAATGGTGGAAGGGAGAAGGAGGAGTTAAGTTATGCAATTCCTGTGCACAAGTTCCAAAATGTATCCTGTTGAAAAGCAAAAGGCTTACTACTTTGCTCCTGTGTTCGGGATGGTGAGATTACTTTTAACCAGATTCAGGTCAACTATACTTTATTTTATTTTGATTTTATTTTAATTTAATTTTATTGACGTTATTTGATTTCAGTTGATTTTTATTTGATTTTTTGGTTGATTGTATTTAATTTAATTTAATTTTGACATTATTATTACTTGATGATTATTTTTAGTTTTATTTTATTGTATTTTTATTTTGGGTTTATATTTGATTTTAGTTTTGATATAATTTGATTTTATTTAATGTTCTCAATTACTATATTACTATATAGTCATACTAACAACTTATGGATCTTTGATATCTGAAATGAAGAATTATTATTATTATGTTATTAGCCTCTTAGTAAGCCTATGGATTAAGGCGAAACTGCTGGTGGCATTTAATCACACAATTGCCACGACAAGGATTATGATCACATTATTATTTTGAACTGAAAGGTAGTCTGTATTTTTTTTAATTAAGGATGGTAAATGAGCACATGGACTATAATAATCATTAATGCTTTGGTAGCTAATTTCAATTAATTTTGTTCTTGTTCTTCACACTTATAAACAAAAACCGTGTTACTTACATAATTCGCTCAAAATGTAGAGATCATTGATTTCATGTTAAACAAATGTAGTAGTAGTAGTAAGAGTATATAAAAGTACACACACAAGTGTGGTAATAATCCTATATAATCAAATTTATTAGTACAATAAAGAGAGTCTTATATCATCATTCGTTTGTTTAACTCCTCTCCTAACATTCGCTCTACATGGCGACCCTGCCGAAGTAATTCGCGACGCGAATATGACACCCTCCGCCGTATTTGGAGTAGAACATTTTTTCTGTGTGCAACTGATGAACTAAATCAAGCTATGGCGTTCTGTATATGCGACTGTGCACACGTATTTAACAAAAAGTTAACGAAAAATAACATCCAAGATGGGCGGTAAACAGACTAAAGAAGAGACCGTAATTATGCAAAACGCAGTGGGAAGAAATATGGCAGGAGTTAAACAATTGCGTTTTCACCTGACTACGAGTAATATTTTACTGACTATCATTGTGCTAGTACTTCTACTGGGGTCCCTATATTTCTTGTATCGGACATATAGCCGATGTCATATAAAGTGGATTAACACAGAGATAAACAGAAATATCCTAAGAAGGTTTTCAGCAACCACAAACACCCACAAATGTGGAAGAGGCAAGTCAACCAAGGGCGTATTATAAAGGATGACCGGCGCTGATCGACGTTTAAAAGTGGCCTTTACGTGCATATAAAATGAGTAAAAAATGCGTGTCTATTAATAGTGTAATCTGGGACTCTCGGTTCTATTACTGAACTATATATTTTAAATTGAATCATGTATTCGTTGTACTGTCTTTAATCGTCATGTAACCGTATTATTATTATATTAAATATTTTGTAAAATTATTTATAGTATACTCTATTCTACGTATTGGTGGTAAATTATGAATATTTCTTTAGAACAGTTATATGAGAAATTAAAAGACGTGAGAACATATTTAATTAAAACTGGACCGAGTAGACGTGAAGGAAAAAATTTAGATATTAAACTTAAAGAGGCCAATGAAATATTTAGTGACTATTCTAAGTTGTTAATAAATTTTAATAGTAAAGTAAAGGAAGGTAAGATTAAATCTACTGATATTCCATCTTATCAAACCTATTGTAAGAATTTTGAATCATTATATCAGGATATTATAAAATTGTGTAAGACCGAGTATGTACAATCTGAAAATCCGAGCAATATGGATACTTTGGATTTGAAAACGGCTTGGTCTTTATTACCTGTTATATCAGATGACGAAACAAGTGTGAAACAATTAGTAGACAATATTCAGTATTATAATTCTTTGTTAACAAAACAGGAATGCAAAAAGAATTTAATTAAATTCATATTAAAAAAGTAGATTATCTCAATCTGCTAAATTACGCCTTCAAGACGATTACTCTAATGTTGAAGACTTGGTTAGTGACATGCAGAAATAGTTGTTGCCAAGAAAAGGAGCAGCAGCAATTCAAAATAAATTGCAAAAATTACGCCAAAATGATATGTCAATTGCTGATTATGGAAAACAAATAACAGAGTTATTTGTGGAGCTTACGATATCGCAAGCCAACGGTAATACCAAATATTACAATATTTTGAAAAATGTTAATGAAAAACAAGCGATCAAGCAATCAGCACAACAATTTCTGCTAGAAATTACAGCTCTCTGAAAGATGCCATTCAAGCAGCTCAAGATGAAGAGACTTCATCATCATCGGCCGCAGGAGAGGTGATGGGTATGTCCAGTGAGAATTTTTTTATCCTAGGAATTTTCACCATAATTCTAGGTACCCACGCGGCAACGGGCGTAATCGGCAAATGTTTTCACAGCGAGGACACTACCATGGAAACTCGCAGCGATCGAGTTCATGGAACCACTCGAACTTACGTGGCCAAGGACAGCGAGGACGATATAATCAAGGTACGTTTCGTAATTATCGCGGAAATCAAGGGATAAAAAGAAATATAGTTAATATAATTAATGAAAACCAGGAATCAACTTCAAATGAACCCCGACTAGATAATTTTTTTCGAGAATAAACAAAATCATTTAATTTTGGCAAATAGTAATAGCAATTGTTTTATTCATTTATCAGTTTCATCATGCAATAAAACTTATTCTTTCTTAGTGGACACGGGCGCATCTTTATCCGCCGTAACATATAAACATGCTATCGAATTAAGTGTTTCATTACATAAAGAGAATGTAATTATAAACGGTCTAGATGGCGAGGTGCAAACAATCGGATATGTTTATGTTCCATTAATGATTCATGGATCTGTTATTAATCACAAGTTCTTTGTTTTTAATTCGTTACCAATTTCGTCGCATGGAATTCTAGGTAGAGACATTTTGAATAGATTTGGAGCGTGTTTAGATTTCGAGAAAAATATTTTATCTTTGAAGTTAGGGTCAGGACACACTTGTTTCTTGCCTTTCACTAATAATTATAATATTAACGTATTGGAAATTCCCCCAAGAAGTGAATACATACATTATATTCAAACTGATTTTCAAACCGATTGCATTATTTGTTCACAAGAATTACAAGATGGTGTTTATTTGGCTAACTCGATAGCGACACCAATTAGGGGGAAAATACCAACAAAAATATTAAATGTTACCGAAAAATCAGTAACATTGTCAGGAATAAATCCTGCAATTCATGACCTTAACCATTATAATATTTGTAGTTTTGAGAAAAATGAGAATAATTCAGACCGAGTAAAACGATTATTTTCCTCATTAAAATTAAATGATTTAAATGACTTAGAAATTCAAAGTATTCAAAATATTTGTGCAAAATATGCAGATGTTTTTTTTATTTAGAGGGCAATAAATTGACAACAACAGATATTTACACTCACAATATTTTTTTGAAACCAAACGTTAGTCCAGTATTTTCAAAACCCTGTAGGTTACCAATTAGTCAGAAAAAGGAAATTAATCATCAAATTAGCAACATGCTTAAAAGAAGGGATTATAGAACCTAGTAAAAGTGACTGGTCTAGCCCAATATTATTGGTGAAAAAATTAGATGAATCGGGTAATAAAATATGGCGATTGGTAGTGGATTACCGTAAATTAAATAACTGTATAGAGGACGATAAATACCCCCTCCCTGATATTACAGAAATCTTAGAATCTTTGTCTGGAAGTGTATATTTTACACATTTAGGTTTATACCAAGGGTATTACAATGTTAATTTAGATAAAAGTTGTCGAAAATTTACTGCTTTCAATTCTGGTCAATACCAGATGACGAGAATGCCCATGGGATTAAAAAAAAGTCCCAGTTCTTTCTCGCGAATGATGAATTTAGCAATGTCCGGACTAAATAATGAAAAATGCTTAATTTATTTAGATGACGTCATTCTTTTTAGTAGGCAATTAGACCACGACAATAAAAACTTACAGGATGTTTTTGAAAGACTTCGTTCGTAGTAAATTTAAAATGAAATCCTTCAAAATGTACATTTCTTAAAAAACAGATATTATATTTGGGACATTGTATATCTAACGAAGGGATTTTACCTGATCCTCAAAAAATAAATACAGTAAAAAAACTATCCTTGTCCGCAGAATGCCGACGAAGTTAAAAAATTTGTGGCGTTCACAAATTATTATAGAAAGTTTATACCCAAGTTTGCTGAAATTGCGCAACCATTAAACCAACTTTGTAGAAAAAATACTAATTTCGTTTGGACTGAAAAATTTCAAAAGTCTTTTAAAACACTCAAAAAACGTATTATGTTCCCCCCCGTTTTAGATTACCCTGATTTTTCAAAAGAAAATTATTTCATTTTACAAACCTATGCATCTGGTAAAGCAATTGAAGCAGTTCTGTCGAATAAAAATGGAAGACTAATAGCATTTACTAGCAGATCTCTGAATAAGGCTGAATCAAATTATTCAGTTATAGAAAAAGAGTTGTTAGCGATAATATGGGCCGTCAAACATTTCAGACCCTATCTGTATGGGAAATATTTTAAAATCGGGACAGACCATAAACCTCTAGTATACCTATTTGGCATGAAAGATCCATCGAGCAGGCTTATGAAGTTTCGTTTGCAGTATTAGAGGAATATAATTTTGACGTAGAGTATGTAAAGGGTTCAGATAATGCAGCTGCAGATGCGTTATCTAGAATATGTTTGAGTTCGAAACAGATCAAAGAATTAAATGAGAACATCGTTAATGTCATGACACGAGCAAAATCGCGAAAAATAAATAAACCAGGATCATCCTCGTTGGACATGATACCCACAGACTTGAGGCCTGATCAACCAAATGTCGTAAGTAATCATGTCAAACCAGCAGAATCAGTGGAGATGCGTATGGTTAATAAAGATGATTTGAAAATATTGAGAAAATTAAGAGTTATTAGTAAAGAAATTAATAAATTTTGTAATGTTGAAAAGGAAAAGATAATTTATATTAAATATCTAAGTTCCGATTCACGAATGACGCGACGCGAGTTTGTGAGGGAATTAGATGATTTTTGTAAGTTAATAAATGTTAATGAAGTATGTATTATAAAGAAGGATGGTAATAAGGAATTTATTAAAAAACTAGTTGAAGAAGTCAAATCTATGAATGATAGGACCGGTCCACGTGTACATATAATAAATAATGTAAAAACGATATATAATAAGGATGACAGAATCATCAGAATCAGAAATATCACCTATATTAAATGACTTCCATCTCCTACCTAGCAGTGGCCATGCAGGTATGAGAAGTATGGTAACAATATAAAAAATTATTATTATTGGACTGGGTTAGAAAAGGATGTAAAGAACTTTGTTAGGCATTGTGACAAATTAATGTCAGCGTCAGAAATTTTCGTTACCCGTAAGAGAGCCATTAGAAAAAACAACGACAGCTAACACAGCGTTTGAAAAGATATATTTAGACCTAGTAGGTCCATTTGAAGTAGATAATTATATATGTATATATATATATATATATATATATAAAATTACTCTTATGCTCACTAATATGTCGAAGATATTCCTTAATTTCTAAAAAAACCAACGAAGTAGCAAAGAGTTTTGTAACTAACTTTATTCTTAAGTATGGAGTACTGAAAGTAATTACTACTGACAGAGGAAAAGAGTTCACTGCATCATTATTCCAAGAGGTATGTAAATTTCTTCAAATAAAACAATTGAATTCGACTGCTTACCACCACCAATCACTAGGTGCGTTGGAAATGTCACATAAAAAATTAAATGCTTTTTCTTCGCATCCAAATTGATAATCACCCTGAAACATGGAGCGACTGGTTACCATTTTGGTCGTTTGCCTATAATACGATAGTTTATACAGAGACGAAATTCAGTCCTTATGAACTTGTCTTTGGTTAAATAATGTTCTACTAATTTGATAGTAGATTTAGAGCCACTTTATAACTACGATCGTTATCCATGTGAGCTTAAATACAGGTTTAATTGTCACAAAGAGAGGCAAGAAATAATTTGATAAAGTCTAAAGAAAAGAGAAAAATTATATTTGATAAATATACCAAGCCTATAAAATAGAATGTAAATGATTTAGTACTCTTAAAAAAGAGTCAGGTAATAAACTAAGTGATCTATACTTTGGGTCCTTATAAAGTTGTTAAAGATGTAGCACCAAACATAAAAAATAATTAAGAATGGAAAAAATAAATTAGTACATAAAAACCGCACAATATTGTATATCCAATAATAAATAAAACATATTTTATATGCTTTTTCTAAGTACATTTATTGTTATTATTATTAATTCTTTCCGTAGATTACTTAATATTACGTAATTATAAATAATATAAATTAAATAATCATTTAAAAAATGTTCCTAAAATAAATATCTTATATATTATTTTATAATGTAACTGTTCCTAATATTTACAAAAATAACATCTTTTAATGTATCGATGCCTAAAAAAATGTATCCTTGTATTGTCACATTTTTTTTCTTTTGGATGGAAGGTGTAGTAGTAGTAGTAAGAGTATATAAAAGTACACACACAAGTGTACTTTTATATACTCCTAATCCTATATAATCAAATTTATTAATACAATAAAGAGAGTCTTATATCATCATTCGTTACATGAAAATTACAATTTTTTTAAAAGAATATCAACAATGCTATAAACATTACTAATTTACGTAAGCGGTTCAGTTGTTCAAGAGAATTTTTATCGTGTGGTTATTGTAATTACTATCTAGGCTCTAGCAAACTAATCGTTAGACCTGAGAGTGTTCTAACTCGGCTTAAAACGACATAAGCCTGACCTTTACTGCTTAAATAAATAACAGCCTAGTCTTCAGTTGTTCCCTGTAATTTATGTACTGTCACTGCCCAGTTAAAAATTAGTGGAAGCATACGTCACTCGATCTTTTCTTTAACACGTAAAGCATCAAATCCATTAGTACAATGTTCCATGCGGACACCAATGCCGAGTCGGTTGACTGTTATGCTAGAGTCATCAAACTCAAGAAACACAGCTTGAGACAGTTCTCTCACTTCTGGCTGATCTCGGTGTAAAGCAGGCCATACTGTGTTACGAATTACCACCATAGCACCATTGACTAGTACATGATTAACATTTATATTGCACCTTAACATTGCTGATGCCCCAATACCAAGCTTTATGGATTTTGGGTATGCCCCCTGTTTTATTGGGATCGACCTATACATATTCTTTTTTGAGTTTGGCCGTATATTTTAGGGTTCAGTGACAAATCTACCTAAAATCTTACTACTCTAAATCTTAGAAAAAATTGTGCGTTTTTTAGATTTTCAGTTACGGTGGAAGTATAATTTTGCACAAGCTTAGTTAAAAGAAAAACCCTAATGGCTTCCCCATCATCGAATCCTCCTGTTAACTCTTCGGCACATACTTTTCGGTTATCTATTACGGACAACTGCAGCATTGTCAATTCTCCAACGCGAAGACCATTCAATATGTCTACAAAAGTCTCATATTTTGAGGTAATTCGCAGAAACTGAACAAGTGCCACAAATTAATTTCGGTCGAAAATATCCGTGGCTGACGAAATCAATTCTCCAGCTCCTCCAGCAACTTTCGACACCGCATATTTTCATGATTGCATATGATCATAAAAAAGAAGAACATTGACTTCACCGAAAACAGCGTTACTATTGCTTCGTATTTTTTCTAAAATGAGCGATGTTTTTGTATTATATTTTTCTTCAAATCTTAAAAGTATACGGTTTAAAATGTATTGAAAACAATTTATTTGTTTAGTTTATAATATGATTGGGCTACGGATATTTATAATTATTCTTTTTTTGATATACTAGCACGTGGTCCAACACAAACATTGCCCATTATTACGCTGTCAAAAACTTTATAATCCAATTTATTATTCCTGATTAAATTTAAACATACAATTTATATATATATATATATATATATATATATATATATATATATATATATATATATAATGTGATTTCCTTATTAATTTACTTTATTTGATACCTTATTCGATTAATTTAGTATTTTTTTTTATTACCGTATTACGATTTTGCGCCAAAATACTGCCACTTTTTTATTAAAAAAGACCTATCTAAGAAAATTTGAGTTTTGGGAGAACGATACCTTAATTGTCGAAATCCATCCAGCTGTTTGGAAGATATAACGTAATAAAGAAATTTAGAAACATACACGATACGCGCTAAAAACATAACAGTTCCTTGGCAGTCGGGTAAAAAAATAAAAATAAAATAAATAAGATTTATTAACTACATCGACTCCGTATTAACTTTGACGACTCCGTGGCGCAGTGGCTTAGCAATGAGTGGCTGCGCTGGGGGTCGTGGGTTCGAATCCCGCGCGGAACAAGTATTTGTATGGCTTACGAATAATTGTACCGGGTCTGGATGTTTGTCCTTGTGAAATTTATGTTTGTAAACTGCCCCCACGATACAGGAGAAGATCAACGTAGGGGTAACGTTTTAAAAAATAGAGAAAAAAAAAACCTAAAGAGCACAAAAGAAAACTAACAAATGTACAAATAAATTTAACAATATTGAAGTTCTTAAACGGTATATAACTATGGACATAGAGACAAGTTATGCTTTCTCTGAGTATTTTCTAAGATTTTTACCTTTTATATTCTTCACTAAATCACAAGCCGGTTAGTAAGTACGGGTGTTATTCATAGTCTTTCACAATTTTCATAATAAGATAGTGTTGCGCGAATAAGTCGACGTCATGTATCCGGCACTAGCGCCATCTAGTGTCAGGGACGAGAGCGAGGGGAGCTTTCCAGAAAATGACATCACGAATCTTTCAACCGACAGCGCCATCTAGTCTCGGAACAAAGAACTAAGCTTCTACAAGTCGACTCTCGAACTCTCGGCCCCTTGCGCGTGTTAACTTGAATATTCTGGATGTTTCGGTGCTAATTTGTATTTATAGGCGCTGCAAGATGCGATCGGGGAAGTATTGAATTTGGCGAGACAAGCAAAGCTTCGGAGCGGAATAAAGTGAATCAGTGTGATTAATTATTAGTGTTTTAAGTTTAATTAGTGTAAAGTGAATTAAAAGGTTAATTTAGGTAATTCTATCGGCAATTTTATTGTCACGAACCTCAAGCTCGTAACAATATTATTGTATCAACTTATGCATAATAAAGTAAACTTACATATTAGTTCCGGGTATTATAAACGTAAAATTTAGTTCAATCCAAGCTTATAAAAGATAACAAAAGCAATGTTTAAATAAAATATTTCTAGAATATGTCCTTGAACCCCATTTAATAAGTCGGAGTTTGTTTCTGGGAATACAGAATTGGTTTTATCGTGAAGTTTTTTAAGACACAAGAAAAGCAAATCCAAGATTTAACCAACATTTTCTTTTACTTGAAATATATTATAGTTTTACGCATTTTTAAAATATTTTCTCTTCATTATTTCTGAATTATTCGTTACATTGTTACATCGGCCGTAGAAAAAGATGTAAGGTTAATTTTTTTCATACATCTGTTTCTGATTAACCATTGTTTCCATCCATCTACTTTTTTGTTTATTTTTTTCTTTATCTTTATAGATAAAGCCAAAAATTTGTATTTGTTTTGGTTAAATCTATCGGATTGGTATTTGTTTGCGCCAAAACGTACATTCGATCGACTACATTAATCGGCAATAACCTTCCATTTTACTTCCCTTTCCTTCCCGCATGGGCATGCCCAATGGGAGGGCTCATTCTTTAACCCAATGCGAGGGAGCTACGCAAAATTGAAAGGTTGGATGTACGCCGCCGACCGAGCAGAGTGATCGAAGTGTGTCGCCGCCGCTCGACCATCGCGCGAGGAGTGCGATCTTGGCTGTGACAGCGCCCTGTGGATTTGGAACTGGCGTCTTGTGGCCTGATTGTGTCGAACTGCTGAACCGAGATTTGGACAATGTACTTTAGTTTGGTCGCGCCTAGATTCCTAAATAGATTTGGTTTCACTTAGCACAACTGGGGTACTGTACGCCATATTATTGAATTTATAATTGCTAATAGTTTATATATAGTTTGAAAGCCTTTGCATTTACCCACAACGTAAAAATAAACGGCGCGTTTATTTGAAATCGTTGCATCTCGTTGTGTAATTACCCACTTAGAAAATTTACTCGTTGCAAAGCGTATTGATTTAATATTATTTTGTGGAACAGTAACGTATGGCTAGCTGAACGTTGCCTGAATTGTTGAAGTTTAGAATAGATATGACGCCGGGTAATAATTAACAACTTAAACGTAGATTCGCTGATTTCTGTTCTCCAACGATACGCGATTTTTTTGTTTTTTTTTTTGTTTAATTTTAATCATTGTACTGCAAGATGGCATAAATCCAAATGAAATGCGACTTAAAGCCTTTTAAGCTAAAAGACACATCTTGTTTACTCGTATACAGAATATTTGTGACCATACAAAAAAATCTTAACTTGAGAAATAGTTCAGGAACCATTCTTGTGTGAAATAAAAATAATAGATTCATTGCGATTTGATTATTAGAATTTGTTTGACAAAATGAATAGTCTTGAACTGCAAATTATACTCGATTATGTAGTGAATTATCAATCACTTACGGCTTTCCATGATTTATTGTGCTGCGTGAAGCGAGCAGCCAGGCAGCTTCAGCCTGTAGGTCAGGGTGACGTAAAGCCAGCAGTTCAAGTGCACTCACGCGACTCACCTAGATTGCCACCTATCGATATCCCAATATTTAATAATGATATTAAAACTTGGCCGTTATTTAATAATAGCTTTCAAGACGCTATACATATTAATCCCTTTTTATCGAATGCTGAAAAATTATATCAATTAATTGGCAAACTAAGTGGCAAGGTGCAGTCTGTGTGTACCAAAATCCCACCGACCTTACCTGCTAAAGTTCTCTGCTGAGCTCGTGGTTGACTGGTAGAGAATGCCTAAAGGCATTAAGTACGCCATTTGTACATTTTAAGTGCAATAAAGATTTTAAATAAATAAATATTTCATCCATTGCAGCCCGTAAAAGTCCACTGCTGAACATATGCTAATGCCACAGATAGCCTCAAGGTGGGATTTTACCACAGTTGCCACGCGAGTACTACACAAACAATTCATAGTTGAGTCGCTATTTATAACTGTTTCTAAATAAGTAATTTAAAAATAACCATACAGGTTTAAAATAGGATTTAGACTTACCTTTTAAGCAATTTTACGCTTACTTAACCCTAATCAGAAAGAAAAGTACACAAAAATCGACGTAAATTATCCGAAAGACAAAGGTCCCCAGGTGATCGTTGGACGAATGAATGAACAGAGAGGTGGACTAGGGTAGGGTTAATGAGCCCTGACAAGACTGTTTTGTACAGCGAAACAAAACGTAAACATTACCGACTGAGTACATATTAATCATGAAACCTTTTACTTCAACGATTTTCATTTCACTTATCGAAATGGATTAATCCTTGGAACAATTCAAGTAGTTTTAATTTGAATGACATGGCTGTTTTTGAACTTTCATCATAGCCCCCCAGGGGGGGGGGCTATGATACTCTGGTTCTACTGCGTATATAGTTACCTATTTCAAATTTTATTTTGCAGAGAAACTCCAAGTATAGCCATAGCGCGTTAAGAGACTTTTGACTTCCTCATATGTTCAATCAGTCCTCTCTGGCAACACACACTGGTTATAAAATCATATTTTCAAGTTCAAGTAAAAATAGAAGTTGAAGCGTGACCTGCTGCGTTAAACTTTGCCGTTATTCTTTTGTAGCACTTTTACACACACAATTTTTGACAAGTATGTATACTAGAAATTATTTTTGTTGAGAAGGTAAGTTTAAATTATGCACTTTAGTACGAGAGGGTAATATGAGTAGGGTGAAATTGGTGTTTCCGCATCATTTTACGTCGTTGCGCTCGCTTCGTACCGCAGGTGTGTAGTGTATTACTGAGTGATGCTGTACTTGTTAATATGACGGTTGGACCGATCCAAATTCAAAGCCCTGAAATACATTAAAATATCTGTCAGTCGGTTCAATTTATTAATGAGTATCTAATCGATAGGTACCAAGTTAGGTAGGCCATGTGACCATGGGTGCTGTAAAACACCTGAAACGTGGGGATTTAAAAAAATTGTTAAATTATACGCGATATAATCCTTAAATTTGATTTAATAACATGTCAAGTTATCGTGTAAATATTAGAAAAATTTAACGTTTATGTGTTTTTGTATAAACATAAATAAATTGAAAAGCAAAAAAAAAAATATTAAACCGTACTTTATAAAATAAACTTTATAATATTTTTATTTAATCACATATTTACTCATTCTTAATAATTAAATAGTTTTGTCGTTATAGAGATAAATTTCATTATACTTTAGAAATTCATTAAAACTCGAAGTAAAAATCACACCAGAGTTTCCTTTTTATCCTCACGAAAAAAAATCCTATACTACCAACTACAAATCGATCACTCTCATTACATTGCAAATTGCTTCCAATAAACACGATCAAAATTCAACAGGTAGAAACAATCAAAGTCTCTTTAAGTAAGGGAATAATTATTTTACGGCGAGTTATTCGTAATTTTATTGCTTTGTTTAAAAATAAAAATTAAGGTAATAGCCTACATGTCACACTACTGGGCACAGGCCTCTTATTTATGAGAAATGGAAGGAGAAATTAGTCAAACATGCTGCTCAAATGGGGGTTAGTGGGATTGATATGTCTTTGAAATATTTTATTCCTCAAACTTTAAAGTTTCATCAGGACGATTTTATTTACAGCATCTGAAAAATCAGCAGTAAAACTGAAATTAACAATTTTATTGGCGCTGGCATCCAGTATTCCCATCCCGATGCGTACTTTAAAATTTACAGTGAGCTATTAGACTCCGAGCAATCACAGCTCGTCTGTTTTCTCTTTTTGAGATGTGTAAATTCTATGTTGAATATCTTTTTTACTCGGTAGAGCTATGCTGCAGCTTTAATTTATAGTATATTGTATATAATACGATTATAGCACGACTGGGTCCGCTGGATCTAGGAAAGACCACGCTCTTACAAAATACCAGCGAAAAATAGCAGCTTCATGCTGCTGGTGTTTTGTATGGTGAATGTAAAGAGCTGAAGAAGAAAGAAGAATAAAATAGTTAGGGGGCATTTCATCTTAATAAACAGGGATGGCAACGCATTTAACATTTTAATTCTTATTCGAGGATAGTGTTTTAGGCTACAGCATCCATTTAGCATTAAGTGGACTGTAACCTCGTTTGTCATCATTATTCTATAACAGAATTGCTTGTGCAGTCACTTTAATTTACTTTAAAAAAACAGACGAAGCTCTATTGAACGATTGATACTAAAGAAAATCGTTAGGCAGCGATGGATGGTTTCGGAAATTGGTTATGGGACAAAATTATAACTGCGAGAGTATCGGTTCTTTGCTCTCAACCAATTAGTAGGGCATAGCTTTCTGTTCCATTAAGCGGGGGTGGTGCAAAGTCACGTAAGAAATATTATGAATATTTCTGTGTGTTGAGTGAAGAATAAGGGAAGGAGTTTTCCTAAAAGAGGCTATCAAAGAGCGGTTGATGCTGGTGGGGTGTATCCAAAACGTCTCCTAGCCCTATTTATTGTGCTATAAAGGTGGAACACCATGGAATTTTTATTGGTGCGTTGGTCCTAACCTTGTCCTCTTAAAGTGGATATGCGTAAGCATTCCTCCGTAGAAAAAAGGAACGCTAAGAGACGATTTATGAAGAAATGTGATCAGCTAGCACGATATTAAATAGGAATTCTGACATAAGATTAAAGTTCACTGCTAAAAAGTTAAACATCTTTTTATAGGCGAATTATAATTTACCTTATTATATGATTAACCAATTTGAGAGGCAAAAGTACCCAATTAGAAGATTAAATTTTTATTAAGATTCTTTTAACGTTCCGTAATTAGTTTGCAGATCTACAGGCCATCTGGTATTTTCCATACTTTAAATAATGGAGTGTCCAACCTGTTTGAGAGCAGCAGCGGGTAGAATTGGTTTACGGCCATGTAGAAAAAAATGAGTGTAGAAAATTAATGTATATTTCAAAACTTAAATAAAATAATACATTTTACTAACAAATAGCTACCCAACTCTACATTATGTTGCAGTGTAATTTCCATAGACCCATAGATTGCCTCATACGGCAAGCAGGTTGGAAAACGCATGTTTTGTTACTATTTTGAGTTTTTATATGTGTAAATTGCTACCACTCATCTCATATTTCAGTTTCCCTGTGTCGTCTCTTGTGACGATGAACCGTAAGCATTGTAGCGGCGCTGTCGTCGCGCCACTAGCACACGGAAACACACCGAAGCCTAAATCGCGCTATTAACATTCCGAATCATAGACAGTATATATAGAACTTCTCCGAACTATCACTCGGAGTGTTGGCCGCCTCCCCCGGGCAGAACACCTTGCCCGGCGGGAGATCTCCCCTTTTCCTTCACGGCCACAGTGGTGACCCCGACGTGATCTGAACATGCAACCAACAACCTTCGGAAACTTCAAGCTTTCATCATCGTCATAGAGTACCCCACCCATTCGCTCCCGAGCAGATATCATCTGCAGTCTTCATATCCTGCAAGTCACCTAGCTTCACAAGGTTCATCGCAGCACTGGAATAATAATGCTTCCTGTTCCTTCAAGCTACTCTCTGCGCTATACAGTGTTCGGCACGGCTCTGAGCCTTACTGCTCGCCTCTGCTTCACGGCACTCTCGCAGATTACTTGCCTTCTTCTTGACTCACCGCAGACTACAAGGCAATCTCCTGGCACTTGCACATTCGTCGACAACGAGACTTCACTATCGACCTCCGGTCTGAGCAGGGGGGTGATGTAGCGGCGCTGTCGTCGCGCCACTAGCACACGGAAACACACCGAAGCCTAAATCGCGCTATTAACATTCCGAATCATAGACAGTATATATAGAACTTCTCCGAACTATCACTCGGAGTGTTGGCCGCTCCCCGGGCAGAACACCTTGCCCGGCGGGAGATCTCCCCTTTTCCTTCACGGCCACAGCATTTTCCGATTATATCGATTATCCTCATAATATTTTCATATGTTTTTGCTTATTTTTCTTGTTGGACAAATTATATTCAATTTAAAGTAAGTTATAACCTATTTAAATTATCCATTATGAACAAGTCCCCAGGTGATCTTTGAACGAGGGAAAGGACTGGTGGAAAAGTGGACGGGTGTAATGGGCCACGTCAAGATGGTTTTGTACAGTGAAACAAAACGCCAACATTAAGGCCGGAGTGCAAATATATCATGGACCCTTTTTGTTTAGTTTCCTCTACTTTAAGGAAACGTAATTGTTTAGTTTTTTCTTGTTTATAAGTTAAATAAATTTGAATTGTCGTATATGTATGTAATATTGCAATAGCTGCCTTATATTGTGCTAAAGGGGTTATTGCACGTCGTTAAGACACATGAATAATAAATATAGTTTTAAAAAAATCTGCCTAATATTCGTAATGGCTGCATTGATTGTAATGAAACTTCACGAACAGATAGAGAACAACTTCAGGGGTAAAAGTAAAAAGTAAAGTTACAGCCTATATACGTCCCACTGCTGGGCACAGACCTCCTCTCATTACTGAGAGGGTTTTAGGGCAAGGAATTGTCCTCCGTGCTGCCCCAATGCATTTGGGCGAACTTCACATGTCTTCGAAATATATTTTTTTCTTATTTCTCTGACATGCAGGTTTCCTCACGATGTTTTCCTTCACCGCCGAGCACGTGGTAAATCAGCATTTAAAATTGCAATTAACAATTTCATTGGTGCTGACGGGGATCGAACGCGGTTTTCTCGCTTACTGTGAAAGAGGAATGCCCACTCTTCATAGACATTTCGGCCATGGGTGCCCACATATAAAAGCATATAGATATGATAATATACAATTAAAGGAATGAAATGGTTAAGAAATTGGTTTAAAAAAAGTCGGGAATTTTAAGATATAAAAGTTTTTATTTTCACAAATACAGTTTTTTAACAACTAATTTTACAGATGTTATCGCATTTAATTTCTTTGATTTTTAATTCCCCGACTTTCGGGTGCTTTCCAGCACACATGGTCATGGAGGATTGAGGTGACTGGTGTACCGAAATCAGTGTTAACTTGGAGTAACTTCAGCTTTTTAATAACTATTTATGGTTCGATCTACGCAGAATGAACTTACTGTCCTGAAGTCTTGCGTGGTATGCTTGGGTTTAGTTTTAATTTTATTAATTACAGAGTCCCAAGCAGGTGGGAATACCCAGCTTCTTTCTCTATTGAAATTAGAATGTTTGAATCTGGGTGCAATACATTACCGACTTCAGATTGCAACGAGGATGAACTAGATGATTCAGATGGTTCCCGTTCTGCAGTTGAATGTGATGCTGCTCTATCAAACCTTCGCCAACAATTATGACACACACGAGATGACTTTGGCAACTGAAATAATATTAAATAAAAAGGTGAAAAAGTGAACTAAATAAAAATAAAATAGATTTGTTTCCTTTAAACTCAAATACATATAAAATATTTATCAAGTTAATTGTTACTGCACAAAAGCAGACTTAATGGCCTATATTATTTAATAATTAAGCACTTAAAAACTACCAGTAGTCCGAAAACAATGAAAAATCAATTGTCTCATTACTTGGTAGTTGGTAAAAACGGTAGCAGTCTATCTGGTGGTGACAAGCTAATCTTATCGCCATGTTATAAATAAGCTTGTATATTTGTCAGATATAGTTTGTGTGGATGTAATCAGAGTAAAAACATGTATCACTATCAGATATGAGCACACACACTTAATAAATTAAAAAACGCATACCTCACGTGGTGCAATTTGATGGGCAATTTCATTCCTTATGAGTTCCTCACGTGGAGAATCAGACCCAAACAATGTGTGTGATCTTATTCTCAAAAGTGACTTGCCACAGCTGATACATACATGTCCATGACTATTAATTGGTGAATTTTCCTGTTCGCTAGTTGGATGTCGTATTTGATTCCAGGCTGCAGTCTTAACATGCGTGCCATACTACACTATCACTCGAAACTTGTACCTAATAAAGAAGCCATAATTATTATATCAATTGATATAATTATAAGACAACTCAGTTAATAAGCATTGCTGCAATTGTAGAATGACGAAAAGGAAGAGATGACACATGATTGTAACTATTTACCTGCTGTGGTCGAACCTATTCTTGTATAAGATTTCGCAGTTCTGGAATTTCCAACAAATGCCTTCGTGTTTTCGCTATATGATGGGAAAAAATGTCAGAGTCCATTTATAAGGCTAGTTCGTTACTTCGATAACAAATTCACAAAAATAAAAACAAACAAAGTAACACGCAAATGAATTCTACATGTGACTATTTATATAGGTATAGATATAGTTGTGAAATGTGAACTAAATTGTGATTTCATTCCATGACAGGGCCTAGCTGTCAGACTCGATGTTGCCACTTAACTGACATAAAATCGATGAAAAGATATCGATTTTTATTCGATTAATAATATCGTTAAAAAACAATCTTTGAGGTGCTTTAAGTTCTGCACACTTTTTAAAATATATTTTCCTTTATTTATTTAAATGCTATTTGAAATGTATTTTTAAGAACAGTTAATTTGTGCAGTAGCGTTTTGTTAAGCTTTAACCTTTTGAGCGCCACGCCAAAAACGCATTACCGTGTCCTGTACGCCAAAGCGCCAAAACAAAATAGTGTTGCCAAGAGTTGATATATCGATAACGTAAAATAACTTGTTTTTGTTGGTTTTTTATGCTATAAATGACCCTTTATAAACTGTATGTTTTATTTAATCTTGTGCTGTCATCCACTCTTTTTATATATGTACTTTGTACATATAAACATAAATAAAAAACAAACAATAACAATAAAATAGTAGTAAACCACAGCACTACTCTCCATCCTAATGACGACACTGTCACGACTGGACGACAACGGCGTAGCTGACCTTCCTTTTTTAAACATTCTTAGAATGTTGTGTATCGATTTCAAAATCGATCTAACCGAAATATACAGACATCGATTCATAATATTTTATGTGTCGGGGAAGGCGTAGACCAAGTGAAGCACAGAAGAAAAGTCTTACACTCTTATAACAATGGGGATTTGATATGATGCTGATGCTGCTAGATGATTTTGAGACTGAGAAAGAAAATGGCACAACACAAAATGAAAAATTGCTCTTCACACCCTAAGTAAAAAAACATTAATTGTAATTTTGTATTATTATTAAAAAAGGTACATAATTATTCATTTATCAACAATTGTATATAATTATTCGCACTAGGTAAATCAGCCTTATAATATGAAAATCTTGGTCATGGAATAAATAAACATAATGTTCACCAATCAATCAAAAATTCAATTCATCAATCAAAAATCAAAATTCATCATCACCGACGCTTTCCGAAATCCGAATGAGTTCTGAGGAATCGTTCATGTTGCATTGCTCTACTTTTCTCGGTAATCACTTATGACATCATCAGGGTGTCGTTTATCCTTGATCACGGTGCCCAGTGAACTGATTTTCGATAACGCGCTAAAGTTGAGAGTTGAGATATTAGATTTATTATGCGAAGATGATCTGATAACATTTTTTTATTATGTAGCTAATTATAGTTTTATGTTTCTAACCTTTAATTTTATTCAAATATCAATAATAATAATAGAAAAAAAACACCATTGAGCTGAATTTTGGATAGTTTTCAAAAAAATCTATGCTTCCCGCGTTTGACATTAGCGGTCAACCATAGACGACTTTGGCGTGCTGGACTTATATAAAAATCAATTTTTATTGGTTCAATGTTTCTTAGTACTTGTGGCTCTAGAAGACTTGTTTTTTATACTCACATGTTGCTGGGTTATTCATATTTTGAGGAGTGTAGAATTAAAATACCTGTAATAATTTTCCAATATCTATATTTCATTTTTTGAGAGCCGGGTTTTTTGTCAACTATAGACGTCGTTGGCGCTCAGGGCCCGCAGGTGTTGGTCAAGTGTAGGCGACTTTGGCGCTCAAAAGGTTAAAGGATTCATGGTAAATCAGCTGAAAACTAACTTGTTTCGTTATCATAACATGATTCTATTTTAAATGTATTGTTATAAACAGATAAGAATAACTTAACAGATCTTCTTTGAAAACAGATAAGAATAACAGTTCTTATCTGTTTTCAGAGAAGATCGGTTAAGATTAACAGTAAAATTGTGCCGTAGCGTTTTGTTACTCTCTAAAGAATTCATTGGAAATCAACTAGTAATTCGCTTGTTTATCATAACATAATAATTATTTAAAAATTATATTAGTACTGTAATGATGACACCGTAAATAATCGATCGAAAAAGAGAATCGATTTTTTAAATGTGTTTTGTGATTGGCAACACTTTTTTTTTATTCACAAACTAATGACATAATGATCTACCTAATTTTTATTATTATCTTTTCGGTACTTTTAATTTGTGCAAAAATATTCCCATTGTTTGAGGATAAATGAATACCGCGATTAATAACCATAAATAAAGATATAATTTTTTAACAAATGCACGTTGTTGGGCGTTCCATGGCCGAAAATGGGCGTCCCCCTTTACAGCGAGCGATAACTACCTGAGCTACCACGGCTCTTGGCTCACGGCCCCTTGGCATGATCTGGATGATCTTGGTTATTTATATATTTTATCTGAAAGACTCGCAGATTATTTTAAGAAATTAAAAAAATTGATAAAACAAATGATTTTAATGATTATTATCTTATATATTATAAAACGCCACATTAAACTTTTGCACTTAAGCGAAGTTTAGGCGGATTGCTAAAAATTTTATATGAAGAAAGTTTGTACTTTCATAATGATTTCTTATATTTACGCGAACATTGCACATGATTAAATCTACTTTTACGGATTTTATCGCGTTTATTTTGAAACGTCGGGAATTAAAAATAAAAAATAAAAAGTAAAAATAAACGCGATAAAATCCGTAAAAGTAGTTTTAATCATTTGTACTTTCATTCTCAAATATTTTTAATACAGACTACTAAGGCCTTGGTTGTCTATTATTTATTACTGGCTAAGAGTAAGATTATGACTAATATCATAACTGAAATAATCAAAAACAGATTTTAACCTAATCCGAAGCCACATGCTTACATTTACTTCCGTAAGCTTTATCAGGTCGTTACTTTTTAGTAGGTTTTATCTAACACTTCGCTTGCGGGTATTTTGCTCGAAAAACTTGCTCTCAAATTATTTCTGGTTCTTATTATTATTACCAGGTATTAGGACTTCAATAAAACTTAAAATTCGATATGATTATGATATCGCTATTAATGCCTGGTAAATGTCACTAGTGCCATCTATTATCGAGTAACAGAACTACAAGAGCTTTCTAGAAAATGCTATACTAGAACTTTTCCACTAGCGCCATCTAATATCGAGTGGAAGAACTAGGGGACAACTTTCTACACTTAGTCGGTTGGTACCGATAAGTGATCGAACACTCGAGATGTTTCAGTGGAAAAGGCCAGTGAAAACCGCAACCGAGGCAGTATTGAATTGGCGATACAAGTGAAGACTTCGAAGCGATATACCTGCAAACTAAAATGTTAGGTGTGATTTATTATCAGTATGTTTTAAGTTTTAATTGGTGATCGGTAATTAAAGTGTCAATATCGGTAATTCTATCGGCAGTTTATATTATCACGAACCCTAAGCACGGTAATATTATCTATACAGTATTGTAACTCGGCCGTATCTTTCAAATAAATGCCTACAGCCGTGCGGCACGTAAACATGTGATAGGGTTACCTGCCTCCAGTATTTTTACATTTGCCTACTTTGTGTTTCCATTTAGTTTTATGATTGTAAATATACTTTTTATATAAACAAATAAAATAGGTACTTTGTAAATTGAATAGGAAGTGTTCAATAAAAATGCGTGGTGTTTTTGATTGGTAGGTTTAATTACAAAACCATGTTTATGTTTGAATAACAAATCGGTTAAATAAATTTGCGACCGAAAAATATTTGCACCTCGGCTGAGACTTACGAAATGCTTTATTATTAGATTTTTAAATATAAAAAATCCGCTTTCTAATATAAAGCTAAAAATAATATAAATTAAAAATTTTTTTGGGAAACATGGACAACATGGAGAAAAGGAATATCTTTTAATTGGTTATAGATACCTGCAGCTACTTTACAATTTATATGTTTGTTTTTAAATGAAGTTCAGATTTATTATTTCTTTATTTCTATTCTATTATTTATTTCCTCCATTTTTTATATATTTCACAAAATCATGACTGCGGCACAGTCTCGACTGTCTGCATGCCGAGCGCATGCCGAGACGAGGCACGTAGGCATAGCTCTCGCTTCGTCCGTTTGTATGAAGTTGGAATACTGTATAGATAATATTACCGTGCCCTAAGCTCGTAACAATATAATACCCAGAAAAGCGGTTGCTACATAATTTAGTGTTTAATATTGAGTTTGTGTTATTTAAAACGATATTAAAATATTAAGAAGGTATCCAAGCAACCGATACCGTCCATCGTTTCTTTTTTGTATGTCACTCCCATAGATTATAATTACATTCTGTGCAAAATGTAATAACATATTATTATATTATAATACATATATCTGGGTAAATGTGTAATAAGAAAGAACGCAGAAATACGAGTACAATCGTTTAAATTAGCTCGATAGCATTATGCTGCAAGCCTTGGTTTTGATATTCGCTTAAAAAATATATCTTGTTAGAACTACAAATAATAGTTCCGGGTCTCTGTGATAGAGAAGGAATCGGTAATAGACGAGGGGAGTCCGCTAGATTGAAAACAATTTTCTATTTATTTTATAGTTAATAAATCTCTCAATAGAAACCAAATTTTTAAATAAAATGTACGATCAAGGTATATCCTTTAAGGGTCCTCCTGAATCAATACTTTCATTTATTTACTCTAAATTATTGAGATAATATTCCTTTTATTGAATTTTCAAAACATTTTGAAGGAGACTACAATGTACATTACATCAACAATATCTATTCAAGACAGAAGGTCCTGCTGTATTGAGAAACAGATGCTTTGCTTAATGGATGACTTATTTTTTTGTTTTGTGTGTAATAAAACAGTGTATTGAAAAAGTAATTTCCAACTACTTAATATATTATTAAATAAAGGGAAGAAAGGTTCTCGCTATAAGGTGGTCATCGCTAAATAAAGTGGCTGAACTCTTGTGCTTATTTATTACTTCTTTGAAATATTTCCTACCCAAAAGTTTAAAATTTTAATTTATTCAGTAAATACTATGTAAATAAAAGTAAGAATAAAATTACAGAGAATTAGCAAATAAACTAATTAATGACAACATTCCCTAATATTATTTTAATTTCATGAATTAAAATTTTAATTATCAATTCATAATTGTATGAAGCCTATGTTCCTCAGCAAATATCCACTGCTAAACTTATCCTCCGACAAGAATCGTAATGCAGATACGTTTAGTTTTCACCCCTGAGGCTGAGATGGAATGCCTTTGTAACCCACTCCCCCCCTCCCTCATATATATTATACAATAATATTTCACCTTTTATATTTCTATAAATAAATATGTTTTGATCGTTCCTAATGATCTTTCGAAAGATTCAGTAATAGGCCGTTTGATATATTTATGTCGTTATTGTCTTAGTTAGGACCCTTATTTTCGTTATGTTTGCTTAGTAACTTAGTTCTTTAAGGTGTCTTTTGCAAGCATGAATATACGCTAGAGCAATCGAAAGCCGTTGGTAGTACTAATTATCCTTGGGAACTGGACCGCAGTCCACAGAAAAATAACTACCAAACCTGTAAAAGAGGGCTTGTCCCTTAGCAGTTAAAAATAATAATAATAATAAATCCCAGTCAGCCTCTCGGGTCATCTGAGGCGACTGGGACTCCGTGACGGACCGCTCCGGGCTCAAATGCAGAAGGCGGTGCTCCTCGATACCGCCCGCATCGTCCGCCAGTTTCCGATGGTGGAAGGGGAAGGGAGGAATTAAGTTATGCAATACTGTTCACACTCTCTGAAATGTATCCTGTTGAAATCAAAAGTAAAAAGTAGTAAGACTTTACACTTGTGTTCAAAACTGGTGAGATTACTTTTAACCAGATTCAGGTCATCAATAGGCCTCTTAGCAAGGCTTTAAATTTAGTCAAAACTGCTGGTGTCATATAATCATACAGTTGCTACGAATGGATTATGACCACCATATATGGTGATAAATTAGCACACAGTCTATAATAGTCGTTGTAATGATTTAATATTCTTTGGTAGTTAATGACAATAGATTTTGTTCTAGGATTGAATTTATTTTCATATTTAAAATATTTTAACAGCTCATTTTATATAAAAAAAAAACAGAAAAAACAACATGTAATTTAAAAAAAACAATTTTATAAATCTTGAATTTCGTAAGATCTATTAACCTTCTTTAACTTTAGTTTTTTTTATTTACTTATTTGTTTCCAGTTTTAAGTAAATAATACACAATCACAATCTGTCAAAATGTGAACATAGTTTGTCGGCAGCAGCTCTCGTGGATACGCATATTTATGGACTACTTATATAAAGAACATAAAAAAAGAAAAATAAATTAAAATAACATAAACAAAGCTTAATAACTACCAAAAGAGTACAAAAGGAAAATGTAAAAATAAGTCAAATAATATTGAAGTTCCTAACCGGTATAGAGACAAGTAATGCTTTCTCAGAGTACTTTTACAATTATTTTTACCTTTTGTAATATCATGAGGTAGCTGGTCAATAAAAGATTCCGGTGAAACCCGTATTGCCGGTTACTAAGGAATTATTTTTCACTAAAGAGTATTTTTAAGTTATTTTTACCTTTTATATTCCTAACTAAATTATGAGCTGGTTAATAAGTACGGGCGTTATCTATCGTTTTTCACGTTTTTCATAATAATTTTGGACATATAGAACATATAGCTTAGGTGTTATAGTAGATTATTGCGTCAACTAATGTGTAATAAAGTACGTATATAGCATGTTCGATCCAAGCTAACGAGTACAAAAGAATTGGTAACAAAAGCAATGGTTAAATAAATTTTTCTTAGAAAATCTGCTTGAACACCATTTAATTAGTCGGAGTGTGTCCCTGGGAATACAGAATCGGTTCTGTCGTGAGGTTTTTTAAGATACAAGAAAAAACGTGATTTTCTTGTACATTCGGCGAGAGAAATCCGAGATTAAACCAAAATTTTATTCTACTTGAAGTATATTATATTCTTATGCATTTTTAAAATATTGTTTCTTTACATCACCCGTAGAAAGAGACGTAAGGTTAAATTTTAAATACGTCTGTTTCTGTGGTTAACCGTTGCGTTGTTTCCATTAATCTATTCTTTTTTATATATCTTTTATACTTTATCTTTTCAGATAAAGCAAAAAATTTGTATTTGTTTGAATCAATCAGATTAATACTAATTGAAAACGACTCGTCACAGTGAACGAGTGAAGCCGGCCACAGTCGAGCGTGTACCTGCTGTACTGCCATATGTTAGAGGAATCACTGACAAGATTGGCTACATCTTGAAGCGCGCTTCCATCAAAACATACTTCAAGCCGCTGAAGAAGATTGGTCAGTTTTTACCATCAGTCAAGTGTTATGTCCCTCTGCAAGATGCAGGAGTGTACAAGCTTGATTGTGAATGTGATCTCTCCTAGATAGGACAAACTAAAAGATCAATAAAAACCCGCGTTAAAGAACATATAGCTGATGTGAAGAATCGACGCTCTGGGAAGTCTGCAGTCTGTGAACACGTACAGGATCGCCCCCGTCACTACATCAGATTTGATAGACCGCAAATTCTCGCTAAAGGACACCGATTCCTTCCAAGGATGATTCGCGAGGCTATTGAAATCAAAAAACATCCTAATTTCAATAGAGAAGATGGCTGGGTGCTACCATCTGCTTGGGATCCTATAATAAATAAAATTAAATCCCAACCCAAGCATACAACTGCAAGACTTCAAGATACCATAAGTTCATACTGCAAAGATCGGAACAAAAGTTAAATTTTAATCTATGGTAACCGCGGTTAACTATGACATATGGACGTTGAACATCTCAGTCCCGCCCGTGACCATGAGTGCTGTAAAGCGTTCGAAACGTCGGGTATTTAAAAGTTAAATATACGCGATAACTTCCGTAAAAACTAGTATTATTTCACTGTGTAGTGTTCGCGTAAATATAAGAAATCATTACGTAAACCAGTACGGACTGGTAATTGCAAATAAAATACGCCGATTAGAAGATCTAAGACCAAGCGCGCAAGATATCTAACAGCCTTAAATTTCTTGAAGAGATGCCGAGACCATAATCTCATTCTTACGTGTGTCAAAATATCAACTAAAAAGGACATTCGAGGAAGTGCTAAGATCTTAAATCAGGCGAGTAAAAAGTTGTTACGGACGGTAATCCAACAAAAACATATATGACATAAACAAATACATAGACACATCATCCAGTGAATTAAAGAAAGTTTTAACGATGTTTGACTATAATTTTTGCATGGAAACATTAAATAAACGCGAAATTAGTAAATATAACGAATGCAAAAACAAACATACAGAAAAATATCAAAAATTAATGAACAAGTCAAATGTCAAACATCTGAATCAATGCCAGAACCAAAAGCAACCATTGACAACACAGATCATAGATTAATCGCGCTCTATAATCTGTCAAAACAAACACTGGATGATGCAACAATTAGGGTTTTATCCAAAGGCCTCAACTTTGCTATTACACCCCGCAAATTACCTTACGAAGAAATTATCTGTAGTGTCGAGGACTGTTTATTTAAAAACAATATGCGGAAAGAAGATTTGGAGGCGATACGTCAAGACATTTCGTCTATGTTACGTCGATGTTCAGTGCCTTAAACCGAATCTTCCCAAAGACGAATTTATAGCGTTAAAAAACCTACGCAATAAACCAGAACTTACGATTCTCCGCGCAGATAAGGGAAACGCCACGGTAGTCATGGATACGTCAGATTATAATTCTAAAATACAAGTACTTTTGTTGGATTTAAGTACTTATAAAAAGGTTCAAAACGACCCAACAAATAGCACACTAAAAACAACTAGTGACCTCATAAAGAAACACTACGAAAAATTAAATCTGGACGTAAAATGGATAATACCTAAGTGCGCCAAATCACCAAAATTGTATGGGTTACCAAAAATACACAAGCCCAATGCTCCATTACGTCCCATAGTGAGCCAAATCGATTCACCAACTTACAGATTGGCTCAACATTTAGCGAAAATACTCTCAACGCTCAGGGGACATACAAGAGCACACATAAAGGATTCCTACCATTTTGTCAGCGAGATTAAAGACCTACATCTGGCAGACAATGAAACTATGGTCAGTTTTGATGTGAAGTCATTCTTTACATGCTTACCTGTTGAAGACTGCATCTCAATTGTAACTAGAAGGCTGGAAGAAAACAACATGCCCGTAGAATATGCAGACACTTAGACACTGCCTTACATCTGGCTACCTATTGTGGAAGGAGGAGTTCTACAAGCAAGTAGATGGTGTGGCGATGGGCTCACCTGTATCTCCCATTGTCGCCGACATATTCATGGAAGACTTTGAGGAGAAAGCCCTGCTTAGTTCTCCCATAAATCCAAGATTCTACAAGCGGTACGTAGACGACACTTTCACAATTCTACCTTTAGACAGAGGAACTGCATTTTTAGACCATCTTAACTCTATAAATTCTAAAATTCAGTTCACAATGGAGTTAGAGGTAAACAATTCCTTAGCTGTTCTAGATGTGTTAGTAATTCGGAATCCTGATAACACCTTGAGCCATACTGTGTATAGAAGAAAGACCCATACAGATAGATATTTAAACGGTGATTCTCACCACCATCCATCACAGTTAGCTACCGTGGGTAAATCTTTGTTTCAGAGAGCACGAGGGATCTGTGACAGTAAACACCTGGCTGCAGATCTCCACCATGTCAAGCAAGTTTTGCATGACAACAAGCTTCGAGTCCCGCGCCTACGTCACAGTGAACGAGTGAAGCCGGCCACAGTCGAGCGTGTACCTGCTGTACTGCCATATGTTAGAGGAGTCACTGACAAGATTGGCTACATCTTGAAGCGCGCTTCCATCAAAACATACTTCAAGCCTCTGAAGAAGATTGGTCAGTTTTTACCATCGGTCAAGTGTAATGTCCCTCTGCAAGATGCAGGAGTGTACAAACTTGATTGTGAATGTGGTCTCTCCTACATAGGACAAACTAAAAGATCAATAAAAACCCGCGTTAAAGAACATATAGCTGATGTGAAGAATCGACTCTCCGGGAAGTCTGCAGTCTGTGAACATGTACAGGATCGCCCCCGTCACTACATCAGATTTGATAGACCGCAAATGCTATTTTATATATAAAAATTGCTTACAAAAACAGAAATTAAATTGAATTATTATGTGAGCAAAATCATCTTGCAACATCATTAAAGCTGTTTATTTCTTTCGCGATGGCTGCATTAAAACTATCGCTGTAATTACGCCTTGAGGCATCCGCAGTTAACGATAAAGCTAAATTACCATATTATTATATGGTAATAAAATCATAAAGCAAGTGAGAATTGCGGTGTTATAAAAATTGCAAAGAAGGTAGGTCTCGAGTACCTAAATGCTTTTTGCAGCTTTTTGTTTAACATTAAAGAACAAGGATGTATGTATATCATAAATGAATAGATTTTGATTCCACTTCTAGCAGAGGAGACCTAGGCCTATCAATGGGACATGTATGGACTTCCATCCATATATCACAGTCCAAAAAAATATCAGAAAAGCCACTCCTGATTATAGGTCTCCCCCACAGATTGCCTCACGAAGCCATAGCTGCCACGCTTGCATACTCTCCGTATTGGCAACCGTAGTTTTTGTATTATTTTAAGTTGTTACCAGGATGATGCCCCCTTCCATATCTGTTTTCATTTCAGTTTCTATTACATAAAAAATAGAAGATAACCTTTTACACAACGGAAACTTTTTACGCAACTGACTAATTATCTTTATTTCAGACTAATGTTCAAAGTGTAATGAAAATGTCTGAGTGACGTGTACTTCAGCCAGTCTCAACGGAGACCATCTGTTTGTTCCATCTGCTCAGGCTAGGATTATAGCGCCCAAATATGTACATGCACAGGTACACTTTTTATTCCCTCACTCTCATAGTTCGATACGACCGGATAAAGATCCAGCGCAGGACCAACAGCTGTAAATTTTTAAGACGTGAGATTAGAAACATTGCTAACTTTCTAATTTCAGTCTGCTACAGAGAATTTCTCGACAGAAAAACCTAGTAACTGTTTTTAGTCTGACTCGTGGTTTGAACCAGGGAATATTTGACCAGCAGTCGCACTTACATCCAACAGACCAACGGGGCAGAAAAGTTTTATATTTTATAATACATTTTGTCGAATATTGACGTGATTGACGTATTTATAAATAGATAAAAAACTTACTTCAGTCACTAAAGATCTGTAACATGTGTAGTTACCGGCAAAGATTTGGTTATTAATTTATTTTTATCTTTGCTCACCCTAAGGTTCTTAATATACTTTCTATTTAATCTCAGTTGGTTCCAATTCAGACTGATATATTTTGGTCAAACACACAGGACCGTCATTTGTTCCAGGCCACTTCCTGCGTGACATCCTTCGCCGGAAACCGGAAGCTACAATGCCGCCGACTAATGGGTCGAGAGAGCCTTGATAAATATCGAGGGGTATATTGAAAAATTGTTTTAACGTATGAAGAGATATCCACTTTCCTGAGTAACTTGTATATAACATGGATAAAATTCTATATTTTAGGAAGAAACTAAACTATTTGCAAGAAAATTTACAATAAGAACTATTTAGTAGGTGGAGCTAGGTTATTTTAGAGGCTTAGCTATCGGCATAAATTTCACAGTAGCGAGCAACCCAGGTTCGATCCCCACTAGTGCCAAAGAAGTTGTGAATTACAATTTCAAGTACTCATTTACCATGTGATCGACGGTGAAGAGAAAGATCTTGAAGTAACCTGCATGCCTGAGGAATAAAATATTCCGAGGATATTTAAAGTCCGCTAACCGTCCCTAAGTGGCAGAGTAAGCGCTTTGTAACCCATTCAGAAACAAGACTAGACCTGTGCCCATCAGTGGGACTTATGTACGTTGCATCATTTGTTTAATTTTTACTAGACGGTGGAATCCCTTTTTAGCCTAGCAGTTAATATGGGCGGGTAACTTTTTTACTTCTTACGTACTGTACCTACATACGCACTCATTGAACGAAACGTATCTTCTGTATTTTTTCTACTTTTTCTGATTAAATTACTTATTAATTTAACGCGTTTAATTTTACTTACTTTTAGTTCACGGTACTTAGGCCAGTAAAATAGAATTTACTTTGCACTAAATTTCCGATCCAAATTTTTTACAAGGTTTAGGATCACATATTGAGCATAAAGTCACGAAATGCTGACATATCCAGGTGACGCTTTAAGTCCCATCTTTTAAAAAAACGTTGTCAGCTGATATCTTGGAAACTATAAACTTTAAGACAAAAGTTATAGAAACCATTATTGTACAAAATAAAATTTCGCATCTTTTTTTCCAGTAAACTTTTATGTAACTTAAAAGCTTACCGTTTACGATTTAAGGCCCATTTAATGAACCGGTTTTTCTATTGCAGCCAATAATTCTTGACACATATTAGATTAATTAATAAAACGCATTTATTCATTTTTAAATATCAATTTATTCTCTAAAACTTTTGTTTTAAACTTTAATGTTCATACTTTTTGAGTTATAGAACGTTTAATGTAGAAATGCCGATGTTCGGTGGGTGACGCAGCATATTATATTAATATACTTGTTGAATTTGTACCATTATTTTCTATGCGTATCTTGAAATTTTCAACTATACGCCCGGTAGTCCAAAATAAGACGTCCTATAAATCAAAAAGTATAGTAAAAGCAAAGTTGACCAAAAAAATACGTGTGGCACTCGGGGACAGCCGCGGTAAAGCTTAGCATTTTTATCAACTTATGCAAATAATTTTTTTTCTTTGTTTTTTTCTTTGATATTAATTCAAGTTATACTTTTTTAAACGTGGTGAGCTATAAGAAAATAACTTTTTTTCTATTATTGGATGAATGAGGTTAATATTGTTTAAAATATTTTTAGTATCTTACAATATACGTAGGTTATTCAGGAATTTTTACATTGAAACTATATTTTTATGGTAATTAACGAGTTCTTCCGACAAACGATAATTTTCTATAAAGTCTGTGTTTATTAATTATTATAAATTCACGAAAGTTGCTAGCATGACGACAACTCATATAAATCCAAAAAATATGTTTCTTGCAATAAACTATATTATTGTTTAAAATAATTTTAGTATGTTACAATACACGTAGGTTATTAAGGAATTTTTATCAATGAAACTATATTTTTATGGTAATTAACGAGTTTTTCCGACAAACGATAATTTTCTATAAAGTCTGTGTTTATTAATTATTCTAAATTTACGAAAGTTGCTAGAATGACGACGACTCATATAAATCCAAAAAATATGCTTCTTGCAATAAACTATATTATTGTTTAAAATATTTTTATTATCTTACAATACATGCAACTAGTTTACACACATACGTGTAATCGCATGCACACAAACACCGTGCCGAAGTCTGCCGAACTGAAACGACGTTAGACGATGTTAGTTTTTGGGATGTTAGGTTTTTTCCTTACGGAATTTCTTGATTAGGTCGCCGCGCTCAAAGCCCGAGATAAAAGCTATGCAATAGCTTAAAATATCTATTTTTACTGTACTATTTAGTACTTTACGGCACACCATGGTCACTGTTCTCCCATGGCCATGGAGGCGATTGACGTCCCGTTGTCAATTCATTCATTGAATTCTAATATCATGTTTCACTTAAAACAAAATGTTAAGTATCTTTTTTCATTATTAAGGCAGAAATAATTAGGAAATTTGCAGATTAGACGACTCGGAGAGGCAATGTGCCCCAATGTCCAATTAGCAAATTAAAATTAATATAAATATTAAGGTTACGCAGCGCCTCAGCAAACCTCCTGTTTTCGGCCTTTTTAGAAATTGAGGCTGATATTTTAATGTGATTAAAAAAAAGGTTGGACGTTAATTAAGATTCTTAATTTCAGTTAAAAAATTTCGCATCTTTTATTTCCAGTAAACTTTTTTGTAAAACTTACCGTTCACAATAAGGCCCATTCAATGAACCGATTTTTCTATCGTGGCCAATAACCCTTGTAGCGGCGCTGTCGTCGCGCCACTAGCACACCGAAACACACCGAAGCCTAAATTAGGCTATCAACATTAGCTGTAGCAGGCTCAGTAGGTGTTTGCAACGAAGTACTGTTATCTATTAACCGACGGTTACGACAGTCGACAATGATATGGTAGCATGATAGGAAATCAATTCCGATGATTGCTCTGTTTACATCGGCTACTACAAAGCGCCATGAAAAATCTCGTCGAAGTCCCAGATTTAGTTCGAGATGAGCATAGCCGTAGGTGGGTATGGGAGTTCCATTTGCCGCAAAAAGTTCGTAAGATGTTCGAGGTCGTCGTTGTTTAAGTGCCGTACGCGGGAAGACACACAGGTCGCTTCCGGTGTCGACCAAGAATTGCATCTTCGTTCTGCGATCCGTGACAAACAGGCGACCGGATGAACAGCAATAGTCGCAATAACGACTGCCCTGATCGTTTCCCTGTTGGTAATCACAAGGTTTAACGCACTTATTAGCCTTATTGCCGAATTTATAATGATAGTAGCAAAATGGAAATCTTCTATAATTTGACTGAGACCGACTATGAGTATGACTGTGACTGTGACTATGGTTGCGGTCTCGTTTGTTGTCTCTCTTTTGTGACCGTGATTTTCTTTGGAATCTGTAACGATGGTATCCAATGTAAAATCTGAGTAATCAACATGGCATAACGTATTATTAAGCTGAAAGGGCAATTAGCCGGGCTTACAGTGTGAGGAACTGAAAACCGATGGGAAAGGAAGGTCCTTAAGTGGCAGTCTGTAGTACAGCTCTCCACTAGAGTGCGATTGTTTTACTTCGGTGGAAATCGTGGGTGGCCATCTCTCAACCAGCTTTTGTATTTTACAATGCCTTTATGTAACATAAAACAATCAACAAATATTTTATCGTAAATTCTCTTAACTCCAATAAAAGTAGATAAATATAAGAATGGTAGGCCCTAGATGAGGTTGATCAACTGTTACTTTATGTTGTGTTGCATTAAATATATGCTGCTAATGGAGAATGGACAAGGAAACCATTTAAAGCCCCTAAGTAACTTGCAATAAGATCAGAAAAAAAAGTGGATAAGAAGTATTGGTACAAATTTTACACAATTCAACAAATTCAACCGTCATAACAAGTTTAACGACGATTCCAACCAGAGTTACAGACGATAATATGCAGGAAATATTTTTGTGGCATTCTTTAGGGCAGGCTAATGTTCAGAAATGGACTTCTGAAGCGTTATTGAACTGAACTGAACAATGATGATGATGTCGTCACTTGCGTGCATTTAATACCGTTGCGAATATAAAAAAAGTATGTAATTATAAACATATTTTTCAATTGCGTTTTTCGTGGTAGAGTTACGTTGTTGCTATATTATGGTTGTAGCAGGAATGAGTCGGATCAACCGGGGTAGGACCATGCTCTCACAGAATACCGGTGTAAAATATCAGCTGAATGTTGCTGTATTTCGTATGGTAAGTGTAGATAACAGGACACCCTTTTTACTGGAAACGAGGCATTCTATTGTAGTCCTCAAGGTGAATCTTAATCGAAGATAAATGTAGGTGTCGATAGGTCACTGCATCCACGTACCATTAGGTGGACTTTGTGCTCGTTTGTCACCTCCATTAAGACTTACTCATATTACAGATAAAATATACCTGTAATATGAGTAAAGAAAGGTACATTATTAAGTTAAGTGTGTTTATCTTGTAATAGTACGTAGCATTTTGTTTCATTGTTCAAAGCAGTCCTGACGTCGGCCATTAGCCCGCTCATAACCTTATTTTGCTGCGCTAGGAAAGTGTGTTTTGACTAATTTACTTGAATTCCTGTATATCTTTTTACTATTTTGTACTATAAAAACATAATGTCTATTCTCGTGTTGAAGAAGGTCAAATTATTTTATTAAAAATATTTAAATTATTTCCTTTTGACGTTTTGCCTACATTTGTTATCAAGTCAAAAAATTCTTACTAGTAGCCCGGAGTCGGAAAGAAGGCGGTCTATCACCTCTGAACCTCGGAAAGTGCGTAAAAGCACTTTGATGCTATGACTGATATCCAAACGATGATTGCCGTTCTACCGAAATACGAGAGTGAGGCAAAAGTATTGTCTCCCATATTCTATAAAAAGGAACCTGTGCTTACACACACTCTCGTGCACTATACTCCTGTCCACAGATGTCTAGTCACCGGTGAGGCTATCAGGTCTCATCCACATGCCACTTTTACCTATTATTAATTACAACTTAATATCGTCATCATTATTGCTGACTTTCAGATGTCCATTAATGGAAAAATTCTTCCACAAACTAATTTAACAAAACACGGTGCTGATTCACCTGCATCCATCGACTTCCTTGCATGTCTTAACAGGTCGTCAGAATATCTACTGGTAGCTTACCAGTACGAGACAGCCATTGAAGAACAAATTTTTCCATTGGTGTTGGTTCTTCAAGGTATATGGCTAGCTCATAGCCAATTTGGCTTACGGGGCTATATTGGTTACTCCGGTTCGTCTGCGAAAATCTTTATTTCGAATTCTCTTACGCAGAGAAACTGATATTTGTTAATGTTTCTGCTCTCCACAAGATACTTAATGGAAAGGAAACAGCAGCCAATTTAAACAAAGTAAACCAAAAGTATCAAAGGAATTTTGGAATTATTTATATAGTAAGTCAAAAAAGTGTGTAGACTAACTGGAAGCGGACGCAATGCACGCATCGGCCGGTAATGCTGACTCAATTTATTACAAGGGCAACTATCGTGATGCGTGCTGATGACTTCATACGTATTGCCGATCAGAGATGCACAACCACCCGAAAGTTGGCCACTATTTGTATATTGGATGGGTAAATTTAGTCTCAGAATGTCAAGAAGGAGATGCGCAAATTCTGGGAATTAACTGTCGTCGTTCAGCAAATCAGAAAACAGCTTGATATACTTTATATTGCAATCTCTTCATGAATATACCTTTCTTTTTTGTATATTTTTGTTTCCTTTTTTCTTCCTCTTCTGTCATCAAAAACGAAATCACAATAATTTCTTCATCTTATTCCAATTTGTGCACACAGTATCCATGTGTACACTCGCTGCGAAAATGTGAATGCTATTAATATCGTGATTTCAATAGAGATGGCGGTCGAGTACTACACCCAGCCTGGGATGAGGTAATTAATAAAATTAAAATTAAACCAAAGTATAACACTGCAAGACACAGTAAGTTCATTCAATATATCGGACTAAAATTAATAATTAAAAAGCTGAACATACTCCGGGTTAACTTTGAGAACGGTATGTCAATCACCTCCATGACCATGGGGGGAACATGACCATGGTGTGCCGGAAAGTACTAAATAGTACAGTGAAAATAGACGTTTTTTTGGTCAATTTTGCTTTTAATATACTTTTTGATTTACGAGACGTTTTATGTTGGGCTACCGGGCGTAAAGTTGCTAATTTCAAATAGTATAATGGTACACATTCAACAAATAAATTAAAAAAATATGCCGCGTCACCCGCCAAGCATCGGCATTTCTACATTAAACCTCATATAAATCAAAAAGTAAAGACATTATAAAAAAAAGTTTGTAACAAAAGTTGTAAAAAATAAATTGTTCTTAAAAAATTAATAAATTAATTTTATTGATTAATCTAATAGTTTAAGAGTTATTGGCCACAGTAGAAAAATCGGTTCATTGAACGGGCCTTAAATCGTGAACGGTAAGTTTTATAAAAAAGTTCACTGGAAACAAAAGATGCGAAATTTTTTAACTAACTAACTGAAATTAAGAATCTTATTTAACTTCCAACCTTGTTTTAATCACATTAAAATATCAGTCTCAATTTCCAAAAAAGACCGAAAACAGACATTATGAGGTTTGCAGAGGCGCTGCGTAACCTTAATATTTATATTAATTTTAATTTGCTAATTGGACATTGGGGCACATTGCCTCTCCGAGTCGTCCAATCTGCAAATTTTCTAATTATTTCTGCCTTAATAACTAAAAAAGATATTTAATATTTAGTTTAAAGTGAAACATGATATTAGAATGTTCATTTTTGATGATAAAGTTATTTTAGTGTAATGAAAAAGTTATGTTAAAGTAAAGAGTGTCGACGTTAGAAAATGAACACAACTCACATATATTATATGTAGTGAAACTACACTAGGTGATGTGATTCCTTTTCTGAAAAGTTTCGTGCCATAGTTCCAAGAATTGACCATGGGAAATGCCAGAACATAAATGACAGTTAAGTCTCATAGAAAGACTAACAACATGGTCTTGAGCAACCCGCATCTATTGACTCCTTGCATGTCTTACACTACACCACGTGGCCACCAAGTAGAGCTACCTATTAAGTACATATTAATAATTTTATACGTGGTAGAGATAGAGATACGCTGCAGCTTCATTATGTAGCGTGAATGTGTCGGTTCGCCAGAAGAAGCATCACTATCACAGAATACCAGCGTAAAATAAAAGATGGTGATTAAAGGGAACTTGAGACCCTATTTCGTTATTCCATCTTAATTCTCGGGGATAATGATGCATCTGCATTTTGATTCTTAATTGAGGATAGATTTCTATGGGCCGTAGTATTGATTTAATATCTGGTGGAATGTGTACCCTTATTCTATAAAGATACATAAAATTCATATCAGTATTAAGGATACATCAGACCACCCAAGCGGGAAAAGATGCACGATTTATGATAAATTGGTCACCTTCCATAAATTCGCGACTACCCATTACTTGACGTCACGATGTTTACGCCCCTAAGTGAAACATGGCACTGGGTGGACTCCACGACTTATTGCGTCGCATAAATTATTTATGAAACGAACGTTCAAAGTGTGTGGTCTTAATATTACATACAATAATAGCTGGTCTGTCGGACGTTATGTTGTCCCTTCCCGAGTTTTCTCACAATGTAATTATAAAAAATGTTCATATCCATAACCCAGCGCCACCTATTGAGTCCAGATTTTGAGATGTTCTTTCTTTGCACTAACTAACATTTTGTATAGTGAATACAAGTCCATTTTATTTCTTCAATATACATTTTATTAATAATCGCTGACTAATTCTCTACACCCACGCTGTGGCGGAGTAGAAAGAAACAGGATATATAATATCTATACTTAATACATACATATATAACATGGAATGCGCATCATCATATTATATTTAAATATTATACACAGTTCTAGTTCTAGTTCTAGCGTCTTTTTAAAATAATATTTTATGCAATATATAGTTTTTACTTCCTCATACGACCAGCGGTGAAAAACCAATTTTCGGCTATCCATGTCATTACTGGCAGCAAGCACTGGTTATACATACTTATTTTCAAGTTTGAAAATAAAACTTGAATTGTGACCACAGACTTACAACACATAGACGGCCATAGTGTGTAAGGGATAAGAAAGTTCCTTATGGCAAATATGCAAAGTTTTCAGAATAGGATAGCAAATCTCAAAACTCTGTAACCGATTTTTTTATAGAGGGATTATTAGAGGAGGGGGCAAACGAGCATCTGGTTCACCTATGTTTCGCTTGATGATATATGACTACCGTCGCCGATGAACAACCTCAACACCGAGAGAATTGCAAGGTCATTACTGGCCTTTTAAAAACGAGTAAGCTCCTTTCTTTAAGGTCCCTAACTCGTATCGGTCTGGAAAAATGTGCCGGTGATAAACAATTCCACAGAGAAGTTGTAGGAGGAAGAAAAGTAAAACGCACAGTAGTGGACCGCCAAGCATCCAGATGGAGAGGATGGTACCTTGAGTTATGTACATCACGCCGGAACAGTTGCTTACTATATATAAAGCGCAAGTTCGGTTGTGCATGGAGTATGTTTCATATTACTGCCTTATATGTAAGGCAGCATTATATATGCCTCATATATAAAGCATTTTAGCAGCACCAGCCCAATTAGCAGCTTTGGACTCTATTGAAAGGCATGCTAAGAGGCTCATTGGTGACCCGAATCTGATTAAAACCAATTTTATCAGCCTTGAACTTCGATAAAAACATTAATTAATTAGCAATTATCCACTTAAAAATACAATGATGTGTCTTACTTGGATTGAAGAGCACCTCCCGTCCTCCCTCAATTGCGTTCAATAATTCCGTCACCACTCTTCAGTCACCGGTCATCCGCCGTGGAGTCTGCATCACCTAAAGATGCCTCGTGTAGAGGCGAAACGCGTGTCGTATTGTCGTCGATGATGTGTCTTTCCTGGAATGGTAGTGTTGGAAGTAGTGGTGCCGGGATTAGTTGTATTGCCAGTAGTGGTGTTGGGAGTAGTGGTGCTGTGATTAGTGGTGTCTGGATTAGTGCACGCAATTGAGGGAGGGCGGGAGGTGTTCTTTAATGCAGGTAAGACATATCATTGTATTTTTAAGTAATGCCTGATTCTATCAATTATCTAGAACTTCGATGCAAAGTATCCAGTGTTTTGGTTTTCTACAGAACGCAATTCGGAGGGTGTGGGCAGGAATTGCATAATTTAATTTCTCCCTCTCACTTCCACTATCAGATAACCAGACACTTGGCCAGTCTTCGCCCTTTCGTTGTTGACTTACCACTCATTCGAACCAAATGGTTTGCTACATCGTTCGTCATGCGTACAACAAAGGAGTGGAATAAGTTGCATATGAAATAGCATTCGTCTTTTCATCTGATTACAATGTGGGTCTCTTCAAGACAGGAGTAAATAGCCAACACCACCATTTACCATTTGGTGGGACTGTAGTTAAACTTCTACGTAGAATCGTGTTACGAGCTTAGGGTTCGTGACAATAAAAATAGCCGATAGAATTACCAAAATTAACACTTTAATTCACTTAACACTAATTAAAACTTAAAAGACACTAATAATTAATCACACTGATTCATTTTATTTCGCTCCGAAGTTTCGCTTGTCTCGCCAAATTCAATACTGCCCCTATCGCGTATTGCAGCGCCTTTAAAACTCCTTTTCACCGAAACATACAGAATATTCAAGTAAATACGCGCGCCAATCGACCAGGCGCCGAAAGTTCGAGTGTAGGGCTTCTAGAAAGCTTAGTTCTTCAATTCGATACTAGATGGCGCTATCGGTTTAAAGATTAGTCATATCATTTTCCGGAAAGCTCTCCTAGCTCTGTTACCCGACACTAGATGCCGCTAGTGCCAGACGTCAACTTATGCGCTTAACAATAGTATAAGAAAAGTTATTTTTAAATAAAAAACAATATATTTTTTAATATTATTATGATGTTATTTTTATTATTGTTTGAGTGTTCATATATAGGTACGATATGGTAGGATAAATACCTACTTTTTCTATCATAAACTTATCGTTGAAAGCATTTTAAGCAAATATAATTAAAAAGAGAATGCACAAAAGACTAAGTTCCAAAGAAAACACTAAAAGATAAAAGTCAGAGCCCAATATAGTATTAAGTACAGTAACAACAGGAAGGAGGTCCTCTCTCGCCCCTTCAGATAAACTTTCAGTACAAGCATTGTTCAGGAACCGGATATAGTCAACCATTAAGAAACAGCGCTATAAAGACAACTTCCATAATTAAACTGCCTGTCATTTTCTCGTTCAAGAACAGAAATTAAAATAAAAATATAAAAGTATCAAAGTATTTTGTTAACTCTTAAAAAAACATATCCTTTAAACTACATTTAAAAATATAAAGTTACTTAGACCGAATTCCGGTCTTGGTTGCCAGTCCTATCGAAGTCAATTTTTTACGTGGTAGCGCCATGCTGCAGATATATTTGGCTGTAGCACGAATGGGTTGGCTCAACTTAGGAATAACCAAGCTCTCACGTAATGCACATGTAAAAAATAGCATCACGATGCTGCCGTGTTTGTATAATAATAGTAATAAACTATTTATTTCGTCAAACATTAATGTTACATTATTTGATCAGTAATCGAAGTCACCTATTAAGTAAAATAATGCCTGTAACAGGTGACTTCAATGTTTATGGTAACTTACCATAGAGAACTGAGGACCCTTTTTACTGGATACGAGGCACTTCATCTTAGTCCTTAGAGATGACAACGCATCTGCATTTTATTTCTTAATCGAGTATAGATGTACTTACATGTTTATTGCCCACAGCATTCACTTACCGTCAGGTGGGCTGTGTGCTTGTTTGTCGTCCATATTCTATGAACAAATATATATTTTTTAATATAACGAAAAAAGTATAACAAGAAAATAGGTGTGCTTTAACTTTTGTTATCTCCTTGTATGAAGAGTGATGAAAATTTTCATTTAAAGCGAAATTAAGCATAGGATCCACTGAGCTGCTGAACACCGAGAGAAGAGAGAATGAAAACGATTCTATATCGATATAGGATTATTCGCAAAGTCTTTTCAGAAAAATCTTGTGGCTTCCGGTAGATGGTGGTAAAACTGACTCTTTTACATAAGATAAATGTTTAGAGTACCCTTAACCGACGAGCATGTATGCGGAGGTGTATGGATGTGAAGGAGGCGAGAGAGGTGTGTCAGGATCGTGCCAAATGGAAGTCTGTAGTCTCTGCCTACCCCTCTGGGTGACAGGTGTGAGTGTTTATGTATGTATAAATGTTTAGGAGCATCATTAAATATGGGAGGCTCTTTACTACTTTGTAAACACGAGTATTTTTTATACCAATGTTGCCGAAGAAGAAAATTGTATAGTTATCCATTATTAATATAATGTCTTATTCTTTGGTACGCTTTATATAATAATAATAACGCCCTCCATACCGAATTTCGTTCAAGGTAGCCTGCCTCAACGGATACTAGCCATCGGTGTGGGACAGGATAATAGTGCCCAAGTGTATGTGCAAGTACAGGTGCACTCTCTATTCTCTCACTTTCATAATCCGATGATTTACCGTCCGTAAACCGACACAACACGCACACACACGAGGGTGAGACACCGCCAACTTCCTGATTCTGGGCAGCGGACGCTCTATATAGATGAAGTTTAAACGGCAAAAGCATTTTTGTGGGCGGCATAAGGTAATATTTTTTTACTGTCGGGTGTTATTTTACTGTTTCAATCACTGGGCTTAACATTAACTCGTTTTATTAATTCAATCATATAGTATATAGTCTTCCAAAATTCAACAGCTAAACATATCCCGTGTAATTGCTTTATAGTGCAAAGGGATATTTTCCTTAGTTACCACGCTTGGGTTGGCAACCTAAGTTTTTTTATATTTTTACGCGAACACTACACGTTTAATAAAATTTTGCTAAAAAAGAAGCAATATTAAACGCGATAAAATCCATAAAAATAGCATATTGTTGTGCGCTTAAGTTGACGGATGGTACCTGGCACTAGCGTCATCTAGTGTCGGATAACAGAGTGAGGAGAGCTTTACAGAAAATGTCATGACTAATCTTTCAACCAACAGCTACATCCAGCATTGAATTGAAGAACTAAGCTTTCTAGAAACCCCACACTCGACCTTTCTGCGCCTGGTCGGTCCGGGCCCCCTTATTTACTGGAGTATTCTGGATGTTTCGGTTGAAAATGTGTATTTAAGCCGCTGCAAGTCGCGGTCGGGACAGTATTGAATTTGGCGAAACAAGCGAAGCTTCGGAGCGAAATAAAGTGAATCAGTGTGATTAATTATTAGTGTCTTTTAAGTTTTAATTAGTGTAAAAGTGAATTAAAGTGTTAATTTTGGTAATTCAATCGGCAGTTTTTACTGTTACGAACCCTAAGCTCGTAACAATATTTAATTATTGGGTTGCTATCAGAATGATTCTGCCGCCAATCTCCTTTTTCAGTTTTCAGACTTCACTGTTACTAATGACTACACAATCGCTTTATTTATCTACTGAGCAAGACTTGTGTCCGTATAAAATTAGAATTAATCTGTGTTGCACAACAAAACATATATATTGAAAAACTTCAAACGAACACAGCATAACGGCAGCGCTGTTTTAGCTGTCACTGAATGTGACTTTTCGCTTAAGTAGGTACCAAAAATGTCCGTGCCATTACATTACATCCTGTAAAACTCCATTGTTGAAAACAGGCCTTCCTCTTAGATTTACTCATGAGATGATTTCGTCATAGTTACCACGCTTGGCAAGCAGGTTGGCAACCGCATTTGTTTATTATTTTGAGTCGTTTTCAGAAAGATGTTGCTGCAAATTTTCTATTCCTTTTTACTCTCTCACCTCTTACTACGCCTTTGGGACGATATGGGCTAGCGGATATTCTTACATCGCCACTGTACACCTAAACTACCCGTCGGCTCAAAATTGTAGACATCTTATATTCCGGGGGGTGATCTCTGCAAAAAATAATGAAAATTTGTTAACAATTGAAGAAGATAGCGTAACATACAAATATATATATATACATATATATATATATACATATATATATATATATATATATATATATATATATATATATATATATATATATATATATATATATATATATATATATGTCCATATATATAACATGGACGAATTTGGAACCACCTCATTTTCTAATTTTAAAAATTACTAGCTTGCCAGGCAGACGTTGTTCTGCCCTTTTCGATGACCCTTTGTCATGTCTTATTAAAAATCCTTAAATTAGCAAAAAAAAATGTGGATTGACAAAAAAACAATCCTATCTCTCAAGTTGGACCAAACTGCACACGGTGTGCAAATTTGATTAAAATCGGTTAAGAAGTTTAGGAGTACATACATACATACATACATAAACACTCACGCCTGTCACCCAGAGTGGTAGGCAGAAACTATAGACTTCCATTTGGTACGATCCTGACACACCTCTCTCGCCTCCTTCACATCCTTACACCTACGCATACATGCTCGTCGGTTAAGGGTACTCCTAATTTGGCCCGTTTTCAATAAATCGCCAATTTGGTCGATAAATTTTCGCCTAGGACGTCCCTTTCCGACTCTGCCATTCACTTCTGCAACATAAATTTTCTTTGTCACTCTTTCCTCATTCATTCTTTTCACATGACCAAACCACCGAAGCATTCCTTTCTTAATCCTGGTCACAACATCATCTTGCAAACCACACTCTTCTCTTATAACACAATTTCTTACCCTGTCGTTCAGATTCAGCCCTAACATACTCCTTAACGACCGCATTTCTACGGCGTTGATTTTACTCTCGTGCTTCTTCTGCCACACCCAAATTTCACTACCAAACGTTAAAGTAGGGACCAACACAGCATTGTGAATTGCCATACATGCCTTTTTTACACATTTTGACTCTTCACAATAGAGTGCAGGGCCCCATTTACTCTATTTCCCGCATTTACTCGTCGTTCTATATCCTTATCATATCACCCATCCCTGCTAAATACGCAGCCCAAATATACAAACTCATCTACTTGCTCGATCAACTCCCCCTTCTATTCTTATTTCACAAATCGTTTTATTTTCTTCTCTTTCAAAAACCATAACCTTCGTCTTACTTGCGTGCATTTTCATACCCCTTTCTTTTAATGATCTGTTCATTAATGTAACCATCATTTGCAACTCGGCCGCCGACGACGCAAGAATAACTTGATCATCGGCGTATAAAAGGTATTTGACGGTTAACTCACCCGTTCTTAATCCGCATTCTTCAACTTTCAAATTTTGCAAACAACTGTCCATAAATGGGTTGAACAGCCACGGGTAAGCCACACAGCCCTGTCTGACACCTTTATGGATGTCAAACCAGTCCGAGTAGACCCCATTGATCCTAACACAAGCACTAGATTCCCTATAAAGAGACTCCAATGCCTGTATCAAGCCAGCGCTCAACCCAAATGAGTTCAGTGTTTGCCATAGCACATCCCTAACCACTCTGTCATGGGCTTTTTCCAAGTCCATGAACGCACAAAAACCCTTTTGGTTTTTGGCCAAAAACTTCTCCGCGATCATGCGCATGGAAAAGACTTGATCTGTACATCCCATTCCCTTTCTAAATCCCGCTTGCACATCCCAAATTTTTCCATCAGTTTCTTTCATAACCCTTTCAATCAGTACCTTAGCATACAGTTTTCCCACAATGCTAAGAAGGCTGATGCCACGGTAGTTTTTACAGTCCTGCTGCGACCCTTTTCCTTTATATACTGGGACTATCACGGCTTTGCACCCGTCTACCGGTACCCGCTTCAGTTCTCAGCATAAATTAAACAAGGAGTGCAGCAGGCCTGTCACGACTTCCTCTCCAGCCCTTAGCATTTCGAGTTAAACTCTATCATATCCGACAGCCTTACCTGCTTTCATGCTTTTCATTGCTTTCATTATTTTATCTATACTTATCTCGCTACCTCTTTCCACTTCTTTCGGATTTTCTACTTCACTTAGTACACACGTTGTCTCCTAACTCATAAACACGCTTTCAAAATATTCCTTCCATCTCTTTAAACTCAAAACTTCATAATTCAGAATATAGCCATTCTCGTCTCTTATAGCATTCATCATATAGGTAGCTGTTTTGAATGTCCCCTGGCAGTTCTTACAAGTTTCCAGAACATTTTAATATTTGCCTGGAAGTTATCCGATATTCTTCTATCATTCTTATCCGTTCTTTCTTGCTTTTTTTTCAACTACTTCTTTTACTCTCTTATTAAGATGTCTAAAGACTGCCATTTTTCTTTCCATTGATGAGATTGTTTAGAATTACCAGCCTTTGTTGCTAGTAAATCTAGCCATGCACTCTTCTTTGCTTCAACTTCCATGCGTATCTCATCATACCACCATAAAGTATTATTTTTCTTTTCATTCTTTCTCTTACTAACACTACATACTTCGATAGATGCATCCACTAAACCTTTCTTTACGTTTCTGCCATACATTCTCCATGTCTAACTCCTTCATACATAATTCATCCAAACCACTTATATTTTCTTTTAGTCTACATTTGAACTTGTTTTTCTCACCTTCATCTTGTAACCTATCTGTTCTAATACGCTGTAACGCAGTGGTAGACATAGATGATCGATGGCGCCAACGCCTGAATAGACCATTAATTCGGCATAAAACCAAATAATGATCCGTTCCTACGTTAGTACCCCGGTAAACCCTTGTATTCTACCACTGCGCCCCTCAATCTTTTATCCACAATTATGAAATCTATCACGCTTCTATCGTCACGTCTTTCCCAAGTATACATGTTAATCCTTTTGTGGTGAAAGCAAGTGTTCGTCACAAAAAAGAATTTTTTCCATACATACGGTGAGGAGATTTTCACCATTCTCATTTATACTTTCATCACCAAACGTTTCCAATATCCTTTCGTAACCAAGCCTCCTCACCCCAACCCTTCCATTACAATCTCCTAGCATATTAATATTTTCATTTCCTTTACACTTCATTAACACCATCCTTACCATTTCCCAAAACTGCTCTCGGATATAAGTGGGCTTAGACATGTCTGGGGCGTAGACCCCTAACACAAACAACTTCTTTAAGCCCACTTTCATTCGTACCCATAGCAGTCTTGGGCTTACACATTCATACTCTTTCACACATTGGCCCATTCTTTCTGAAAGGATGATACCTACTCCCTGCCATGCCCGCTCGATCTCGTCTACACCAGACCAGTATGCGGTATACATGCCGTGTGTAGTGACATCTTTCCCCTTCCTTTTCGTCTCATTTACACATAACACATCTATTCCTCTATCATACATTATATCGCATACTTCATCCATTTTATCATTCATTGCCCCACATACATTCAACGTAGCCAGACGGGCCTCTGCAATCCACTTTTCGCCTCTCCGGGAGACAAGTTGGGGGATAAGTCACTCGCGTCCGTAGGCTTTGACCACCTATTCTTGGGCCCACCCTACACGTGTCCCCCGGGTAGTGCTAAATGACAGCGACAAGCCGATACCACAGACTCGGCTCCATGTCGTGGTAGCGGCGTAAAATATACTACCCCATATTTCGCACCATGAGGAACCATATAAAAGAAATGGCCCCGAATTCCCGGCGCCCCTATAATGGGACAGGGGTGCGAAGAATCTCCGTGAGGAAAACCGGCGACGAGGTTCGCCACCCGTCACGTTTAGGAGTACATCGCGGACAAACAACGTGACATGTAATTTATATAATATATTAAGATAAGATAAGTCATCGTTTTTGAGGGTGACACGTTAAACAACCCTAACGTACGTTTAGCCTTATAAGTATCAAGATTACGCATCCACAGCTTGTATTTGCGAATGCAATTTAATCGATGAAATCCTTGGCGTTTCGTGATTTTTAAATATTAAAAATAACAGATTTTACTGGTAGAATTTCATATCCATGTTTATATTATGTGAATATCTAAAACATATCCTATATAATAAGAAATGAACCACTAAATCGGATCACAATTGACAAAGTAATTGCCTAACACACAAAAAAACTACACATTCGAATGGAAACTTCCTCCTTCTCAGAAGTCAGTTTAAAAAAAATTAAATTATTTCCCTACATCGGTTTTGAGGGCGACGCTTTAAAAGATTTTACTGCCTTTGGGCCTTTCGCGTACCGTGATAAAGCTCATTCACCACGTAATTGCGGATGCAGTAAATGCGATAGGATCCCAGGGTTTAACGTTGTGATTCGTAAATACTTAACGCAACAGTTCTTTATACAAATATGTATTGGATGTAAATTTACTTTCATATAAAAATACTAATTTATTCTTTATTGCGTTCTATGTTACAAAAATAAAATATTAATAAGTAAATCAATTTTAATGATTATATTTTTATAAAGATACTGTATTCTTTGTATACATAATTTAAAACAGATCTACATTTTTACATCGAAACAATAAACCCTTGACCACCTAGCATACATTTTTGTTACACTATCACCTGTCATACGTCTGTGGGACCCAGGTCTTAAATTTATCTAAAGTTTTAAAATAAATATGTGGGAGGTTTATTTTTTAATTATAATTCATTTCAATATTTCTTAAATTCTTTATTACAAATTGAACAGCACAGAAAAAAAACTTAAGTTTATATAATGTCTTTCATAATCAATCAACATCTCTTATTACTTGCTTATAAACTAACATTATTGGTAAATGAGATCTCCAAAAATAATCACATTTTATAGGAAACTAGTAATGCTCTTTTGTAATTACTAAATAATTAGCAAATTAAACAAAAAAAAATAAGTTTAAAAAAAATAACATTTCCACAAAATTGCAGACCCTGAAATTATAGTTTTTCACGGCAGCGAAAACACATCTTATTAGAGCACTCAAGGCAAATTGGTGATTTACATTCAAAACACATGTATTGTGTTTTGCGTTTTTTTGTGTAATCACAAGTTGTACAGTTCTTGCGAACTGCCAGCCTTTCTTCAGCATTGCTACTACTTAAAACTGATGTGTGGAGTGGCAACCTTTTTTCGCGTGAGAACGCGCCCAATAGCATTTCTTAAATCACGTTGCAGTTTCGTGTTATTGATACGACGGTTCATATGCGGTCTCGTTAGTTGTTCAACTAGTTTCTTCATAAACTTGAATCTGCTTTCAATCTTCAGTCCTTCGGGTTGGACTGATAAGTTCACGATGTAGCAGTTTGAAGCTTTAATATCAAGAAGTCGATAAAATACTGCCAAGGGCCATCTGCGAGTTCGACGGGCAGTAGAATAATTCGAACACAACCGAAGGAAAAGCTAGATTCATCAGTATCTGGCGTGTGGTGCATACTTGAAATTGTAATTATTGCTTTATTTTTTTTTTGAACATACAATGAAATAGTAAAATCTTTTGTAAATCCAAAAGTGTAGAATCGATGTTTCGGTGGCAAGAAGGTAAAAATTCTGGAGGGATTTCTCTTTGATTTTTTCGAAGTGTACCAATTATCAGTTGTGACATTTCTGTTGGAACCTGCTATTGGAGGAATGAGACACATAACCACTTTAGTTGGTTTCTTTAGTTGCTGAAATTCAGCTGGTAAGTTAAGTCCGTCAGAATATTTGCCTTTACCAGATATTGTAACTGTAAGACATTGACTTTTTATCCCGTACTTAGCTGGCTTCTTTGGCATGAATACTTTAAACCTGCATCGTCCCCGGAACGCAACCAACATCTCATAAATACCTGCGTAACTGCCGATTGCATAAATAGCCTGGCACCGGGGAAATGAAGGAATCAAATAGGTCAGTTATAGGTGCAGCGGCATCAACTTCATGTCGGGCCTGTCTGGTCGCTGCATTGTCAAAACGTATTAAATTTGTAATACTTCGAGCCTATTTTTACTCATAATGCAGCGGTAAATTTCCCGACCAGTGCCGTCCGTAGAATACCATGACGTGTAGTCCTCGTGGTTTTCTTTGAAAATTGCCGTATAAAACAGGAATCCAATAAATGCCTTCAATTCAATGAGTTCTAAATCTTGAACACAGGTTTTATTTTGATAGTTCGGCCTTATTTGATTTATCTTCTCGTTAGTGTTTACAACAATTTTTTCAAGCATTTCGTCCGTAAACAAGTTTTGCCAAATATCTAGTGGAGAAGATAATGCATTTAGTTTACTCTGATATGTTGACTTTACTCCAGGTGATTCTTGCACAATATTATGATGTAACGTTCTCGATCGAGAGGAAGGAGGTACGGAAGACTGTCGAAAGAATTTTTTTTCCGAAAAAGTTCTTTTTCCTTGGCCGCGATCGCATTTGTGATAGGGGCTCAGCATCTTCAGATGAAAACGCTTCATCATTTGGTGGAATCGAAGATAAAGAATTTTGACACAAAGAATTTTCCCTCTCAGCTATCTCTTCACAATCGGAATCTGATCCATAACTTTCTTCTAACACATGATTCAAGTCTACGTCGCAATCCACGTCGCTACATTCATCGTTTGGTATGTTTTCTTCATCTGATAGATCTTCTTCTAACCACCGCTCAATATTTAAGTCGTTAGAACTCATTTTTTTCCTAAACAAAAAAAATACCCGTATTAAAAAAAACACACAACCACCTATCAGAGGTCTTCGAGACCCCAAACGAAAATTTTTTACTCGCCAGAGACAAACGAACTTGCATCCAACCTTGACGAGCCGTTGCGCGGTACTGAGGAGGGAAGGGAAAAAGTACATGAACCGACAAGTTCATACGCGACTCGGGCGCAAAAATATTTACGATTATTAATTCCACAAGATCTGTGAGACGTGTGGCAGGTGGTTAAGGGTAAATATTATAATTTATAATATTGTATACACGTTTTTCTTCAGCATTCGTCAAGTGCACAGAAAAATATTGAGAAAAGCCAGCATCATTCTTTCCATCCAACTGAAATATAAGAAGATAAAGGCAAGAGTAAATAGATTTTTTAAGTCAATGTTAAGTCGTCAGTTAAGTCGTGTGCATCACAGCTTACAATTAGGTGGAATACCAGGTCAAAATTGGCTTAAAATAGCTATAAAATTATAACACACCAAATGTTCCAAAATCACGTGGTAGAATCGTGCTGCAGATATATTATTATTCTAGAACTAATATGTCATAAGAAGGTAAATGCAAGAATAAATAGATTTTTTAAGTCAATGTTAAGTAGTCATTTAAGTCGTGTGCATCACAGCTTACAATTAGGTGGAATACCGGTCAAACATTGGCTTAAAATAGCTATAAAATTATAACACACCAAATGGTCCAAAATCACGTAGTAGAACCATGCTGCAGATATATTATTATTCTAGAACTAATATGTCATACGAAGGTAAAGGCAAGAGTAAATAGATTTTTTAAGTCAATGTTAAGTAGTCATTTAAGTCGTGTGCATCACAGCTGACAACTAGGTGGAATACCAGTCAAACATAGGCTAGAACTAATATGTCAGTTCAATCGGGAAAGAACTACGCTTTCACGGAATACTAGCGTAGAATAGCAACTTAATTTAAGTATGATTTTTAGGCACCAACGTTTTTGCCTACTGACCGACCTCTACAAATGTGTGCGTTCGCAGTAAATTCAGTTAAAATAATTCATTACCATGCATTTTGAATTTAAAAGATAAAAAGGACAGAGTGTTTGAGATTTTTCATTACGTAATAGAGCCACGCCGAAGCTATATTATGATTATAGCACGAATGAATCGGCTCGATCGAGGACGAACCACGCTCTCACAGAATACCAGCGTAAAATAGCAGCTTAATACTGCTGTGTTTCGTATGGTGAGTGTAGAGTATCTAACACCCTTATAACTGGAAACGAGGCAATCCATCTTAGTCCTCAGGGAAGACTACTGCATTTTGCTTCTTAATTAAGGTAGGTATCTATGGATCACAATTATCACTTATCGTCAGGTGGGCTGTGTGCTAGTTTTTCCCTTATTATTTAAAAATATCCAGTTGTAAATAGTTTACCTCTTAGGTTATCTTTGTGTTGTTTTTTAAAATATATTATTCTCTTTTCTCATGTTGATGACTTTTATTATATCTGCCTTGTTGCGCTAGTGGTAAGCACGACTATTAATCATGTAGTCTCAGGATTATGGTGTATAGAGTGCGCAAGCAACTAAATGCTTACTTACTGTTCAATGAAACAGCAATTTTGCATGAATGAAGAGAGAACAAGCACAGGATCAACGGCTTCACGTGCTTTTTGCCTTTTGCTTACCGGGGTGTAACACTGCTAACTTCCGACTACGGGTTGCAACTTACCCAAACAGTAAAAAACACTATTATTGATTTTGATCCAACCCAGTATTTAAACCCAGGACGACATGATCAGTAGCTGCATTACGAAATTTAGAACGAAGAGGCAGTCGAGATATTTTATATAATAACTTCGAATACTAATTGATCATCCTGCATTTTTGAACAATAATAATTGGTTCTCGTTTCACAAAAGTTAAGTAAAACTTCCCCTGAGCTTGTTACAAACAAACTTAATACGTTTTCAATTACAACAGCGGAGGCAAAGGCCAATGAGAACTTTCTCATAAAGTCCGTACTATAAACTTTGGGTTCGTTCGTTCGAGAGTTGTAGTTAGTAGTTGTAGTTGCTTGTATTTCTATACAGTATTATTTTGACTTTAGTGCCTCTTACTTTTCTCCCTTTGCTTCATGACAACTCTTGAAACTTTATTTTTTACAACTGAATAAGAATTACAAACGAGCACACAGTACATCTGATGGTAAGTGGATGATTTTGGCCCATAAACATCTACACCTATCTTCGATAAAAAACCAGAAAATTCATATACCTCATCATCCCTGAGGACTAAGATGTAAATTTGTATCCGTTAAAATGGTCCTATAGGTCTCTACACTCAACATAAGAAACTTAGCCATATTGAGCTGGTATCCCGTGAAAACGTGGTCATAAAAAACAAACAAACTTACAGTATTAAGCTTATTATATTGCCAAACAAAGCGACATCAGTAAATGCTTTCTCTGTGGAAGAGTCCATTCTCCAACCTTCACGTGTCATCATAAATGTGTCTTACCATCAGGCCTTCAAAAGTGCAATGCTGAACATAAATATACTCGTAATAGGAAGAATTTGGCACATATGCTACACTTGGCCGAGAGATCTAGCCATCGTGATACTAAACTGCTTACACTTTTGATGATTCTCCCAAAGTTAAACAAATCTTTAATTCATCATCACCACGACATATTTTAACTTTTGTAATAAGCAAACATCGACTTCATTTTAATTTCGAACCCATGGATTGACTATTAAACATATCCGCCCCAATCGATCGTAATCTGCCCAGGCAAATATAATACTCCATGTTTTAAATTTATGTTTGCTTGGAAGTCTTGATCTATATGTGGAATAAAAAATGTAAGGATATTTAGCAGCAAATTTTTAGTGCAATTTTGAATAACAGAAGGAATATTATTTTCGCGTATTATGCTCTAAAATTATAAAAATTTATCAGTTTCTGATAATTTTTCCTTTGTATTCACCTAATTACCTGTCTGCATGCCAAATTTGAACCTTCTAGGTCATCTGGAACTGGGTTAGAGCTTTGATCTTTAGGTCAGTCAGTGATAAAAATGAAGATTTTTAGACGTTAATATCTAAATAACTGTTTGAGATGTGTTTACGAAATTTGAAGTTAATATATATCTTGCAATATGTGTGCCAAATTAGAAACGTTTATGTGAAATAGTTTTTGAGTTATGAGGGGGTCAAAAGTGGCTCTAAATGGTTCGTGTAATATTACACGCGGTGCGGCTCGCCGTTCTGCTTGAACTTGGCTTGACACGCTACCGCGTGTCTAGATAAAGAACTTATTGTTTGGGTAGTGAGCAAATAAATATATAATTTTATATTAATAATGAGTGTTTACTTAAATACCAGTTAAGCAAAACAATAATTTTGCTTTTAGAATAAGCATTTTAGTACCAGGGTTCCTATTTCAACTTAAGAGTCCTTTGGGTAGACTTTTTTAAATTAAAATGACAAGCAATTTTACAGTACGCCCGATGGAAAGCAGTTTTGTCCTATGGACACCTGCAATTAAATTTACGCAAAGAAAGTTACAGACATACTATCATCGCTCATGACTAAGACACACTGTAATTTTAATGTCTCTTTAAGCTTTTCACACCGGAACTTAGAAGTGTTTAGGTGGTACTCTGTCATGAATTTTTAAGCTTTAAAAGTAAGAAAGATGTTCATACTTTAATTACCAGGAAAAATCATAAGCTTGAAATGCCAAAGACAGCATAAAATTAGAAATTCATTTATGAGCATTGACTCATCCATATATTAATATGATCCATATGTTGACTCATTCATATATTAATATTTTTGGTACACGCTTTTCCAACACAATTTCAGAAAATATTCAATTTGTCAATCAACAAGATTCAAATTTTGATATCAAGGAATACAGTACTTATAATTCTGACCGACTTCATGAAAAAATAGGGATTCCTTATGATAAAATCTTTCTTCCAGAATCGGCCCAAAGAAAGTGAACCTATCTGATCGCCGACGGTTCGAAAAAAAATGAGATTGACTTCATTATAATGACCAGAAACAACTATTCAGTGATGTTTCAGTGATTGGGAGGTTGAAAACTGGCAGCATTCACCGAATGGGGAGAGGCATACTGAACCTTCTAATTAATTCAACGCTCCGTCCCACTCGTGCTCAAATCCAAAGCCCCGAAAAAATTCAACTCGAGTTACAGAATCGTTTTCAGTACCTAGAAGACTGCAAAAAGTGAACGATATAAATGATACGTTTGTGGAAACTGTCCATGCGATATGCCAAACTCCTCACCGCTGCATTGGAAGACGTTTTCAAGCTACTAGATTGAAAAGGATACGGTATTAACTTCAAAGGCGAGTACATCACTCACCTTCGATTTGGCGACGATATAGTCCTTATGGCAGAATCGCTGGAGGACTTAAGTTCTGCGCTCAATGACCTCAAAATTTTCTCCCAAGGGATAGGTATTTAGATGAACAAGAAGAGAAAAAGCTATCTGTAACGTCCATGTCACACTTATCCCAGTAGTTGTTGGGATCACTTATTTCAAAGTTGTTGACGAGTATGTTTACCTGGGGCAAATAGTCCGACTAGGTAAGTCCAACTTCTACCGAGTAGGCAATCGACTGATTCAATTCGGCTGGTCATCGTTTGGGATATTACGACACGTATTCTCGTCAGCCGTACCTACGAATATGAGATTTGGCTCTTCACTGCTGGCCATATGAGAAAGCTCAGAGTCGCCCAGCGAGCTATGAAGATGGCTATGCCCGGAGATTTTCTGTGTGATAGACTTAAAAAATGGGGATATCCGCAGTAGAACCAGAGTAACCGACATAGTTTAACGGATTAGTAAGCTGAAGAAGCAATAAGCCGGCAATACAGCCCGAAGAACCAACAACCGATGGGAAAGAAATTTCTCGAGTGGTAGCCTCGTACCGGCAGGGGAAGTGTATGGCATCTCTCCACTAGATAGAGTGACGACCTGGTAAGACATGCAGGATGTCAATGGATATAAATGTTGAAAGATGAAAAATTGAGATTTCACTAAAAGAAATGTAATTTTTCATTGAATTTACGTTTTATAAGTGAAACCAAACCACCGGTTTCAAGGATAACGGTGTTTACACTAAACCGTGTATATCTCGTTATTTTTGTAAATATTTGTCTTAGGTATATGATATTTATCTTAAATTACTATGTCTGATGATGAAGTTATTGTGTCAGCAATATATCGTCTTTATCGGATGATTATAACTTAGGTCGCCTAAGGCAACAAATTTCTGATAAATTTAATAACTTTGTTCACTCCAATCTTAATGTACGTCATATTAATACGCAAAGTATTCCATGTCATTATACTGAATTATTGGCTACTTTCTCAGCTGATCTCATCCAATGCTATACTAGTGTCCGAGACCTGGTTAAAACCTAACCTATGTTCTACATCATATGGTCTACCAGGCTTTGTACTGGTACGACAGGACTGAATTTTAAGGCGTGGAGGTGAACCTTCAAAGTAATATCCACTTTTGATCAACAGGCTAATGATATGGAGTATCTATTTCTTGAAATTAATTTAAAGGGGGCCAAAGCTATTCTTGGAGTCGTTTATTCTCCTCCCTCTATTACTTGTTTCTCCACTTTGGAATCTATCCTAGATAACATCTACTCTGAGTACATACATCAAGTCATTATGGATGATTTCAACACAGACCTGTTAAAAAACTCCTCTAATTCTCAAAAGTTACAATCCATCATAAACTCGGTCAACCTCTCCATTCTCCCCCTTAAATCTACTCACTCAAATTTTTTTACCACGGATTCTGGGATCGATTTAATTATTACATCTTCTAATGAAGTTGCGAGTTATGGTCAGTTCCCAGCTCCTGGTTTTTCGAACCATGATTTGTTATTTCTCTCATATAAATTAAAACCACCTAAACATATCCCTCATACAATAAATTCACGCAGCTATGCTCAATTAAATAGAGATAGCTGAATTAATGACGTGTCCGCCATTGATTGGTGTCCAGTGTTAAATACTAATAATCAAATGTCCATCAATACCGTGGATTACTAGTAACGTACGCCTGACAATGAACAGACGCAACAGAGCTTTTGTCACATATAAATCTTGCCGTACTGTACAGGACTGTGAGGCCTTCAAAAAGGTTAGGAATCGCTGCAATCAGGTGGTGAGGTTCGCTAAACGCCGATATTTTCATGACTTCCTAATTAATTCATCGCAATCGGAGACATGGAAGTTCATTCGATCTCATAGTCTCGGTAAAATTAACAAACAAGTAATCTCAGATATTTTCTCATTAAATGATAATAATGCTCACTTTTCTACAGTGGCTTGTCTCCCATCTCACATTAAAATGAAAACTATCTCGGATATTACTTCCATGTCATCCCCGCATACTGATTCTTTCTCTTTTTCTGCTGTTACTGAGAAGAATATTTTAAAAGTATTACACAAATTTCTGTCAAAGGCAGTAGGTCATGACAACATAGGAAGAACCATGTTATCATATGTTTAAGATCATATTGTACGAATTTTAACCTCCATTATAAACCGCTCATTACTTACCGGGAAGTTTCCGTTATACTGGCAGAAGGCTTTTGTTCTCCCTCTTCCAAAACTCTCTATTCCCAGTGCTCTCAACCACTTCTGGCCTATCTCGATTTTGCCGTTTTTATCAAAAGTCTTAGAAGCTGTAGCGCTCAAACAGATACAAACTCACTTAGCCAAAAGCAACTTACTGAATCAACACCAATCATGTTTTCAACGTGGACATAGTACCACAACGGCGCTTTTAAAAATAAATTACATGTGCGTGAGGGCATGGAGTTTGGAAAGTTGACGGTGTTAGTTTTAGTAGATTTTTCTAACGCCTTTAATACCGTTGACCATGATATTCTCATCGCCATCTTGTCTTACATAGGTTTTTCCTTATCAGCGCGGGATTGGGTCTCCTCCTATCTTCGTCGTCGCCAGCAGGCGATACGAATCGATAATATGGTGTCCGATTGGGGTGAATTAACCACTGGTGTTTCGTAAAGTGGAATTCCCTCTCCATTACTTTTCTCTATATTTATTAACATGATTACTTGTAATTTTCGTGCTTCTTACCATATGTATGCCGACGACTTGTAAGTCTATACTCATGCCGATGCTGCTACCATGAATAATGCTGTAACCGTGATTAACTCCGATCTTAACTGGATTCTTAGTTAGTCAAGAAGGTACGGGGTCGCTGCTAATCCAAGCAAATGCCTAGCTATAGTCTTAGGCAGCGCACGTCAATTGGGTAAACTTAATCATACATCGTTCGATCCTCTGATTTATAATAGAGAGCTTACAACTCTCATGTTAGGGACTTGGGATTAACCTTGGATTGGTCACTTACTTAGCACAATCATGTTGAGGAAGTTAGCCGTAAATTTTGTACTACGTTGAGACAATTGTACAGGTATAAAAATATCTTACCGCCTTGTACGAAGAAACTTCTAATTCAATCGCTTATTCTTCCTATGTTTGATTATGCCGATGTGTGTTGAAAAAAAAGTGGGGCTTTGTCTAGCGATTATTAATGGAATAATAAAAGTATGACCACATCTCTTTCTATCGCTCTCAACTTAAATGGTTAAATATCCCACAACGAGACTTAGAATTCTTAGAACTCTGTTCACCATTCTTAAAGATCTATTGGCCCCAGAGTATTTGAAATGTAAGTTTCAATACCTGGGTTCTTCCCATGATTGCAATCTCGCTCTTGTAACAATCTCGTGCTCCATACTTCCTCTCACCGTACTGGTTTCCTCTCAAACTCTTTCGCTGTTACAGCTGTAAGACTCTGGAGTGCGCTTCCCCTAGCAATAAGAAAATCCTATAATAAGTGGATTTTTGAAACAACAGTAAAGGAACATTATTTGGGTTCATCTGACACGTAAATATATAAATAATCTATAACATATAATCTATTAGATCCTTATATATACTTGATTAAGTTTGAGCTACGAGTATGTACATGTGTGTGGTGTGTATGTGTGTATGTGTGGGTGTGTGTGGGAGGAGGGGTGTATGTGTATGTAAAATTTATCTATTTTAGGTTTCATCCTAGCCCACTGCAGTACACACATCTCCCACTAGCTTTCCGGTTGGCTAATAGAAAATGCCATATGGCATTAAATCCGCCTCTTGTACCTTTAGTACAATAAAGTGTGAATAAATAAATAATACTACTACAATAGGGATGTAATTTTTCTAGTAAATCAGAACATACGAGTGTACTTACTCTCATATTTGGCATAGTAAAAAGAAAACAAAGATGACCACTTGACATTTCTATTTCCACGCTTGAATTGCACGCAACATCTTTCAATAGATTTGTCTATATTTGCCTTATTCGAAATTCAATATGAAAAAGCGAGACAAGTTTAATGACACAATTTATATTGAATTGTAGGTTCTCTCTATGCATACGTATGTATGTAATTACTCTTAGTTTTCGAATGAATCAATAGATTTTAGTAAACATAACATTATATAACAATAATATTTTTTATGTATAAATTGAACCGACTTTCGACTACAATCTGATTATTATAGGTTGGAATAAATTAAATAAAGTTGATCTCATGATCATTTTGAAAACTGAGAAGAGGCCGATTCTCTGATCTTATTTGCGTGGTAGAATGCGTAAGGGTTATAGCCGCAGCTAGATTAATTAAAAAATGAAAGTGAAAATGTTTGCAAAATCAATTCTTTTTCAAAATGAAAAAAAAAATAAAAAGAAACGACATGTCATCAACATTACACCTGATAAAATTAAAACAATGTGAAATGCAAATATGAATATTATGTAAGAATGACAATTTTAACAATATTTATTCACTTATTTCCAATCTTTATTGTCCTCGTCTGATCCATTTTCATCTAATTTTATATTGGTAGAGTCATGCTGTAGCTATATTATGTTTGCAGCACGAAATATAAGCTTTGTGCAGCAGTGTTTCGTGTGTTCGGTGTAAAGAACCGCAGGCCCTTTTGACTGGAAACAAGACATTTCACCTTAGTTCTCAGGAGTGAAAAGGTATCTGCATATTGTTTCTCGACTAAGGGTAGATGTAAACGTCTATAGGCCGTAGCATCCTCTTGCCATTTGGTTTATTTACTAGGAGCTCGTTTTATACCCTTATATTTTTTAAATGGGCGTTTTTTATAAAATTTCCCAAACAACTTTTTTTAAATTTCATTCCAGATTTTCTATTGTAATATTTTTCTTAAGCAGCATAATATGCCTTAATGTTGCTAAAGATCATTTTGTTCTTACAATTAATTTTAATAAATAATGTTTCCATTCATCCATAAAAGTATAAAAAGTTCACTGCTGAACATAGGCCAATCCCATAGACTGCCTCAAGGACGGGTTTTACCACGCTAGTACTATACATACAATAAATAGTAGTCTTTATTTATAACTGTTCCTAAATAAGTAACTTGAAAATAACCATATAGGCTTAAAATAAGATTTAGATTTAACTTTTAAACAATTTTGCGCTCGATCAACTCTAAACAGAAAGAAAGGTACACAATGATCGACGTAAATTATCCGAAAGACAAAGGCCCCCAGGTGATCGTTGGACGAATGAATGAACGCAGAGACAGGCCAGGGTGGGGTTGATCAAGACTGTTTTGTACAGTGAAACAAAATGCATACATTACTGTCTGAGTACATATTAATCATGAAACTTTTTACTTCAACGGTTTTCACTTCACAAACCGAAATGGATTAATCCTTGGAACAATTCTAGTAGATTTAATTTAAATGAAATGGTGGTTTTGAATTTTAATCTACAGTACCTACATCCCCTCACAATTTCATTGCTAAATAGGCTTCTCACATAAACCACCTACATTCATCAATTTCCTGTATATCTTACCAAGTCATGACTCCTTCTAGTGGGAAGCCGCCATATGCTCTTAGTTTACTTTACGAGGTTGCCACCCGAGAACTTTTCATCCTCAACCATTGTCGGCAAGCTTATTACCATTTTTTTTGTAAAGGAGAGGGGGCAAACGATCGTTCAGCTCACCTGATGGTAATTGATTACCGCCGCCCATGAACAGCTGCAACACCAGGCGGATTGCAGATGCATATTTCAGCTTACTTGGGCACGTTAATCTGGTTCTACTGAGTATATAGTTATTGCAAATCTGATTATACAGAGAAACTCCGAGTATAGCCATAGCTTGCTGAGAGACTTTTGATTTCCTCATACGGCTAGCAGTGAAGAACCAAGTTTTGGATAACCATAAGTCATCACTGGCAACGCGCACTGGTTATACAACTTATTTTCAAGTTTAAAAATAAAACTCGAATTGTGTCCTTAGACTCAGAATACATAGACGGCCATAATGTGCAAGGAATAAGAAAGCTCCTTATGGCAAATATGCAACGTAGAAAAGGATATCAAATCTCATGGTTCCGTAACCGATTTTTTTATATAAGAGGGGGAAAATGAGCATGTGGCTCACCCACGGTTCACCTTTTTTATAGAAGAAGGGGCAAACGAGCATGCGGCTCATCTGATATTAAATGACTACCGCAGCCCATGATCAACCGCAACACCAGGAGAATTGCGGGTGCGTTGCCGGCCCTTTATAAAGGAGTAAGCTCCTTTTTTTGAAGGTCCCCAGCTCGTATCGGTCCGGAAAAATCGCCGGTGGTAAACTATTCCACAGAGAAGTTGTACGTGTACGAAAAAAACTCCTAGTGAAACGTACAGTGGTGGACCGCCAAGCATCCAGATGGTATGGATGGTATCGGGACATTTGCCGCGTAGTGCGTTCACGAAATTTGGCGGCTGGGATTAATCCGAACAATTCCTCAGAGCACTCCCCGTGATAGACGCGATAAAATACGCAAAGAGATGCAACATCTCTTCGCAGCGCCAGTGAATCGAGCCGATCGGAAAGCGCTTGGTCGTCGACGATTCGAGCCGCTCTGCGCTGGATGCGGTCAAGTGGAAGGAGCTTGTACTGGGGAGCCCCAGCCCGGAGATGGGAACAGTATTCCATGTGCGGCCGAACCTGCGACTTGTGAAGTTGCAGGCGGTGTGCCGGCATGAAATACTGTCCCGCTCTGCTGAGCACGCCAAGCTTTTTAGAGGCCAATTTGGCCTTCCCTTCCAAGTGACCACGGAACTGCACTCACTCGATATGTCGACGCCGAGGATTCCGATACTGGCTGAGGCAACAAGGGGAGTGCCTTGAAACTGAGGGGATACGACAAAGGGGTTCTTTGGTTCACCTGATGTTAAATGACTACCACAGCCCATGAACAACCTCAACACCAGAGGAATTGCAAGGGTGTTGATGGCTTTTTAAAAAGGAGTAAGCTCCTTTCTTTAAGATCCCTAACTCGTATCGGTCTGGGAAAATTGCCGATGAAAACAATTCCACAGAGAAGTTGTACGTGTACGTGTAAAACTCCTAGTAAAACGCACAGTAGTGGACCGCCAAGCATCCAGATGGTGAGGATGGTATTTTGAATTATGTACTTCACGCCAGGATAGCTGCTTACTTTATATAAAGCGTAAGTCCAGTTGTGCATGGAGTATTGCTGCCTTACATATAAGGTATATGCTTTATATGTAAGGCAAGAATATATATGCCTTATATATAAAGAATTTTAGCAGCACCAGCCCAATTGGCAGCTTTGAACTCTATGTAAAAGCATGCTAAGAGGCTTATTGTTGACCCGAATTAGATTTAAACCAATTTTATCAGCCTTGAACTTCGATGCAAAGTGGCCTGCGTTTTGGTTCTCTACAGGACGCATTTGGGAGAGTGTGGGCAGGTATTGCATAATTTAATTTCTCCCTCTTAATTCCACTATCAGAAAACCAGACATTTATCAAGTCTTCGCCCTTTCGTTGTTGACTTACCTCTCATTCGAACCAAATGGTTAGCTACATCGTTCGTCATACGTACCGCAAAGCGGTGGAATAAGTTGCATATGTAATAGTAAGCATCTGTCTTGACATCTGACTACAACGTGGTTCTCTTCAAGGAAAGAGTAAATAGCCACCATCACCATTTACGATCTGGTGGGATTGTAGTTAAGCGTTTGCTTAGAAAAGTATAAGGAGACTTATTTTTTAATAAACAAAATAATATATATTTTAGATTATTATGATGTTCTTTTTATTATTGTTCGAGTGTTCCTATATAGGTACAATATGGTAGGATAAACACCCACTCTTTCTATAGTAAACGTATCTTAAATTAGTAAGAAATTAATTTGCATATGAAAAAGTAGATTTTTAAAAGCATTTTAAGAAAATGTAATTAAAATGGAATGTACAAAAGACTAAGTACGAAGGAAAACACTAAAAGATAAAAGTCAGAGCCTAATATAGTATTATGTATAGTAACAACAGGAAGGAGGTCCTCTCTCGCCCCTTTACATGAACTTTCAGTACTAGCGACTATATCCAGTTCAGGAACCGGATATAGTCAACCATTAAGAAACAGCCCTATAAAGACGACTTCCACAATTAAACTGCCTGTCCTTTTCTCGATCAAGTACAGAAATTAAAATAAAAATATAAAAGTATCTAAAATTTATGTTACAAAGATGTCCTTTAAACTATATTTAATATTATATAACATAATATAAACAATATTCTAAAAATATATATTATAATAACTAAAATTTATTTTTAAAAAGGAGGTGCATTAGGCAAGGTTCCGAAGACACTGGCAGCGTTTCCCCGTTGAATAGCTAGACTAATTCTTTGTTCCAGGTAGCTGCCAGCTCTTCGGTCTCCTGTGACGTCGATTAACCTTTTTGCTATTTCTTTAAAAAGGCTTATAGCGCTAGGACCCCACGGACCAAGGGTCTCGACACCGAAAGGGACAAAAATATATTCGTAGCCTAGACCCCTGTATTTGCATACTTTAGCTTTTCAGCCGCTACACAAGCCGCTCCAGCTCTGTTGTTAGTTCCATGTAGATGGGAAGAGGCCAGCGTGTCTGTACAGGTTGCATCCCATACCAGGACCCGGCCCATCTTCCATGGAATCAAACTCATACCTTCCGGTCTCTTGCCATCATCTCTTGCAATACCAGACGGTTCAAGTACACTTGGCACATTGACGGTGACCAGAGACCGGCGTATGATATCGTTAAGTGTTGCATGTCTCGAGAAGCGACCTGCACTTTTTTGGCATAATAGCCCGTGATGTCCTAGCTTGTCGACGTCACTGCCACACGGATATTTATGAGGAGTGCAGATCGGAACCCCTAGCTGTCCTGTCTAGGTTGTGATTCGGAGCGTGTCAGGCTCAAGAAATGTTCCTGTATTTGACGAAGGATACGCGTGAAGCCAGTAACCGGCCTCACGCGTATCCACGGCCAAAAGCCTAGCACGCGCCGAACCTCTACTAAAGTTCAAAAGATTGTCATAAGTCAATTTGCAGTTTATGTCGTCCCAGCTCCTCTGTGAATTTAGAGGAAATCGAAAATTTTGACCAGGACATGCAATTAAGAAAGCGTTTCTAGCTTCTTCCAGGCCAGCAATCTCAAAGTTTGAAGGGGATGCCCTTAAAATTTTACTTATGAGATTTGCTGAACTATGGACAGAAGATAGGAAGGCTGATAAAGAGACACTGGAAATTTTGCGAATCTCTAAACCACCATAACGGATGGGTAGGGATGCTTGGGTCCAAGATTGCTCGTTCAGGTGTATATTAAATAAAAAAAAATAAAATAATTTATTTTTTCTTCACAAAAATTAAATGAATGACATAGTTGACTGGGATCTCCATTTAAGCAAGTAATGCCTGTGTTTGGAAATCCCGCTCTTCCTTATCTAAACATACATTTTTTAATTTAAAAAACCAAAAATAACAAAAACAAATTACTCGACTTTAACAACCAAAATTTACAAAAATTACAAAAGTGTGTATGTGTGCATGCGTGCGTACGAGCGCACGCGCATGGTGTGTGTGTGTGTGTGTGTGTGTGTGTGTGTGTGTGTGTGTGTTAATGAAAAATCATTTTGTTAAATTATATTGTATATAGAAGTGAATTATGAAATGCGGTACAGCAGAAATTCGGTTTCTTCATAAGTTTTCGACTGCACCCACTTAAGTATCAGGTTTTTACACTCCCTGTACGTTTTGTTGTATATGTTCAATTCTCTATTTATTTTATTGTATAGGAATGCAGAACATGAGCTAAATTGCCTACTAGCAAAAACTGTTTTGGTACCAGAAGGCTTAACCACAATATGTTTTCGCCGCTTTTTCAAGATGCATGGGTCAAAGGACAGGGATTTGTGTGCTTTGAGGATTGTCATAGTAACATATAATTGTCTAACTGAGAGTAAACTACTTATTCTATACAGTTGTTCAGTGGAAAAACGTCATGTTATGATAGATTGTGCAAGGGACATGTATATTTGGTTAAGACGATATCTGGGAGAGTCCGATTGCTTAGTACTATCAGGTATTACGTGTCTTAGAGTTTTGAAAATCCAAATCAATTTTCGGGTCCTATTAATGACATGTTCAAGGTGTGGGTACCACGACAGCCTCTGATCTATAACGACGCCCAGATATTTAGTGTGAGAGACTTTTTCAATTGATGGGCAGTCACAAGCTTTGTTTTTAGCATCCTCAAAACACATATGAATTTTAAGGCAAAAGTCATTCTGTGGCTGCAAGTTGTTGGTAATGCTAAAGCAAATAAAATTTGTCTTAGCTGTATTCAAAGTGAGGAGATTTTGTTGCAACCATAGAGCGACTCGAGCTAGCCCACTTTCAGCACTAGTCTTGACAGCCTCCCAAGATTCATCAGCAAAAACGAAAGCCGTGTCATCGGCGTACGACAGGATTTTGGCATTTGGTATGGTCATACTGCACAGATCATTGACATAAATTAGAAATAAGGTCGGGCCCAGAACGCTACCCTGTGGAACGCCATATGATGACACCACCGCTTCCCCACTAATGAACCCAGGAAGCTTAACCTTCTGTTTTCTCTCCGATAGGTAGTTTTTGAAAAGAGCAAGCGGAGTCCCTCTTATTCCAATTTTTTCAAGCTTGTGCACAAGGTTAGGGACAGAGACAGTGTCGATTAAGAATCGATTCTATATTAAGAATCGATTCTAAATTAATTTTGATTAAGTTGTCCACTTGTGTCAAGAGGTCTGGGTGATTCCAAAAGGAGCAGCAACGGAGCACATACGTAAATTTTGGGACGAAAAGACAGAATTTTAAAATGCAAAGTGCATAATGTGGACTAATTTCAAGGAGACGGTCAGCAGAATTTTGAAATTTAGCAATTGAATTATTAATATATTCCGACATAGATTCATTAAAAATTGTAGAACCTAAAAGCTAAAGGGAATTACTGTTAATTATTTTAATATTTGGTGCCAAAATATTAAATTTGTGTTTTACATCATTTAAATTTAAGTTACAGTTATTTATAAAAAGTTCGCATTTGCTAAAGCTAAACTCCAAACCAATGGCTTCAAATTTATTTTTGATTGAAAAAGGTCAGAAAACACAATATCCATATCACCTCCTAAAGTTCCATCATCCAATACCAAATATTGAATTTAGAATTTAAACTTTGATTATCGGATTTATAGCCAAACTAAAAATTTCTGGTCCAAGGGGATCACCTTGTTGACAACCTACTTCCGAGGATTGTTCATTAGAACGATATAACAATTTTGTTGGGTCAGCGTAACTGAGAAGAAGATAATTGTATATTTCCGGTATATGTTGATTTATTTCAGTCAGCAGGGTCTCCCTATTTACCGAATTGAAAGTATTTTTGACATCAATTTTGAGCAACACGTCAGGTTGTCCATAAATTAGGAAAGAACGTAGGACATGGACGACTGCCTCACACCCTCCTTTTACACCGAAGCCTAACTGTACGGGTTCAAATTCCGAATTTAATTTCGGTAAAATATATCGAACAACAATTTTGGAGGCCAGGCGTCGTAGTGTTGATCCAACAACAATTGGTCTCACCCCTCCGTCCTTTTTGGTGAGAGCAATGAGGTTCGCGCCGAAAAGAGTTGGAACAATTTCTGGATTGATATTACCGGAATACATAAAGTTGATTAATTTAGTGATCGAATTTACGAGTTTCTCACCTGCATCACCTACAAAATGCGATGTTAAGTCTTTCAAATGTTGGGGTGAGATTCCATCCAAACCTGCAGAAAGATAAAATGGCATCCATAACATCTTTTTTTGAATTTGATGGCATGCTTGCTAATACATTTCCTGTGTGTTTTTGTAGTGTGTATGTTGAGCCCTTTTAAAGATTTGAATGACTTGTTGCACTGTGTACATATAAAAGTCGCGTTTGCCGTGCCATCACTAGATTGGGTCACGGACTGAATTTACCGGTTGTAAATCAATGCGTTGTCACCTGTGAGGACAAGATGGAATAATACCTCGTTTCCAGTAAAAAGGGTCTCCGGTTCTCTACACTCACCATACGAAACACAGCAGCATTATGCTACTATTACACGCTAGTATTGTGAGAGCGTGGTCCTTCCCCGGTCGAGCCGACCTATTCGTGCTACAACTATATTAATAATATAACACACCAAACGTTCCATAATCACATGGTAGAACCATGCTGTAGATATATTATTATTGTAGAACAAATATATTATTTCAACTGGGAAACGACCACGTTCTCATAGAATACTAGCGTAGAATAGCAGGTTAATCCCGCTTTTATGTGCATCCTCATAATCATATTTATATTCAATTCTCTCAAAATTATGTATATTAGCTGTTACTTCTTTGACGTGTCCAATGTATTTTTTCACTATTTGTATCTTTGTTCCAATTTTTATTTAGAAGCAAGGATTTAAAATTGTCATCTCTTTAACTTCATAAGATTCATTTTCAACTTTAGCCCAGCGAAAGAGCCAGTACCATTCCTCTGGTATATATACCATCTTGCGGTCACTAGCGCGCTCGATGGTTAAATGCATGCTTTCCACTCATTTTCAGTATTCCTTTTCTCCATAAAATAATGAATAATTGTAACTGCAACTGCAAACAAGTAAAGAAAAAAACCAAAATGGTTCCTATTCTGATCCGTGCAATTGTCGGACCAATATTTGAAAACATTTACACCTCTAAGTGCGTGTTCTTTTATATATTGATAAAAACAACTGGAAACTTCATTTGCCCTGCGATTTGACATGATCTCAAACGCTTTAAAAAAACCAAAATGGTTCCTATTCTGATCCGTGCAATTGTCGGACCAATATTTGAAAACTTTTACACCTCTAAGTGCGTGTTCTTTTATATATTGATAAAAACAACTGGAAACTTCATTTGCCCTGCGATTTGACATGATCTCAAACGCTTTAAAAAAAAACAAAATGGTTCCTATTCTGATCCGTGCAATTGTCGGACCAATATTTGAAAACTTTTACACCTCTAAGTGCGTGTTCTTTTATATATTGATAAAAACAACTGGAAACTTCATTTGCCCTGCGATTTGACATGATCTCAAACGCTTTAAAAAAACCAAAATGGTTCCTATTCTGATCCGTGCAATTGTCGGACCAATATTTGAAAACTTTTACACCTCTAAGTGCGTGTTCTTTTATATATTGATAAAAACAACTGGAAACTTCATTTGCCCTGCGATTTGACATGATCTCAAACGCTTTAAAAAAAAACAAAATGGTTCCTATTCTGATCCGTGCAATTGTCGGACCAATATTTGAAAACTTTTACACCTCTAAGTGCGTGTTCTTTTATATATTGATAAAAACAACTGGAAACTTCATTTGCCCTGCGATTTGACATGATCTCAAACGCTTTAAAAAAACCAAAATGGTTCCTATTCTGATCCGTGCAATTGTCGGACCAATATTTGAAAACTTTTACACCTCTAAGTGCGTGTTATTTTATATATTGATAAAAACAACTGGAAACTTCATTTGCCCTGCGATTTGACATGATCTCAAACGCTTTTATTCATCTCTTTGACAATAACCCGGTTACTGTGATGATATTTGCCACGTTGATCTCCTGCACTGAAATTTCTCCATCAAATTTTTTTTTCGATGTAATGATAATGCGCTCTCCTGCAGATATTTTACTTATATTTAAAAACATAGTTTTGCACATCTTAACCTTTTGACCTTTGCTGTCGGGAAGGAAATAATAAAATGTATTTTTGCGATCGTGCTTAGTAGTTTTCGTTGTTTGGCGGCGTTTTTGTTTTTGTCTGAAACATATAACAATTCCCACTGACGTTGCCGGTCCTTTAGATCGCAAAATTTCTTGAAAAAAATTTTGTTACACTGATTTTCCTCGATCTTATTCGAGCATTTTGAACGACATTTTTCATTGAATGGTACCTTTAACCATTATGCTGGTATTTCCTTTCCCCTAGCATTAATAAAAATATCCTTGATTCTTTACAACTTTTCCCTTACCCAGTTTCGTATATACGTGTGCATTTACTTCCCTTTATCTGTTTTAGATTTAGGTTGACGAGTTTGAGCACACTTGACAGAAGTGGGGGTATTAGAACTTTTTATGTATTCTACAGAACGTGTAGGAAAATTGCCATAGGTCGTCATTGGTGGAAATTGGAGGGCTCTTATTTCAAAACAGGCACAAAATTCTATATGGTACTCCTGTAATGTAGTACCATTCTCTAGTAACATTCTCTACTTGAATTTGAGAATGAAATGTATTATTTACTATATTGTTGCACGCCATAATTAATACCACTAGGGTCATCTAGTATGGAGTAGCAGAACTAGGAGAGCTTTCTAGAAAATTTCATACTAGAACAGCAAGCAGCAGCAACAGCAGTGAAACGAGTAAAAGCCAGGACTGCGGGGCGGGTGCTGGCTGATGTCAAAAGATCTCCAAGGATCTCAATCTCACAAACCCATGATGGGAGTATATTCGTATAGTGAGTGCAGAGTATCGGACACCCTTATTACTGGAAACAAGGCATTCCAACTTTTCAACTGTATTTTAATTCCTTATCTAATGTAGGAATTTGTGGATCATAGTATGAACTTATCATCAGGTGGGTTGTATATTTATTTCATATATCATCATCATTATTACAGCCCTTCATAAGTCCACTGCTGAACATAGGCCTCCCCCAAGAAATGCCACAAAGTACAGACCTGATCCACCTGCATCCATCAACTTACTGCATGAATTACTAGGTCATCACTCCATCTATTGGTGCGTCGCCCTACACTTCGCCTACCAGTACAAGGCTGCCACTCGAGAACCTTTTTTCCCCAAGGGTTGTCGATTCTTCGAGCTCTATGGCCGGCCCGTTGCCACTATATGTCTGTTGGGCTATGGCGGTCACTTAGGTTCTACTACTGATATTCTCATTCCTAAGTTTATAACGCAGAGAAACCTTGAACAAACCCCCTTCATAGCTCGCTTAGTGACTTTGAGAGCATCCTCAAATAAAAATAATCCCATCTTTTAAAAAAGCCCCTTATCAACTGGAATTGCAACAGCTCTAGCTAAGTTTTTTATACTACGAGGGCGGCACTGAAAATTTCGGAAATCAAGGAAGTGACACAACATTACAAAATTCGATTCGGAAGTTGGGGTCTCCAAAATGGCCGTTTTGTAGGCGTCCACAGCTTCTTCAGGTGATGAAAATCTCTGTCCACGCAATTTATTCTTTATTTTAGGGAAAGTATAGAAATCATTAGGGCTTAGGTCGGGGCTGTAAGGCGGATGGTCTAATAATTCTACGTTTTCTTGCTCTAAAAATTTTTTTGTTCTGTGTGCGGTGTGAGAACTCGCATTGTCGTGATGGAGGATGATGCGGCGGTTGCAGTTCTCTTTACGGAGTTCAGAAACGACCTGTGGCAAACAAATTATAGCATAACATTCTGCATTAACCGTTTTTTGTCCCTCAAGAGGAATAGTCGTAACATGGCCGGTTTTGGAGACAAACGTGGCCACAATTTTTTTTGCAACACTCCGTGAACGAACAATTTTTGTTGACTTTAACTCATTTTCGAACACCCAAACTCGTGACTGATTTTTTGTTTCGGGTTCGTACGCGTATATCCAGGATTCGTTATCTGATACGATGTTGTATACAGCATTTGAGGATCCTACGTGGAATCTTTCGAGAGTTCTGACGCACCAAGTAACGTGAGCCGCTTTTTTGCTCTCCACAAATCTACATCAATCTTACGAACAAGAAGATACAATCAATCGAACAAAGGGTTATAAACGAGCACACAGTACACCTGATGATAAGTGGATGATTTTGACCCATAAACATCCACACCTATCTTCGATGAAAAATTAAAATCCAGATACGTTATCATCCTTGAGGACTAAGATATAAATTTGTTTCGGTTAAAATGGACCTATGGTTCTCTAAACTCACCATGAGATACTTAGCCGAATTGAGCTGGTATCCCGTGAAAACGTGGTCATAAATAACAAACAAACTTACAGTAATAAGCTAATTATATTGCCAAACAAATCGATAGCGGTAAATGCTATCTCTGTGGAAGGGTCCATTCTCCCACCTTCACGTGTCATCATCAGTCTGTCTTACCATCAGCCCTTCAAAAGTGCAATGCTGAATATAAATATAATAGAAAGGATTTGCCACATCTGCTACACTTGGTCGAGTGTTCTAGCCATCGTGATACTAAACTCATTACACTTTTGATGATTCTTCCAAGATTAAACTAATCTTAAATTATTACTTAAGTATGAGACACCCATCATCACCACGACATATTTAAACTTTTGTGATAAGCAAACACCGACTTCATTTTAATGTCAAACCCATGGATTGACTATTAAACATATCCGCCCAATCGGTCGTAATCTGCCCAGGCAGATATAATACTCCATGTTTCAAAATTGTGTTCGCTTGAAAGTCTTTACCAATATGTGGAATAAAAATAGAAGGATATTTAATAGCAAAAATTTTAGTGCAATTTTGAAGAACTGAAGAAATATTATTTTCGCGTTACTTAAAAGTTTTTCTCGGCTATTTGGATACGTGGTTCTTGTATTCCAGCCAAATAACCATTACATTATGCAAATTCTGAAACGCATATTAAATTCAAGCAATTTGAATATTTAAATTTGCCGAAAGGTTACAAAACTTTTTAAAATGTGTTCATAATATTAAACTAAACTGGACCCGGCTTTGATAATGTATTTTATTTAAAAACTTTATTTTCACAGAATATATTTTTATGTTGTTTTACCTTATTCAATAACTTTATTAAAATATTTTGTTTTATAAATAATAATAAAATATACAATTTGTGTCTGATTTAAAACACCTTAATGTTTTTGCAACGCCTGTATAAGCCAAAGATATAAGGATAAGTATCATTTGTTATTTGCATAAGGACCTTATGGTTTTGTTAGCAAATAAGTATATGATTTAATGAATAAATATGAGCGTTTACTTAAATACCACGTTAATTAAAACAATAATATCGTTTTTAGAATATGCCTTTTAGTACCAGGTTTCCTATTTCAACATAAGAGTCTTTCTGTAGACTTTTTTAAGTTAAAATGGCAAGCAATCTTATAGTCCGCCCGATGGAAAGTTGTTTGTGCTCATGGACACCTGCAATTAAACTTACAAAAAGTAAGCTATAGACATACTGTCATCGATGATGACTAAAACACACTGTAATTATATTGGCTCTCTAAACTTTTCACACCGGAAGATTTTTTAAAGCTTTGGAAATAATAAAGATGTTCATACAAAAAACAGGAACAAGTTTAAGCTTGTAATGTCAAAGACAGCATAAAATTAGTAAATTATTTATGAGTATTGACTCATCTACATTTTAGTATTGTATTATATATTGGTATGATTTTCCGACAAAATTTCAAAAAATGTTCAATTTGTCAATCAACAAGTTACAAATTTCAATATAAAGCAATACAGTACTTAATATTCTGGCTGACTTTATGGAGAAAGAGGGATTCTCTATGATAAACTTTTTCTTCCAGAAGCGGCCCTACAGAAAAGTGAACCGATCTGATCCCCGACTACATGTGTGAAGCTGTGAAGCAACCGTTGACAACGGATATTTATCCAAAGCGGCCGATACACAACCGTTGTCGACCGTTTTTTTAACCGACTACGGACGAAAAAGGATGGTTATGTTTCTACTGTGTGTGAATTTTACTGAATCGCTTTTCGCAATGTTGCTTAAAAACTATTTGACCAATTAAAACTAATCTTTCACCATTAGAATTGTATTATGACTGTGAAACATAGGATGTATTTTATCGTAGAGGGCTCTACAGATGCAAAGGTAAAACCTTTTACTAGCATCATAAATGGAGCGGAGTAAAAGTTTAAATTCATAACTACCTTTATTTTAACAAAAGATCAAATCTTCTGATCAAACCATCAAATGGTGTGACATTGCGCAGATGTAATTTAATTAGCTCATCTAATCAATTAAAAATCAGCTCATCTTATCAATTCGCTAATTTATTGGAGCGGAACGACCTATCTCGAAAAGTACTTAACCGATTTTGAATATTCTTTCACTATTACATTGGTAATGAGGGCGTTAGATGTGTTATAAAATTATATTATTATAATAATAATTTGTGAGATCAATATTTTCTAAATAAATAAAAGTAAATACCTACCTGAGATGATCAACTCCAATTATTATTTTTACAATTTAAGAATCGTATTTACACGCTTTACCTACTCAGGTTGATTGTTATAGATTAAAAACATTTATATATAATATTTATTTATTTAGGATATATTGTAAAAGTTGAAAAAAAAATGTGGCCCAGTGCGAGTCGGACTCGCAAGCCTATGAAGGGTTCCGTAGTATAGATTCTACATCAAGTCAAAATACACTATCATTATCGCCAGCAAAAAATTACTTTGTTTTTCACATTGTGTAAATGACAAAGTTTTATTTGCGGTTCTTAAAAATGTGTTAATTGTATTTAAAAAAAGGACTATTATACTTTATAGTGCTTTTTGTGTTTTATTCACTACCAAAGAGTAAAATATTATTGCCCAAAAAATATATTATTATCCATTTCAAACCATCGAAAGCGGTAGTCAACCGTTGAAAACAAAAACAACCATTGTTATTGGCTCGGTTGAAATCGATGACAAACGCCTTCACATCTATATCGCCGAAGATTAAAAAAAATGAGAGTGATTTCAAAGTAACGACTAAAAGAAAACTATTCAGTGATGTGTCAGTGATTGCGAGGTTGAAAACTGACAGCAATCACCGAATAGGGAGAGGCATACTGAACCTAAGCGTTAAGTTAGAGAGGCCACGTCTAATGAATTCATCGCTCCGTCCCCGCCCCCGTGCTCTAATCTAAAGCCCCGAAAAATTTCTGCTCGAGTTACAGAATCGTTTTCAGTACCTAGGAGACTGCAAGAAGTGGACGATATAAATGACAAGTTTGTGGAAACCGTCCATGCAGTCGGAGCTAAGTTCAGTGAGACCCATCGCAGAAGAACACAAAAACTCTCCGATCATACTCTTAATCTCATGGCTGTTTGACGTGAATTGAATCTGCAGTGCTCAGTTGATTTGACAGCATACAGGCAACTAAACAGACGGATATACGAATGAAGAAGCGATAGAGCGGAACCAGGGCTCCAAAGTCTTTACCAGAGATGTGTCTGCCAGAAAGAGACAAATGTCGAAGCTGAAGAGCGAATATGCTGCATCATTTCCGCGATACCTGAGATTATGAGTGAGATTGAGAGACTCGATGGGCAGCTTTTCACGTAATCGTTGGAGGTCCAAGCAAATGTGAAAAACGATCCAAGAGCAAGTCTTATCCGTCACTATTCCGATGATATCCCGGACGTCAGTCTGAGCGAAATTAAAATTCTCCAGCACCTTAAAAATGGCAAGTCCCCGGGAGGGGATGGAATTACAGCGAAGCTTCTGAAAGCTGGTAGAAAACCGATACTTAAAGTCCTTTAGAAGCTCTTCAATTCTGTCCTTAGCGGAATGACAACTCCGGAAGGCATGGATCAGAAGTGCAGGTCTTATTTTTCAAGAAATGCGACAAAGCTCTCATGAAGAACTACAGAACTATTTCTAGTGATTACAAATCGTGTCGCGCGCAGATTCAACGATTTCCAACCTCCCAAACAAGCCGATTTCCGAAAAGGCTTTAGCACTATAGATCGCATACATATCTTTTGGCAAATTGTACTTTAAGAGTACAATCTGCCTCTTTGTCTTACGTTTGTGCCTTTGATTCCGTTGAAATTTTGACGGTGCTGCAAATGTTGACTGTCGATATATCGAAGTGCTGAAGTATTTCTACATTAAGGCTACGATGGCTATCCGAGTACAGATCTATAGTACAAAACCTATTCAACTGCAGTTATACAATATCACACATTAATTTATTTATTTATTGGGGGAAGTACCAACAGCATTTTGTTATGTTGTAATACCGTCAATTACGTGTTCTTATTTCATAAAATATTCTTTTGACATGACGCTAGAACTCTGTGGATATAATATTTAAATATATTATGATGATGCACATTCTATGTTATATATGTATGTATGAAATGTAACATTAAAGTATAGGTAGTATATATACAGTTTCTTTCTACTCCGCCACACCATGGGGGTAGAGAATTAGTCAGCGATTACTAACAAAATGTATATTAAAGAAACAATATTACCTATATTCACTGTATAATATGATGGTTAGTGCAAAGAAAGAACATCCCAAGATCTGTACTCGATAGGTGGTGCCGTGGTATGGGTATTAACAAATTTTATATTTTCATTGTAAGAAAACTCGGACTAAACTTTAAATGAAAATGTACATTTTATAGCGCTATATATTGGAAAGGATAGAACAACGTTTGCCGAGCCAGCTAGTACTGTTTATAATATTAAAATATCACATATTTTGAACGTTGGTTTCATAAATAATATATGCGACGCAATAAGTCGTGGATTCCACCCAGTGCCATGTTTCACTTAGAGGCGTAAACATGGTGACGTCAAGTAATGGGTAGTCGCGAATTTATGAAGGGAGACCAATTTATCATAAATCGTGCGTCTTTTCCCACTTGGGTGGTCTGATGTATGCTTTATACTGGTATGAGTTTTATATATTTTTATAGGATAAGGGTACACATTACACCAGATATTAAGTGAATACTACGGCCTATAGACATATACATCTATACACAATTAAGAATCAAAATGCAGATGCATCAATATACCCGAGGATTAAGATGGAATAACGGAATTGTGTCTCAATTTCCCTTTATTCAACATCATTTATGTTTCGCTGAGTGACAGGGTGAGAAACTGTGTGATAAAAGAAGAGTGTGGTTTGCAAGATGATGCGGTGACCAGGATTAAGAAAGGAATGCTTCGGTGGTTTGGTCATGTAGAAAGAATGAATGCGGAAAGACTGACAAAGCAAATATATGTTGCAGAAGTGAATGGAAGAGTCGGAAAGGGACGTCCTAGGCGGAAGTTTGTCGACCAAATTGGCAATATACTAAAAATGGGCCAAATTAAGAGTACCCTTAACCGACGAGCATGTATGCGTAGGTATGGTAGGTATAAGGATGTGGAAGAGGCGAGAAAGGTATGTCAGGATCGTGCTAAATGGAAGTCTGTAGTCTCTGCCTACCCCTCTGGGTGACAGGCGTGAGTGTTTATGTATTATGTATGTAAATATGGTACAAAAAGGTCTATTCGGTCATAATCAAGATATTCATTGTTATTATAATTACTATATCTCTGTTTGTGCCCACTGCTCTGTTATTTCCTTCTAACTTGAATTATTGTCTAAATTTTTTCGTGTATTTTTTCGTGGATATGTCTTTGACTCAGTCAATCAAAGACAAATTTCTAACAAAATTCCCCTATAGTTTGTATAATATTTCAATTTTATCATTGGAATCTTATCACTGTCATAATGGCGTATATTATCACGGCGGTATTTTTTCGAATGCATCAATAGATTTTAGTAAACATGACATTAAATACTCGTAACAATAATATTTTTAAATTAGTATAAATTGAATCGACTTTCAAAAAGAATCTGCCAATCAAAGGTTATAATAAATTAAATATGGTTGGTCTCGTGATCATTTAGAGAGCTGAAAAAAGGCTAATTCTCTGATCTTATTTGCGTGGTAGAATGCGTTAGGGTTATAGCCACAGTAGAGCCAGAGAAATTTAAAAATAAAAGTGACAGTGTTTGAAAAATCAATTCTTTTTTAGAATGGAACCAGCAAGAAACACTGCAAATCTTTAAAAAAAGGAAATATCATAATTTAATATATCCCTTATAATAAAAAAATTCAAAGTGAAAGTACATTTTTTAAAAATAATTTTAACAATATTTTTTCATATATAGTTATATCAGAGTTTTTTTTGCTATATTTGTTAAGTATCACACATGCTGATCGATGTTGCTTTCAAATATCATTTTGTTCTTACTATTAATTATAATAATTAATGTTTCCATTTTCTCGTTTGTCAGTCCGCATTACAGCCTATAAAAGTCCTCTACTGAACATAGGCCAATCCCATAGACAGCCTCAGAAGGGGGTTTTACCACAATCGCCACGCTAGTACTATACATAGTTGAGTCGTTAATTATAACTGTTTCTAAATAAATGATTTGAAAATAAACATACACGCTTCGAATAAGATTTAGACTTAACTTTTAAACAATTTTACGCTCGCTCAACCCTAAACAGAAAGAAAGGTACACAATAATCGACGTAAATTATCCGAAAGACAAAGGTCCCCAGGTGATCGTTGGACGAATGAATGAACAGAGAGGCGGGACGGGGTGGGTTTAATGGGCCCCGTCAAGACTGTTTTGTACAGCGAAACAAAACACAGACATTACTGTCCGAGTACATATTAATCATGAAACCTTTTACTTCAACGGTTTTCATTTCACTTATCGAAATGGATTAATCCATGATTTAATTTTAATGATATGGTTGTTTTTGTATTTTCATCTACAGTCCATCTTCTCATAATTTGATTGCTATACAGGCGTCTCACATAAACCACCTACATTCATCAGTTTCTTGTAACTCTTATCAAGTCATCACTCCTTCTAGTGGGGAGCCGCCAATACACTCTTTGCTTACCTTACGAGGTGGCCACACGGGAACTTTTCATCCCTAACCATTGTCGACCGGCCCATTACCATTTTTTTATAGGAGAGAGGGCAAATGAGCGTACGGCTCACCTGATGGTAAGTGATAGATAGATAGATAATTCTTTATTGTACACCAAATCAATACATAAATGAAAGAAGAAGAAAAAAAAATAATGTCACAATGGGCGGTCTTATCGCTAAAAGCGATTTCTTCCAGACAACATTTGGATGGACAGGATCGCAAAAAGTAGTAAATTGTGTGGTTTGGTGATGCAGAAACAATATTTATAAATATATCCATATTTTGTATAATATAATTAGAAATAAACAACAAATAAATACAAAAATACGAGTGTATACTAAAAAAATAGATGGCACGAACTCAACGATTAAGATAGTGACTGTGTACAAGTTTCTGAAAAACAGATAAAGACTGGGCGCGTCTCACTGACAGAGGTAGGGCATTCCATATACGGACTCCTTGGATACTAAACGACTTGTCCATAAATTTGCTATTATAGGCAGGAATTTTTAATGTAAAATTCTCTGATGATCTCAAAACTTTCGAATGGGAATAGTGAAGGAATTCAAAACGATCCTTAAGATAAGAAGGATACGAAGGATTAAAGAGAACATTGTAAAGAAGTGACAGAATATGAGTATACCGGCGAAGACGGATAGGAAGCCACTTGAGCTTATTACGAGTGATTACTGCCGCCCTATAACAGCTACAAAACCTGGGGGATTGTAGATGCGTATTTCAGTTTGCTGATCCACTGGGGTACGTTACTCTTGTTCTACTAGGTATGTAGGTATTTCAAATTTTATTATGCAGAGAAACTCCGAGTTTAGCCATAGCTCGCTGAGAGACCTTTGACTTCTTCATACAGCCAGTAGTGAAGAACCAAGTTTCGGATATCCATAAGTCATTATTGGCAACACGCAGTGATTATACACACTTATTTACAAGTTTAAAAATAAAACTTGAATTGTGACCATAGACTTAGAATACATAGACGGCCATAGTGAGCAAGGGATAAGAAAGTTCCTTATGGCAAATATGCAAGGTAGAAAAGGATAGCGAATCTCATGACTCTGTTAGCGATTTTTTTTTACAGAAGAGGGGGCAAACGAGCATGTGGCTCTCCTACGGTTCACCTGTTATATGGCTACCACCGCCCATGAACAACTTCCAGAGCAATTGCAAGGACGTTGCTGATCTTTTAAAAAGAAGTAAACTCCTTTCTTTAATGTTTCTAATTCGTATCGGTCCGGAAAAATCGCCGGTGATAAACAATTCCACAGAGAAGTTGTACGAGGAAGAATACTCCTAGTATAAAGCACAGTAGTGGACCTCCACGCATCCAGATTGTGAGGATGGTATCTTGAATAATGTACTTCACGCCGGGATAGCTGCTTACTTTATATAAATCGCAAGTCCGGTGGTGCCTGGAGTATTGCTGCCTTACATATAAGGCATATGCCTTATGTATATGTAAGGTATTATATTTCGCCTTATAAATAAAGCATTTTAGCGGACCTAGTCCAATTAGCAGCATTGAACTCTATTGATTAAGAAGATTATTGGTGACCAGAATCTAATCAAGACCAATTTTATCAGACTTGAACTTCGACGGAAAGGGGCCAGCGTTTTGGTTTTCTACATGACGCATTTCGCAGAGCGTGCGCAGGAATTGCATAATTTGATTTCTCCCTCTCACTTCCACTATCGGACAACCAGACGTTCGGCCAGTCTTCACCATTTCGTTGTTAACTTACCACTCATTCGAACCAAACGGTTTGATACATCGTTCGTCATGTATACAGCAAAGGGGTGGAATATGTTGCATATGTAATAGTAAGCATCTGTCTTTCCATCTGATTACTCTTCAAGAAAATAGTAAATCGCCAGCACCACCATTTACTTATTATATATACCATTATTTTGGTAAGTTTGTAGTTGAGTGTTGGCTTAGAATAGTACAAGAAAACTTATTTTCAAATAAACAAAATAAAATATTTTTTTAGATTATTATGATGTTCTTTTTATTATTGTTTGAGTGTTCATATATAGGTACGACATGGTAGGAGAAACACCTAATCTTTCTATAATAAACGTATCGGAAATTAATACGAATTTAATTTGCATAAGAAAAACAGAGAGTTAAAAGCATTTTAAGCTAATATAATTAAAAAGAGAATACAAAAAAGCCTAAGTTCCGAAGAAAACACTGAAAGATAAAAGTCAGAGCCCAATATAGTATTATGTATAGTAACAACAGGAAGGAGGTCCTCTCTCACCCCTTCAGATAAACTTTCAGTACAAGCGTTGTTCAGGAACCGGATATAGTCAACCATTAAGAAACAGCGCTATAAAGACGACTTCCACATTTAAATTGCCTGTTTTTTTCTCGTTCAAGTACAACTCGCCAAGGCTGTCCAGGGGAATTTCCGTCAGCCATCTCATCCATCTCTGCACAGGGAGGACGCCTCACAGGCCCATACCGCAAAGAAGAAAGCCGATCTTCTAGGCTCTTACTTTGCATCCAACTCGACTCTCAATGACGGGGAGAGTACGCCGCCGACCATCCCGCAGTGTGAGTGCTCCATGCCGGAAGTGCAGTTCACACAGCGCTCGGTTTGCAAAGCACTCCTCTCCCTGGACATCCACAACTCGGGTGGGCCTGATGGAATCCCCCAATTGTGCTGAGGAGGTGTGCTCCAGAGTTGGCACCGGTTTTAAAGCATCTTTTCCGGTACTCCTACTCCCTAGGCGTAGTCCCAATATCATGGAAGACGGCTTTCGTCCACCTGATCGCTAAAAAAGGCGACCGCTCAGACCCGTCCAACTACCGGCCTATCGCCATCACCTCCCTGTTCTTCAAAACAATGGAGTCCATTGTAAACTGCCAGCTCATGAGGTACCTTGAGAATCACTAGCTGATTAGTGACCGCCAATACGGTTTTCGCTGTGGTCGGTCAGCTGGTGATCTTCTGGTCTACCTAACTCACAGATGGGCGTAAGCAGTAGAGTCCAAGGGGGAGGCATTGGCCGTTAGTTTGGAGATTGCGAAGGCCTTCGATCGGGTTTGGCACAAAGCGCTTCTTTCGAAGCTCTCTTCCTATGGGCTTCCCGAGAATTTTTTTGCTTTGCCTCAGCCAGTATCGGAATCCTCGGCATCGACATATCGAGTGACGTGCAGTTTCGTGGTCACTTGGAAGAGATGGCCAAATTGACCTCTAAAAAGCTTGGAGTGGTCAGCAGAGTGGGACAGTATTTCATGCCGGCACACCACCTGCAACTTTACAAGGCACAGGTTCGGTCGCACATGGAATACTTTTCCCATCTCTGGGCTGGGGCTCCCCAGTACCAGCTTCTTCCACTTGACCGCATCCAGCGCAGAGTGGCTCGAATCGTCGACGACCGAGTGCTTTCCGATCGGCTCGATTCACTGGCACTGCGAAGAGATGTTGCATCTCTTTGCATTTTCTTTCGCATATACCATGGAGAGTGTTCTAAGGATTTATTCGGATTAATCCCAGCCGCCAAATTTCGTAAACGCACTACGCAGCAAACGTCCCGATACCATCCACACCATCTGGATGCTTGGCGGTCCACCATTTTACGTTTCAAAAGGAGTTTTCTTCCGCGTACAACCTCTCTGTGGTATTGTTTACCACCGGCGATTTTTCCGGACCGACATGACCTCGGGACCTTCAAGAAAAGAGCTTACTAAAGGGCCGGCAACGCATCTGCAATTCCCCTGGTTGATCGTGGGCGGCGATAGTCACTTAACATCAGGTGAGCCGCATGCTCGTTGCCCCCTCTTCTATAAAAAAAATAGTGCTCGAATATATACATGCACAGGTGCACTTTCCATTCCCTCACTCTCATAGTTCGACACGACCGAAAAAAGAACCAGCGCAGGACGAAGTGCTGTAAACATTTAAGACGTGAGAGTGAAAAATTGCTAACTTTCTGATTACAGGCTGTTACAGAAATTTTCTTGACAGAAAAATCTATTAACTGGTTTTAGTCAGACTCGTGATTTGAATCTGAGACTATTTGACCAGACTAACGGAGCAGAAAAGTTTCATATTTTGAAATCAATTTTGTCAAATATCCACATATTTTACGTATTTATAAATAGATAAAAACCTACTACAGTCTAGCGTAACTTATATATAACATGGATAAAATTTTATGTTTTAGGAGGAAACTAAACTATTTGCAAGAAAATTTACAATTAGAACTATTTAGTAGGTGAAGCTAGGTTTTCAGAGGCTTAGCTATCAGCATAAATTTCATAGTACGCGAGCAACCCGGGTTTGATCCCTACTAGTGCTAAAGATATTGTGAATAACAATTACAAGTACTGATTTACCATGTGCTCGGCGGTGAAAGGAAAGATCTTGAAGTGACCTGCATGCCTGAGGAATAAAATATTCCGAGTACTTTTAAAGGTCCGCTAACTGTCCTTCAGTGGTGGACTAAGCGCTTTGTACCCTCTCAGAAACGATAGGAGACCTGTGCCCATCAGTGGGGCTTATTTATGTTGTACTATTTGTTTAACTATTGCTAGACGGTTGATTACTACCGGGCGTAAAGTTGAAAATTTCAAGATACGCATAGAATTTAATGGTACAAATTCAACAAATAAATAAAAAATATGCCGCGTCATTCGCCGAGCATCGGAATTTCTACATTAAACATCCTATAACTCAAAAAGTATAGACATAATAAAAAAAGGTTGAAACAATAGTTGTAGAGCACACTCTTCTTTAAAAAATGGAAAAATGCATTTTATTGATTTATCTAATGTTACAAGAGTATTTATAAGTATTGGTCGCGATATAGAAACTGGTTCATAAGTAGGCCATAAACCGTAAACTGTAAGTTTTACAAAAAAAGTTACTAGAAACAAAAATTGCGAATTTTTTTCTCTACAATAATAGATGTTTACTGTTTTATTTAGTAATTTCTGGCACACCATTGCCACGGTCCCCCATGGCCATGGTGGTGATTGACGCCCCGTTGTCAGAGCTAACGCGGAGTACGTTCAGCTTTTTAATTATTAATTTTAGTCCGTTTTACGTAGAATGAGCTTACTGTGTCTTGAAGTCTGGCAGAGGTATGCTTGGATTTAGTTTTAATTTTATAAATTACCTGATCGCTAGCAGGCGGTAGTACTCGGCCTCCATCTCTATTAAAATTACTATATTAATAGCATTTACAATTTCGTAGCGAGTGTACACACGAATACTGTGTGTGGGAGACAGTAATTAAAATTATTATATAAACGCATTTTTAAAGTTTTATTTTAAAGTTAGCCTAGTTACGTTACCAAGATTAGGCCAGGGTTGGATACAGACCCTCAAAAATATTGTACATGTAAAATAAAATTATATTATTTAAAAAAATCGCATTGAATTTTCATGATTCTTTTTTCCCATCTGCTGGGATTTTAGCGTCACGCGTCCAGTTCATCTATACGTTTCGTTTTTTTTGACGGTTTAATTTTATTTCTGCTTAATTTTTGTCTAAAGAACTTAGTGTAAGAAATTTTGAATATTGGTGCCTAATATATTTTATATTCAATAAGGATGAAAAGAAAAGAGTACAAAAGAAACCATATCTGCTTAATTGAATCTTAAAATCCGATTCATAACATATTTTGAAATTCTATTTTCAAACCGATTGCTTCTGGAGCATAGTTTTTATCGTGGTAGCCCCTCATCATAGTTGTATCAAGAATGCATCATAAATGCATCGATTGACCCGAAAGGGAGCTAATTCCAATTTTATTTAAAAAAACGCGGTAGTCATGTACACTACAGTAATTCTCGATATCGTAGGGGTAGTATTAAAATGTTAAAGGAGCCAATAATAATACAAGTCGACCTTTAAGTAAAATTATGTTATTTTCGTTAAGTATTATTACGATACTATGCACTACAATCTACAAAATAATGGTGCAATTAGGATAATTATACTACGAAATCCGACCGTGGTAACGTCGTGTTTTGATATGACGTTTGTGTCATGACATATGCGCTACTTTTTCTTGTATGAAAAAGTTATAAGTAAAATATTTAGACGGGCCTATCCTTCCTTTTAAAATCATTGTATAGGACTCCTTTTCTGCTTTCTTGAATAGAAGCCATCCTCTTTCCTATACCTGCCACTGAGTAGCAGTGCATGAACTGCTGTGTTCCGGTCTGAAGGATATACAGGCTCAGTAAAATTACAGGCTATGGGGTACTACATCTTAATCCTGAGAGCAGAGCATGCAGTGCATATTGTGTAGTACTAGGTGTCTCTGGACAGATGTAGCCACTTACCATCAGGTGTAATGTAACTGTTCGTCGGACACCGCACATTTAAAAAAAGGATCTATATAGATAGAGTTGTTTTTAAATTTATTTATTTATTGGCGGAAGAACAAGCATTATGTTATTTTTTATGGGATAGGGTGACATACGAGCACCCAGTCCACCTGATGGTAAGTGGTTGCTGTGGCCCATAGACATCTACATCTGTCCTCGATTACGAATCGAAATGCAGATGCGTTGTCACCCGTGAGGACTTAGATGGAATACCTTGTATCCAGTTAAAAGGGTCTTCGGTTCTCTACACTCACCATATGAAACACAGCAGCATTAACCTACTATTTGACGTTGGTATTCTGTGAGAGCGTGGTCCTTCCCCGGTCGAACCGACCCATTCATGCTGCAACTATTTTACTAATATAACTGCAGCATAGCTCCACCACGTATATGTTCTTACTTCATAAAATATTCTTTTAACATGACGCTAGAACTCTGTGGATATAATATTTAAATATATGATGATGCGAAATCTATGTTATATATGTATGTATTAAATTTAACATTGACATGTAGATAGTATATATACTGTTTCTTTTTACTCCACCACAGCATGGGAGTAGATAATTAGTCAGCGATTACTAATAAAATTTATATTAAAGAAACAATATTACTTATATTCACTATATAATATGTTGATTAGTGCAAAGAAAGAACATCCCAAGATCTGTACTCGATAAATGGCGATGTGGTACGGATTTTAACAAATTTTATATTTTCATTGTAAGAAAACTCGGTAAAGGACAAAATAACGTCCGCCAAGCCAGCTAGTATTGTATATAATATTAGGATCACACACTTTGAACGTTCGTTTCATAAATATGTAAGAAAAATCGGTAAAGGACAAAATAACGTCCGCCAGGCCAGCTAGTATTGTTTATAATATTAAGATCACACACTTTTAACGTTCGTTTCATAAATAATTTATGCGGCGCAATAAGTCGTGGAGTCCACCCGGTGCCATGTTTCACTTAGGGGCGTAAACATCGTGACGTCAAATAATGGGTAGTCGCGAATTTATGGAATGGCTCGAATCGTCGACGACCGAGTGCTTTACGATCGGTTCGATTCACTGGCGCTACGAAGATATGTTGCATCTCATTCCATTTTCTTTCGCATATACCACGGGGAATGCTCTGAAGAATTGTTCGGATTAATCCAGCCTCCAAATTTCGTGAACGCACTAAGCGGAAAACGTCCCGATACCATCCATACCATCAGGATGTTTGGCGGTCCACCACTGTACGTTTCACAAGGAGGTTTCTTCCGCTTACGACCTCTCTGTGGAATAGTGTACCACTGGCGATTTTTCCGGAACAATACGACCTAGGGTCCTTCAAAAAAAGAGCTTACTCCTTTCTAAAGGGCCGACAACGCTCCGAAAATTCCACTGGTGTTGCGGTTGATCATGGGTGGCGTTAGTCACTTAACATCAGGTGAGCCGCGTGCTCCTTTGCCTCCTCTTTAATAAAAAAAATAATAATTTATGCGACGCAATAAGGCGTGGAGTCCATCCAGTGCCATGTTTCACTTAGGGGCGTAAACGTCGTGACGTCAAGTAATTGGTAGTCGCGAATTTACGGAGGGAGACCAATTTATCATAAATCGTGCATTATTTCCAGCTTAGGTGATCTGATGGATCCTTAATACTGGTATGAATTTTATGTATTTTTATAGAATAAGTGTACACATTCCACCAGATATAAAGTGAATACTACGGCCCGTAGATATATACATCTATGCACAATTAGGAATCAAAATGCAGATGCATCATTATCCCTGAATATTAAGATGGAATAACGGAATAGGGTCTCAATTTCCCATTACTCACAAGCATTCATTTTACGCTGATATTCTGTGAGAGTGATCCCTTCTCAGGCGAGCCGACCCATTCACCCTACAACCATAATAAAGCTGCAGCCTGTCTCTATCTCTACCTCGTATAAATTATAATTATGTACTTAACAGGTGGTTCTACTTAGGTGGCCACATGATGTAGTGTAAGACATGCAAGAAGTCAACAGATGCAGGTGGCTCAAGACCGGGTTCTTAGTCGTTCTATGAGACTTAACTGTAATCTATGCATGAGATTGTTCTGACATTTCCCATAGTCCCCTCTTGGAACCATGGCACGAAACATGTCAGAAAAGGACCACTACCACCAAGTGCAGTTTAACCACATATACTGAACGAATTGTGTTAATTTTCTAATGTCGACACTCTTCAGTTTAACATAACTTTTTCATGAAAATAAAATAACTTTAACATTAAAAATGAAAATTCTAATATCATGTTTCACTTAAATAAAACAAAATATTAAATATCTTTTTTTCGTTAGAAATAATTAGAATTCGGGAGAAATAATTAGAAAATTTGCAGATTAGACGACTCGGAGAGGCAATATGCCCCAACGTCCCATTAGCAAATTAAAATTAATATAAATAGGTTACGCAGCGCCTCTGCAAACCTCAGTATGTCTGTTTTCGGCCTTTTTTTCAGACTGATATTTTTAATGTGATTAATAACATAATTAAGATATTCATTCGTATTATAATTACGGCCCATCACCATATCTCTGTTTGTGCCCACTGCTCTGTTATTTCCTTCTACCTTGAATTATTTGCGTAATATTTTCGTGAGTTTTGGATATGTCATTGACTCAGTAAATCAAAAACAGTTCCAAAATTGTTAACAAAATTCCACTATAGTTTGGATAAATATTTCAGTTTTATAATTGGAATCTTATCACTGTCATAATGGCGTACATTATAACGGTGATGTTTTTTTTGAATGAATCAATAGATTTTAGTAAACATGATATTAAATAACAATTATAATTTTCAAATTAGTATAAATTGAACCAACTTTCAAACACAATCAGACAATTATAGGTTGTAATAAATTAAATGCGGTTGGTCTCATGATCATTTAGATAACAGAGAAGAGGCTAACTCTCTCAACTTATTTGCGTGGTAGAATGCGTAAGGGTTATAGCCACAGTAGAGCCAGAGTAATTTAAAAATAAAAGTGGCAGTGTTTGCAAAATCAATTTTTTTTAGAATGGAACCGGCATGAAATACTTGACATCTTTAAAAAAACGACATATCATAATTTCATATACACCGTATAATAAAAAATACAAAGTGAATGTACATTACGTAAAAATGATTTTAACAATTATTTTTTAATATAATTGTATCAGATTTTTTTGCTATATTTGTTAAGCATCATGTGAGTCGATGTTCGTAATAACATTTTGTTCTTACAATTAATTTTAATAATTAATGTTTCCATCCATCCATTACAAACTATAAAAGTCCACTGCTGAACATAGGCCAATCCCATAGACAGCCTCAAGGGGTGGTTTTACCACAGTCACCACGCTAGTAGAATACATACAATACATAGTTGAGTGATTATTTATAACTGTTTCTAAATAAATAATTTTAAAATAAACATACACGCTTCAAATAATTTTTACCTTAAGACTTACACAATTAAGCAATTTTACGCTCGCTCAACCCTTAACAGAAAGAAAGGTACACAATAATCGACGTAAATCATCCGAAAGACAAAGGTCCCCAGGTGATCGTTGGACGAATGAATGAACGGAGAGGCGGACCAGGGTGGGGTTAATGGGTCCCGCAAACACTGTTTTGTACAGCGAAACAAAACGCAAACATTACTGTCAGCGTACGTTTTTAATCACGAAAAGTTTTACTTCAACGGTTTCCATTTCACATACCAAAATGGATTAATCCTTGCAATAATTCTAGTAGATTTAATTCAAATGACATCGCTGCTTTTATATTTTCATCTACAGTATATCCCCTCAAAATTTCATTGCTAAACAAGTATCTCACATAAACCACCTTCATTCGTCGATTTCCTGTACTCGTATTTCTTACCAAGTTGTCACTCCTTCTAGTGGGGAGCTGCCATACACTCTTTGCTTACCTTACGAGGTTGCAACCCGAGAACTTTTCATCCCCAAACCTTGTCGACCAGCCCATTACCATTTCAGCTTACTGATCCCCTGGGGTACGTTACTCTGGTTCTACTGGGTATATAGTTATTTCAAACTTTATTATGCAGAGAAACACCGAGTAGATCCATATCTCGCTGAGAGATTTTTGACTTCCTCATACGGCCAGCAGTGAAGAACCAAGTTTCGGTTATCCACAAGTCATCACTGGCAACACGCACTGGTTTTCAAGTTTAAAAATGAAACTTGAATTGTGACCATAGACTTAGAATACATAGACGGTCATAGTGAGCAAGTCAAGACAGTTCCTTATGGCAAAAATGCAAGGTATAAATAAAAATAGCACCGGAAACGTCGGGATAGTAAAAAAATAAATTAAAGTAATTAAACGCGATAAAATCCGTAAATAATAGTTTTATTCAAGGTAAAAATGGATAGCAAATCTCAAGACTCCGCAACCGATTTTTTTATTGAAGAGGGGGCAGCCGAGCATGTGGCTAACCTACGGTTCACCTGATGTTGTATGACTACCGCCGCCTCAAACAACCTCAACACCAGGGCAATTGCAAGGGCGTCGCTAGCCTTTAAAAAACAGTAAGTTCCTTTCTTTAAGGGCCCTAACTCGTATCGATCTGGAAAAATCGCCGGTGATAAACAATTCCACAGAGAAGTTGTACGAGGGAGAAAACTCCTAGTGAAACGCACAGTATTGGACCTCCAAGCATCCTGATGGTGAGGATGGTAACTTGAATTATGTACTTCACATCGGGACAGCTGCTTACTTTATACAAAGAGCTAGTCCGGTTGTTCTCCATGCACTGTGTATTGCTGCCTTATATATAAGGCATATGCCTTATATGTAAGGCGTTATATATAAAGCACTTTAGCGGCACCAGCCCAATTAGCAGCTTTGGACTTTATGGAAAGGCATGTTAAGTGGCTTATTGGTGACCCGAATCTAATTAAACTAAATTTATCAGCATTTAACTTCGACGCAAAATGGCCAGCATTCAGGTTTTCTACAGGACGAATTTCGGAGTGTGCGTAGGAATTGCATATTTTAATTTCTCTCCCTCAATTCCACTATCGGAAAACTAGACGTTTGGCCAGTCTTCACCCTTTCGTTGTTGACTTACCATTCATTCGAGCCAAACGGTTTGCTACATCGTTGGTCATGCGTACAGCAAAGGGGCGGAATAAGTTGCATATAGATAAGCATCTGTCTTTTCATCTGATTACAATGTGGGTGCCTTCAAGACGGGAGTAAATAGCCACCACAACCGTTTACCATCTGGTGGGATTGTAGTTAAGCGTTGGCTTAGAATAATATAATAAAACTTATTTTTAAATAAACAGAATAATATATTTTTTAGATTATTATGGTGTTCTTTTTATTATTGTTTGAGTATTCATATATACGAAAGATACGATATGTTACGATAAACATCCACACTTTCTATAGTAAACGTATCTGTAATTAATACTAATACGAATTTTAATTTGCACATGACAAAGTAGAGCATTAAAAGCATTTTAAGAAAGTTTAATTAAAATGGAATGTACAAAAGGCTAAGTACGAAGGAAAACACTAAAAGATAAAAGTCAGAGCCCAATATAGTATTATGTATAGTAACAACAGGAAGGAGGTCCTCTCTCGCCCCTTCAAATAAACTTTCAGTGCAAGCGTTGTTCAGGAACCAGATATAGTCAACCATTATGAAACAGCGCTATAAAGACGACTTCCACACTTAAATTGCCTGTCCTCTTCTCGTTCAAGTACAGAAATTAAAATATAAATACAAAAGTATCAAAGTTTTTTGTACTACATTTAACAATATAAAGTTACTTAGACCGAATTCCGGTCTTGGTGGCCAGTCCCATCGAAGTCAATTTTATATGTGGTAGGGCCATGCTGCAGATATATTTTGGCTGTAGCACGAATGGGTTGGCTCAACTAGGGAATAATCACACTCTCACGTAATGCACTTGTAAAATGTTATGTGAAAGTGTTTTGTATAATAATAATAATTATTTATTTATTTTGTCAAACATTAATGTTACATTCTTCGATCAGTGATCTAAGTCACCTAGTAAGCAAAATAATGCCTGTAACTGGTTATTTAGATGTGTATTTTAGCTTATCATATAGAACCGGGAACATAAGTATCAGAAAACTTCAAACGAACTATCATATTAGAAGCGATGTTTTAGCTGTCACTAAAAGTGACATTTTGCGTTAGTAGGTACAAAAAGTCCGTGCCATTCTATTACAGCCTATGAAATTCCACTGCTGAAAACAGGCCTTCCTCGTAGATTTTCTTATGTGAATTTCGTCATAATTACCACGCTTGGCAAGCAGTTTGGCAACCGCACTTATTTATTACTTTGAGTTGTTATCAGAAAGATGTTGCTGTCCGTTTTCTGTTTCATTTTTACTCTCTCACCTCTTACGATGCCTTCACGACGATATGGGGCAGTGGATATTCTTACACCGCCACTATACGCGTAAAATGCCCGTCGGCTCGAAATTGTACGAGTAGACAGACTGGTTATATTCCAGGGGTGGTGTCTGGAAAAAAATCATTTAAATTTGTTAACAATTAAAGAAGATAGCGTAACATACATGCAAAAATAACATACAGGGAAATTTGGAACTACACCATTTTCAAATTTTAAAATAAAAAGTCATCGCTTTTGAGGGTGACACGTTAAACAACCGTACCGTACGTTGAGCCTTTTATGTATCAAGATTACGCATCCAAAGCTTGTATTTGCGAATGCAATTAAAGGGATAAGATTCTTGGCGTTTCGAGATTTTTAAATAGTAAAAAATATCAGATTTTAGAGGTAGAAGTTCATATCCAAGTTTATATTATGGGAATATCTAAAACATAACCTATATAATAACAAATGAACCATTAAATCGGCTCACAATTGACAAAGTAATCGCGTAACACAAACACAAAAACCCACAGTCAAATGGAAATTTCTTGCTTCTCAGAAGTCAGTTTAAAAAATTCAAATTACTTTCCTACATCGGTTTTGAGGGTGATGCTTTAAAAGACTTTACTCCCTTTGGGCCTTTCACGTACCGTGATAAAGTTCATTCACCACGTAATTGCGGATGCAGTAAATGCGATGGGATCCCTGTGTTCTAACATTGTGATTTGTAAATACTTAAAGCAAAAGTTCTTTTTATATATATGCACTGACTGTAAATTTGCTTTTACAAAACACACTTACCTTATTTCGTTCTCTCTTACAAGAATAATATATTAATAAATAAACCAATTTAAAATTATTAGATTTTATGAAGATATTGTATTCTTTTTATACATAATTTAAAACAGATCTAAATTTTTAAATCGAAACAATATATGTTATAATTTATAATATTATCTTACTCGTTTTGCTTCAGCGTTCGTAAAGTGTACAGAAAAATAGTGAAAAAAGCCAGCATCACTCTTTCCATCCAACTGAAAAATAAGAAGATAAAGGCAAGAGTGAACAGATTTTTGTTAAGTCATTGTTAACCCGTTAGTTAAGACGTTTGCATCACAGCTTAAAATTAGGTGGAATACCAGTCAAACATTGGTTCATATTTGCTACAAAATTATAACACACCAAATGTTCCAAAATCACGTGGTAGAACCATGCTGTAGATATTTTATTATTGTAAATCTAATGAGTCATTTCAACCGGGAAAGGACCACGCTCTCACAAAATACTAGCGTAGAATAGCAACTTAATTTGAATATGATTTATAGGCACTAACGTTTTTGCCTACTGATCGACCGTTACAAATGTGTGCGTGCGTTGTAAATTCAGTTAAAATAATGCATTACCATGCATTTTGAATTTTTAAGATAAAAGGACAGAATGTTTGAGATTTTTTTATTACGTGGTAGAGCAACCCTGCACCTATATTATGATTGTAGCACGAATGAGTCGGCCCGATCGAGGAAAAACCACGCTCTCACAGAATACCAGCGTAAATTAGCAGCTTAATACTGCTGTGTTTCGTATAGTGAATGTAGAGAATCGAACCCCCTAATTACTGGAAACGAGGCAATCCTTCTTATTCCTCAGGGATGACAACTGTATTTTGGTTCTTAATTAAGGTAGGTGTTTATGGGTCACAGTATCCACTTATCTGTTGCTAGTTTTATCCTTAATATATAAAAAAATACCCAGGTGTAAGTAGTTTACCAGTTAGGTTACACTTGTGTTGTTTTTTTATATTTTGTTCTCTTTTATCATGTTGGTGACTATTTTGATATCTACCTTGTTGCGCGTAGTGGTAAGCACGATTATTGATCGTGTAGTCTCAGGATTATAGTGTACAATTGAGTGCGCAAGCAACTGAATTCTTACTTACTGTTCAATGGGACAGTAATTTTGCATGAATGAAGAGAGACAAATCACAGGATCAACGGCTTCAAATGGTTTTTGCCTTTTCCTTACCGGGTCGTAACACTGCTAACTTCCGAGTGCGGGCTGTAACTTACCTCAAAAAACACTATTACTGCTTTTAATCCAACCCAGTATTTAAACCTGGGATGACATGATCAGTAGCCGCTTTACGAAAATTAGAATAAAGAGGCAGTCGAGATATTTTATATAATCTACTATATAAAATATCTTGACTGCCTCTTTGTTCTAGTTTTCGTAACGCGGCTACCAATACTTATTGATATTGCATTTAGCATTTTTGAACAATAATAATTGCTTCTCGTTTCACAAAAGTTACGTAAAACTTCCCCTGAGCTTGTTACAAACAAACTTAATACGTTTTCAATTACAACAGCGGAGGTAAAGGCCAACGAGAACTTTCTCATAAAGTGCGTACTATAAAATTCGGCTTCGTTCGTTCGAGAGACTACTGAGTTGCTTAAATTAAAATCTTTAGTTGCAATTGCTTGTATTTCTATACAGTATTGTTTTGACTTTAAGGCCTCTTACTTTTCTCCATTTGCCTTATGACAACTCTTCAAACTTATAGATTAAGGGTTACAAATGAGCACACAGTCCACTTGATGGTAAGTGGATAATTTTGGTCCATAAACATCTATTTCTATCTACGATAAAAAATCAAAAATCCAGATACGTCATCATCCCTGATGACTAAGTTGTAAATTTGTTTCCGCTAAAATGAACCTCTGGTTCTCTACACTCACCATAAGAAACTTCTCCAAATTCCCGTGAAAACGTGGTAATAAGTAACAAACTAACTTACACTATTAAGCTAATTGCCAAAGCCATAGTAATAAATGTGGATGAGTCTATTCTCCCACCTTCACGTGTCGTCATCAATGGGTATTACCATCAGGCCTTCAGAAGTTCAGTGCTGAACATAAATATAATATGAAGGATTTTCCATATCTGCTACACTTGGCCAAGAGTTCTAGCCGTCGTGATACTAAAGTGCTTACACTTTTGATGATTTTTCCAAAATTAAACTAATCTTAAATTATTACTTAAGTATAAGATATCTACCATCACCATGACATATTATAATTTTTGTGATTAATATCCTCCAGACCAAATGCCGGCCACGGCGGCCTGCCTCAACGGAAGCTAGCCATCGGCGCAGGACAGGATTATAGTGCCCAAGTGTATGCGCAAGCACAGGTGCACTCTATTCCCTCACTCTCATAATCCGATGGGACAGTAAGCCGACACAACCGGAAAGTGATTAGGCGCAGGACCAATGGCTTTACGTGCTTTCCGAGGCACCAGGGTCACCGAGGTCCAGGAGTTGGGGGTGAGACACCGCCAACTTCCCGACTCCGGGCAACTACTGAGAATTTCTTGACGGAAAAACTCAATAGTTAATTTTTTGGCCCGACCCGGGTTTCGAACCCAGGACCTCATGATCAGCAGTCGCACTACTGCAACCACCAAAACCTACAAGGCAGTATATAATACTCGATGTTTGAAAATTATGTTTGCTTGAAAGTCTTGAACAATATGTGAAATAAAAAATAGAAGTATATTTAATAGAAAAATTTTAGTACTATGCTCGCCTGTTTACTTAAAACTTTTTCTCGGCTATTTAGATACGTGTTTCTTGTATTCCAGCCCAATAACCATTACATTTTGCAAATTCTAAAACTCATATTAAATTCAAACAATTTGAATATTTAAATTTGCCGAAAGGTTACAAAACTTTTTAAAATGTGTTCATAATATTAAACTAAACTGGACCCGGTTTGATGATGTATTTGATTTCAAAACTTTATTTTCACAGAATATATTTTATGTTGTCTTACCCCTTATTCAATATCTTTATTCAAATATTTTATTTTATAAATATTAATAATATGTACATAGTAATAATATATTCAATTTGTGTTAATTAGCTGATTTAAAACACCTTAACATTTTTTGCACGCCTATAAAAGGCAAAAGTACTAAATGATAAATACCATTTGTTATTTGTAACAGGACCTTATCGTATTGTTAGTGACAAAATAAATATTTAAAAATATGAGTGTTTACTCAAATACCACGTTATGTAAAACAAAAATATCGTTTTTAGAATAAGTGTTTTAGTGCCAGGTTTCCTATTTCAACTTAAGAGTACTTTGGGTAGACTTTTTTAAATGAAAAGCAATTTTACAGTTCGCCTGATGAAAAGCTGTTATAGCCCACGGACACCTGCAATTAAATTTACGCAAAGGAAGCTACAGACATACTATCATCGCTGATGACTAAGACACACTGTAATTATAATGGCTCTTTTCACGCCGGAACATAGAGGTGCATGGGTGGTAAGCTATCATGATTTTTTAAAGCTTTGAAAATAAGGTGTACTGATCTACAAAATACCAGGAACAAACTTAAGTTTGTAATGCCAAAGACAGCATAAAATTAGTAATTTATTTATGAGTATTCACTCATCTACATGTTAATATTATATATTAGTACGATTTTCCAACAAAATTTCAGAAAATGTTCAATTTGTCAATTAACCAGTTAGAAATTTAAATTTTAAGGAATACAGTACTTATAATTCTGGCCGACTTTATGGAGAACGAGGAATTCTTTATGATAAACTTTTTCTTCCAGAAGCAGCCCCACAGGAAGTGAACCTATCTGATCCCCGACTATAGGTGTAAAGCAACCGTTGACAACGGATATTTATCCAAAGCGGCCGATACGCAACCGTTTAAAACCGGTTGTTTAACCGACTACGGATGAAAAAGGATGGTTATGTTTTACTATGTGTGAATTTTACTCCGTGATAGATTTTAAAACCGCAGTAGAAGCAGAGTAACCGACAAAGCCTAACGGATTAGTTAGCTGAAGTAGCAATAAGCCGACCATATAACCAGAAGAACCAACAACCGATGGGAAAGAATTTTTCGAGCAGCATCCTCGTATAGGCAGTGAAAGTGTATGGGAACTCCGCACTAGATAAAGTGAATACCTGGTAAGACATGAAGGAAGTTAATGGATGCAGACGGCTTGTGTTTCATGCTATGTGGAGGTTTCTTGAGTGAAGCGTTTGTTCAGCGGTAGACTTGGGGCTGGAATGATGACTTAGGTATAAATTACCTATTTTGTAATCGTCATCAAGCATGTCGGCCATATCGTTAACGTTTGAAGACGAACTTACCATCACCAATACTACTCCATATTCAAACAGAGTAAACACTTACAATTAAATCTCACAAAAAAATCTGCTGAAATGTAAACCAAGATTACCCTTGAAAAGTTTTACGTAATCTTGACATAGACTTCAAAATTATAAATATACTAATGAACCGCTCCGGCTTCGCATAAGTGGTGAATATTGATGTCATTTATGTCACCATTAACATTTTACATAATCATGAACCATTTTTATTTTTATTTTATCATTTCTCGATATCACATAAAACCATTTTTATTTTATCATTTCTCGATATCACAAAATCTTTAAGTTTTTCGAATAAAATATAGTTTAGATCACTCGTGGCATTGTTCTTTATCTGTTCGTAAGGTTTTATCATAATTGAAGGCATTATGAAGATTAGTCTGGATGGACAAAAAATAGACTTAAAATTAAAAAAAAAATATTATTTGTGTCTTAATGGCGTGGAAATAAATCCGTGAGTTTAATAAATAACGATTATTTCGCTATTACACCCAGACGATGCCTCAATTTTATTTATTTGTAATTAAGTTCTTAGGTACAAAATGGAATGGAATGAAAATTATTAGGTTTTTAATTGGTTAAAACGTAATAATATTGCATATTTATATATTAATATCTCTGTTTATTTTAGGTATGTAATATTTTTTCATCTTAACATAGAAAACTTTTATCACATTCAGGGGTAAATCTAAATCAACGTATCACACCACGAAATTTATTGTGTTTGCTCGTTACCGTACCTTGCCGCATTTACTACTACTCAATTAACCCGGCGAGCATGAGCCAGGGTATCACACACCCTGATAAAATTTCAAGGTGGTGAATTTTTGAAAATCCTCGCCTGGAAACTCTAACTCGCTCAGTAGCTGGAGTGCTGGGCGAGCGGGGCGGGTTAGTGGCGTGATCGCAGTGTGGCGTGGGACACCGGCCGTTATATTCGTGGGCAAACTTGTCTCGGGTATATTATACCCTGCCTCATTTTGGATGTATTTTTTTACGTAATGATTTGATCATGAATTATGATTGCTTTATTAGTTTTTTCTTTGATGATTTTAGTATATAAATTTGCTGTTCATTCATTTATACTGTGTTATGTTAGTCACAACAGTAACCGATGGGCTACGACTTTATTCTATGGTGTCTTGAACATGGCAGCTATCAATGCTTGCATTATATTTATATCGAGTAAACAAAAACGTCACAATCAAGAGAATGGAATTCATTCGTAATTTTATTTTTTCGTGATTAATAATTTTTTTTAATTCGTGATTTACGAACACCTACAATCAAGAAAATCAAAAAAGCATATTCTAAGCTACATCCGCCAGCGAATCTTAAAACAGTTCGGTGAGCCCTCACCTAGACATGTGAATATACCCGGACGATATGTCAGATGTCAGAATTGTCCATACAAGAAGGATAGAAAAACCAAATATTCCTGGAATGCTTGTGCCAAGCCCATATGTATGGAGCACGCAATATTTATTTGCGAAAATTATGCTGATTTCGACAGTGGTGATTAACCATAATTTTTAATTAAAAAAAAATTAATAATAAGTTTTTTACAAGGAGGATCTTACTATGTTTTAATTTTAGGTTGATTTACACTCCAAATAATAATATTTTTGTTAAATTATAAATTTTTGTATGTCCTTAAACTTTTGTTTCTTAATTACAAAGTTTATGAAAAACATGATTGTATAATAATAATTTCACAATTAAGAACTTGTTTCGTTTAATTCTATTAAATCATTCATTATTTTACATAATAAAATCATCAAAGTAAAAATAATAATAATAAGAACTTAAATATGGTACATTAAATTATTGGTATGTCCCACCCTGCCACATTCTCGATGTAAATTTTTTTAACCTCATGCTCGCCGGGTTAAATATCTATTGACCAAATGTAAACTAACCATACTGTTGGCGACGCGCCTATAAAAATGTTTCAGTTTATTAAATCAACCGATGACGTTGCTATGAAAAAAGGGGGCAGTCACGAGCAACGACGCTCTGATAAGAGAATGCTTAGTTAAATCTTTAAGAAATGTCGAATTAATGATATGAAGGTCTTGGGTTCGACTCCCAGGCCGGACTAGTTTGTTTGTTTTCCTAAGTAATATCGCTTAATAAATTCGTAAGGAATTTAAGATATAAATTATGTTACCGGATTTGTTCCCCGGTTGAAATCATCTTTCAAATGATGTAAATTCATAAGAATATTAAAGTGAAGTTAAAGATCGGATTTGTTCCCCGGTCGAGATAATCACTCTGTGCATAGGCAGAATTAATGGATATTAATTGCATAAATGTTGTTTTGTATAAGTTTGATACGTTTTGTACGAAAACAAATGCCTATTTGTTATGATTGATTAATGAGAACATTCATTTATATTGTTATCTGATTAAAGATAGTTTCATACAGTTCGAAAATTGTATAAAAGCATTTAATTTGCCTAATATGGTCAAAATTGGTGTATTTCATAATTTAATTTTTTCTGATAGCCGAGAGCCGTGCAAAGTTAGTTGTTCACATAGCGTGAGTACACAGAAGCACGCTGGCCACGCCCTTAGGAGGCCGAATATGTAAAAATTTAAAATGTTTGTAATTCAGTGATTTATGTAAAAATTACTTGTAAAATATTTCAGGTTAATTGTACGTGCTAAAAAGGTAAATTCTGTGTTATTTTCATGTGAAAATTCCTGTGTATAAGTGAAATAATGATAGTTTTGTATAAGAAATTTAAAAGTGTTTTAAATAGTGAAATAAATAGAAAAAAATGTAAATTAAACTATTGTATTGGTTAGCTTATGTATAAATTCAAGTGAGAAACATTGTTTTAACTTTCTGTGTTAAATATTTAAGAAATTTCGATTTCGAACTTGTGAGTAAAATAGGCAGTTTTCGTTTAATAAATAAAAGGTTTTTTATGATATGAGGATATGATGTATATCATGGTGTAGATATTGTTTTGTACTACCTATATTGATAAATTGTATTTGTATATGATTTGAATAAATAAAGATATTGAGTGAAACGTGAGAGAGTAATAGTACAAATTCATGTAATTAAGTTGCGCAAGCGCGCAGATGGCGCGGCTCACTTTCGCGTATAGCTCTGGGGTAGCTTAGTGAACGGGTTTTATTGCAATTCGTTCGGGAATCGTTCGGGAATCCTTCGGGGAAGTTCGGAAATGAATTTGGGAGTTCGGAAATAAATAAGAAAATCCGGGAAAAAGTTCAAGAAAAGTGAAAAACCAGCAGTATAGGGAAAAGTGATTACTCTCTCACGGAACGGTTTGAAGATAATTGCTGTTTCATTCCCAAGATCCTTTAAGTTATACAGTCCACATCGAAGAATTAAGGCGTCGGGACCGGGACGACTTCGGAAGACCCGTAATCCCCGTCTGAACCTACTTGCTGAAAAGGAAGAGGTTATCGCCCTAGTGTGTTACTCCGTTGCGGAGATCACATACGTTGTTCCCGAACCCAACGTAGGCGTGATAGGAGGCCGGATCGAGAGAAGCCTCGATTCCTGTTTCTTAGTACCCGATCCGCTAGGTCCTTTTCAATTGGTCCTTTTCAGGATCAAGAGGGACGTCCAACCTGAGTTCCTTTTCAATTGGTCCTTCGCGGCCGGATTGAGAGGACCCCGAACCTGAGTTCCTTTTCAATTGGACCTTCGGAGCCGGATTGAAGACCACCCGAACCCCGCCAGCTGGATCAAGGAACCAGCTGTGGACTGCTGGTTGTGGAAGAAGAAGACCTTCGGAAGCCGAGTGAAGATCAGCAACCGAAGGAAGCCAGAGGTTTGAGCTGAAGCAATAGGACCAAAGGCCTGAAGACCAGGACGGCAGCACTGAAGGGCTGGACCTGGAACTACCGGAAGAAAGAAAACCGGGATTGCAGCTTGGGGCGTGTGCTCGCATGGGGCACATATCGCAGCCGGGCGCAGGTGTCTTGTGAAGGCACTCATCGTGGCCAAGCAGGGCTTGGCATTTTTCCTGTCGGGCAAGCGTGCTCGGCATTTCCTGTCAGACGATCGTGTCTGGCATTTCCTGTCGGACGACCGTGTCCGGCATTTCCCGTCGGGTCATCAGGGTGCAAAAGGCATCCACCGCTGCTGCTGCCGGGCGAGGGTGCGCGCGGGCACCTGACTGCATCGCGGCCGGAGGAGGGCGCTTGGACGAGGCGTCACCGGCAACTGGGCGGCGAGCACAGCATACATCCCGACCACCTAACGGTGCCAAACGGTTGGGCTCTGGCATAACACCTTCGGGTGGAGCAGTTCTCTCGAGCGAGACTGCGCTTGCACTACCGCTCGACTGTTTCGTCATATTCCTTGGCGGGACAGTTCCTAAACCTTTCCTCCATTCCATTCCTGCACGACTCCATCCCTGGACGGCTCACCTCGGTAGGCCCCGTTCAGGATTGATAGGGCTGATAGGGCTGTTAGGGTGGTAGTAGGGTTGTAGGGTTGGGAGATAAAGGGGGGGAGGGGTAGTGGTGTTAGGTTGGGGTGTAGAAGGGTTGTAGGTACGGGGTTGTAGGGACCGTAGGGACAGTTAGGGACCGTAGGCCAACAATCACCTTCCTGCAAGATGAAGAAGGCACAAGACCAGACAGGGAGAAGCGAAGGGAGCAGGACAAGGACAGGGCTCTCAAGAAAAGCTAAAGAAGCGGAATCATCTGGAGCGACCACAGCTACTGCGTCAAATGGAGCAACTCCTCCAAGTGGAGCCACCACAGACACGTCCACATGCACGTGGGACTCAGGGACGTCCATGGCAACGACGAGCAACAGGACGGACACCAGTGGTACACAGGCCAGCACCGCACAACAATCCGTTATATCCAGGAGTGAAACGGTGGTCGAAAAAGTAGGTCAGAGGACCGAAGAAGCGGCATCGTCAAGGACAGTAATCGGGCACACTAGTGGTAAAGGGTCACAGAGAGGTAGTAGGTCATCGCGATCGGCGAGGCTGAAAGCCGAATTAGAGGCGCGGATTAAATTCGAACGCTCAGAGCTCGAACGAGCACAGGCAGCTGCTGCCTTAGCCAAGTCTCAATTGGAGTTGGCACGACTCAACCGAGAAGAGGAAATCGACTCGAGTGAGGATGATGAAGAGCGGAATACTCAGGTGGAACCTTTCGTAAGGAGTTGGGTTCAGCAAACCATAATGAGCGCGCCGGTTAGTGTAGCACAACCCGATATTACTGATAAGGAAGCGTGTAAAGGATCACGCCGCAAAGGGGCGGAGGTCGAGCGCAACCTAGGAAATGCACAGAAAACACACGCGAGTGAGGTGTCAGAATTGACCGAAGCGATTGTGAGTGCAATAAAAATAGCTGGTAAAGATAAATCTTCCCAGCTTCATTTCCTCCAGGAATTACCGGTGTTCGATGGAGACCCGGGTGAATGGATAATTTTCAAAACAGTGTTTGAAGACACAAAAGGCCAATTTTCAGGGGTGCAAAATGTCGCACGCCTTAGGAGGGCATTAAAGGGCACCGCTAAAGAGGCGGTTAAGTCGCTGTTATTTACTTTATGTGAACCTGAAGAAATAATGAACGCTCTCGAAAGAAGATTCGGTAGGGTTGAGATGCTCATTCTAGCCGAAATCGAGAATGTAAAGCGTATGCCAAGATTGGCAGAAGATTGCCGAAATATAGGATCTTTTGCAAGTCGTATTACGAACGTGGTTGCCACAATACAAGCGTTGAATCAACCACAGTATTTATACTCACCGGAGTTAGTGAGCCGCATAGTGGAGAAACTTGGAACTATGATTAAATTTAAATGGTTTGAATATCGAGCTCAATATCCTTTGGAGCCAGAGTTACAGAAGATGGCCAAGTTTTTAAATTTATTGAGTGAACAATTTGGAACGTCCTTAAGCAATGAAAATGCGCCTGAAAAAAGGAAGCGTCCTGAATTCAGGAAGCAAACTGTACACACTGCAAAGGGAGGTGTACGCAGCTGTGCCGAGAGCGAGCGCTATATGCGCCGAAGTAATATGAGCGAGCGTTTAGAACGCCGAAATAATAAAAGGCACAACCGACAAGTGGTTATGATAACCCAGGACAAGCCTGTAAGTCGGGTAACACATAAGTGTGTTATATGCAACAAGGAGCACTCTATAGTGAGTTGTTACAAGTTTAAGGACATGAATATTCGCGAGAAATGGGAAGCCGTCAAAAAGGCCAAAGTATGTTTCCAATGTTTGTCACCTAACCATAGGAGGTTAGAGTGCAAAGCGAAAAAATGTGGTGTAGAAGGATGTAGAATGTCACATCATCGAATGCTACACCGATACCCCAATGAAAATACCTCGCCACAAGGGGACGAGGGGGGTAAAGATGCTCAGATTACAACTGTTAGTACAGTAAATGCACTGGCATGTGCATATTTAAAGATCATACCGGTCGAGTTGCATGGGCCTAGAGGAAAGGTCAGGACAACAGCTCTTCTGGATGAGGGATCGACCATGACACTCATAGAGGAGTGGATGGCTCAGAAGTTAGCGCCTCGCGGACGTAAAGAGGGATTACGTATCGAAGCCGTGGGAGGTAAGCGAATTAACGACGATAGTTCGTATCGCTTAAACGTTAAAATAAAAGGCATTTATTCGAGCGACTTAGAAGAGATAAGTGTACAAACAATTAAGTCACTTAACCTCGCTCCTCAGTCGGTAAGCCGAGAATTATTGCAACGGTGTTCTCATTTGACACCGATCAAGGATGAGTTGATGTATGAGAGGTCCAAGCCTACCATATTGATTGGTCAGGACAATTGGCATCTCATAGTTACTCGTGAATTGGTTTCGGGAGGTAAGAACCTACCTGTAGCATCGCTCACCAAACTGGGGTGGGTTTTGCATGGTCACATATCGGGTGGCATTAAACCAATCAAGATTGTTAACCACATTTCCACCAAGAAGGAGGAAGATATGGATAAATTAATCAAGGATTATTTTAGTTTGGAATCTCTGGGAGTATCGGCTAGAAAGCCCGTGAACGACCCAGAAGAACGAGCTTTAAATATTTTGAACAAAACGGTACGTCGTATACCTAATAATAGGTACGAGACTGCTTTGTTATGGCGCACAGACAATGAGTGCTTGCCATCGAATAGGGCACAGGTTGAAAGTCGCCTGTTTAATATTGAGAAAAAGCTCGACAAAAATAGCGAGTTGAAAAAGGAATACGAGAAGCAAATTGAAAATCTCATCGTTAACGGTTACGCAGAGAAAGCGAACCATATTTCCATTTCCCCACGTACGTGGTACCTTCCTCACTTCGCAGTGACTCACCCACAAAAGAAGAAAATAAGGATAGTTTTCGACGCCGCCGCAAGGACGGGCGGACGTTGTCTTAACGATGCGTTGTTGACCGGACCGGACTTATTGAAGTCGTTGTTCGGAGTTCTGCTACGATTCAGAGAAGGAAGCGTGGCAGTAATGGCAGACATTAAGGAAATGTTCCTGCAAGTGAAAATCCGGGAAGAAGACAGGGATAGCCTTCGATTCTTATGGCGGCACAATCGTGACGCGCCACCGGAAGAGTATAGAATGACGTCACTCATATTTGGAGCGGCATCATCACCATGCATCGCTATATATGTAAAGAATAGAAATGCGCAGGACAACGCACATATCTATCCAGAAGCAGCTTCCGCTACGGAAAGCAATTTTTATATGGATGATTACCTACAGGCATTTCCCGACGTGACGACGGCCGAAAGGATAGTAAACGATATGTATGAATTACATAAGCATGCTTCTTTCCAACTGAGGGGATGGGCTAGCAACCGACCCGAAGTTTTAAGTAATATGGAAAATAAATATAAGAGCGACAGTGCTTCGCTTGGAGATAAAGAGCACACAGAGCGCACGTTAGGTTTGATTTGGAATATCAAACGGGATATAATAAGTTTTTCCACAAGTCTTCGTAGCACACCGGAAGAGGTGATGGAGGGTTTACGACCGCCTACGAAGAGGGAGATAACTAGCGCTGTGATGTCAGTCTTCGATCCTTTGGGACTCGCATCACCCATAACGATTCAAGGGAAGTCGCTGATCCAGCAAGTATGGAGGACAGGCATCTCTTGGGATGAAGAAGTTTCACACGAGTTACACGTGTTATTTTGTAAATGGATATCGGAAGTGAAGAAATTAGGTCACTTAGAAGTACCTAGACCCGTTGCTGAAGGCATCGGCAAAGGAGAGTTACATACTTTCACGGATGCTAGTGAAAAAGCATACGCTGCCGCGGTGTATTACGTCACCACGGACGAGCAAGGAATAAGGCGGATTACGCTGATCGCCGCAAAGGCAAGAGTAGCGCCATTGAAACCAATTTCGATTCCAAGGCTTGAATTGCAAGCAGCTCTTATGGGCAGCAGACTGGCTGCTTCGGTTAGTGAAGAGAGCAAGTACGAGATGTCCGAGAGAGTGTTTTGGACAGACTCACGTACAGTGTTAGCGTGGATTAAGTCGGATCCTCGCGCTTTTAAACCATTCGTTGCTCATCGATTGGCTGAGATCGAAGATCACAGTAAGCCATGTGAATGGCGATGGGTTCCAACGTCACAAAACGTGGCAGACGACGCCACTAGAAATTTTCCTTCCACCTTCGATGTAAGTCATCGCTGGTTTCAAGGACCTGAATTCCTCAGGAAAAGTCCTGATTTATGGCCCAAACAAGTGGACACCATAAATAGCTTAGAAACAGGTGAAGAAAAATCGCCAAAGGGCGTAAATACGTTAAGAAAGCAAGAACCGTTAAGTCTACCCGACTACGGACGATTTAGCAGCTTTAAGAAATTCCTTGGAGCAACTACACGCACCTTACAAGCGGTAGAAAAATTCAAGAGTTTAAGAAAGTCGGTTAAAGGACCCGACGACGCAACCGAAAAGTCGGTTATGTGTTCCAACAAAGTTTTAGCAAAGTCGGTTAAAGGACCCGATAGCGCGTTGGACACAGCGCTCTTGAAAAAGGCGGAAATATTAATTTGGAAATTCATTCAAGACGAGTGTTTTCATTCGGAAATAAAATGTTTGAAAGCAGGCAAAAGCGTTGAAAGAAGTTCACGCTTAAGTAAATTATCTATGGAAATAGGAGAGGATAACTTACTCCGTTTAAATGGACGTTTACCTTTCAAGTCTAATTTGACCGAGGAAAGTAGAAAACCTGTCATATTAGACGGTAAACACGAAATCGTTAAAATGATGATTAGAGAAGTTCATCATCATTTTGGACACGCCAATCACCAGACGGTGATGAATGAGGTGAACCAGAAATTTTACGTCTTGAACTTGCGTAATGTAGTACGAAGTGTGTCACACCATTGTCAGTGGTGCAGGACATACAGGTCAAAGCCGCAAAACGTGCCACAAGGAAATATTCCTCTGGAAAGAATAGCTCATCATGAGCCACCTTTTACATGCTCAGCTGTAGATTATTTTGGTCCTATGAGTGTGACTATAGGAAGGCGACACGAAAAACGTTGGGGCGTTTTATTCACGTGTCTGACCACCAGAGCAGTACATCTGGAATTAGCAGCCTCATTGACACCAGCGTCAATGATAATGGCGTTAAGGCGATTTATCGCCAGAAGAGGAAAACCAGCCGTTATATACAGCGATAACGGGACAAATTTCAAAGCTGCAAATAAAGAATTATTGAAAGCATGCGAAGAATGCTATGAGGGCATGAAAAACGAGTCATTTAAGAAATATATTAAATGGAAATTTATACCTCCGGGAGCACCGCACATGGGTGGCGCCTGGGAGAGGTTAGTAAGATCGATTAAAATTGCGTTGACCGCTACGCTTAAGGAGAAGAGCCCACGAGAGGAGGTTCTACATACGTTACTTTTAGAAGCAGAGCATACGGTAAATTCCAGACCTCTGGTAACATTCAGTATGGATAGTCCTGAAGAGGGTTTGACACCCAATCATTTTCTTCTGGGACGCTCATGTGGTGATCGACCACCTGGATTATTTTTAGAGCGACATCTGACGGGTCAACTCAATTGGAAAGCTGCACAGAGGTTAGCCGACCATTTTTGGACAAGATGGCTGAAAGAATACATGCCTACGTTAATACCTCGAACAGGTGATAACGGCAAGTTCATGGAACCTAAAGAAGGCGATATTGTTTTGATAATAGATCATTCGTTGCCACGAAATACGTGGCCAAAAGGTAAAATTAGTAGAACGTTACCGGGACCAGACGGTCACACCAGAGTGGTTGACGTCATTACTAGCACAGGTATCTTGAGGAGACCTACATCCAGAATAATAGTCCTGGACCCGCGACGCCTCCCAAATGATGGTGCTAACGCACGGGGGGGAGATTGTTGGCGACGCGCCTATAAAAATGTTTCAGTTTATTAAATCAACCGATGACGTTGCTATGAAAAAAAGGGGGCAGTCACGAGCAACGACGCTCTGATAAGAGAATGCTTAGTTAAATCTTTAAGAAATGTCGAATTAATGATATGAAGGTCTTGGGTTCGACTCCCAGGCCGGACTAGTTTGTTTGTTTTCCTAAGTAATATCGCTTAATAAATTCGTAAGGAATTTAAGATATAAATTATGTTACCGGATTTGTTCCCCGGTTGAAATCATCTTTCAAATGATGTAAATTCATAAGAATATTAAAGTGAAGTTAAAGATCGGATTTGTTCCCCGGTCGAGATAATCACTCTGTGCATAGGCAGAATTAATGGATATTAATTGCATAAATGTTGTTTTGTATAAGTTTGATACGTTTTGTACGAAAACAAATGCCTATTTGTTATGATTGATTAATGAGAACATTCATTTATATTGTTATCTGATTAAAGATAGTTTCATACAGTTCGAAAATTGTATAAAAGCATTTAATTTGCCTAATATGGTCAAAATTGGTGTATTTCATAATTTAATTTTTTCTGATAGCCGAGAGCCGTGCAAAGTTAGTTGTTCACATAGCGTGAGTACACAGAAGCACGCTGGCCACGCCCTTAGGAGGCCGAATATGTAAAAATTTAAAATGTTTGTAATTCAGTGATTTATGTAAAAATTACTTGTAAAATATTTCAGGTTAATTGTACGTGCTAAAAAGGTAAATTCTGTGTTATTTTCATGTGAAAATTCCTGTGTATAAGTGAAATAATGATAGTTTTGTATAAGAAATTTAAAAGTGTTTTAAATAGTGAAATAAATAGAAAAAATGTAAATTAAACTATTGTATTGGTTAGCTTATGTATAAATTCAAGTGAGAAACATTGTTTTAACTTTCTGTGTTAAATATTTAAGAAATTTCGATTTCGAACTTGTGAGTAAAATAGGCAGTTTTCGTTTAATAAATAAAAGGTTTTTTATGATATGAGGATATGATGTATATCATGGTGTAGATATTGTTTTGTACTACCTATATTGATAAATTGTATTTGTATATGATTTGAATAAATAAAGATATTGAGTGAAACGTGAGAGAGTAATAGTACAAATTCATGTAATTAAGTTGCGCAAGCGCGCAGATGGCGCGGCTCACTTTCGCGTATAGCTCTGGGGTAGCTTAGTGAACGGGTTTTATTGCAATTCGTTCGGGGAATCCTTCGGGAATCCTTCGGGGAAGTTCGGAAATAAAGTTCGGAAATAAATAAGAAAATCCGGGAAAAAGTTCAAGAAAAGTGAAAAACCAGCAGTATAGGGAAAAGTGATTACTCTCTCACGGAACGGTTTGAAGATAATTGCTGTTTCATTCCCAAGATCCTTTAAGTTATACAGTCCACATCGAAGAATTAAGGCGTCGGGACCGGGACGACTTCGGAAGACCCGTAATCCCCGTCTGAACCTACTTGCTGAAAAGGAAGAGGTTATCGCCCTAGTGTGTTACTCCGTTGCGGAGATCACATACGTTGTTCCCGAACCCAACGTAGGCGTGATAGGAGGCCGGATCGAGAGAAGCCTCGATTCCTGTTTCTTAGTACCCGATCCGCTAGGTCCTTTTCAATTGGTCCTTTTCAGGATCAAGAGGGACGTCCAACCTGAGTTCCTTTTCAATTGGTCCTTCGCGGCCGGATTGAGAGGACCCCGAACCTGAGTTCCTTTTCACATACCATTTGTGTCTATTACAGGTTGCGGGGTTTTTATTAATTTAAAGTAGAATTTTAACATCCGCGGTAAAGTCATTATAAACTAACCGCATCCGCGTCGAAGAAACATCAAAAATGTACTGTCTCTTATGCAAATTAGAAATTACTTTTAATACACAAACCAGCAGAGCAATAGAAAACGAGTGCAGTTGAACTGGAGATGTTTCCTTATAAGGACGATCAATGAGTATACAATTAACCTGATGGTAAGTGGCACATAGTCATCTATATAAATCCTCGTTTAAAAGTTGAAACGTAGATGCCTTGTCATCCCAAGGAACTAGGAAGGAATTTGTTAAACTGTGCTGGAAAAGTTTATTTTAGAATAATGGTGACAAACGAACACATAGTCCACCTGGTGAAGTGACTACTGTGGTCCATAAACATCTACAACAATTCTTGATGAAGAATCAAAATATGTATGCGTTGTCACCCCTGAGGACTAAGATGGAATGCTTTGTTTCCAGTTAAAATAATCAATTATTTCCCAGTTAAAATAATCAGTTATCTAAACTCAACATACGAAGCACAGAAGCATTAAGCTGCGATTTTACGCTGGTGTTTTGTGTGAGCGTGATCGTTCCACGGTCGAGCCAATACATTTGTGTTATAACTTTAATATGCTGCAGCATAGCTCTAACAGGTGTGAAAGACGTAACTTTTACATTTGATTTGTTCCTTTTTGTTTTACGTTTCTGGAATTTAAAAACAATTATATCAAAGTTGAATTGATGCGGAAGGAAAAAACACAAGCAATTTGTCAGTGTCATGAAAATGTCAAATTACGAGAAGAGCAGAAAGAATTATTGGAATTCAGGTTTTGATTGAATCAGTCGCTATTCATCATTCAGAATATAATTTAAAGGACAGAAAATTTTAACCGTTGTTTTGAAGATTTTTACATGCTTATAAATTATATTTTTACTCTCAAAATATATAATATATATAAAAAGTGTATTGATACACAAACTTTCAGTCCACCTTATGGTTAGTGGCTCATGCAGTCCATAAACGCTGCAGCCAACTTAAAACAAAAGAGGCTAAAGACGCGTGGTCATCTCTGAGGACAAAGATGAAATGCCACACAAATTGTAATTATACTGACTGTCTATACCCTTAAATAAATACGTAAGGAGGTGTTTCCAACCTAGACAGACTCGTAAGCAGAAAGGAAATCCTAGCAACTAGTAGATTTTTTAACAAAAATTTTGAAGACAATACCGAATAACAAGCATAATATAATCACTTTGTTCTCTCAATATATAAAAAATATATCAAATCTTGATATATATACAAAGAAACATAAATTAGCTTTAATAAGAAAAGAGCAAATCTTGTAATACATATATTGGGTGTCAGTTGCAGACTAAGCTTGGTTTCAATGCGTTCAATAGCATCGTGATTTTGACATGACTCTTTTTCAAAGTTTAAGCAGAAAATACTATCGATAAGCTCACTATGATATGTTGCCAGCTTTGATAGCAAAAGTTAATAAACTTTAGTACTTTATTCATCCTCTGTCGCCCCTTACAATAATAATGATATAGGATAGTGAATAATATTATCTTCCGTACTTAGATGATTCCAAAGTATTCATTTACGACACCTACGGGACAAAATGTTATATTTGATTCTCTTGCCACAACTTTACATAGCGAAAATTGTTATGAGATAGTTATATTCTAAAACAAATGTGACTTATACTATATAAGTTGTATTTTAATGAATAGCTGTTACTTAATTCGAAATATTTTTCGCCTTACAAATGTGTCACTGTCATTCATTCGTGTGTATTCCACGACAGGTTGTTCCACTGTGTCATATAATAAAACCCGCTCAACTTGCTCAATTTTAGTCATGATTTTCCTGTTCACTCCCTCTGCATTGAAAAAAATCTACTCCTTTATTGATTCGCTCATTTTCTTCTACCCGCCCTTGCTTAAGTGGAAACGCAACATTATTCGAGACTGAGATAAGTTATAATGAGCAGTTGCGAGACATTCAGCAAATATTGTCTTAAATAAATTCAGTTGTAGTTTAAATCGTCTTGCTTGTAATAAATGTTCACGCAATTAGGCAACAAAGTTCAGTGCTCAAACATAGATCTGAGAACTAAAACTAATCCAAGGCCCAACTTCAGAATCTTTACATTATGTGGAAGTACATAAAATAACATAAACTATATAAACACTCACGCCTGTCACCCAGAGAGGTATGCAGAGACTGCGTACTTCCATTTGGCATGATTCTGGCATAGCTGTCTCGTCTCATTTACACTTATATGCCTACGCATGCATGCTCGTCGGTTAAGGGTATTCTTAATATGGTTCATCTTCAATATATCGCCAACTTGATCGGCAAACTTTTGCCTAGGGCGTTCCTTCCCGAATCTATTGTTCACTTCTGCAACATAGATTTGTAATGTAATTATTTCCTCATTCATTGTTTTTACATAACCAAATCACCGCATGATTCCTTTCTTATTGCTGAAAGCTTTCTTATATGTTTTGACTAAAATGTTACGTTCATGCAAGAATTTTTGAATTTTGAACAACTGTGTCTCTCTCAACTCCCTGGATAAATTGCCAGCGATGGTCTACCTCAATTTCTACGTCACCCATAAAATATACTTGTAAAAATTTATGCTTTTCGTTTTCAGCTGGAAAAAGTGAACCTATTCTATGATAAATTTGCCCTTGCACCGTAAATGTAGATGATAATCCCGGCATTATTATTTCCCGGTCAACTCCGATGGACGTCATTTGAAAGCATGAGTTATATTTCCGGATCCTGGTTAAAAAGCGCCGTGACTCATTAGCATCATATAAAAAGAGAGTTTTCAAAGGTTCTCCTAGTTCCCCAAGTAACGAAAGAGACACTTTGCCATTGGAACAGCACATGCTTGCGGTCTCATCTTTCCATTTTAAAGCGCTGCAAAATCGACCCGCCTTGTCCATCAGTCCGATAACAAATAACCTGTGATTTTTAAAATCATTCAACGGATCATAATTGAATGCTGCGTCATTAAAAACCGATCAATAGCTTCTTTGAAAATTTTGTCGACGTTCAGCTTGGAGCTGTGCATTTGCATCTCTTCGCGCCTGTGTCTGTTCTGGTGTTTCAAATGCCCTTATAGTAGATTGACGTTCAGCTTCCTCAATGAGTCTGTGTTGAGTTTCATCAGGTGTTTCCGCAGCTCTTAAGGAGGCCTGACGTTCCACTTGTGCGAATAGCCTATGCTGACTTTGAGCAGGTGTTTCAGTAGCTCTAAAAGTAGCTTGACGATCTGCCTGTTCAAGACGCCATCGCTGACTTTGAAAAGGTGTTTCAGAAGCTCTTAAAGTAGCTTGACGCTCTGCCTGTGCAAGACGCCTTTCCTGACTTTGAGGAGGTGTTTCGGAAGCTCTTAAAGCAGCCTGAAGCTCTGTCTGTTCAAGACGCCTTTGCTGACGTTGAGAAGGTGTCTCAGATGCTGTAAAAGCAGCCTGACGCTCTGTTTGTTCTTGCTTTCTCAGTTTAGCATCTTCTAAATATTCTAGCGATCGAGCTAATCTTTTCGCTTGTCTTTGAGAAGATACGCTTGAAAGGCTGGACTTACGTTTGTGAGGCATTATGAAGTAACAAAAAACCTATTTACAAAAAAACGTTAAAATACCTAAAAGGATTGAATAAAACTAAATTTACGGATTTTATCGCGTTTATTTCACTACTTTTACTTATTTTTAATTCCCGACGTTTCGGGTGCTTTACAGCAACCATGGTCACGGGGGGGGACTGAGATGTTTGACGTCCCAATGTCATAGTTAGTCCGGCTACCTTCAGTTTTTGAATATTAATTTTTGGTCCGATTTACGCAAAATGATACTATAAGCTCGTTTTGACAACCTGACCCCGCAGGCCCACCACCACCGTGTAGTCGGTCAATAGTGCGGTCCCGACAGAGTCGCGGAGGATAGAGCGAGTGGCGCATCGCCATACCAACACTCCTTTTACCCCATGATTCCGCCTTAGCTACAATGGTAAGGAAAGAGGACACCTCTCTCGCCGCAGCTAACCAACATTCATCCAATGTGGGCTCGCCAGGCCCTTTACAGTTGCAACCTACTATCTTCTTAGTCGAAGTAGAAAACATTCAAATGTCATATATTCATAATAGGAAATATTTAAATTAATGTATTAAAGTTGTTAAAGAAAAGTATGTAATATTACTATCTTTAAATATACGTCCCACTTTTGGACGCACGACTTCTTACATTTTTGAAAAGGTGATAAAGCAATTAGTCAGCATCACTGCTCCAGTGAGTGTCATTTTTTTATGAAACTGAGGTGACAAACGAACTTAAAGTCCACCGGATGGTAAATGGGTAACTGGATGTTGTGTCCCATAGATATCTACATCTATCCTCGATTAAGAATCAAAATGCAGATTATCAAGATCTTGATCCACAGTGAGATATAATAAAACTGCTCGACCCACTCTATTTCACTCATCATCTCTTTATGTTCCCTTCATATGCATTGAAAAATCCTTCTCTTAATAACTCCGCTCTTTTCCTCACCCTCACTTTATTTGAAACGCAACCTGGTTCGTAATTTAGATAAGTTATAATGAGCAGTTCCGAGAGGTACAATAAATATTGTCTTACAGAACTTTAACAAGTTAGAATTTAAATCGTCTTGCTTGTAATAAATGTTTAAACAATTAAGCAATGTAGTTCTGTGTTCAAACATAATGTATCTAAGAACTAACGTTACAATTTCAGAAGCTTCTAAATTACGTGGAAGTACATAAAATACCACAACCAATACAAAAACTCATGTCTGTCACCCAGAAGGGTAGGCAAAGTATACAAACTTCGACGATCGACTTCGAAGATCCGACGATCTACGCCTACATGCTCGTCGGTTAATAGTACCATTAATCCAACCCATCTTCAATACATCGCTAATTTGGTAATGAACTTTCCTTCCCGATTTACTCGTATACTTCTGCAACATAGATTGCTTTTAAATAACCTTCTATCCATAACTGGTAGGTCTCTATCAACAAAAACTAGTAATATTTACATGTGTGTGTTCGCGTAAATATAAGAAATTATTATAAAATGCTTTGTAACACTTTTCTCGTTTATTCTTTCTACATGATCAAATCACCGAAATATTCTTTTTATAATCCTGGTTACAACATTATCATGTATGCAAATGTAAGTGGAAGTACTTTATTAATTTTAGCTTTTTGAATTTAACTTTTTTAAAGCTAAATTATTTGACAGTTTTGAGCATGCTAAGCTATATTACGAGCTCAATGTAATTACTACAATGTAGTCAAAATAGATCAAAAACCCATCCCCATTATTTCTAACCTTGGAGATGGTTTTACTTTTCTTTTTAATTGATGTTAACTAATAATTATGTAAATTTTATAATTATCAATATAAAAATAACGCGATAACTTAAGTATCGCGTTTTATACATACAAAAATACATACTACCCTCCTGCTTTTTAAGTAGGTAACCGCCATCAGTGAATCTCAAAGGTCAAACAACAATCCCGCACGGAACAAGTATTTATATGGCCTATAAGTAATTGTTCCAGGTATGAATATCCTAGTGTGGGGGTAACGTTTTTTAAAAAATAAGAAGGCATTATCCTAAAAAATTGACTTTTTTTACCTGACTCGTTAATAATTTCTTTTTCCTATCAACTTTATTGATGCGAGCTTAGATTTTCCTGCCACCGGCTTGATAATTTGTTGCCCTTCTTCATCAAAAGATTTACAGTAGATAACGCAGCTGTAGGCTTTCACGGAAGCGTCACTTAATCCATGTAGCTCGATTTTTTGTATAGTGTTACTGCTACAGCTTTGTAAAGCGATGCTCTTAATAGTTTGCAATTTTTGTTGAATGGTTGACCATTAATGTTATATATCTTCCGAGAGAGGTTCATCCCAATTTGTTGAAGCAGTCCAAGCTTGTTGACATATGATTTTTACCTTCATTGTTACCGGAGACAGCCAAAGAAGTGAATCATATAATTTTGATGAGTCAGAAAGTAATGTTTTATGAGATTTTAACGCCCACACAAGGGCTTAGGGCAACTCTAGAGACGCTCCAAAGGGAGAGACAATGATGGTATGGGCGGCTGGGCTAGACCTCCGATTAATGAATCAGGGGTCCGTAAGCACATGTGTGCGGTGGTAGGGGGAGTTCATTGTGGATCTCACTTGGGCAACTCCTCTTGCAGCATTTGTATGCTGACGAGTGGTGGAGGAGGAGGTCACAACGACTGACCACCGTCGAGGAGCTGAACCGAGTCGTTAGCCGCTTGAAAGTCCAGAACACAGCACCGGATCCTGAAGAAATCCTGGGTCGTGCCCTAGTGCTGAGTCTGGCTGCCCTGGGGGACAGGCTCAGGCAGCTTAGACAGACGCAGACAGCTTTTACCAGCTATCTGCGGTATGCCACATTCCTCACAGCCTGGAAAGAGGCAAGGCTAGCCTATTGAAGAAGGAGGGCAGTGCTGCTGATCCTCCCTCTGTGTACGACCTCATATTCCTGTTGGATGAGTTTGGCAAATCGTTCGAGAGGATAGTTGCCACTCAGTTCAATAGATATCATTCGCGCGTCGGTTCCAATTTGGCTAATATCTAGTTTGGGTTCCAACGGGAGCGATCCACTGTAGACGCGATTATGTGCGTCCGCCCCTTGTGGGAACAAACAGTATCCCAGGGTGACGATTAGTCTTGATATCATCAATGCTTTTAATTCTCTACCCTGGAACGCAATCAGGAGGGCACTGGCGCATCATCAGATGCCCCCCTACCTGCAAGGTATTATCGGGGACTACTTGCGCGACAGGTACATCCTGTACATGGGGTAAGATGGTATTAATATCCGGAAGGTGATCAAACGTGGGGTTTCACACGGCTCGGTACTGGGTCCTATACTGTGGAAACACGCGTACGATGCGGTTCTGTGAGTTGACCTCCCCGATGGCGTTAATATTGTGTGTTATGCGACAACACATTGGTAATCTCCAGAGGGATAAATTTTGAGAGGGCCAAGGAGCTCGCCGAGTTTGGGACGGAAGTCGTTGTTGCCAAAATCCACGATAAGGGTTTAGAAATAGCCCCCAACAAGACCGAGGCTCTATGGTTCCATAAATTACCACGGAGCAGGGAACCACTCAACTCATGCGTGGGTGGGTCTGAAGTCAGAGTGCAGAGGTACATGAAGTACCTAGAACTCTACCAGGACAGTCGCTGGGGCTTCGAAGAACATTTTGAGCGCCTAGTCCCACGGGTCGAAAGAGTGGCGGGTGCTATGCATAGACTGCTACCCAAGCTAGAGGGACCGACGGAGGAGGTACGTCGCCTCCACGCGGGAGTTATACGGTCCGTAGCTCTGTATAGAGTGGGTTCATTGCCATAAACCTTTTTCTTGTTTATAATATTGGCTATATATATCATAGTCTAGGAAATATGCTGATATACGCCCGCGACACGTTCACTTCAATTAAATTATATTCATAAATATTTTTAGTACAATAAACACTACACGTAGGCGGTCACTATCACCATTATTATTATCATCGCCATAACAACCCATTAAACTGCACAACATAGGTCTATCCCCCAAAATACATCAACTTCCCGCATCTCTTACCAAGTCGTCACTCCATCTAGTCGGGGACCACTTTTTATTACATGGGAAAATGCCCACGCATACCCTAGAGGGGCCAAGGATAGGTTTTATCGGACTCGCACCAACTAAAACTCCATGGTGGTCCGCTAACTTCACCTCCGTAGCGGTCCGAGTCTGATACGTGGAGGCGATGGGGTCAACAATAACAATCACTCAAAAGCACTAGCTTTCCAGATACCAGTGGCAGATTTGCTTCCTAGTTCCGATGCCAACCAAGTTCCAGTCGCGGAGGGTAGGAAAAGTGGCATCTCGTAATACTGATACTCCTCTCCCCCCGCAGCCCCACCACCATCGCATCAACAGTGCGGCCCCGACAGTGTCGCGGAGGATAGGGCAAGTGGGGCATCGCCACACCAACACCCTTTTACCCCGTGATTCCGTTTCAGTTGCAACGGTAGGGAGGCAGGACCCCTTTCTCGCCGTAGCCAACTAACATTCATCCGATGTGGGCTAGCCAAGTCCACTAGGAGTGGCCACCTCGGGCCAGCTTAGTGGGTTCCTCATCATTTCCACGGGAAGCCACGGCTATAGAGGCTGCGCCTATGGATTCTCTATACTGAAATTATTGAAACGCTGTCTAACAAGCCCAATACATAGTTTGTACAGTTTTTTTTAAATAAAAAAAAGATTGCGTTCAAGAGCTCCTTATAACCTATGTCACTGACACAACTAAAACGAATCTAACGGCACTGCGTATCGTTTAACACAATCCGTCAAGTTGTTTAAGATTCACAGCTTGCCAAGGAAATATATATACATATTACATAAACACATACATTGATTAAAAACTTGTACCCAAAAAACAAAACCATCCTTCTTGGGTAGTCAGGTTAAAGAAGGAATAGTCTTAACAGATTATTAACTCTATGTAAAATTAAATTTCTTAACAACAATAGTCAGACGCTAAAACTTCCCGTAGGACCACAGCGTAACACTTACGAGTATCTCACAGAGCTACATTAATACGAAAATCTCCAAAGAATTTATATTGGCCTATTTTGTTAAACACAGCTAGTAACTTGCAAAACTTCCATACTTTAATGGTTGTAAGGCAGCTTAATAGCGAAACTTATACAGTTGCAACTTACTATCTCCTTAGTCGACGTAGAAAACATTCAAGTGTCATATATTCATAACGGGCAATATTCCAGTTAATATATTAAAGTTGTAAAACTAACAACATGTTACAGTCCTAAATATACGTCCCACTTCTGGATGCACAACTCCTTAAATTCTTTGGAAAGGCGATAAAGCAATTAGTCAGCATCACTGCTCTAGTGAGTGTCATTTTTTTATGAAACTGAGGTGACAAACGAACTAAAAGTCCACCTGATAGTAAGTTGGTAAGTGGATGTTATAGCCCATAGACATCTACATCGATCCTCGATTAAGATTCCAAATGCAGCAATGAAGATTTTGTTACACTGTGTGATATAATAAAACCGCTCGTCCCACTTTATTTTACTCATCATCTCTTTATGTTACCTCCATATCCATTGGAAACATCCACCCCTGAATAGTTTCGCTGTTTTCTTTTTACCCGCCTTCACTTAAATGGAAACGCAACCTGATTCGTGATTGATATTAGTTATAATGAGCAGTTGTGAGACATTCAACAAATATTTTCTTAGAAAATTTTAACAAGTTGTCATTTAAATCGGATTGCTCGTAATAAATATTTAAGCAATTAGGCAATTAAACAATGTAGTACTGTGTTAAAACATTGTGTTTCTTATAACTTAAGGTCCAACTTCAGAAGTTTTTAAATTATGGGGAATTACACTAAATAACATAACCAATATACTCACGCCTGTCACCCAGAGAGGTAGGCAGAGACTACCAACGTCTATTGGTCACGATCCTGACACAGCTCTCTTGCCTCCTCTATATCTATAAACCTACGCATACATGCTCGTTGGTTTATGATAAATTATTCTAGCCCATCTTCAATATATCGCTAGTTTAGTCGATAAACTTTCTTTCCCGACTCACTCGTACACTTCTGCAACATAAATTGCATTGTAACACTTTTCTCGTACATTCTTTCCACATTATCAAACCATTGATGTTACAACCACATTATCAAACCATGATTAAGTAAGGAATGCTTCGGTGGTTTGGTCATGTGGAAAGAATGAATGAGGAAAGAGTGACAAAGAAAATTTATGGTGCAGAAGTGAATGGCAGAGTCGGAAAGTGACGTCCTAGGCGAAAATTTATCGACCAAATTGGCGATTTATTGAAAACGGCCCAAATTAGGAGTACCCTTAACCGACGAGCATGTATGCGTAGGTGTATGGATGTGACGGAGGCAAGAGAGATGTGTCAGGATCGTGCCAAATGGAAGTCTGTAGTCTCTGCCTACTCCTCTGGGTGACAGGCGTGAGTGTTTATATGATGCATTCCTTTTATAATCCTGGTTATTTTAGCTTTTTGAATTATTTTTTTTTACTTTTTTTCAAAGCTGAATTATTTGAACCTTTTGAGTAGGTTTATTATATTATTTTTATTATTTTACCATATTACGAGCTTGATGTAATTACTTTTTTTTTGAAGATGAACCGGTGACTGCTTTATAGACATTCGCATTCTTAACGGCTTTTTTGCCGCTATCGATATAATACTAATAGGTAATTTCGCATCATGCATGATCATCTTCACCATTATCAACATTACTGCAGCTCTTCGCAAGTCCACTGCTGAACAAAAGCATCTCACAGGGAATGCCACCAAACACGGTTCTAAGCCGTCTGCATCCATCAACTTCATATTTTACAAGGTCGTCACTCCACCCTGTGCCTGGCCACCCTACGATTCTCAAAATTTACTGGTGCACTGCTACCTATTGATAACCTTTTAAACACATTACTTCTCTGTTCTTATAGCTATATATCGGCCACTTCGGCTTACTTATCCGCCATTTAATAATAGTCTACAATAATTTTGTGAATTCTTTTACTGATTACTAATATACCAAAAAAGATATTATTTCTTATATAGTGTAGTAAATTTATGTGTTAGTAAAGTGGAATAGTTATACAAACTTCGCTTTGTTTGTTAAATAAAAAAATAAGATGAATAAAATCTAGCAGGTAGGGATAATTTTATTTTGCCCTATCTTTTTCCTTTCGAGCTATCCACATTGATTCTATATGTCGTCACATTTCAAGCAAACCAGACTTTCTCAGCTACGGAGAAAAATTTCCCTAGAGAACTTACAACTAGGATGGATTTAAACATATCACTTTTGCGTTTACTCTATTCCAATTATAATTTATTTGTCGGTGTATAACTTCGTTTCAATAATATTTTATTAGTAAACAAAAAAAAATATGTGGAATATTATTTGTGTTTACAATACAAAATCGATGCTCTGTATTTTAATGATGCGAAGTTCTGTGGCAACACGTCTAATTCGAAAATGAAACTTATGTTCATTCTTATTTTTATTGTTTATTATAATAATAATACCTGTTTTACGCTGCTATTCTGACACCGTGATATTTCTCCGGTTCATTCACGATACAAACATAATATATCTGCAACATTACAACGTATAAGTTAGATATTATAATGCTTTAACGATTATATCGTTACTTATTCTCGAGATATTTGATATTTTGCACGCGTACACGCACAGACGCAGAAATTCACGCACACAAGCTCTGATGCTCTGACTATTCGCACTCCCGCACGTAATCATGCACGCAATTAGAATGAGTAAGAAACAAATTACGAGGCTCTTGGGTCGTATTTTGTTGCCCTCATGATTTTTGGGCAATGAAGCGTTATCTGAAATGGTAGTAAATGGTGATATTGAACGTCAACTAACGACTATGCATAGTCGTTAGTTGACGTTCAATATCATCATCGTCATAGCAGAAGCCCCGTTCTAAATCACGGGGAAGATTGCTGCCTAGGCAGAATACATCATTCGGCGGAAAATCTTCCATCTGAAATATAAAAAATGTTAAGATAATAAAAAGGTATAATACATAAATACATATAATGTCAGATGTGTATAAATATATAAATATACAAATATTAAAATAAATTTACATAAATATATTAATATATATTCACATATATGTTTTTATATTATAATATACATATTAAGAATATATATATCATCATCATCATCACAGCCCTTCACAAGTCCACTGCTGAACATAGGCCTCCCCCAAGTAATGCCACAAAGCACGGTCCTGAGCCACCTGCATTCATATATATATATATATATATATATATATATATATATATATATATATATATATATATATATATATATATATATATATATATATGTATATATATATAACAATTTATTAAGGAAGTGTTCCTGACCTTAATTTTGAACACATTACGATTGCTAGCCGTCCTGATTTTGAGAGGAAGTGCGTTCCAAAGTACAATAGATTGAATGTGGAAAGAAGAATGAACAAGTCCAGAGCTATGGGAGGGGCATAAAAGAAGGAGGTTGTTCATATAACGGAAGTTTCTCTCGTGACTAGCGCTAAGCAACTGAAAGTAAGGAGATAGGTAGGAAGGGGAAGTTGGAAACATCAGGATAGAATAAAGGGTGGTGCGTGCGCGCAAACTACGGCGTTGGCGAATCGAACCATTTTAATTGAGATCGACATGTGGATATATGGTCATACTTTCATAGATTGAAAGTAAATCTAATGCAGTTATTTAGAAGACGGTCATATTTCATGAGAAGATCTGCATTCAGGTCGAAATAGCACACATCATCATAGTCGATTAGCGAAAAAATTAAACTTTGCACAAGCGTTGTCTAGATTTCGGATGGTAGAAATTTTTTTAAGGCAATATAGAGTACGCAGGGTACTAGTGACTTTCTGGCTAACGGTCGTTGCTTGGGCTTTCCAACTCAAAGTGTAATCATTTAAATAAACCTATATCCTTTACAGTAGAACACAATTGAATCTTAGTGCTATTAAAAATATAGGAAGTAGAGATACTGTTTGCAATCTTTGGATCATCTGACGGCTACCAACTATTATGGACTGACACTTCGAAGGGTTGACCATTGGGCCAAACCTGACAGACCAGTTATTAATGTACTCAAGGTCTCTATTAATTACGTCCACTGCTATCGAAATATCTTCTATACTAGTTTGAATGTACGATTGTAAGTCATCGGCATACAGATGATCCTCAGACTGAAAGTTTTGGGTAATGAGATTAATAAATATAGAAAACAGCAAAGCAGATAATATGCCGCCTTGAGGGACACCAGCATGTATGTAAAGCCAGCTAGGTGATTGCTAATCGATGCGAACCGACTGCGGACGCCCTCGAAGATATGATGGAAACCAATCCATTGCGGGTGAGACCATAAGAAAGGGAAAGGATAGAAATTAGAATTTCATAACTGATGGTATTAAGGGCGTTCCAGAAGTCAACTAAAACCAACACAGTGACTTCAGGAGTGCGGAAACAATACTATGACCGGGCCTAAAGCCAGACTGCAATGGACTTAATTAGTTATTACAGGAGATAAACTGTGAAAATTGCTTGTAGACATAGGCCTCAAGGACTTTGGATAAGAAGGAAAGAATGGATATAGGTCGGAAATGATTTGGTAAAGTGGGATTTGGAATCTTGTGTAAGGAAATAGCGTAATCCTTACGCAACATTGGAGGAAAAACACCAGAATCCAAGCAGAAGTCAATAATGTGCGAGATAACTGGGAGGATATGGTCAAGTATGTAGATAATCATCCGGCGGCTGATGTTGTCGTAACTTACGTCATAAGATTTAATGGAAAGGATTGTCTTCTTAATTCCGTCCATAGCTACTGGAAAAAATTGAAAGTGATCAATTTTCGGACAAGGTAAACCCATTAAGTGTTCCGAAGTAAGACGTTTGGTCTGGTGATCAAGTGAACTGTTGGATACAAAATGAAAATTGATATCATCCGGAGCAGTCATATTCTGAAACTCACACCGTTTCACACCTATGGTTCCAAAGAACTTCCAGATATTAGCAGGGGAAGAAGATGAGATATTACTAAGAATAAATTGGCGTTTGGCGTTGCGTATCATTTGATTGCACTGATTCCTTGCAGCTTTATAAAGAGACCAGTTTTGGTCACATCGATCTTTTCTAAATTTGGTGAAAGCCCGATCCCTATGCCTCATCGCCATTCCAACCCTAATCGTCATCCATGGCGCAGGTGGATGTTTGATCTTCACTTTTTTAATGGGTGCATGTTAGGGAGTGGGTAAGAGGTAGAAGATGTGGCTTAAACCAAGTCTCCGAAATTAAGACGGCATGAATATCAGCATCGGTGAAAGCTTCAATCAGATCACTGTAGTGAATAGTTACGCTTTGTGCATTTATGTGACAAACATTAAACAGGGAGCGGGATTAATAGAATTTACGTCTCACAAAATCTCCTAGCGTTTCAGTAATAAAGCGGTAACTGCCATTTGATGATGTACAAAACTCATTGGCAGAAAGAAAAGAATCATCATCAGAACTCGTCTATATGTAATAGAATATATAAATAAATTATAATATAGACCTAAACGAAAATAATAAATAATATGGTATTATAAAAATTATATAACGTATAAAGTAGTATTTACTTCGATTGCCAAACTGCCATCCCTGCACCACCCGCCATCTAACACACTCAAAAAAAACAAGAGACTAAATATAATACACAAAAAAACTTAAAAAATTATTTGCAAGACAACTACAACTAAATTTTACTGACAATAATTGACAGAACTTAGAACAAAAAAAAGTATCATAGAGAAGTATTTTGTATACGACAAGTATACTATGTCCAAAAGACTGTATCCATTGTCATGTACTAATTTAAAAAAAATACGTGTGGCACTCGGTGACTGCCGCGGTAAAGCTATTGCATAGCATTTTTTATCAACTTATGCAATTATAATTATTTATTTATTTTATTTATGCAGTTAAGTCTTTGATATTAAATCAAGTTACACTTTTTGAGCGTGGTGACCGATAAGAAAACAATTTTTTTCTCTTATTGAATAAAATGAGAAGTTAATATTGTTTAAAATATTTTTAATATCTTACAATACATGTAGGTTATTCAGGAATTTTTATCATTGAGTTAGCAGCTAGTGTACACGCATACGTCTAGTCGCACGCACACAAACACCGTGCCGAAGTCTGCCGAGTACCGAAGTCTGCCGAACTGAAACGACGTTAGACGATGCACGGCTTTCAACGCCACACCTCCGTGCCTGTCGGAGTGGGGAGCGTGAGGTTTTTTCGTTACGGCGGAATAAATTTCTGGATTCGGTCCCCACGCTCAAGGCCCGCGATAGAAGCTATGCAATAGCTTAAAAACAATACCAGCGACAAAATTAACATGCTACAGTACAGATCTATTTGTCTATGGACAAAATATAACCAAAAGCAAAACCACTTAATACAAAAACAAAGTAAAACTTAACCTAAAATGTAATTTAAAATTTAAAGTTAATATGTTAAAATTATAAAACGATGTTAAACGAACAATTATACTAAAACTGTAAATAAAGTAATATAAAAATGTAAATAAATAAGAAAGAAACAAGCTTATGGTTACTTAAAAGAAAAGCCAGTTTTAATGTTAGAAATAGTGGATATAAAGTAATAAAACCATGTAATACTACAATATTGAATAAATTTAATGTTGTAGTTAAGAAAGTGGAGAATTATGACAATAAAACGTAATACTGCGGTGTTACTTATGTGGTTTAGAATTGAGTTGCGACGTTAAATCGCATCCTGCAATACGGTCGCCTTCTGTTGAGGATTCAGCAGCCGCCTTAGAGTGTTTTTGCGTAAGATTAATTAGCTTATCTAAGGTAGTGACTTTATGCCGGGATCCATCTGCAACTTTCACCACGATTACTTAATCTTGAGTCCAGCATGCACGCATGTCGAACTGCTGGCGGGCTTTGCCAAAAACAGTTTGCTGAGGCTTTGTCAAGAACTCCTTTACTGAAACTGGACAACCTTCCTCTTCTTCTTTTCTTTCAGTCTTCGTTCTCCATACTGATAACCTGAAGTGAATGCTAACGAATCTTACTAGGATTGTCCGGAGAATTTTTTTGGTGGCTACTCCGATTCTGTGGCAGACACTAATGCAAGATGCTGTGATGTCCTTCAACTCCATTTTGTGGATTATACTTAGAACTGTAGCCTTGCAGTCCTCCTTATCCTCTTCAGCAACACCTAGAAAAAGGAGATCCTTTCGTCGGTGCCTGGTCTCAATAGCGTCAACCATACGGGAGCACTCATTGATTTATTTACGGAGCATACCAAGCATAGAAAACATGAGTTCACGGAAGGTTCGAAACTCCTCAGCCACACTGATGTGTAATTACTGAGCTTCCAGTTCGGCCATTCTTTTTGGAAAACTTTCCCTCAAACTGTTCTGTGCAGTTCTAACCATCGAGTTTGGACATTGTGTTGTGCCAAGGTATATGAAATCTTAGTATGTTATGCTGGAGGGTGGTATATATAGATGGAATGGATTCACATATACACAGTTTTACAAATTTGATTACCAAGAAAATTGTGTTAATTAGCACTCAAATATTTAACAAATTATGTAGAATATTGTACTATTTAATTTAAAATACAAATTAAAATTTTACGTATGTGTTAACTTTTTATTCACCTACCGCCGAAAAAAAAGATGTCTTTTGTTGTAGATTGGAAACCTATCACAAAAAAAGTTATAAAAATAGATTTTATTTACTTTGTTGTCACACACATGACTAAGTTATGTCAAAAGAAAATTATATACTTAAAACCTCTTTATTGTTTACACCGACACATTGTTTATCTCCACGCTCTCACAGAATACCAACGTAAAATAATACTGTTTAAATAACGCTGCTGTGTTTCGTATGGTAAGTGTACAGAACCGAAGAGCCCCTTTTCTGAAGTCGAGTTATTCCATCTTAATCCTCAGGGGTGACAACGCATCTGTATTTTGATTGAAGTAAAGATGTAGATGTCTATAGGTAACAGTATTCACTTACCATCATGTGAACTGTGTATTCGTTTGGAACCCTTATTCTATATTAAAAAATAACTTATCGAAAAATCATTTTGATTTTACCAGATAACTGCTTTAATCTTATAATGATAATAAATTCCTAAATTTAAAAATTTAGGAATTCATTAAATTTGAATATATTAAATTTGAATGATCAAACATTGCAGATTAAAAGGAAAGTTTGAAAGTGTAAAGTTTTCGTATTAGTTACAAGCCTAAGCCATTATTTCTAATAAGAAGGACAAAAGTACGAGTAAGTTATTGATCAAAAGTGACTTTACAAGTTGTTAAAGTACTGTGCGACAATGTTTGTTGAATTTCTCGCGAGTGCTCATTATAACTTAGCTAAAGCACGGCGTAAAGTTTTGAAACTCATACCCGCTACAGTTAATAAACTGTTTCTACTAAAAGTGAAAGGTGGCAGATTTCATACCGATTTTTTTCGGAAAAGATTTAAAATTGTGAAAGTTAAATATTTCCTTAAAACTTATGTATTAATCAAGCTGTGTCGCGGCGTTCGAAAAATAATCCATCAGTAAGGATACAGACTTCCAATATATGGCAATATACTATTCATTATATCGCATAACTTGGGCTTTGTAGAGCTGGCTCCTCATCATCATTATAATTTTTATTAATTTCATCACCATAACAGCAAACTAAACTGCAGAACATATAGGCCTACCCCCAAGGACAGTCACAAAACGCATCGACTTTCCGCATCTCTGACCAAGTCGTCACTCCATCTAGTTTGGGACCGCCTTTTTACATGGGGAAATATCCACGCATATTTACCTCAACGTGTCAAGGACGGATTATGTCAGACCCGCACCGATTAAAACTCCGTGGCATTTAATTTTGTTGCATATTGGCAGAGCCACCGGAACTTGTTCACACACATCAGCAGCCCCACCAGCGCCGGCCGCCCCATGGCAGCCCCTCTTCGGGAAGAATTCTCCTCCCCCTTTTCTTTTTAAAGTAAGGAGCACCAGGAACATAAGGCGCGTCTTTGGCCATTGGGCCAGGGATAGCGAGCACTCGAAAGTACTAGCTTTTCTTATCCCAGCGGCGGTCTCTGACTTCGATTCCAACGAAGTTTAAACCGCGCAGGGTAGAGAAAGCGACACACCGCTATACCGACACTCCTCGCATCGCAGCCTCACCACTACTACGTCAAGGATGCGGCGCCACCAGAGTCACGGAGCATAAGACGAGTGGCACATCGTCGTACCAACAACCTCTTTCCGGGGAAGCGGATAACTCTCACGCCGCAGCCCACCAGCACTCATTCGAAGTGGGCTTGCCAAGCCCACCCAGTGTGGCCAGCTAAGTGGTTTCCTCTTTGTTTACTGCGGATGACCAAGACACGAATACTAAGCACTGGTAGGGACCACGACGAGGCGAGAACCCGTTCTGGGGGTGCTGCTGGGTGAGTTCTTATACCTATCTGCAGTTAGATTGACTTCGAAATTCTTTCTTCTCAAAATATAATTATTTTAATATCTCAAATTTAAAGTTATAAATCGTTAAAGCGCAAATTATACAAAAGTGGCATAAGGTGAAGGTACAGCACAGACGCGGTGCAAGCATGGTGCCGCTTCAAAACTTTGTCATATGAAATGTACGAAAACGGCGTGTTATGAATTTTTTTTCGTGGCACAGGCATGCGGTTTTTATTTGGTCTATTCCTGCGCTTTGGCCGTGCCGTGCCGCTTCATATCATATCATATCGTAAACACTCACGCCTGTCAACCAGAGGGGTAGGCAGAGACTACGGACTTCCATTTGACACGATCATGACATACCTCTTTCGCCTCCTTTACATCCATATATCTACGCATACATGCTCGTCTGTTAAGGGTACTTCCAACGTGGCCCATTTTCAAAATATCGCCAATTCGGTCGATAAACTTTTTTCTAGGGTGTCCTTTCCCGACTCTGCCGTTCACATCTGCCATATAAATTTGCTTTGTCACTCTTTCCTCATTCATTCTTTCTACGTGACCAAACCACCGAAGTATTCCTTTCTTAATCCTGGTCACAACATCATCTTGCCATACCACATTTATCTCTTATCACGCAATTTCTCACCCTGTCATTCAGATTCAACCCTAACATACTCCTTAAAGACCGCATTTCTACAGCATTTATTCTACTTTCATGCTTATTCTGCCATACCCAGCTTTCACTACCATACATTAAAGTAGGGACTAACACAGCATTATGAATTACCATACGTGCCTTTTTTGATACATACTGGTTCTTCATAATAGAGTGTAGTGCCCCATTCACTCTATTCCCTGCATTTACTCGTCATTCTATATCCTTATCATATCTACCATCCCTGCTAAATACATATCCCAAATACACAAACTCATCCACTTGCTCAATTAACTCTCCTTCTATTCTTATTTCACATACGTTTTGCTTTCCTCTCTTTCAAACACCATCAATTTCGTCTTACTTTCGTTCACTTTCATTCCCCTTTCTTTTAATGCCCAGTTCATTAATGTAATCATCATTTGCAACTCAGCCGCCGACGATGCAAATATGACTTGATCATCGGCATATAAAATGCATTTGGCGGTTAACTCGCCCATTCTTAACCCACATTCTTCATCTTTCAACGTTTGCAAACACCTGTCCATAAATAGGTTGAACAGCCAAGGGGAAGCCACACAGCCCTGTCTGACACCTTTTCGGATGCCAAACCAGTCCGAGTAGACCCCATTGATCCTGACACAACTACTAGAATCCCTATAAAGAGACCCCAATGCCTGTATCAAACCAGCGCTCAACCGATATGAGTTCAGTGTTTGCACTAACAAATTCCTGTCCACTCTGTCATAAGCCTTTTCCAAGTCCATGAACGCACAAAAAACATTCTGGTTTTTAGCCAAAAACTTCTCCGCAATGATGCGCATGGAAAAGACTTGAACTGTACACCCCATACCCTTTCGAAAACCCGCTTGTACATCCCAAATTTTTCCATCAGTTTCTTTCATAACTCTTTCAATTAACACCTTAGCATACAGTTTACCCACAATACTAAGCAACCTGATACCACAGTAGTTTTTGCAGTCCCGCTGTGACCCTTTTCCTTTATATATTTGTACTATAACTGCTTTACACCAGTCATCCGGTACCTGTTTTAATTCCCAACACAAATTAAACAAGGTGTACAGCAGGCCTGCCACCACACCCTCTCCAGCCCTTAGCATCTCGGTTGATACTCTATCATATCCAGCTGCATTACCTGCTTTCATGCTTTTCATTGCTTTCATTATTTCATCTACACTTATCTCCATACCCTTTTCCACTTCTTTCGGAATTTCTTGTTCATTTAATTGAGACGACTCTTCACTCATAAACACGCTTTCAAAGTATTCCTTCCATCTGTTTAAATTCGAAACTTCATTATTCAGAATACATCCATTCTCGTCTCTTATAGCATAAATTATAGGCTGTAATTGTGTAAGTGTATTTCCCCTGGCAGTTCTTACGAGTTTGCAGAACATTTTTATATTAGCCTGGAAATTATCAGATATCCTTCTATCATTCTTATCCGTTCTTTCTTTCTTTTTCCTTTCAACTACTTCTTTTACTCTCTTATTTAGACGTCTAAATTCTGCCTTTTTTTCTTTCAATCTCATCATTCATACCACCAGAATTACCAGCTTTAGTTGCTAGTAAATCTAACCATGCTTTCTTCTTTGATTCAACTTCCACTCGTACCTCATCATCACACCACAACGTATACCTTTTCCTTTCATTTGTTCTCTTACTTACACCACATACTTCGGTGGCTGCATCCACCAAACCTTTCTTAATATTATCCCACACAGTATTCAAGTCTAAATCATTCATACACAACTCATTCAAACACCTAATATTTTCTCTCAGTATGCATTTATACTTCTCTTTCACATCTTCATCTTGTAACTTCTCTATTCTTATACGCTGTAACGCAGTGATAGACACAGATGTTCGACGCCGCCAACGCTTGAAAAGTCCATTAATTCGACATAAGACCAAGTAATGATCCGTCCCTACGTTGGACCCCCGGTAAACCCTTCTTGCCGTGCCGCTTCTGTATAATTTACGTCTATAAGTGAGCAGCCTATGAGCTCCATATAGTGAAAATATCAAAACGCTTTATAAAAAAGCCTAAGGTGCAAATTATACAAAAGTGGCATAAGTCGAAGACACGGCTCAGGCATGGCGCCGTTTCAAAACTTTTTCGTATAAAATGTATGAAATTGGCGTGTCGTGAATTATACTCAGGCGGCGCGACACAAGCATGTCCCTTTTTATCCGTTCCATTCTTGCGCCGCGCCCGTGCTCTGCCTTCGCCTCATGCCGCTTCTGTATAGTATGTGTTTAATAGTTTGGACAGTAATTAAAAAAAAACAATTTCGTTCAAGAGTACCTTAAAACCCATGTCACTACCACAACTAAGACGAATCTTATGACACCACGTAATGTAATAGCTTCAGAGCTCGCCAAAGTAAAAGCCATACATATTATATACTGGCTGTACCCGCGACTTCGTTTGCGTGGAATCAGTAAACAGTTTTGCTATTCCATGTGATGATGATATATTTGTAAATTAAACTGTCGTGAAGACTTAGAAAGACACTAACCTGTATGAAAACATTCAGTTAGTTGGTCAGACAACAACACAAATAAAAGAAACCACAAACGAACCAAGAAACAAATGGGGCCAACTGTATTGTGTATTATTTTGTAAATAAACAATAAAATGACCGCAATAACGTAATCCCTAATTTGCTCCCAAATTTCTCTAGCCAATATTTGGTTACCATACAACAAATAAGATATTGACCTAAATAAGCAAGCACTATCACTAATTGTTAATATTGAATAATCACTAACAAAATAATGAAATTGCGTGAGTATTTTGTCTCATCCTGCAAACAAAATAAAAAATAAAACTAAACTAAACCAAGGAACGTTTTTTGCCTTTAAGTAAAAGATGCCATCGGGCTTAAAACCAGTTGGGTTTTCTATCAAGAAATCCTCAGTAGCAGCCCGGAGTCAAGGGTTTAACAGTGTTTCATCGTCATGCCTCAGAAAGCACGTAAAGCCGTTTTATCAGTATCTGATCTCACTATATCGGATTGCTAACTCAGACAATGATAAAGAGAGATGTTTTTTATATTTTGTAGGTTAATAAAGACAATAGGGACAGATTTTTTTATATTTCCGGATAATAAGTATTATTCATAATTATTGTAATTTCGTTTTACGGATTTCCCCACCACCATGCAATTGAAAACCATTTTTTCTGCACAAACAATGTATTAAACTTTAAGGTGAAATATGAAGAAAAGGAAAAAAGTTGAATTATTTTAAGCCTTCATTTTAAAAAAAAAAAGTACTAATTTTAAAGTTACAAATACAATATTTTTCATACAAAATCTGAACCCTTGTTTTAAAACCGTAAGAGGCAAATTTTAATATTTTATTACTTTATAGCAATAAATATTTTTCTCCCTTACAAATTGAACATTATCTACCATATAAAAATTAATAAATATATATATATATATATATATATATATATATATATATATATATATATATATATATATATATATATATATATGGGGTAGATAATGTTCAATTTGACAATTGGAAGGGAGAAAAATATTTAATGCTATAAAGTAATAAAATATTAAAATTTGCCTCTTACGGTTTTAAAACAAGGGGTTCAGATTTATATATATATATATATATATATATATATATATATATATATATATATATATATATATATATATAATATTTATTAATTTTTAAATACCGTACTCTCAGTAAGTATCGAGTCAAACTCAGTACAGTATAGTATCTATGACTAAGAATATGAAGAGTATATTATAGTAGATACACAGTGAACAGTGACATCTGTTGGTAAATGGCAAAACTAAATTGCAAATTTAAGCTGTGGCAAATTAAACAAATGCGAAATTAAATGCAAATCAAATTAAATTTCATTCTGTTCGTTTTAACCATGTCCAATATAAATTAAATTTTATAAATGTTATTACGAAATAAAAAATATTCATCTGATATAAAATAAGATTTTTTTCAAATTTTAAGTACCTATTAACTAAGCAAATAAAAATGTAAATTATTAATATGCAATTTATTACTAATTCCAAATTTTAAACTAAACGGAACAAATGCGTCAGAACGGCACTATGGACTCTTCCTCGCTCCAAGAAGTATGAGATATTGAGTATATTGAATGCCTACAATGATATCTTTTTTTATATATACATTTCATTGTATGCATATACTTAGCCGTGGACCATGTTATATTGGCTGTATATTATAATATATAACCCGCTTCTTCGATTTCGTAATCGGGTTAAGCGTGCATGATAGATCGCGGAAACTATGCCAAACATTCAGATAATATAAATTAATGATGACAAATATGAGGCAATCAATGGGGAGGCCTATGTTCAGCAGTGGACTTTAAAATACTGTGACAGTTATTGGATAAAAGGATAAAGCATATTTGCTGGTCCCATAAAAACATTGTGTTGAAAGCAGCAAGCAAAGTAATATATAAAGTAGTAAAGTTTATAAAGAAAAGGAGACAATCATTTTTGGGCCCACTAGAAATGTTAACGTCGTTTAATGGTATTTACACCAAAAAAAAGACACCAAATTATAATAGTAAATGGCCTATAGATTTTTCGAAAATGTAAACGGAAACAAAAAATCTGAAAAAAAAAATTAGTTGTTTTGACATTCGTGTTCTGATCATTGGCTAAGGTAATGTATATGTAATATTTAAAAAAAATATTGTCTTAGAGATGTACCGTGATAACTCGGAAAAAATCGAATGGAGTTGAAATTCAGGTAACTCGATTTTGAGCTCGAGTTAAACAATTCAAATTAGATGAACGAAGCTGTGTCAATATGTCACAAATTATTTTTATAATTGTTCTTCCATACAACACAATTATTATTACTACACTTAATAGGTAGTTATATATTATTTTTGGTATGCGTATCGATATCTTCATAAAATAATATCACTCTAACGTTATGACGTAAGTCTTAATGTTATTAATAATTTGACTATCCAAAGTATATATAATCAATTTATATTATGTATAACATAAATTGATACAACATTATATACATATTACCTAATATCAATTTATTTATATACATAATATATCAATAAATTGCTCGAATTAGTAAGTCGATTTAATCACTAAATTGTAGACAAACACTGCATTGGCCGTAAGATAAAGATGCGATTCGAGTAGAGTTTTGTGACTCGAGCCACTCGGGTTAATTTACGAGTATGTATGTATGTCATTCTAGTTGTACACTAGTTTTTGAGTAAATCAACTATTTACAGAAAAGTTTATCACTAGAGTTGAGAGTAGCGATTACTTTAGTTAAACAATTTTTAAATATGTACCTTTATAAATAAGTAATATGTGAAATTAAAACTATAAATCAATATTATAAATAAAACTAAATTCAGGTTTGTTTACAACATGCCAGATGCAAGTTTGAATTTGGATGCAACTTGTGATGTCACCCGCAGCGACTTATTATATATACAAGTAAATTAGTGAAGTAATATCTATATAGCACCCTCTGAATCTATAAGATGCGCCGAGTTAACTCGGTAACTCGGTAAAATTTATTTTCTATCGATTATCGAGTTGGACAAATTCACTCGATTCACTCGGGTGAAATAAAACATAGTTGGAGTCGCATCATTATGGTAAGAACAAAATGGAGTTTTTATTTACAAGCATTATTAAACTAATGTTTAAGAAAATATGGATATTATCAATTATCAGAAAGGTTAGCCAAATATTAATTGACACAAGTACGTATGTTTTTATCTTTATAGTTTTTGTGGTAAAATTCGCAAATAGAATATAAGAGTTTATTAATTTACACCTATTCTAGGTTGTGAAAATCTATTATTAAGTTTGTATATTTTACCTAAAACAAAATAAATACAAATAATAAACAGGTCTTAGAACCTTATTAGTTTGTTAAAAGTGACAAAGTATTAAGTTTATTTTATTAGTAAAATCTAAATTAAATACATAATAAATAGAATAAATGCACAAAATAATTTATTATAATGTTAAAAGAAAATTAGAATCTTTGGGTCGAGGGACTTAAAGAGGGTTTTGAAGAGCAACTCATATAACTACATTTGTGTACAAATAGGTACCTTATGTATTCAGCAAGTTGCTAAATGGCTTTTTCGTTAAGCCAGACACAGATCCTGGATTTATACCAGCCATAGTAGATAGGAAATATAAATGTTACATAATATATTTATGTGTAAAAAATGTAGTAATTATTTGTACTAGAAGCAAATATAAATATAAGTTTAATAATAATAGTTTGCATAAAAAAGTGTAATGGTTGTATCTATTATGCTTAGACAGCTGTGTTGTTCACTGTGCAGAAAGGAATATTAATTTGTCATCTAGAATCAGATATAATTAATATAACAATAATATCTTTGTCTCATATGTACATGAAACCAGTAAAAATAAAATGTGAGACAACTTTTACGTGGTTGAATATCATAGATGTTGATCAGTAATTACTGCTCCTGTATTTGATCAGCTGGAGCTGATTAATGCTGTATAGTTTATAATAATTTCTTTATTATTTAACATATGAAAAGGCAGATATAAGAAAATGCTTACAGAAATATGTAAATACAGTTTATTGACATTGAAGGCATAGTCTCATATCTCTTATTATTAAAAATGTCCTTTTATTTCCTATATAATATAGAAATAATAATATATTGATTAGAATTATTATTTAGTTAAGACACCTTTACAATTGTCATTAACTTCTTTTCAGGTGGATCGCTTAGAACAAATCTGTATGCCGTGCAGGCTGAAAGCTTGCAGAGACAAAAAAGTGTATGGATATTGAAGACAACAGTCATATCATATCTCTTATAATTGAAAATTCCTTCTGATTGCTTACAATATCATAAATGTACATGTTACCATCAAGTTATTTTCAAAAAACCTTCAGAAATATATCTAACACTAAAATGTTTCTACCTATGTCCGTTATAGACAAAACATAAGAAACCATCCAACCAATTTCAATGAAAATGTTTGTGTGTATTTGGATGGATCCCTAGATGGTTTATATTTACATTTGGACCCGGTAGACGGCACTGTTGTCGAGATCCATAAATCACCAGTGCTGCAGCTGAGCCGCATCGCTAGTAATAAATACATTTAAATTAAGCCTGTGTTTTTGTAATCCTTACACAAACAGTTTGAAACATCTTACTTCCTCACTATTTATCATTGTGTAATAACATAGATAAGGCATGTTAATTCCTAGTCATTTTATTATGATGTATACTACTTACTAATCAACCAAAACATATTAAAACAATGTCTTAACACCGCTCCTGTCTATATATGTCAGTCAATCATCAAAGTTCAAAAAATTTATTAAATTAAGTTTGTATAAAAGGGGTTATTATAGTATAAAGGAATTTATGGCTGACAATAACCCGTGGGTAAGGTGATCGCTACCAAGCTATTTCTAATTTGTTCTGTGTTGTTAATTATGACATACATGATTGTAAGCTGCCTTTTTTTTTTAAAAGACCCACTGGGTATTTTGCTGGTTCTCTTCAAGTCAGAGGTTTTTTCCGAACCAGTGGTAAATTAAAAAAGTGACTTTCAATAAGTATTATTTATAATCTAAATTGAATAAAAGGTTTCTGTTTCTGTAACTACTACTGTTAATAGAATACTTAAATAAATTATGATTTACAATAATAAGTAGTATTAACTACATTATATTTTGTTTTTTGTAATACAACCAGTTTAAAACATCTTACTGTGTGTTGGTAATATCATAAATATAAATAGACATTATCCCCTAGCCATCTTGGTATTTAGAATTACACTCACAATCAATCAATACATGTCAAACTTAGAATCCATACGACATTTGTGCATAGACAGGCACTATGTTTTGCCGGAACTAGTGAAAGGTTTTACATCGATTTTAAAATATTTATAAATGCTGAATATATCTACAGCTTAGTTTTATATGTACTATTATTCAAGTGTGCACTATTTTAACTTATAATACCGATGAATACTACCAGAAAATCGCTTTCAGTTTGTTTTTAGGTTATTGTTAGATTCATATTTTATTTGTTAATTTCTCTTTGTAATACAACCAGTTTAAAACATATCTTACTGTGTGTTGGTAATATCATAAATATAAATAGACATTATCACTTAGACATCTTGGTATTTAGATTACACTCACAATCAATCAATACATGTCAAACTTAGAATTCATACGACATTTGTGCATAGACAGGCACTATGTTTTGCCGGAACTAGTGAAAGGTTTTACATCGATTTTAAAATATTTATAAATGCTGAATATAAGTACAGCTTAGTTTTATATGTACTATTATTCAAGTGTGCACTATTTTAACTTATAATACCGATGAATACTACCAGAAAATCGCTTTCAGTTGTTTTTAGGTTATTGTTAGATTCATATTTTATTTGTTAATTTCTCAGGACTCCGTTTAGATGGAGTAAAACTAATAATTTTATTGTAATCTATGGATTATAAGGAATAAATCGACATGCATTTCATTGATAATCTTTAAAATTTGTAGTGGGCCCATTCTCCATAGAAAAATTGATTGTCTCCTTTACATATTATGCGTCCTTCATATTTCGTTAATAATGAAACCTTATGGTGCTTGAAGATACTATTTGCGCCATCTATATAAAATTATGGTACCTAGTTAAATTATTGTTACAGTAAAATAAAAATTATATAATATTTAGAAAAGAACGGGTAGGGATAATGTTAAAAAAACTAAAAAATCGGGTAACGTAATTTTTCTATTTCACGACAACGTAGATTTTAAAACTTTTGGAAGTGCAAAAGGGAAGTATAATATGTTTACTGCCAAGCTTATTTATGATTGATATGATCTTTTCCGAAACCAAAAATTTATTAACAGCTCTTTTAAAGTTTGATTTATTATGTTGTAGGTACTCGGCGGTTAAGAAAAAAAAACTATAAGCACACCTTAAATTTAATAAATAATTTGCACAACACCATCTATGGATGACATTGGTTATAAGACAATATTTATTAAGTTATTCTTTATTACTATTTGTACTGTTATATTATTGTAGATCAGTATTTTACATTATTTAATTACAAAACGTCCTTGATCACTCAACGCCGAAACTACTGAACAAATTCGTATCCATATTTCGTACCAATACTTCAGAATATTAATCATAACTTTTGATAATATGAACCGATGTTAATAAAATAAATACTAAATTTAAAACGGAGACATGTTTCACAATTTTGTTAACGTTTATTTTGATATAAATCAGTACTTTATATATGGTACGCTAACAAACAAACAGACAGACAATTCTAAAAATGATAGAAATGTATTCAGTTACTTATTTTCAGTCCATCTCAATTAATTTTTATTATATTATACATTTTTATTATATTATGTATAGATAAAATGCACTCAAATAAAATTACCTTACCCCTTTCTTGGCAGTTAAATTATAGAGGGAATATTTTTTACGGATTAAAAGTTTAACATTTCATATTAAAGTGTCGTGTGAGAATTGTTGGAAGTGGACATGTATATCTTTTTTTAAATAATTTCTTTAATAGCGACTCTTAAAAATTTAACTTTGTGCCTACTCAGTTAAGAGCTTTTAAAGTGCGATGTAACACTACTACTCCTTAGTATCAATACTTGTGTTTATCTCATTCTGCATCACATCTGAGAGTTGCAACTGAAGGACGCCCGCACCTCACCCCCACAATACTGTTACGCGCTCAAGTCGACGGCACTAGCGCCATCTAGTCTCGAACCGAAGAACTAAACTTCTTGAAGTCGAAACACGAACTCTCGGTATCTTGCGCGTGTTTACTTGAATATTCTGGATATTTCGCTGCTAATTTATATAAATAGGCGCTGCAAGATGCGATCGGGGAAGTATTCAATTCGGCGAGACAAGCGAAGCTTCGGAGCGGAATAAAGTGAATCAGTGTGATTAATTATTGGTGTTTTAAGTTTTAATTTGTGTAAAGAAAATTAAAGTGTTAATTTAGGTAATTTTATCGGCAATTTTTATTGTCACGAACCTCAAGCTCGTAACAATTGGTGTCAGAAGTGGGATTGCCGATTTTACCTAAGGAGAAATCAGAGGGTGTCCGTACCCGAAGTCAATGCCAGCAGGAGACGGACCAGAGGAGGTTTGGTGGTGCAACGCCGCAGACGTCGGAGGGCCAACTGCCAGCCACGGAGGCTGCCGGTCCGTCAGTAGCTCCTACATCTGCAGCACCTGACTTAGGTGCTCTGATGGCGATGCTACAGGAGCAGCTGCAGCGCGGACGAGAGGAACAGGCCCGTCTGTTGAAAGATCAGCAGGAGGAACAGGTTCGTCAGTTGAAAGAGAAGCTGCAGAGCGGACAAGAGGAACAGGCCCGCCGACAGAAGGAACAGATGCTCCTCATGAAGGACATTCACGCTACCTTTGCGAAAGAGATAAGGGGGTGAAGGATAGGGTTGCTCAACATGACAACCGCCTATCGGAAGCTGAAACCCGAATCGAAGAACATAAAACCCGAATCAACCATGTGAACAATCGGGTTAACAACGTGATGGCTGACGTGAAGAAAACGCTGAACGACCTCAAACTTGGGGATGGAACTACAGCTCCCGTAGTAGCTACAGCACCTTCGCTACGTGGATTCAAAGTGCCGCCGTTCGACGGGACTTCTTCCTGGTCGGCCTACAAAATCTAGTTCGAGGCTGTCATGGAGGTAAACGGCTGGAATAAAAGCTAGGCCATGACTGCACTCACCTTAGGCCTGCGCGACCAAGCCTTAACCGTGTTGGAAGCTCTCGGTAAGAAAGTGACCTACGAGCAGCTCCTTGAGGCATTGGAGGCGAGATATGGTGACGCTCACCTGGAACACGTCTTTCGCGCGCAGTTTAAAGATCGCGTGCAACGCAGCAACGAAAACCTGCAGCAGTGGGCCCTTGAGGTGGAGAAAATGGTTCGAAAAGCATACCAGTCTGTACCTGCGCTCATTGAAGGGAACCTGGTGCAGACATTCATCGACGGTATCCGCGACCTGGAAGTCAGAGCTTCTGTGAGGCTCGGGTACCACGAGACGCTTAAGGACGCCTTGGCCCATTCACTGGAGGTAGAAGCCGTGCGGCAGGATCATCGTTCCCATCGCGTCAGGGAGGTTGCAGCAGCTACAGTTCACGACCGCAACAAAGGATACAGCCCTAGTTGCTATGGCTGTGGGGAAAAGGGCCATCTTCGATCCAGCTGCCCTAAGCGAACCCTAGAAAGGGAAGGTGAACGATCTCAGGAGGGTAGTGCGGCCAACAACACCGCCCAGCAGCAGCAGGGAAACGTGTAAAAGCCAGAACTGCGGGGCGGGTGCTGGCTGATGTTAAAAGAGCCCCAAGGATCTCGATCTCACAAACCCACGATGGGAACAGTCTAATCATCAAGGGCGAGGTCAACGGAATGCCGTGTAAACTGACCATAGACACTGGAGCCTCTCGTACGGTTGTTAGTTCCCAACTAATAAGTCAGTTCCATGGGGACTCCGCATACAACCGTTTTTGTTGTCATACCGAAGCGCTGTTCACGAAAGTACAGCAGTGGCACCAGCTTTCGCAAACTTTGGAAGAGAATTACGGCTGCCTGCAGACTTGATCACCGGGATACCACCTGATGCTCCACGCAGTATAACCGATTATGCAAATGACTTGCGGAACAAAATGAATGACGTTTATGAGCACGTCAGAAAATCGGGCCAGCAAATGTCTGAAAAGATGAAAACCCGGTACGACCGCAAAATGAACAATAAAGGGTTCGACGAAGGTTCAATTGTGTGGTTGCACAATCCAGTCCGCAGCAAAGTGAAATCTCCTAAGCTTCAAGCTAAATGGCACGGCCCGTACCGGATTGTGACCAAGATCAACGATGTAACCTACCGGATACAGAAAAGCGCAAGAGGGGCTCCTAAGATCGTCCATGTGGATCGCATGGCGCGTTATTATGGGGCCGATAATGCTCGGGACGAGCATGTCTTAGGAGGGGGCAGTGTTACGCGCTCAAGTCGACGGCACTAACGCCATCTAGTCTCGAACCGAAGAACTAAACTTCTTGAAGTCGAAACACGAACTCTCGGTACCTTGCGCGTGTTTACTTAAATATTCTGGATATTTCGCTGCTAATTTATATATATAGGCGCTGCAAGATGCGATCGGGGAAGTATTCAATTCGGCGAGACAAGCGAAGCTTCGGAGCGGAATAAAGTGAATCAGTGTGATTAATTATTGGTGTTTTAAGTTTTAATTTGTGTAAAGAAAATTAAAGTGTTAATTTAGGTAATTTTATCGGCAATTTTTATTGTCACGAACCTCAAGCTCGTAACAATACTAAGATACGGCGTAATATGTCTTGTCTTATTACTCCTGGCGCATAAATATGCGTGTATGTGCGCATGCATAATATCTAAGTTACAGAAAACTCCACCTAAGTGCCAATCAAACCCAGATATAGGTAAGTGTAACTGCATTGTTTGCTAACTATTTAAATACACGTAAGCGTTTCACTGAAGGGAAGGAAGGGATGACTCGGAACTTCTGTTCACACTTATTGACGAACTTTTTAATACATTAGACCTAAAAATTATGGAAACTATTACAAAAGCCTAAACACAACCATTTCCGAGCTGCGAGATGAGAACATTAATTTAAACCAAGGTGTTAAGAATTTAACAATCACTTATCGGAGGTCGATACTACTTTATCCGATCATGAACAGTCAATATTGTGTGATACACGGTGTGACGGCCCAATATTATTATTAATGATTAAATTCAATATAAAGGGGCGTCAAAAATAGTCTTAAAAGATATATATTAAGCAATTAAGTTAAATTAATAAACATAAAGTTAATATATTTCAGACATTATCCCAATAACATAGTAAATTAAAGGCAAAATTATTGTTTTTCGTAATAAATAAATTTATTTAAAAACTTGAAAAAATATTTAAAATAAGATAAATAATAGAAATACAAGTCAAAAAATATTATAAAATTAAGTTAAATAACGTTTATAAGATAATTAGAAAATTTGTTAAAAATTGTTTGAGGAGCTGCCGGAGATACATTCCTGCAGTTGTACATATATATGGGGTGGTCGGGAGCCCGACTGCCTGAAGTACTGTAGCACAATGACTAGTCCTATATTAGGGACTTATGATATTAAACTCAATGATACAAAAACAATACTAAAGAAGGTCTCCATGATGAATTTGCATTACAATAGTAGGGTCGTGGGTTCGAACCCTATATATTAATGACTTATGAAAGTAAGGTCTATGATCCAAGAGCAATACTATAGAAGGTCTCTATGATTAATATGCATTACAATAGTAGGGTCGTGGGTTCGAATCCTATATATGAATGACTTATGAAAGTAAGGTCTATGATTCAAAAGCAATACTATAGAAGGTCTCTATGATTAATATGCATTACAATAGTAGGGTCGTGGGTTCGAATCCTATATATACATGACTTATGAAAGTAAGGTCTATGATACAAAAGCAATATTATAGGAGGTCTCCTTGATGCATAAGCATTGTATGGGGTGGTCGGGTGACTGACTGCTCCTAGTACTGTAGCAAAATGACTAGTCCTTATTAGAAACTTGAAAAGGAATATTATGGTGGCGTGTGTGCTGCTTCACGAGCAATTAGTCCGAGGTAAACTTGGACTCGCTAACCGATTTGTCCTAGACATATCTTCTTAGTGCCGGTGGTAAGCGGGTTTGTTGTAGCAATACGGCTTTCCCGTGGACATCGCACACCCATACCGTTTGTGGGCGGCGTAGTAGCGCATAGCGATGCGTCGTCTATATTTCGGATTGGGATGATGAGTGTGTTTGGTAGCACTTTTAAGTGTAACAGGCATACTCAACTTCATGTCTTAGTGCATTAGCGCTATGATACGTAGAGTTTTGTTCATTGGCGTCTTAGTAGCGTGCTACTATGATACGTTGGTGATATTTTTTTATATAACAACAATACCAAATTTGTTACCAAAGTCGATAGGGATCATGTGGGTGTATTGTGAGGGGGCGCCACCCGTATGATAGTTGCATTGATGCTTACTTCTACTTGCGGTATTGCGTCTTGTGATGGATCTGCGGGTGTGCTGCGCCTGATTCGACGCATTCTTGTGGTTCTGGTCGATGGAGGTATACAATTAGCATCTTAGTGCCGGTGGTAAGCGGGTTTGTTGTAGCAATACGGCTTTCCCGTGGACATCGCAAACCCATACCGTTTGTGGGCGGCGTAGTAGCGCATAGCGATGCGTCGTCTATATTTCGGATTGGGATGATGAGTGTGTTTGGTAGCACTTTTAAGTGTAACAGGCATACTCAACTTCATGTCTTAGTGCATTAGCGCTATGATACGTGGAGTTTTGTTCATTGGCGTCTTAGTAGCGTGCTACTATGATACGTTTTTTTTTTTTTTTTTTTTATATAGAAGAGGGGGCAAACGAGCATGTGGCTCACCTGATGTTAAGTGACTACCGCCGCCCATGATCAACCGCAACACCAGGGGAATTGCAGGTGCGTTGCCGGCCCTTTAGAAAGGAATAAGCTCTTTTCTTGAAGGTCCCCAGGTCGTATCGGTCCGGAAAAATCACCGGTGGTAAATTATTCCACAGAGAGGTTGTACGCGGAAGAAAACTCCTTTTGAAACGTACAGTGGTGGACCGCCAAGCATCCAGATGGTGTGGATGGTATCGGGACGTTTGCCGTGTAGTGCGTTCACGAAATTTGGCGGCTGGGATTAATCCGAACAATTCCTCAGAGCACTCCCCGTGATAGATGCGATAAAATACGCAAAGAGATGCAACATCTCTTCGCAGCGCCAGTGAATCGAGCCGATCGGAAAGCACTCGGTCGTCAACGATTCGAGCCGCTCTGCGCTGGATGCGGTCAAGTGGAAGGAGCTGGTACTGGGGAGCCCCAGCCCAGAGATGAGAACAGTATTCCATGAGCGGCCGAACCTGCGCCTTGTAAAGTTGCAGGCGGTGTGCCGGGATGAAATACTGTCCCGCTCTGCTGAGCACGCCAAGCTTTGTAGAGGCCAATTTGGCCTTCCCTTCCAAGTGACCACGAAACTGCACGTCACTCGATATGTCGACGCCGAGGATTCCGATACTGGCTGAGGCAACAAGGGGAGTGCCTTGAAACTGAGGGGATACGACAAAGGGGTTCTTTTTAGCGGTTAACGCGCAAACTTGTGTCTTCTGGGGGTTAAACTGGACTAGATTTAGTCGCCCCCAATCCGAGACTCTGTCCAGCAGAGACTCGACTTCAGACACAAGTTTGTCCCGGCACTCAGAGACGTTTTCCCGAGAAATATTGGCTCGGCCGGTGTAAAGAGCATCACCAGTGCTGTCATCTGCATAGCAATGAATGCTACGGGTTTGCAACATATCATTGATATGCAGAAGAAACAGCGTTGGCGATAGCACGCAGCCCTGTGGAACACCAGCATTAATAAGCTTGCAATCGGAGCTTGCACCGTCTACAAATTTATTATTGGTTATGTATTTTATTATTTATTATTTATTATTGGTGATATTTTTTATATAACAACAATAAAAACTTTGTTACCAAAATCGATAGGGGTCATGTGGGTGTGTTGTGAGAGGGCGCCATCCGTATGATAGTTGCATTGATGCTTACTGCTACTTGCGGTAATGCGTCTTGTGATGGATCTGCGGGTGTGCTGCGTCTGATTCATCGCACTCTTGTGGTTCTGGTCGATGGAGGTATACGGGTGGTGATGTCTGCTGGGATGTATGGGGGACCTTGGGATGGTGTAAGCCCGACAATAGTCGTATTGATGCTTGTTGCGTTCTGCGACGTTGCGTCTTTGCGATGGTTGTTTGGTGGTACGCTATTCTCAATGGCGCTCTCTGCGTCTTGGTTTGACTCACGCCTGAGTAGCTTTGCCCAAGTCGGGTCCCTTCATTACGGGGCTGCAGACTGTCTGCCCTCCACAACGTTTTATATAAAAACATAATATTATATCTCTGTAACTTTCCCACCTTTGAATGATTGAAGGCAACTTGTTGGTGGGTTAGACAAACATGATCGAAAATGCATTTAATCAACGTCAGTGACACAAACCCTTTCTGATGGCGAATTATTACTCTTATCTTATAACTGCCTTTTTGCTATATCTGCCGTTGTATTGGTTGGTGGAGCATATGTGTCGACCTCATGCGGGTGGTAGCTGGCGGGAGGATCTGAGGAGACTCTCAAGGCATTCCCTTGAGGTGAGCGGTAGACTCATGACACGCTCTGCGGCTAGTAGCTGTGCTGATCATGCAATTGGTGGTGATGCCATACACTTACATCACGTCTGCAGGAGCGGCAGTCTGGCAGGCGGTGGCGCTCACGGAGGGTTTACGGCCAGTGTGCCTATTTGCTTAAACCGTGTGACGTACATTCACTGTGGCTGGATTCGTTCGTATTCTGTATGGCGTTTACACGCATTGACATGCGCGACTTCGGTCGATGTTTGTGCTTACGCACTAACAAGCGGCCAAGCCTCTTTTACTGGTTCGCCAGTTATTTTGCTGTGGACTACGGTCCAGTTCCCGAATTAGCTTTCCCTTCGGGGGGAGTGCATCAAAATGGTTGGCGCTCACCGTGGACGGCGTGTGCCTCCCCTACATTTTTTAATAAATGTAGGAGAGCGAAGCCCTTGTATCGGGTATTTTGTATAAATATATTTTGAGCCTTTTCCGAGCGAGAAGGGATAAATAATATTAAGTTAATAATGTAAACCTGATACAAGTGGAATTGGGACGTTTTATGTTTTAACCTTTCTCGAGCCCTGTCTTCGTGAGTGGGGTTCACTTAGTTTATAAGGTACTACCAACAGCTTTCAATTGCTCTAGCAAATATTCATTCTTCCAAAAGACACCTAAAAGAACTAAGTTACTAAACAAACACAACGTAAATAAGGGTCCTAACTAAAACGATCACGCCAAAATATTACAAACGGCCTATTATTAAACCTTTAGAAAGATCATTTAGAAAGACCAAAACATATTTTATTTATCCTAGTCACATATATATAATTTTTATTATAAAGGAGAATTAATTATATTTAATCTAATATATTTATTACTATGAGAGGGGGGAAGCGTTACAACGGCATAAATCCGTAGAAAGACAAGTCTCTAAAAAGTATTTATCTGCGAAATTATTGGTCATGGAGACCAAACTGGCTGCAATGGATCAACAGGCACGTGACTGTAACATTGAAATATCAAGTATGCCTTAGCGCCGCACAGAGAATCTTTTTAAAGTCATTATAAATATCGCCGTGCCAATAAACCGGCAAATTTAGCCATCTGATATCATCTTGGCCCGTCGGGTTCCTGATGTTGGTAAAAATGATAAACGATCTAAAAACGCAATTATAAAATTTGAGTTAATTTTGTAGCTTCATACCGTGCTAAAAAGCTTAACTTCAGATCAGTTATCTATCACTGGATCATCGGATAAAATACATATAAATGAACATCTTACCTTGAAAAATAAACAGATATTTCGAGAATGCCGTGAAAGGCCAAAATATGTAACTAAAAATATGTTTGGTACAAGATTGGTAAAGTTTTGGTACAAAACTGACACATCTCCAATCTTACCAATACGCTCCCTATAGGATCTTAATAGGATCTTAAAAAAAATTAAGTCTTAGAATAAATTGTAACGGGAATATGTCATTAATTTTATTTTTATTTTCTTGTCATTTATTTTTACATTTTTATACTGATATTTGGGGGAATGAGCATGTTGTTCACACTTGTTTTCTACAAAAATTTGGTAACTAATTTTCGTGACTATTTGATAAAACTATACTTTAAAGTATACTATATATATATATATATATATATATATATATATATATATATATATATATATATATATATATAAACTATATAATATAAATTATACTATGTATTATGCAACAAAATTTCACATTATCTTATATCTTATTGTTTTACACAAAACGTTAGCATAATTTACATATCCTTAATCATTGATCACTATGCACAAATACGGCGCGAATATAAAAAAAAATTAAAAATTCATCTCATCTACTTAATTTAAATTGTGTATCGAAAATTAATTTCTTTTTTTCACAATATTGCTAATGAAATACTCAATAATTTATGATATATTATATAATAAATTCTAAAATAAAAAATATATCAATTTACTATCACAACTGTCGAGGTTTTGCTTATGGGTCACATTAGAAGTAACCTTAACCGACGAGCATGTATGCGTATATGTATGCATGTAAAGGAGGCGAAAGAGGTATGGCAGGATCGTAGTTGCTGCCTACCCCTCTGGGTGACAGGCGTATGTATATATGTTCGTCAGATCTATAAAATCCTGTACCAACATAGCTAAACACATTTCTACCTACAGAGCTGGCATTAATACCAAAATCTCCTAAGAATTTATCATCATTTAATGGTTGTAAGGCAGCTCAAAAATTAAACTTATACAGTTGGAACTCACTATCTCCTGATTTTTCGTAGAAAATATTTGAGTGAAATTTATTCCTATCATGCAATACTCAAGTTAAACACTACTGCTATTATCTAGATGTTAGTGCTGTTAGTCTATGCGACTCTTACAGCTTCATCTTGTCTCAGGGTGACGATGATGATGAGATGGTATATGATTTGATATTGTTACCAATAATCATGTCGCCTTTTAGGCGTTTTTCTTTGAGCTATCTAACCACAGTCAGGGGGGGGAGTACGGACCCCCGTCTCTGACTGCTCAGCTCGTGTCGGTCGATGGTCTGGGTGGTGAGAACCGTCTAGGAACGCGGGTGTACGGTATGTATGCGGTGTGAGCTGGAACCCGTCTGCGGGTGCGACGCGTCCCATTCGTTGTCCTATTAGTGTTTGTCCCATTTAGTGTGGGTGTAGCGTCGTTGTGTGATGTGCCTGCGACGTTTGGGTCGACTGGATCGAGCGGTTGAGATGTTTCTATTAACATATTTCGCGATCTACGGAGATAGGGCGCGACGTTTGTTATCGGAACGTAGTTAGCTGCGTTTGTCACTAGCGGATTAGGGTGGGTTTCTACTCTATCAAAGTAGCGTTGGGACATCTCCTTAAATTATTCGGAGATAGATGGTAATTCACAATCATTGTGTAAATCAGAGTTCCGTTGACACCACCATGCACCGGTGGCTTTTCGGATGAAAAAGTTTTGTACTCTTTGGAGTTTTAAAATATAGGTCTTGTATGTGTGGGCGAAAGCTACACTTGCATAGGACATAACTGGTCTAATGCAGGTTTTGTACAGCCAGAGTTTGTGTCTTAGCGACAGCTTACTCTTGCTGTTAACGAGAGGGTGTAGACGGCCAATTATTGACTTGGCTCTGTTGCGTACTACACTTATGTGCGTCTTGAAACTCATGCGGGAGTTGAACGTGACGCCTAGGTATTTGGCCGATTTTTCCCAAGGGATTGGGCTGTCGTATAAAGAGATTGTTTTGGGTTTAGAACCTGCTGTTGAATTCCGTTGAAAGTATACTGCTACACTTTTTTCGGGATTCACGTGAATTCTCCATAGGCGGAACCATTCACCAAGGCGATTGGCCGCTTTTTGGAGCTTTATATAGAGTCTATTTTTGTTGAAGTCTGACACAAATAGTGCCGTATCATCGGCAAAGAGAGCGGTGTTCACTACGGGGTCTTTTGGGATATCATTCGTGAAGAGTGTGAAGAGGAGTGGAGATAGTACAGAGCCCTGTGGGACCCCGGCCTTGAGGAAGCGTTTCGAAAAACGGGTTCCCTCCACTCGATATCGAAAAGTGCGATTTGAAAGGAAAGCTCGTATGATGTGCACGAGCCTATCGGGCACGTTTAGTTTGTACAGCTTGTAAATCAAGCCGTCGTGCCAGACCTTGTCAAATGCCTTCGCAACATCGAAGAAGAGGGCTCCCGTGTTTCGAGCCTTTATCTATCTATCTTTATCTATCTTTATCGGGTTTTGGTTGAAGCCAGACAGAATGTATTCCGTTAGGCGATGAATCTGGTGGGTACATGAGTGATTGGCTCTAAAGCCAAACTGTTCGTCTGGGAGGAGTCCGTTAGATTCGGTATAATGACGGAGGCGCTTATTTTTTTTTCTCTTTATTAGGATTACCAACGATTGATACATTATTACATTATTAATTAAATTTACAGTTTCGTTATTTCTAAATGTACAATCACTTAAAGGTAATCACAACATGCTATCAATTTACATTTTAGTACTATATAAGGTATCTAAGGAATTCTTATTTTATATAATTTGATATTGTATGAACGAGTGCGCGTGCTCGTGCAGGTGCGTGTGCGTGTGCGTGTGCGTGTGCGTGTGCGTGAGCGTGTGCGTGTGCGTGTGCGTGTGCGTGTGCGTGTGCGTGTGCGTGTGCGTGTGCGTGTGCGTGTGCGTGTGCGTGTGCGTGTGCGTGTGCGTGTGCGTGTGCGTGTGCGTGTGCGTGTGCGTGTGCGTGTGCGTGTGCGTGTGCGTGTGCGTGTGCGTGTGCGTGTGCGTGTGTGTGTGTGTGTGTGTGTGTGTGTGTGTGTGTGTGTGTGTGTGTACGTGTTTTACATTAATTATTAACAATTTGGTACACGATCTGTACTTTCACATTGTTTGAAGTACTTATATAAATTCTTATAAAACTGACATATGGAATCAAAATGAACATCAACGATTTCACTACATTCATTAAATACTTTACAAAGCCTTGCGACTGGTGAATGCGCACCAAGAACAGTTCTACGACGTGGTGGGTAAAGAAGTGGAATTGGTTTGCGTGGAATTCTTATTGGAGTGCGAAATTTAAATTGGGCGAGAAGCTGTGGACAATCTACTTCATTTCTAAGCACCTTGTATAAAAACATAATATCTATTAATTTTAGACGTATCGATAAGGGAAGCATATTAAAATATTGAAGTCTATCCGCATAAGATGATATTTTTAGTGCTTTTCCAACAGAGTATGTAAGATGCCACATAAAGCGTTTTTGAACTCTCTCCAATCGCAACGAATGTGTAGAATAGTGGGGACGCCAGACAACACTGCAGTACTCAATTATACTCCTTACAAGGCTATTGTACAATATTTTTTTTTGTTTTAGGGTTTTTAAATGACCTACCATTTCTTATGACAAACCCTAACATTTTGAAAGATCTATTTATAATACTATCAATATGAGGTACAAAAGTTAGTTTTTTGGTAAAAATATACACCAAGATCCCTTATCACTTCTACTTCTTGTATTTTGTTATTCCCTATGAAGTAATGGTTATTGATCAACTTAGTATTTCTTGTAAATTTAACATGTGAACATTTAGAATAATTAGGATTCATGCCGTTAAGGTTACATCAATTTACAAGTCTATTTAAATCTGTCTGTAACAGTACTGAGTCTTCTAAAGATTCAATTATTCTTCCAAACTTTAAATCATCCGCATACATGTAGGGTTCCGAAAATTTAAAGCAACTATAAATGTCATTTATAAACAGGTTAAATAATATTGGTCCTAAATTTGAGCCTTGTGGCACACCAGAGGAAATGATACGATTATCAGATTGAAATCCATTTATGACCACATAAAAAGAACGTTTTTTTAAGTACGACTTTACCCATTCCAACAATGATCCGGCGATCCCATAAACGGCTAATTTGTAGTTTAGGACTTTATGCGGAACTCTATCAAATGCTTTACTTAAATCTGTGTATATTACATCATATTGCCTACCTGCATCTATTGCTTTTACCAAAGACTCTGTAAAAGTTACTAGGTTTGTGCAAGTTGACCTTGATCGAACAAAACCATGTTGATTATTACTGAGGTACAGTTTTAAGTGAGTCTGCAATAGTTGACTAACTAGTGATTCAAGTATTTTACCGAATATTGGCAAAATTGAAATTGGCCTATAATTAGATATTATGTTCTTATTCTCTGACTTGTGAATGGGAACTACCTTTGCAATTTTCCACTTCGATGGGAAAACTCCCGTTGCTAATGATTTGTTGTATATAATCAATAGAGGTGTAACCAAAACCGATGCACAAGACGCTATGAAAATTGGCGGAATATCATCAGATCCAGAACCTTTATTACAATCCACTCTTTCTAGCTTGTTTAATACAGTTTTGTAGTCTAAACTCGGGCTTGTCAAACATTGGCTATTACTCCATAGTAATTTCAAATTATCGAAATCATGGATACAAAATTGTCTATCTCCGTCTGCATTGTAAACAGAAGAGAAATAATTCGCAAAGAGTTCACATATATTAAATCCATCAGAAGTAGTTTCCTGACCATTTGTCATAGCAATTGGATATCCGCTAGTACCACCGCGCTTTTCTTTGACATGAGACCAAAATAGTTTTGGATTATTTTGTATTTGCTGTTCTGTTTTTTCTACATAATTTTTATAACACTTTGCGGCTAGTTGCTGACATCTTTTACTTAGTAACTTTAACTCAATTTCATCCCTAGGATTACCATATATTTTATATCGTTTTCTTGTCTTATTTTTCTCATTTAATGATTTTATCAAAGTTTTATTGAACCAAACGGGATAACGTTTGTTTCTTCTCTTGCTCATTGGGATATACTCCTTAATTAGTGTATACAGAACCTCATAAAAGACTTTAACCATGTCGTTGACATCATTTAATCTACTAAACATCTCAATCCAATTAACCTCATTCAAATGCTTTCTTATGGGACCATAATCTGCTTTATAAAAATTACGCTTTTTATTTTTTAAACTGTAAGGAAGACATTTTTCTGTCGATAGTGATATAGTGATATCTAGAGGAGGGTGTATATGTTCAGTATTACTTAAGGGCGTTACTGCTTGGGTTACTTCACACAAATTAAAGGATGTAAGTACAAGGTCCAATATACGACCAGTATTTGTTACGTGATTACATTGAGTAAGTTTATTAATGTGTAAGAAATCAATTAAATCTTGACTCATGGCTGGTAAAGATGTATGAATAGTGTTTGTATTTTTTAACATGCCCCAATTTATATTACCTAAGTTAAAATCACCTAGTATGCATACAGGTGAGTTTATTTCCTCAAATACAGCGTTACAATGTGATACAAAATAATTGATTGTTATTCTACTTACTGGTGGTGGTACATAAACAGCACACAGTGCTATCTGACGTATTGTCTTGGTTACTGGAGCTTCAATATTAACCCATAGGTCTTCACATTTGCTTTCCCAGCAGGCGATACGATTAGATTTAATTTTTTTTGATACTGCTATCAATACTCCACCTCCTTCCTTACCACTGTGGTAGGTAGAGTTTTCCCTATCTCTTCTGTAGATATCATACCGGTCATCAAAAAGTTCACCATTCAGCACTGAGCCATTTAACCTTATGAATAATGCGCTCGTATAGTTTGCCCAATGTGTTGAGCAGGCTAATGGGTCTGTAGCTAGAGGGACGATTACGCGGTTTACCCGGGTTTGGAATCCCTATTACGTCTGCTTCTTTCCAGATGTCCGGGAAGGAGCAGTTCGTGAGAAAGGTGTTAAATATTCCTACAAGGAGGCAAATAAGTGGCGCCGAAAGGGATTTGATCACCTTGTTGCTGATGCCGTCTGGCCCAGGGGCTGATCTATTTTTAAGACTTTTGATAGTTTCGGTGACTTCATCTACTGTCACAGAATCGAGTGGTTCACCCACTGGTGGCAGCGCAGACCTACGTTCTACTTCCATTTCTACCTCTAATAGGTAAGCGGGATCTATTGGTGCAGTGGATGGCGTGCACTGGTACTTTAGACTGTCGGCTAGGCATTCGGCTTTTTCAAGATCGTCTAGGGCGAGATCTGGGTGGTCCAGCCTCACGAGAGGTGGCATCGGTGAGGACTTGTAGTCTTTAAGAGCTCTCATTAGTTTCCAGAAGGCGTCTCGGGATGGTTCGATACCTTCTAAGAGGTTATCTCAGCTATCATTTCTAAACTCGACTACTCGTTGTTTAATCTCGTTTTGTAGAGAACGTACCCGAAGTTTATTGGTTTCCGTGCGGTAGCGGTCGTAAGTTTTAAGCGCGGAATTTTTCGCTCTAATCAGCCGTCGAACATCCGCCGCAAGTTACGTGTATTGATCGCTCGACACACGAACCTTACGGGAGCAATCTTCGACCGCTGATGCGAGGTGAGTTGAAAGGGCGCTAATTGCGCCCGCGAGTTTTAATTTGTTCGTAGTAATTAACTGGGAGTTCGTAGATTTAAGTTTGATCTCAAGTTAATGCCAGTCGACAATAGTTTTCGTCTGAGGGACCTCACCTGCCGGCCGGCCCAGTTGTAAAACGACCGGCCTGTGGTCTGAGACTAGCTCGATAACAGTCTATATCGAATTTATAGTAAGTCGGATGTCTTTTAGCAGTGCTATATCTAGGACGTCCGGATGTTGGTTGTTTGCAAAAGGATAGCGTGTTGGACTCTCGGGAGCGATAACATCGAAGTTAAGTCTCTCCATGAGGTCTCTTAGAATAATTCCGTTAGGATTGTTAACGTTAGAATTCCAGCTAACGTGTTTACTATTTAGGTCTCCTGCGATTAATACGCTAGGGCCTAGGTTTAATAGAGCCGATATGTCGGAATCTAATATACTTTTTAAGGAAGACAGGTATGCTGATGCAATTGTTATTGGCGGATTGCCCCTAAGTGCTATCCTACAGACCGACGCTTCTAAGTTAGTAAGCGGCGGCGTATTTATCGGTACACATTGCAAGGACCTTTTGTAGTAGATCAAGGTGCCGACTTTAGGTCCGGTCAGCCTATCATTTCTTACTAGGTTATAATTGGCTATTTTGAGATCGCTCAAACTAGGTTTCAAGAAGGGCTCTTGCACTAGCATGATGTCGATATCATGGTTGCGTAAAAATATATGATCTCTTCCTTTTGATCTCTGATACCGTTTGCATTAAAATACGCGACAGTCAGAGACCTAGGCTTGGTCCTTTAGGTCTTACTTCCATTTTGGTTATGAAAAAGAAAGAGTTGCTTAGGCTCACTGGAACGAACCTATCGCTTGGATAAGACTAATATGCTCAATGGTAGCATTGAGCCTATCTTGAATAGACTTAGCTTCGCGAAATTTGCGGGCTAGGGTTGTGACTTCGGCCACATTAATGTTGCTGGCGAAGTTGAACACTAACGAAAGGTCAGTGTCGATGTTTGACGGTGCCTGAGGGGCGAGTTTGGGCTTCTGGGCCTGGCGAGGAGGCACTGTCCGTGAGGCGGCCGCGCTGACTATCGCCGGGGGCTTAACCCATGTGTTGGGCTTAGGTTATGAAGGCACCGGAAGGCTTCGGCCTTGCCCGGAAGTCCCTTTAACGGGGGCGGGCTTGGCTGTAGCCTGAGTGGGCGCGAGTTGCGGCACCGAGGTTGGTGCGATCGATGGAGCAGAATGCCGTGGGCGCAACCTACTGGAGTTGCCCGCACGTCCGCGTCGGATTGCTCTCCCATTCTGCTTTCTACGCGGCGCTTTGAACACCCGCGATAGCTCGCTGGGTGTCCCTCTTCGCCGCACAGAACACAGCTCTGAGGACCCTCCGTCTCGGGCGTTCAGGAGCACTTGATAGTACCATGATCGCCTAGGCACTTGACGCACCTAGGCCGAGGGAAACAATTCCTGGCCGAGTGGCCATATAATTGGCATCGGTGGCATTGGCCAACGATGCCCCTATTACGCGGGGACTCTACAACAATCTCCCTGAGATTGCATATCCGGGTGATGTTATATATCTCTTTGCCCTCTGGAGACAGGTCCAGTAATACTAGACAAAGATCAAGGTAATATTTTTTGTCGTTTGGATGGATGCATCCTGTGCACTTCTCTAACAGGCAAATTTTGCGATTTAAGATCGCTTAATATGTGCTCGGTTTCTAGCTCCTTAGGGAGTCCGCGAACTACAACACGGAGGTTACGGTCCTCCGCGAGAGAGTAAGTGTTAAAACTCAGGTTTTGAGCTTTTAAATGCGCAGTTAAAGCGCGGAAATCGTCCGTCGTTGCGACGTGGATACAAATGCCCTGCGGTCCATTGTGTACTTTGGGGCAGAAGATCTATTTTAAATCTATGCACTTGGATAGGTTGATGATGATGTCGCGATTTGTCCTGTACGATTATTGGGAGCGGCGGCTTCTCCTTACTTGCAACGGCCTGTGTCGGGTTCGCGGTTTTGATCGCGGTAATTTTGCGCGCGGAAGGCGCAACTTTTTTGGCCGGAGTGGCGTTGGGCGACGTAGGGCCCGAGTGAGGCTCGGCTCCCTTTTTCGCGGCGGTGCGCTTACGTTTTTTACCCGAGAATAGGGTGAAGCCCTCGTCTTCGGGTTTTTCGGGTCGGTGATTCTCAATTTCCATCTCGGAGCCTGATTCGGCGTCCGAAAACAACGGGGTGGAGAGCGCAGAAGGCGCGGGGGACGCGGCGTCGTAGACTGTGTCAATAGACACAGGGGTCGAGGGCCCGGTGCTCGGCGACATAGAGTCGTCGATACGTACAACGGGACGTTCAGCAGTGGTTTTGCTGCGTTGGGCGAGGAAAGCAGCCCAAGCGTCGGGGCACACTTGACCGAAGAAGTCGGCGAGTTCGGCTATAGTAATAGCCTCCATCTTGTCAGTGGTTAGAAAACACTTGTGTATCAAGCTCCTCCACCTTTCGGCGGGGGAGGTGTGTACCTAAACGAACACTTATACAACTAGCGCGTTGGTACGCTAGGGTGTGTACCGAGCTGTCGCCTAATGCGACAAGCGAACACAGAATTTAAACAATAGAATTGCTTGAAATTTATTCATATCAGGCAATACTCAATTAAACAATATTAATATCACAGCATATAAATATTCGTCCCACTGCTTGACGCACGACTTCTCACATTTCTGAGAAGGTGACAGATATATTAAACAGCCGTGCTGCTCCAGTGAGTATGTGTTTTTATAAAACTGAGCTGACAAACGAACTCATAGGCCACCTGATGGTAAGTGATTATTGCAGTCCATGGACAGCTACAGCCAACTTCAAACAAAAATGGCAACAGATGAGTTTTCACCTCAGAGGTTATGATGGAATACTTCTTAGCCTGTAATAGTATTGGTAATTGTACTCTTGTACCCCTTCAGACCGAAAAAAAGCAGTGCACTTACCGCTACTTGACAATAGCAATACGTACGTGTACGTGGTCTTTATTATGGTTGTAGCTTGAATGGGTCGCCTCGATCATAGTGGAATCACCAATGTCAGCGTAAACACAGCAGCTTAATGCTGCTGTATTTCGTTTGTTCAGTGTAAAGAACCGGATCCCCTAATTACTAGATATGGCCATTTTCTACCGTGAGGCTGTTTAATGTCGACTATGTTATTTCCGGTGCCGCGAAGAGGTGGCGCAACAGAATTCACTAACCCATTTCATTCCGTGAGTATCGTAAGAGGCAACAGAGGGAAATGAAATAGAAGACGTACAGCGGCGTCTTCAGGAATAAAATCTATTAATAAAAAAAAATCGGTTGCCAAACCATCTGTAAAATGCGGCAACTAAGCCAAATATCCCCCTATAATGCAAACTCTCGTCTTAAATTACACATTACGCAAGGAAATCACGTTCGATCAATAAAATTGTTATGCTCGTAGGTTCAAAAAAATATCATTAACCAATATGTGCATATCGGAGAGGTAAATAACATTTCAGGGAATGTGAATTCTGCCAACACGCATTGGAACAGTACCACACTAACTACACTTTTCTAAAACCCTGTCAGAAGCGAGACAAGGCCTGTGAATTTGATACATATTTAAGGTATTATTTTAAAAGTGGTATAGTTGTAGCACGAATGGGTCGGCTTGATCGGAGAGGAACGCTCTCAAAGAATGCCAGTGTCAAATAGCACCTTAACGCCTTAACGCTGCGATGTTTCGTATGGAAAGTGCAGATAACGGGAGACCCTTATCACTGAATATGATTAATTCTAACTTAGTAAATATTTATTTTTAATCGAGGATAAATATAGATGTCTATGGTTCACATTATTAATTTTACATCAGGTAGACTGTGTGCTTGTTTTCACACTTAATTTATAAAAGAATAGGCAAAACAGTGGTACCTACACAAATAAACTCCTAGGCCCAAAAGTAATTCTATCACCTAGTTAAATATTTGCTCCATAATTGTCTTATTTTGTAGGTTAAATATTTAATCAATACTTAAACTAATTTTATTATACAACCAATAGTAAACCTCGTTTTTTCCTCTAAAGGTTTCTCGCGTGCAGTAACGCGTTAGTAAAAGCGAACAGCACAAAGGAAACGATAAGGCTCCTGCATTAGGTAAATCTATTCAGATAATGATCACGTTCAAGACGTTTGGATTGCGCTCGTATACTTTCTTTGAATGCTTCACATATGTAAGGCATTTTTTTATGTCTCGTACTGTTCAGCGTTTATTAAATTGTGTAAGATTATTCTTGTAAAAAGCTTGCTCGGAAAAAATTTATTTCTTTTTTAGTGACTTGAGAATGGGGGAGGTCCTCATTCTGTATTTATATAATGATGCGCGATACTGTAGACTGATCTTAATGATTTTTTGAAGAACTGTTTACCCCTTTTTTATTAACAAAGTCCATCAACATTTGTAACATTTTAATAAAAGCTAATAATTACGATACCCAAATCCATAATATGATTTACAACGTACAATCACTTGTAGATGAAGACAGATTTATATAAACTTATGCATTCTTACAGATAGCATATAAGTTTCTATATCGTCATGTATTGCAAATCTTGCACAAGCCGAATTTTAAAATTTGTCGAGAGAATCGTAAATACATCTGTCATATCACCATATTCATTAATTAAATTGCATAGTCTGACAAAAAATTAGTTATGACCCATAGCAACTAGCAAAAGGATCATCTCCTGTCCTGTCCAAAGCGTTACTAAGGTCGTTTATTTTTGATCGAGGGTGTGTACATGGTAATTTTAATGAAAGTTGTGATCTATCATTTTACTAAGCAGTTTATATAGAAATGTTAAATCTATTTTTTTTTAACTCTAGACAAGGTATCCAATTTAAGATCGACTAATCTATCCTTGTAGGATTTTATGCGTTCTTACTACCCCCAACAAGTTGCCTAAATGCCACAGGAATCTTTTTTACCGTGTAAGTAGTTCCGTTCATGTATGAAAGATATATCCTGTCCTAAGGGTAAAATAGATAGAGTATGTAAAACACTTTCGATGTTTCATAATACATACCGCCTTACTTTACAGCACCCATGGTCACGGAAGGTAAAGTACTCGAAACGTCGGCAATATAAAATAAATTAATAGAACTGTTAAAATCCGTAAAAATTAGTTTCATTTAAATGTGTAGTGTGCGCGTAAACATAATAAATCATTATATTTATTAGGTATTTAAAAAATGTTGTGTATAATCTATGTAGAATATTATCAGATCACACAGTAATACTTTACGACAAATTTATATTTCCGGATGAACTTCGAAAAGTTTGTATTGCATTTTATTTGCATTTACCGAATGCACTACAATTTTCTCAAGTTATTCTCGCATATTAACATAAGAAACGCTATTATGTTTTATTCATACCCTTGCGTTAGAGTTCGAAAATGTTTTGACGCGTGCCATCCTTGCCATACCATTTCATGGGTGTAGCAAGGGGTGTCAAAAGGCGAAGACAGGATATGAGCAGCAGCATATTCCTGATAACAACTCATAAAAATAAAATTTGCAGTTGCGAACCCGCTTGCTAAACCTGATACAGCACATAAAATGGTAGTAGTGGACTTCGATAGACTGTAATGAAATAATGATGCATCTTAGTATGATTAAATATAAATAAAATGTAATTTTTATGCGATAGGGTGACAAACGAGCACACAGTCCACCTGATGGTAAGTGGTTGGTGTATGCCATAGACATCTACATCTATCCTAGATTACGAATCAAAATGCACATGCGTTGTCACCTGTGAGGACTAAGATGGAATGCCTCGTTTACAGTAAAAAGGGTATCCGATTCTCTACACTCACCATACGAAACACAACAGCATTAAGCTAATATTTTACGCTGGTATTCTGTGAGAGCGTGGTCTTCCCCCAGTCGAGTCGACCCATTCGTGCTACAACTATACTACTAATATATTTGCAGCATGGCTCTACCACGTAAACTGAACTAAATCTCGATAAGTCTTTTTGGCATTACCAATAGTCACCTTTTATCTCACTCATGGAACTGCAAATAACTGCTTAGTCTCATTGTATATATACATGTAAATTATGATAGATAAATGGTTCCAGAAACAGGAGAAATTTCTAGAGCATATTTAGTAGTGTGGATTTAAATATTATTCCGACACTCTACATCTGTTTTTATCATAAATTTTAAATATCTCAGTAAATAAAACAATCAAACAAAGTGATGTGGAATCGCCGGAAGTACTCTCCGTTACCCAAGAACGGGAGTTCACGTCCGGCGGATGAAAGCCCGAGAGGAAGTTTACTTTCGCCAAACAAACTCCCAAGTGAACATTGTCATTGAATTGTGCAGTTGTAATATGACATAAGCAATAAAAGTTAAATAAATAAACAACTAATAATAACTTCTGAAACACGTTTATTAAGACAAAGATTTAATGACAATTTAATAAATTAATTGCAAAACGACGTGTTCTTACGCCTCGTATTTCAGTCTAATAAGCAACTCTAATAGCTCTCTACGTGGACAGTTCATACTTGTGCGAACCCGAACGACATTATTTTACCACATTAGCTTACTGATTCCTTGTACTATGTCAGTAATTTTAGTACTAGGGCGAATATTATTTATTTAAACATAGCCTAATCCTCCTAAGGTTGATGATAGGTGGCTCATCGCTGAGTGACCTGGCTCTTACAACCAGTGTTATAGGACAACCGCACATATCTATAAGTCATCAATGCACTGTTGTGCAATCTCGTTCTCAAGTTAAAAAATAAAACTTGAAATGTGACATTGTTAGTCACAATTCAAGTTCAAGACGATATTTATCGGAAGCACTACGCTCGAGCGATGACGTTCACCTGATCATGTATTAAAAACCGAGAGAGGAAACTTTGGCGGTTCAATATCCGGGAGGTGGGCAGCAGCATCTTTCAGATAACAGCAAAGCCAAGCGTGTCAACTATTCTTCAGTCAAATAGTTTGCTGAACTGACAACCGATAGGTAAGAAAGACTCTAGAGCAGCAAGCAAAACAAGATGGATGGATGAAGGTGGTTGTGGACATTCCCCGTGGAAAGACTCGTAGCTATAGTATATTCAGATTTTATAGGTTACAAGCAAATTTACATCAGTGGGACTACCTTTACCCATTTCTGCTGCTAAAATAAATATGCGCCTAAATAGCAGTTCTTTCACTACTATATATCAGTCTGAATTGTAAAGCGAACCTGTATAACTACAAAATGTGAGGCATTACATCTTAGTTTCAGAGACGACAACGCAACATGTAGCCTTTAATATTTTATGTTGGTTGCAGGTGGATTTTAGGTATGTCACTTCAATTTAAAAAAAAATAATACTGTCATGTTTCGAATGATAAGTGGTAACAGGTTACAACGTATTTGCATTATAATTCAAAATCAAGCATAAATTTAAGTAATTTAAAATTTATTTAGTGTGAATGTGCCTTGAAACATTTAAAATAAGTCTCATACATGTGACAAGTACTGCATTTATTTTATATGCTCAATCTCGTTATATATTATACGTTTTCGACGAAAACAAAGACAGAAATCTATTGCCTCAAGAAAACGTAAGTCAATTTCGATACGTAATAAAAGCCAGGCAAGCGCTCCTGGGGTGCATAAAATAATACTCTCACAATGAAAAGCAAACTCCTGAGATAAATCGAACGAAAGGCAATGAATTTTTATGTTTCCATTTCCATGATATACGATCTTTAATAGTAGCCACGAAAATAATCGCGCACCACTCGCGGCTCCATTCTATCGTCAGACAAATATATCATTTGAAATTTGTTTAAATTTGTAAATAAAGACAGAATGCTTTATTTACTGTGTTAGATTATTTAGTACTAGCTTTGCTCCTGTTTTCGTTCGCGTGAAATTGGTACTTTTCTTAGGATAATTTACAATGATTTATTTGTACTTTTACTATCGCGAAGAGCTAGAAAGAAAATAATCAAGATAAAAACATTCAGTTAGTCAGTCAATCATTCAAATAGACGGGCCCACTAATGAACTAATGGGCAGACCAATTTTTACTGGAAATGAGGCATTCCATCTCAGTCCTCACGGGTGACAACGCATCTGCATTTTGATTTGTAATGGAAGATAGATGTAGATGTCTATGGGCCGCAGCAACCACTTACCATCAGGTTGACTGTGTGCTCGTTTGTCACCCTATCCTATATAAAAAAAAAAATATATATATATATATATATATATATATATATATATATATATAAAAAGACCCACAATTGAATCTAGCAACGAATTAGGTGAAGTATATTGTAAATAAACAACGAAATGACCGCAATAACAACTCAGGACCATGCTTTTTGGCACCTCCCAAAGAATGTCACACACTGAACCACCTTACCTGGTCGTCATTCCACCTAGTGGGGAGTAGCCCTACATTTCAACTACTGGTACTAGGCTGTCACTCGAGAACCTTTCTTCGCCATCGAATGTAAGTTCTTTAAGTTATATGTCCGGCCCATTGCCACTTCAGCTTACTAATCCTTTGGGTTACGTCGTTCAGTCTGGATATCCTCATTTATAAGATTATCACGCAAACCCCGAGAAACCCTAAGCATAGCCCTCTCTTAGAATATATGTAGCTTATATCTTTTTTAATATTTCATCAAACGAAGAACAGGTGGTAAATCAGTATTTATAATAATTTTTAAGAGCTTCATTGGTAACACCGGGGATAAACCTGTTTTTTTGCTAAGTGTGTAAACAAAAAACGTCTGAATACCTGGATAACCCTGAGCTACCAATAAAAGAGACGTGGACCGAGAAGAATTGACATGGGCTTTCAATGCTGGCCTTATGAGGAAACATGACCCAATCCCATCTAATAATCAAAAACCCAAAGTCATCTAATAATCTTTACTAGAGAAAAAATATTTTACTGCTTTCTATTCCATTCTTTCTTACAATTAAATAGGCCTACGTCCAGTAGGGAATTTTTACAACCTGAAAAAAAAAAGAAACAAAAAAGCATATTATATGAAAGGCAAAACAGGGAAAGGAAATAAAGTTCTGCAAATCCCACAATGATTAACTTTTGCCTAGTCTTTTCAATTGCCATTTTCATCGTTAATTAAGAAAGTTACGTCTTTTCCGGTCATAAAATTGTTACGAGATATTGCAGAAAGACTTACTGAACCGACTTCGGTTGTTACGGAATTTATTTGAACAAGTGTAATAGTATTTAATTACTCTTTCTTTCTTTATTTCTTGTCACCATTCACGTGTACGTAATTACACGTGTGAATGTTTGCCAGTTGCTTGGACTGGTCTGCTCGTGCTTGCCATCATGAGTCATTATCATCATTATATCATTATTATATTCATTGGAGCCTTTCACAAATCCACTGTTGCACGAAGGCACGGAAGGGCAAGGAATGGTACAAAACACGGTTTTGAGAAACTTTCATTCTAACATCTTGCATGTTTTTACATGTCGTTACTCAATCTAGTGGGGAGTAACTCTACACTTTGCTCATCGATACGTGGCTGCCTCTCGAGTATATTTCTTGCCACATGATTTTCGGTTCTTCAAACTGTATTGCCGGCCAATTTTATATAATTTTAGTTTACTGATTCAAGAGTTTATCAATTACTTTGATTCTATAGTGAATATATATATATATATATATATATATATATATATATATATTGTTAGAGTTAAAAATACTGGCAATGCTATTAATATTACTAATGTTATAATTTACTATAAGAAAGCAAAAATGTTATGTTTTTTTATAATGTTATGTTAAAACTCCTGGTAAGCTGAAAATGCTTGTTTCGTGACAGTAATCGAATGGCATGCTTTCCGGAGCGTTGATTTTTCACGTCAGTTCTTTTACGAATACTGCAGCCCGTGAATACGAAAAGGATCACATTGCCACTAAATCAGGTTTATTAGACTACAAATCCTTGCCGAATGAACACCGATCCTTTCCTGGGATGATTCGCGAGGCTATTGAAATCAAAAAACATCCTAACTTCAATAGAGGAAATAACTGGGTGCCACCATCCGCTTGAGATCCTATAGTTAAAATTTACAACTGATATAAGTCCCACTGCGGGGCAGAGGACTCCACTCATTTCTGAGACGAGGATGCCTGAGACGGTTCTAGGGGTAATGTCCGAAACGCTGCCACAATGCGTATAGGCCAACTTGACATACCTTCGAAATATTTTTAACTTTTATATTTCTTGGACATTCAGATTTCCTCACGACGTTTTCTTTCACCACAGAGTATGTGGTAAATCAGCACTTAAAATTACAATTCACATTTTCATTAGTGTCGAATTCGGGTTGCTCGTGCACTGTAAAAATTACAGCAAGCGCTAACCATCGGATCTACCACGGCTGTCGCTTGGTATTCTATAACTAATGAAATAAAACTACAAGACTGAAGATACTATAATCTCATGAAACGGAACAAGTTATTCACTGTTCACAAAGACAATGGGACGTCTAACACCTCAGTCCCCCGTGGGTGAGAAGATGAGTATATATAAGATATAATAATAATGTCCTCCAGACCGAATTTCGGCCACCGGCAGCCTGCTTCAACGGAGGCTATCCATCGGCGTAGAACAGGATTATATGCGCAAGCACAGGTGCACTCTCTATTTCTTCAGTCTCATAATTCAATGGGACGGTAAACCGACACCACTGGAGAGAGATCAGGTGCAAGACCAACGGCTTTACGTGCTTTCCGAGGCACGGGGGTGAGACACCGCCAGCTTCCTGATTCCGGGCAATTACTGAGAATTTCTTGACGGAAAAACTCAATAATTAATTTTTTGACCCGAACCGGAATTTCAACCCAGGACCACATGATAAGCAGTCGCACCACTATAACCACTAAAGCAACGAGGCAGTCATTATTATTATTATGTAAGGTATATAAAATATATGTATACCGTATATGCAGTAAAGTACTCGAAACGTCGTGTATATAAAATAATCAATTAAAACGATAAAATCTGTAATACATAGTGTCATGTAAATGTGTAGCGTTCGCGTAAACATGAGAAAACATTGCAGCTCGACTATTTTCTAACTTACTGACTTCCTTATAAACTTTTTTTCGTAAGAGCTATTTATAACCTACCAACAAAAAAGTTTCTCATTGAAAAACGTTAAGAAATGTACACACACACACACACACACACACACACACACACACACACACACACACACACACACACACACACACACACACAAAATATATATAAAAATAAAATATATATATATATATATATATAGATATATTAACTTTGTCCTTTAGTATTATATATATATATTTATATATTTATAAAAGTAATTTTAATAAAGCAGTGATGAAAAATTGTTTCAGCATAAGGAATCAACAAGTACAGCTCCATTGTCAGTTATTCATTTGTGTTGCAATGTATATGACGCTATCACAACAAAATCCCGGATAATATGCAATTGTTTTCGATTAGAAAGTTAAAAAAATACTGAATAATGACTTTATAAATAGGGTTATCATAATATAAACGACTACATTGTTGGTGATGACCCTGGAAAAAAGGTAATCGCTTCTAAGCTATATCTTATATTGAGTGATGTAAAAAATTGCACAACTTATATTGTATAACGTTACTGTAAAAAAAGCCCCGCTATGTTTCTTGCTGATTTTTTCCAGGACAGATTTATTTCCGAACCAGAGGTTGAAGCAAAGTATTTGTATTATAAGTAGGTTATAATAAAAAAGTATTCTATTCTATGCTATATTGTTCTCTTCCTTTTTATTCCGTTCCACCCTATTCTGTTCCAATCCATTCATTTCTATTACATTCCACTCACATATTCCAGTACTTCACATATCTTCAAAGTTATTATTTAATTTCTTAGACCTGCAGGATCCCCATGATGGTGATGATGTTTTCTTTTACCTCCAAGCTAACAAAGCGTGGTAAATCTGTACTTGAAACTGCCATTAACTTTCATTCTGCCGATGGGGATCGAACCTGGGATGCTCGCGTACTACAATTTGCAGTGAGCGTTTAGCCTCTGAGCTACCACGACTTTTTTTAGCTCCCGGAGATCCCATAGTAGAGCCATCCTGCAGTTATATTAGTAGTAAAGGACCACGCTCTCTCAGAGTAACAGCGTAAAATAGTAGCTTTGATATGATTATCAAATAAAAAAACTACTATGGTTCAATGATTCAATACTTCAAACGTAATTGAAAATCGATATTCCTAAGCACCATATATTTGTTATTTATGTAAACCTCTATAAAACAAAGCTTACCGGTTGTAGAGGCTAATACGCTAGATGATCTCAGATAATGAGAGAACTTCGGCGTAGGAGCGGAAAAGTTTTCCGAGTTTACCGATTATGTGAGGATAATCGCTATCTTGAACAACACTGCAGTTTTTATTAGTATGTACATAATATACCATTATCGCTAGCCGATGTGGCTCAGAGAATAAGTACTGTAATTAAATAAAACAAGTCTAGTACCTTATTCATATTCTCTGCTTCTGTTTTATTTACTTGAGGAGACTAAACTTCTCTTATTTTTCAAATTTCACTGTTGTCTCATCATCATTACAGCCTATCAAAATCCACTACTGATCATTGGTCTCCCCATAGATTGCCTCATAAACGGCATATATGTCATATTTGCTACGTTTGGCACGAGAGTATGCAACTGCTTTATATAGGCCTCCGAACTCTTTTTATTTTCCTCTGTTACATCTTACGACACCCACAGGACGATATGGGGTAGTGGATATTCTTCCTCTGCAAATACATGGTCTAGGATACTGCATCTTGGAGTTTCTAAAATTGCTTTAGTTACTTACGGTCAACCTGCCAGTAAATGGCTACTGCAGTCCTTCATCTGCAATCAACTTTTAACAAAGAAAGGTACAAATTCTTTTTCACTCCTGAGACTTCTGAAACGTTCTGGTATATGGAATGCCACGTAGCTTGTTTATACTGTCTCTCTATAACCTTTAGGCAGGAACACAGCAGCGCACGAACTGTTAGTTGGCTATAGGAATAAGTAAGAGGGTGAATCCGATAAGATGAAAAAGAAAAAAGATTCTTAGGCAGAAAACGAGTAATACCACCGTACCATCAGTAACTTTAATAAAACGTTAAATATACTCTATTTATTTAAGTACCTCTACTCATTAGTCGCAAACACTTACACCATTTTTATATTTCTACTCAAATATGTGCTACTAAAACGCTGTAAATATTAGAAGTAAAATATAGTATCTAGCGATGTAATTAATATTTAACTGTTGTCTATTTGTGCTATTTAATGCGACAATGTTTTCTTTCGATTTATTTTTGTTTTTAATTTTTAAACCAGAATAAAATTGCATCCTGTATATTAGTTCAATTACGAAAGAAATCATTTCTTGTAGTTTGTGAGATCTTCAGGTGGAGACATGGTGATTTAAAATACCGGTTTTACCCAGTTTTAATACCAGTTTTTGATTTAACAATAGTATTGTAAAGTGAAAAACTGAAAAATCTGACAATACTCTGAAAAACAATAAATACTCTGAACAATTCGACGACAAAAATCTGAGTGATAAACATCATTATTCCTGCATACTTTCTGGGATTTGGTTTTAAAAGCGTTTACATTGCCAAATGAAGTAATTACTAACACTTTGGATCGATTACATATTACTGCCTTGTTGCCTGCCTGTTCCTTGTATTTACAGAATGTATATCTTTATTAACAATAGAGCCATTTTGGTTTTATGTATATAAATGTCATAGTATGTTTTAAATCTTCGTTAACCTCTAAACCTCCTAGCGGTCTCACGAGACCGCGGCCATATTCCGTCAAATCCCTAGCGGTCTCATGAGGTCGCACCCAACCACAGCACTTTAACCCATAAAAACTTATATATAGAGATTACTTTTCTATGAAGAAGTTTGGCATTATATAAACAATATAAAATACTCCTCAATATAATTTATCTTTTTACGTAAATAATTTCGAGTAATATATATTGAAATAATTATGATTTTCACGCTGCTGATATTCGCTTGGTATGTTTTTTTTGTTATCAAAATACAATAAAATCTTTTTGTAATGAAGTAAAACATGGCTTTTGTTTAGACCAGAAGATAGAGAATTTTTTATAGATTTTATATTGCTTAACTTATTCATAGAAAGGTAGTCTCTAAATATAAGTTTTAATGGTTTTAAGTGCTGTGGGTTGGTGCGGTCGCATGCGACCGCTCGGGATTTGCCAGGCGCATGCGACTGCATGGGATTTTATGGCGCTTGAAGAGTTAATATACTGAAAGGCCAAAGTTTTTAAAAAAAGTGCCCAGTGTTGTGCTGACATATGTGTGTTCGAAGCTGATGCGTATAATATTTGCACAGATTAATTTGCTTCTTAAAAAATATTATTAGACTTAGGCTTGGAATTTACAACAGATATACTACCATTTCGATCATATTTCCTTTGCTTCCACTGCGTAAGTAGAGAAAAGTAAAGTCGTTTAAATCAACCCAGTTTTATCAATAGTGCAAATATTGAAGACCAAACCTCCATCAGAGCTACGGTCTGCACAAATTATATTTTACTTTTGTAGCACACGTGAATAGTCTAGCTTTTTTAGCAAAATATAACATTTACATAACTTTCGCGCATGCACTACTGGGAGAGCTTAGCAACTAAGCCCGTCTAGCGCCGCATTGCGTCGGCTTAATTCAGTTTCGATTTGTTTTGTTATCGCTACAGTCAACCGATGTCGTGCTTTCGCGCGTTTTTTCTGGGATGTTCATTGTAAACAAATTTCTGTTTACGATAAGGGAAAATCCTACTGGATTTAAATTAGTAAAACATATAGATATAATGTGTAGGAAAATCGTAAATAGTGTTGATACCTTTTCTTTGCTATTTTTGTGTCTATGCTATATATATCTTCGTCATTTGAGAACCGATTTCGATATTTGTTTGTTGTTAAACAACTTAAGGAGTTACCTCTAGGGTTACAAACTATTTAAGGAAGTTTTTAATGGAATACTATTTTGACAACAATAATATTGCAATATTCGTTACTGCACTCAAAACAACCAACAAAAAAACAAAAAAAAATATCTGAAGTCTGTGCTAATACATTTTGTAAGCAGTGCGATACTATTACAGAATAATTTTAGCCTGGAATTCAGAATGTGATAAATATAACGATAATAAAATTTATGGATTATAATTGTTGGTTTAAAAAAAATTGTGTTGGGCTAAAAGATCGCTTTCTTGCGATGTTTACTGAAAATTTAGCCGGATGTCTCGCATCTCTAACGGTGCCCTAATCACCAGTATATGAGTCTTCGGTTTAGCATTCAAACAGATCCGGCATTGCGAGAATCTTACCGCAACTGTGTTTTTCTTTTTCGTAATGATAATAATATATTTAGTAACCTACAACAAGACGTTATTACAAAATGGCAAAGGCTTATAATTTATACTGATACATTTAAACTAGAATGAAACTAAACTTCAAAAGGCAAAAGAAAGCCAATTTTGATTTTCACTAGACTTACAATTGCTCTGCAGGTTGGCGTTTACAAAAAAAAAATTGCCACATTTCCGATTACACACTTAATTCGGAATTATAGGAAATTGTCAAATTCAAGAAATTACTATTAGCGATTTAATTATAAGAGTTACACCAACACCGACGTGAATGAATGATTTTTCGTCACAGAGCAAAATACATAATATAGAGATATAAAACATTTTTGAGAATACAACTTTCTTAGTGCAAACAAAACATAACGGAAATGCATTTAATTGCAGCAACGAAAAGTGATCCACCTCAGCATGATTCTGAAGTTAATTAATTGAATCAGGCATTACTTTGCAAAAATCCATTATACTCGTACTAAAGTTGGTAAACATTACTTTTCTTTTATCCGCTTAATTAAATAAAATGATGTGACTTACCTTGTTTGAAGAGCACCTCCCGCCCTAGCTCAGTTACATGAATAATCCCCATCACTACTAATTCCAGCACCCCTACTCCCAACACGACTTGGGCTTCTTAGCGGTCAGCCACCGCAGTCTCTACTTCACAATTTTTTTATATGTGGTAGCACCACGCTGCAGCTCTATGATTGTAGCACGAATGAGTCGGCTCTACCGGGGTAGGACCACGCTTTCACAGAATAGTGTTCGTTTGTCACCTTTAATCAATAATAAAAAAATCCTGAGGATGCCTCATGTAAATGGAAAACACGAGTCGTATTATCGACAGTGGTGTCCTTTATAGTGTAGTGGTGATGCGAGTAGTGGTGTTGGGATAAGGGGAGTCGGGGATAGTGCACGCTATTGCGGTGTGTGCTATAGCGGTGAGCGGGAGGTGCTCTTTGAAGTAGGTCATCATTTTATTTCATTAAGCGGATATAAGCAAATTAATTTTTACCAACTTTAATATGATGCTCTAGCAGTGTTGCCACGGTCACAGCACTGTTGTTCTGTCGGTGCCTCATTATACCAGCAATTTACAAACATTTTTCTAATACCATATTACAGTTTTATTAAAAGTAACTACTTTAACAAATTAAAAAGTGAAACATAATATTATGATGAAATTCTATTGACTTATGCGCATAGCTACGATAAAATGCAATCGTAATTCGTTTGGTGTTTGCGTTATTAATATAAAAGTAAAAAATTATAAAATACATCGTTTTTTATTTTTATTGGCACTTTTAGTTACCCTACAATTATCAACAGTAATTTAATTAGTACACGGCGTTTTCGTTTCCTAGATAAGATAACAGTTGACTGCGAGCAGTCGTTATCAGATGTCAGCAAACAAGCAGCTCTGCATTTACCATACCACCTGTCCACCGAATTACGAATAGAAAATTATTATCAGAAATATATGTCAATGTTGTAGAGTGCATTCTTATAAGACTTGTATCCAGCAGTGGGCACAAGAGTATTTTTTTAAATAAAAAAAAGTTACCTCCACGCTGGGATTTAAAAGTTTAAAAACATATATATCAGAAAGGTAAACATCCAGAGCCGAAACAAATATATGTAGGCCATACAAATACTTGTTCCGTGTGGGATTCGAACCTGTGGCTTTTACCGCTGCAACTCATTGCTAAGCCATTGCGCCACGGAGCTGTCAAACATTATTGATGTAAACTCTTTCCATCAGTACCTGCTGGACTCTATGTCACTAGAAGATTTGTGAAACTAGTCTAACCCTACCGGGATTAACACTTAAAAACTACTTTAAAACTACGAAGTGAGGAGGAATTGAATTAACGTCAGCAATTACTAACACGGGTAACACGGAACACGGTAGCTTTCTGTGAACTGCACGCTAAGCCAAAACTGGTTTACACTTCATTATGCCGCATTAAACCGGCTGCGATTTGTTTTGATTGCGCGACTACCTGCCGGTATTTCATTAGATTATCTTTATTTGAGCTGAGGCTGTAGATTGTCGCTGATATTACTATAAATTTGCGTTAATTTAAACGTGATAGACACCACGCTGTAGCTACATTATGATTGTAAAATGCACGAGTTGGCTCGTATGAGGTAAGACCACGCTCTTACAGAATACAAGCGTAAAATAGCAAAACGCACCTGCATTTTACCTCTTGTTCGAGGGTCGATGCACAGCCAATTTTCGAGGAAACGCAGTCAGCGTTCTTGGCAGGATACCGCGGGGATTAGTATTGTACTATGATAATAAAGTTTTTAGTTTTCTTTCGTGTAGTTTTTTAATACTGTATATATTTTATTATTATATTAATAAGATATTATACTGTAAAATATATATAAATATATTATGTATATATAAATATACCTATATAAAAATATTTTGACTTCGACTATGACTATATAACGAAGTTAAAACCCCTTCCAGTAGTAGTGCAGTTCTGTATGCGGCGGAGGTTTTAGGGCGATTATCAGATAAGATGTGATTGTTCCTATTTTTCCTTTTAGATTTAGATGTATAAATATTTTAACTTTGAAAAATGAAGTCTAGTTACTTAATTTTTCAACGTTAATATATCTCAAAATTAAATTGGTATTTTCGCAAAATATATAAAAAAAACTACGTTGCGTGACTAAGTGAAATTAGCCAGATTTAATAAACTGCAGGCGCAAGAAGAAACTGTTATTTCTTTATTTCCAGTATTGATTTAGACATTAACAATAATTTCAAATTCCTGTTCGTGTTACCGATTACCGCAATAAGCTTTTAAACTGGTAGCCGTTACCTGCAAGTTTATATACGAATAAAATAACAGAAACTCGATTGTTTCTGTTATTTTTATTCGTATATAAACTTGCAGGTAACAAATGGGTAAAAACAACTTTGACCAAATCAACTCGGTTGAGCATGAGATTGAAACACTTTTTTTTTGTAACGAAATCCCCAATTTTTTTATCGGCTATGCAGTATTTGGAAGATTACGATATATCACTTATACATCGTAATTTGGGCGGTGCTACAGTCCTTTCAGCGGTGTCAAGTTGACTGTCGGTATATCGAAGTGCTGAAGTGTTTGTACAGTAGGGCTAAGATGGCTATCCGAGTACAGAACCAGAGCTCGAAACCTATCCAACTGCAGAGAGGTGTAAGACAGGGTGACGTTATATCCCCGAAACTCTTCACCGCTGCATTGGAAGACGTTTTCAAGCTACTGGACTGGAAAGGATACGGTATTAACATCAATGGCGAGTACATCACTCACCTTCGATTTGCCGACGATATAGTCCTTATGGCAGAATCCCTGGAGGACCTAAGCGCTATGCTCAATGACCTCAATGGTGTCTCCCAACGGATAGGTCTTAAGATGAACATGGACAAAGATCATGTTTAATGTCCATGTCACACCTATGCCGGTAGTTGTTGGGAGCACTATGCTAAAAGTTGTTGACGAGTACGTTTACCTGGGACAAATAGTTCGACTAGGTCGAAGTCCAACTTCGACCGAGAGGTCAATCGACGGATTCAACTCGTCTGGGCAGCGTTCGGGAAATTACGACACATCTTCTCGTCAGGTATACCTCAATCTCTGAAAACTAAAGTGTACAACCAGTGCGTGTTGCCAGTGATGACTTACGGATCAGAGACGTGGTCCTTCACTGCTGACCGTATGAGGACGCTCAAGGTCGCTCAGCGAGCTATGGAGAGGGCTATGCTCGGAGTTTCTCTGCGTGATAGACACAGAAATGAGGATATCCGCAGTAAAACCAGAGTGACCGACATAGCCCAACAGATTAGTAAGCTGAAGTGGCAATGGGCCGGCCATATAGCTCGAAGAACTGATAACCGATGGGGAAGAAAGGTTCTCCCAGTGCCACCTTTTCCCAGGAAAAGGACCCCCCACTATATGGAGTGACGACCTGGTAAAACATGCAGGAAGTCAATGGATGCAGGTGGCTCAGGACCGTGCTTCGTGGCATTGCTTGGGGGAGGCCTATGTCCAGAAGTGAACTTGTGAAAGGCTGTAATGAAAAAAATGAATGAAAAACTTATACATTCGTCATGCATAACTTGGATTAAATAGTGTATAGCTAGTGTTTGCTGCCAGTGATGACCTTTTAATTTGATCGTGGTGGTGACCATCCACTGTTGGCCGTATAAGCAAGCTAAAGGTCGCTCAGCGAGTTATGAAGAGGGCTTTTCTCGGAGATTCTTTGCGTGATGGACTTCGTAAAAATAGGATGTCTCAAGCATGAATTGCACCTACATGTATTGTGTATTCTATAAATTGTATTTATTATGTATTATGTATGTGTTAGTATTTTTTAAACATTAAGTAATGTGTGAGTCTCACATAATTGGAATGGTACTGTGCTGTAGATATTAATTTTTTTATAGGAGAAAGGTGACAAACGAGCGCACAGTCCACCTGACGGTAAGTGGATGCTGTGGCCCATAGACATCTACATTCGATTAAGAATCAAGATGTTGAAGCGTTTTCACCCCTGAGGACTAAGATGGAATGCCTCGATCCCAGTAAAACGGATCTCCGGTTCTCTACACTCACCATACGAAACACAACAGCATTAAGCTGCTATTTTACGCTGGTTTACTGTGAGAGCGTGGTTCTTCCCCGGTCGAGCCGACCCATCCATGCTACAACCATAATATAGCTGCAGCGTGGCTATAAGTAATATATTGTTCGTACTTCTTCTATCTAGGAATTCTTCTCTGAGCAGCTGTATTCTGGTTTTAAGCGTATAGAGATCTAGTATAGTTATAGACTTTTAAGCAATCTAATCTTCAGAGGTGAGAACGCATCAGTAGCCTTCTCCGTTTGTATTTGACTGCAGGTGGACTGCTAAAGTCACTTATCATCAGGTGCACTGTTAGTTCGTTTGGCACATCATTTTAATGAAACTATATTAAATGTAACTAAATTTAATATAAATTAATTTAACTAAACTTAATAACCAATTTTATACACACACTTAATTATTGTTATATATATATATATATATATATATATATATATATATATATATATATATATATATATATATATATATATATATATATATATATATATATATATAATATATATATACATATATAATAATAAAGCCTCTTTTATTTCCTTAAGGCCCCTGGCAGGTATAGGCCTCCTCCAACAGTTTCCAGGTTTTTCTCTTTGCTTTCTTTGTCCAGTCGTTTCCGGCATATTTTTTGATCTCATCTACCCAGCGTTCTTTAGGACGTCCTCTAGCTCTCTTGCCACTTGGACCTGCCCACATTGTTGCTATATATATATATATATATATATATATATATATATATATATATATATATATATATATATATATATATATATATATATATATATATATATATATATATATATATATATATATATATATATATATTTATATATATATCCTACCGATCCGCCTTCTACTTCTAGATAATAGCACCACTTATCGGGTTTAATTGTAAATATAAACCACACTCGAATCAACTCGAATATTACACATACAACCACATTTCTTGCAAATAAATGATTTATGATTTATGACAACATTTCATATTAAATACACATGGACAGAAGAATCAATATATTCCCATAGCCATACCAGAAGAACTTTATACACATAAAGATATTGTAAACATATCTAAATTAAAAATTTTAAAAGTTTTAAACATTTATTCTATTCCAAATGTCCTTTAACATTTTAGCTATGAGAATCCGCAGACCAATAAATCTCACTATTCTCAATATACTCGTATTGGTTTACAAAGCCTGCGTAATGTCCACACAAATGAGATAAGTTACAATAAACAAGCGAATATATACAGCATCCGTTTGAATCTCTGGACGACGTTTGTATTTTAGATGTGGTTTCTTCACATAATAACGCTTACTTGTATGTTTTTATATTTATCTTTCTAGTTAACAAAAATATTAAATAAATAACTGCTACTAATTAATACATATAAAAAATTGAAGCGTCTGTCCGAAATATTAAAATAAATAACTTCGTGGAGGGGGGAGATATTTGTACTATAATATAAATAACTATTTTTAAAAATTTTGTCTGTCGCTCTGTCCGTGCTGATCTTCGGCATGGCGTAGCTGAATGTGATGAAATTTTACGAGCTGATAGAGAGCAATACCAGAAAAAATCTAGGCTTTATTTTCATGCGAAAATCTTGAAGATTTTTAAAACACAATACTGGTAAATGGTCTTTGATTATCTTACTACTTACTTATCTAAATAACGTCACATTAGTAGATACTATCCAGATGAAGCCGCAGCAGATCGCTTCTTACTTCATAAATAAAGTAATTTTGAAGTTTTAGTGTGTGTTAGCAGAGACCACCGTTAATAGACGTCATAATATGACGTATTCTAATAACGGTGGTCTCTGCTCATTCATCATATTATGATGTGTTTCCAAACTGTATCAATATGTTTAATCATGAATACTAGATTCATTATAGGAGTTAAAATATTCAGGCGGTTGTTTGTTTAAGCGGCATCTACCATGACCATATTAAATAAAAAGTAATAAATTATATGAATACAGTTTAGCCTTGATATAAATATTTCATGTATTTATATAAACAGCTAACTGTTCTGTTAGTCGAGTAGTCCTCCCCCAGCGTGGTCGATCTTCTGGTATGGGAATAGCCAGTCCCGATGACAGGCGTTAAATACTTCAAGGAAAACCAACTGTGCATTAGGGTACCGATTTAGAGCCACATCAGAGGCTTCACTGAGGTGTTCAAATAGCCGAGTTGTCTCCTAGTCACCACTGTGCGATAGGTAGACACAAGAATAAATAATTGTATCCATTCCTGTATCTATCAATACCCGAAAGTGTGGTATTCAAAGTGACGGAAACGCTTACAACAGATGTCATTGCGAACGTCAACACTGATTGCAGCGCTGTGATAGAAATTATGTTCCAATGTGTACTCAGGGTAGCCAAGTTACGCCGCATCTAGAGGACATCTGATCTGTGTCTCAGTCAAGAAGTGTAAGTGCGGCTTGTCACTCTCAAGGTGGAAGTGGACTGCACTGATATTACAGTACAGGCAGTACATGTTTGTGAGGTGTACTTTGAAGGAAAGGGAGTACAACAACTGTACAAACTTACTATTATTTTTTATTATTTTTATTATTGGAATAGGTTGAGAGATTGGCAGTTAGACGAGGCGTCATACATATAATCTAAGAACGCAGAGTCACAGCATCAATGGCATCTATCATGAAGATCGTGAGGACACCCGAACTCCCCTGGAAATTTCCATCAGGTCTTCTTCTCCGGTCGCCAACTGGCATGGTGGAGACATCTCAGGATTTTTCGCAAGATGGCGCGGCAGGCTTTCGCGAGTGGCTGGCTCATTAATTGGGCCCCCAAATATTTACAGTCGTCCAGCAGTGAAGCAACCATGCTTCCGATCCCGCTAACCTTCATAACCAGGCACCTGACACCAAGAAACGGCCGCGTCGCAACCGGTTTTGATGCGCAACGCAACTGTCCAGACCCATTCTCTCAATGAAATGGGTTTCACCTAATATCATACCGGAACACGACTCGCATCATTTGGCGGTATGTCTTTGCCAGGTGAGTAATAACTTACCCTATCACTAGTAGAGAACCAACCTACCACCAGTATGTAATACTGCTCGTTTAGCACTACATACTGGTGGCAGGTTGGAACTTTAGATACGTGTGAGAAGTCAGGATTAAAATAATTCCTCGTAGAAATAGCCTCAGCGAGGCGAGTAGCCTCATGCCCCATACATTGCTTTTTGGGAATGTTTTCAATTGTTCTTGCCCCCTCGCCTACGATTGTCTGAAAAAGCAATACTTATTCGCAAAATTAACAACTCAGGGATATTATTATTAAATTGTATGAAAATAAATTAAAAAATAGATCATAAGACTTCATGTATGTCATTACTACTTAACCTTATACTCTTTTCTTTTTGTACTCTTAGATTTTTATCATTTGTGTCATTATTTTAAATAATATAGAAATAGTTCATTATAGTACATTGTTCATCCATTATAGCCTATCAAAGTCTTAAAAACATAGACCTCTCATAGGATGCTTCACAAAGGTAGTCTATTTGAGGTAAACACTTCTTTAGAATCGACGGAGAGAATGAGATGGAATATATAATACAGTGTTATTTATAATTAAATAAACGTCTTACATCTCATTCTCTCGATGTTTAGTTTCTTGAAGTTTTGTCTTTTACCGCAATCATGATTTTTTATAGTTGTTATAAGGAACACTGCAACCTTCTGGTTCAGTTTCCCATTGTTGCCTCTAATGACTCCCGCGGGATGATATACAGGGGCAGTGGATATGCTTATACTGCTACTACAGGAACCTCATAGTTTCGTCGAAACATTTAGTTTTTTAGACGTGCAGGTTTCCTCGCGATATTTTCGTCGTTTATAAATCAGCAATTAATTGCAAATAACATTTAGATGCCAGCAGATGTTCAGTGTCATAAAGTAAAGACATAAAGGAAAACTTTATGTTGTGAAGCTGCGCTTCAGCTATCTTACGGTTGTAGCACGAAAGTAATACCGCCTAAAAATATTTCTTAACAACCCAAAAACAATGTTTTCAAGTTTGCGATGCGAATAAATTTTCATTTCTGACTTGCAGTCTTTCGACTGAGTTTTTTTTTCATAGGTATAATTTAATCACTAATTTACATATTTCACAAATAATACTGTTGAATTTCTATGTTAACCGCATCGCATGAGCATAAATTCACTCGGGTATGTCATAAAAAAGTAATGTTCTTCAATTAAGGAAAAGGTTAGGGACAAAATTTGACATACTTCGTCATATTACAAAACATAAAGTCAGTTAATGCAATAGTCAGAGAGCTGGTGACACATTTTAGGAAGGCATTTCAGTCTGAATTTTATAGGTTGTACTATACTTAACCGCCAAACTGCTTGCTTATTTTGGTGAGTAAAGAAAATCTTCATATTAATGCTTGCCATCACTCTTGATATTGATATGCCCGCCAGTGGACGTAAAATTGCTGTTGAATGTACTATGTTGGAAACTACCAATCGATCGTAGGTTCAGTTTACTGACACAATGGATCAAAAAATAACACTCACCAAAGTGGGTAATTGGAAAGAGTTTTATTACAATGGTAGTTTAATGACTGCTGTTCATTGTAGTGCTGTCACACAGTTTGACATACAGTGTTAAGCGTAATCTCGAAAAAAATTTAACACATAAATCGTTTTCATCGTTTTGTGTGCAATTGTGTGAGAATGGGTGCGTTTGGCAGAAAAAAGCGCTAGCAAGCGCTTACTAGCGCTAAAATAGTTTTCGGCCAGGACACGATTGCTACTTCAGTAGCGCTGACACAATCCGCCATTTTGCTTATTTAATTTGTTTGTTTTGAAGTAGAGTTTATAAGTTGTTTTTTGCAATATTAGTTTTAAGTAATATAATGACATGAATAGACATATACATGTTATTAAAAATTCATAATTGGTAAGTTTTTAATATGAATACTTCACAAACATATATTTAAATTATGTTAGGTTCCCCGGTTAAAACTAACATCGTGTCCTAGAGGAAAATAGCTACTTATGATTTGACAGCGCTTACCGCTTACGATAGCCATTTTGCTTACAAGCGCTTGCTAGCGCTTTTTTCTGCCAAACGCACCCATTGTATATTGTTTGTGTGCAATGTGTCAGAGGCAACAGACGAAAACAAACCAGGAGGTGGGCAGCATATATCTCCCCCATAAGGCACATTAGGGCGAAGGCCTTCAACAGTTCAACAGTGGACTCTAATTGGTAGTGTGACAGTAATGTGCCGCGGCTACAGCAACAGTACGCCACAGTTTTACTCTACTACGTATGAATGTACTAATCATTTTCTCTTACAGCATATTTTTCGTTATTACTGCGAATTAATGGAAATGTTAATCGTGTAGTAGTGGTGTAAGAATATCCTCTACACCATATCGTACTGTGACTAAAACCACAGGCGAATAGTAATATGGAAACCAATACAGCTGATCAGCTGTAGAATAGCAATTTGCCTGCCAATCGTGGCAACTATGGCAAAATCCTCCCTATAAGACATCTATGTCGCTTATAGATGTCAGTAACCGGTTGACCGAGCTTTGCTCGGTATTTTTCGCTCGGTTTTTTTTTTTTAATTCGTGTGTTTTGGAAATTATATTTAGAATCAAATTACATACTGATAAAATACGAATAATATTTTTGATCTTAGCGACATAATAGAAAAAACTGAACTGGTTATTTGAATAAAAAATCGTGAGTGCAATTAGTTTAATTAAAATTTTCGTGTTTTTAATAAATACTAAAAAAAGGGCTCGAAAAAATAGATTTTCTCAAAAAAGAGAGGAACTTGAAAAAAAAAATTAAAAAAAAGTCGATCGGTCGGTCTGGGCTCGAACCATGGTATTACGATATTGTGACCGCCCAATATACCAATTAAGCTACTTGTAATCATTAATAAAGTGTCAAAATTTACCTTCTTATTCTAACGATATTGTAGCAGTTTTTTATTGCCTAAAAAGAAAATCCTATCCATCCATTTTCTAAAAATAAATCCTACCTGGATCGATTTATTGCCCCCCGAAACTCCCTGCACACAAAATTTTATGAAAATCGTTGGAGCCGTTTCCGAGATTCCGATTATATATATATATATATATATATATATATATATATATATATATATATATATATATATATACAAGAATTGCTCGTTTAAAGGTATAGGATATATTTAACTGTAGACTTTTATGGGCCGTATTTGATGGATAGATACGAGTAGATTGACAAAGTACGAGTAGGCTACGCTTTCATACAACCAACGTAAAATAGCAGCTTATTGCTGATGTGTTTCGTATGGTTATTGTAGAGAACCGAGTATCCTTTTACTAGAAACGAGACATTCTATCTTAGTCCTCACGGGTGACTTCGCATCGCAAAGATTCTTAATTATAGACAGATGAATATATGGTCTACAAAATCTACTTAACATCAGATGGATTGTGTGACTGTTTGTCACCCTTATACTGTAAAAATAAAACTACAAAATATTATTATTAAAACATTTGTCGTCTAAATGAAAATTTTATTACTACATTAGTACGTTAATATAACTTTTAACAAACAACTAAAATATTTCTTAACAACCCAAAAATAATGTTTTCATGTTTGTGAAGCCAAGAAGTTTTCTGGTTGATAGATCATTTTACTCACTAAAATAAATAAAATTAAAAAAATGAGAGACAGCATATATTTGAACCCCTTCAGCTTACTAATTGGTGATAACCTATAAACTAAAGCATTTTTATTATAACAAAAACGTATTCGCTTGAATCCGAACCGATAATCCTCGCAAAATTGGTTTACAAGCCCTTCGATTTTTCCCCTACAAATTGGATTCGTTACGATACACAAGCCAATAGAAACGAGCCGTATTTTGCGTAGGCTCGGCTCTGAGCGGTTTTTATTGTTCTTTTTATGTTACATGTTGTGAGTTCGGATAACATTGTATACGCTTAGTTATAACAAATCATAAAACGTTTGTCTATCAAACTCGCGTACTTTAATAGTTTATGGCCATCACAATAAAATATAGTTATATGTCAGAAGAAAACTATCAAGACTGATAAAAAAATAGGCATTAATATAATTTAACCTTATTAATTAAAGTATTTGTTGTGCATGAGGACTTGCTTGTAACGACTTTGATTCTGATTAACTGCGTTAATAATAAAGATGTAGGAAGTGACGACCTCTCCACCCACTAAAATGACAGTTAATTGACAAAATCTTCGGCGCAATCAGTAGACTTTGTCAAGAGGTGTGAGGTACGTGTCTCGGCAAACTTAAGGGTGCACTGGCCCGTCTGGATATATTTAATAGGATTTTTTTATAGAAGAGGGGGGCAAACGAGCATGCGGCTCACCTTATGTTAACTGACTACCGCCGCCCATGATCAATCGCAACACCAGGGGAATTGCAGGTGCGTTGCTGGCCCTTTAGAAAGTAGTAAACTCTTTTCTTGAAGGTCCCCAGGTTGTATCGGTCCGGAAAAATCGCCGGTGGTAAACTATTCAACAAAGAGGTTGTACGCGGAAGAAAACTCCTTTTGAAACGTACAGTGGTGGACCGCAAAGCATCCAGATGGTTTGGATGGTATCGGGACGTTTGCCGCGTAGTGCGTTCACAAAATTTGGCAGCTGGGATTAATCCGAACAATTTCTCAGAGCACTCTCCATGGTATATGCCAAAGAAAATGCAAAGAGATGCAACATCTCTTCGCAGCGCCAGTGAATCGAGTCGATCGGAAAGCACTCGGTCGTCTACGATTCGAGCCGCTCTGCACTGGATGCGGTCAAGTGGAAGGAGCTGGTACTGGGGAGCCCCAGCCCAAAGATGGGAACAGTATTCCATGTGCGGCCGAACCTGCACCTTGTAAAGTTGCAGGTGGTGTGCCGGCATGAAATACTGTCCCGCTCTACTGAGCACGCCAAGCTTTTTAGAGGCCAGTTTGGCCTTCTCTTTCAAGTCATCAGTATTCTATAAAAAAAAAAACAACCGAAAATTGCAAATACGGCAAATAATTCTCCCTATGAGGTAATATATTGGACGTACCTATATTCAAAAGTGGAGGAAAGCTTTTACAACACCCTCGTGACAAATTTAATTGATTACCTTACTTTAAAAAAATCATAAGAGTAAAAACTATTAGAATACCTACACAACAATATCTACGGAGATTTGTGACCTTTAACTCGAGTGCGATTAACAGAGTCGAAGACCGCGTAATTGACAAATGAAATTTGTCATAAAAGGGGACAATAAAACGCTGAATTGGCGTCTGTCCGCCAGTCTTTCGAGAGTAGATTGGGCTTTGTGCTTACAACGCTTTAAAGAACTATTGTTATCGGATATCGTAAATACATATTAATATTTGCACGAGACTCTCATAAAACTTTCTCCATAAAGTTTTTCTACGTACTTGGTGGTTGTTTTATGAAGTATTTTTACGTACTTTAGTTGTTTTATATGAAAATACCAATATCATGCTAAGATCTGGAAAATATATGGAGCTTATTTTTGGGATTATCTTGCATACATGAAGCCCTTGTAGTACAATACTCAAATTTAACATTTTTGATTGAAACATCATCATAATCACTAATTGAAAATATTTGCGGTGACCATTCAGCCCCAACTCATTTACCTCGTGCTGGGGTTGAAGAAAAGCAATACATTTGTTTTGTTAGATCATCATCATAATTACAGCCCTTCACAAGTCCACTGCTGAACATAGGCCTCCCCCAAGTAATGTCACAAAGCACGGTCCTGAGCCACCTACATCCATCGACTTCCTGCATGTCTTACCAGGTCGTCACTCCATCTAGTGGGGAGTCGCCCTACACTACGCCTACCGGTACGAGGCTGCCACTCGAGATATACCTATACATACCTATATATAATACCTTTGTTTTGTCGGATATTAAATACTAAATCCCACTGCTGGGCCCAGGCCTCCTATTTGGAAAAAATGCCATTGAGTTTCTTCCCGGTTCTTCCTAGGACAGAGGTATATTCCAAACTAATGGTAAATAAATCGTAGGACTTACAATAAGTATTATTTAAAACCGAACTTGAATAAAGAAGTTTCTATTTCTCTTTCTCAGTTCTGAGAGGTTTCTGTTGGAGAGAGAGTTCTATACTATAACAATGAATCTGCTAATCTCAGTACGTTTTGGCAGGTATATTACGTCTTCAAAATATTTTTCGTCAGACATGCAGATAGGAAACCCGATGTTTTCTTTCACCTTTGAACACGTGGTAAATTTAAATTTAGGTTACTAAGTTTATAACGTTGTAGTAGGCTCGACCGGGGTAGGAGCACGCTCTCACAGGATACCAACGTAAAATAGCAGCTTAATGCTGCTGTGTTTCGTATAGTGAGTGTAGAGAACCAGAGGTCCTGTTTTACTGGGAACTTTTAGTAATCAGCGGTTGATTCTTGAACTAAGATAAAATGCAGATATCTTTGGGCAACAGCATCCACTTACCATTAGGTGGACTGTGTGAGCGTTTGTCACCCCCATTCTATAAAAAATATATTTATAATTTTTAATTTAATATCATAAGCTTGAAAAGGGAGCAAATAAGTCTACTTGATTTTAAGTAGATGCTGTTTGCCATGGAAATTTACAACTGTCCTCGATTAAGAATAAAACTCAGACACGTTGCCGCCTCTGACAACTAAGATGGATTGTCATTTATTCAATAAAAAAGGGTTCACCGGTTCCTTATACCCACCATACGAAATAAAGAAACATTATTTAGCTACTATCATAAGTAAGTATTCTAGCTGCTTTTCTAGGTAAGGCTAAAGGCTGAAGCTACTCCAGATTAACACTGACATCGGGACGTCCGTCATCTCAGTCCCCCGTGACCATGGGTGCTGGAAAGCACCTGAAACATCAGGTATTAAAAATCGCATGTATGGGATAAAATCCCTAAAATTAGTTTTAATAAATGTTAGAGTAAATATAAGAAATCTTTATAATATACTCCTTTTTTTCCTCCTCTTACCTATGTCTTCTATGAAATAACACTTCCCGCCACTCCTATGTTCTAGTCTGAAGGGATTAGAGGGCTAGTATAATTGAAGGCTGTAAGGTATACTATGTTCGTATACAGAGATGATAACGCATTAGCTCTAGGTATCCGGTGTAATGCATAATTGTGAAATAACAACTTCAGTTACATAAAAAAGCAAATATAAAGTTATAATAAAACATCGATTGATTCGTTACAAAATTCTGGTTTGTTGACTCAGGCCTTTGAATCCGGTCACATCGAATGCAAAACAAAGCATAATCCGATTAAGTTGACGCTTTGGCTGGTAAACGAAATAGTTGTTTACACATCACGTACTGTATAATAATTATAATATAGTACTGATTTTATGGAAAGAGAGAGAGGTGAGAGTTGCGAGTATTGTTTACATATTAATCACACTTCCGTAGTATTAGTTCATTAATATATTGCAACCTATCAAATTTAACTCAGCATTGTACGTTAATTTGCAGATGGGTTTTTATTTTATTTTTAGTTGTAATTAGAAAGATGCAGTTGACCTTGTTTATATTCCTTTGTCCGATACCCACGTAAAGATATGGGATATTGTGTTTTCGTAGACCGTCACGACAGGTTAAATAGAGGAGGAGTTCACAAAGTAAGTGAAGTTATTTTAAAGAGCTCGAGGTGGTACATACAAAACACTTCTTTTACCCTAATACCAAGCTATATCAAAGTTTAATAGTTCTCACTGTCCGCATACGTACACGCATACGTATACCCTATGCGGTGCTTGTGCGTGTACGTGTGCGTGAGCGAGTGTGTGTGTTTAACAAGTAAGCATCTCTTAACTTTGTAACGGAGTGTTCGATCGAAAAGCATTTGGCGGCATTTGAAAAAGCCTCACTAAACTTAGATTTTTTTTTAATTTTGACCAAATCGTCACGGTAGGTTCTGAAAAAACCTTAAAAGTTCGAGATTTTTTAATTTTCAAAAAGCGGTTTTCTTGAAATTTCTTTGACCCCCTTTTTTAGTATAACCTTCAAGCTCTTTTACTCAAGAAACGAAATCGATTGGCGTGAACCTCATCAAATTGTTAATTTGTTATAATTTGTTGTTGTTGTTGACTGTAAAATATCTCGAAAAAGTGTTTTTTTAAAATAACTTGAAAACCTTCCGTGGAATTTTTTTATAGTCTTTTTGTTTAGCTGCAAAAATTGCATCAATTGCCGTAAATCACATCAAAACCGGCTGATTTTTTCGTTAAATACACTATTTTTAATAAATTAAACAAACGTGGTTCTCCAAATTTATGACTAATAATTATGATCATTCCTGAGCTTAGATTCCTTTTGATTAAGAAAATTTTACGTTTTTGTTTCATAATTTGATATATCTATCATAATTTGTCATAATAATTATAACTCATAAAAATAACTGAAATTTTAAGCGCTTTCATATCAAAGTTAGCGAAAAGGTCTAGGGATGGCCTGCAGGTTCAACCGAATTTTTTTTGAAGAGTTTGCAAACGAGAATGCGGCTCATTCACAAAATGAAATTTTATCGCGTTAAACTCTTTTATTTCTTTAAAATATCGAATAAATATTACAATATTTATAAAATAATGTTTCCAAAGAGTTAACTCTCTATATGGAAATTATAATAATGGAAAGAAAATTTAAAGTATAAATTTGAAAATATCTCAAATTTATGACGTCGATTCAAACCCACTTTGATGAGATGGGTAATTATGCACAATGTATGAAGCATAATGAATATCTTATCAAATTATCATTTAATTTTATTCTGTGATATTTTACCAAATTAGAACAAAATAAAAGTTTGTCCCAGAATGTATCACCCTCTTATTTGTTATCGTGGAATAAAAGTTGGCTGCAGGTGTTGATGGGCAGTTGTAGCTATTCACCATCCGTCTGACTGTCAGTTTATTTGACACTTCAATTATGTATATTATGAAATTTGTACTACAATAGCTTCAACTAAATACATTGATTATAAGCCATGGCAATCCTAATAATCCTTATCACGAAACTAGGATAAATTTTAAAGTATAGAGAACCGGAAACCATTTTTACTGGAATCAAGGATTCCATCTAAGTCCTCATGGGTGACAACGCGTTTGCATTTTGATAATTAAGGATAAATGTGGATGTCTCTAGGAAACAGCATCCACTTACCATCAGGTGAACTGTGTACTCGTTTGTCATCCAATGCTATAAAAAATATTGTAATGTCAGTCCTTAATATGAGTGCTAACTTTCAAGTCCTTCGGCCGTCTACAAGTTGCTGAAAATTATAACTTCAATTCAGGCTTTTTATATCCGAGAGGATCTAAGATAATATGGAAATATTCCGTTACATAGATGAGATAGATTGATACACGCGAAGCCAATAAAAGCGTATTTAAAAGTGAAGTGAGAGTTTCACCATATCCGCTATATTTTTTTAATGTATTAACGTACGATCAGCCGTATAGACTAGCTTAATCAAAGCATCATTTTATTAAAGCTCAGTAAAAATATGTTTGCGAATATCGTTTTATGAAAATGAACACCACACCGCAATGATACGCGTAACGAATTTGCATAAAGCGTGTTCACAATCGCGGCGTAATTTTCCGACACCGTATTGTATTCCAATGATGAAAATTTATGTGCATTACAAATCAATAGATTTGGTCCGTTGTTTCTATTCAAACTGTTGGAAAAATGGCTTTTATCTAAATAATTGTCACAATATTTCGTACTCTATTCAGATAATAAAAATATAATATATTTAGATGTTGGTATTTCTGAGTGGGTTTTATAAATAAAGAAGACTAAAATATTCAGAGTGGTTAGGTATTAATATAAGTTCAGCGGAAAATGAACATGAAAACTTTGATTCTGTTTAACTGCGTTAATAATAAAGATGTAGGAAGTGACGACCTCACCACCCACTAAAATGACAGTTAATACAAAATCTTCGGCCCAATCAGTAGACCTTGTCAAGAGGTGTGAGGTACGTGTCTCAGCAAACTTGAGGGTGCACTGGCCCGTCTGGATATATTTAATAGGATTTTTTTTTTATAGAAGAGGGGGCAAACGAGCATGCGGCTCACCTGATGTTAAGTGACTACCGCCGCCCATGATCAATCGCAACACCAGGGGAATTGCAGGTGCGTTGCTGGCCCTTTAGAAAGTAGTAAGCTCTTTTCTTGAAGGTCCACAGGTCGTATCGGTCCGGAAAAATCGCCAGTGGTAAACTATTCCACAGAGAGGTTATACGCGGAAGAAAACTCCTTTTAAAACGTACAGTGGTGGACCGCCAAGCATCCAGATGTTGTGGATGGTATCGGGACGTTTGCCCGCGTAGTGCGTTCACGAAATTTGGCAGCTGGGATTAATCCGAACAATTCCACAGAGCACTCTCCATGGTATATGCCAAAGAAAATGCCAAGAGATGCAACATCTCTTAGCAGCGCCTGTGAATCGAGCCGATCGGAAAGCACTCGGTCGTCGACGATTCGAGCCGCTCTGCACTGGATGCGGCCAAGTGGAAGGAGCTGGTACTGGGGAGCCCCAGCCCAGAGATGGGAACAGTATTCCATGTGCGGCCGAACCTGCGCCTTGTAAAGTTGCAGGTGGTGTGCCGGCATGAAATACTGTCCCGCTCTACTGAGCACGCCAAGCTTTTTAGAGGCCAGTTTGGCCTTTTCTTCCAAGTGACCACGAAACTGCACGTCACTCGATATGTCGACGCCGAGGATTCCAATACTGACTGAGGCAACAAGGGGAGTGCCTTGAAACTGAGGAGATACGACAAAGGGGTTCTTTCTAGCGGTTAACGCGCAAACTTTTGTCTTCTGGGGGTTAAACTGGACTATATTTAGTTGCCCCCAATCCGATACTCTCTTCAGCAAAGACTCGACTTCAAAAAAATAACTGCCATTACTAGACAAACGGAGACCATTTTTACTGGAAACTAGGCATTCCATCTGAGTCCTCAGGGTTGGCAACGCATCTAACATTTTGATTATTAATCGAGGATAGATGTAAATGTATATGAGCTACAACATCCAGTTACTATCAGGTGGACTTTCTTCTCACTTGTCATCAGTATTCTATAAAAAAGTGGAGGAAAGCTTTTACAACACCCTCGTGACAAATTTAATTGATTACCTTACTTTAAAAAATATCATTAGAGTAAAAACTATTAGAATACCTACACAAAAATTTCTACGGAGATTTGTGACCTTTAACTCCAGTACGATTAACAGAGTCGAAGACCGCATAATTGACAAATGAAATTTGTCATAAAAGGGGACAATAAAACGCTGAATTGGCGTCTGTCCGCCAGTCTTTCAAGAGTAGATTGGGCTTTGTGCTTACAAAGCTTTAAAGAACTATTGTTATGGGAAATCATAAATACATATTAATATTTGTACGAGACTCTCATAAAACTTTCTCCATAAAGTTTTTCTACATACTTGGTGGTTGTTTTATAAAGTATTTTTACAAACTTTAGTTGTTTTATATGAAAATACCAATATATGTTACGAGCTATCGTGACAATAAAAATTGCCGAGCTAAAATTACATAAATTAACACTTTAATTTACTTTACACAAATTAAAACTAAAAACACTAATAATTAAACACATCTAATTCACTTAATTCCGCTCCGAAGCTTCGCTTGTGTCGCCGAGTTCAACTCTGTCCCCATCGCATCTTGCAGCGCCTATATATTTAAATTAGCAAAGAAATATCCAGAATGTTCAAGTAAACACGCGCAAGGTACCGAGCGTTCGAGTTTCGACTAGGCGCTGTCGGTTGAGTGATTTGTGATGTCATTTTCTCAATGCTCCCCTCGCTCTCGTTCCTGACACTAGATGGCGCTAGTTGACTTATTCGTGCAACACTGCCCCCTCCTAAGACATGCTCGTCCCGAGCATTATCGGTCCCATAATAACGCGCCAAGCGATCCACATGGACGATCTTAGGAGTCCCTCTTGCGCCTTTCTGTATCCGGTAGGTCACATCGTTGATCCTGGTTACAATCCGGTACGGGCCGTCCCATTTAGCTTGAAGCTTAGGAGATTTCCCTTTGCTGCAGACTGGATTGTGCAACCACACTAATGAACCTTCGTTGAACCCTTTATTGTTCATTTTGCGGTCGTACCGGGTTTTCATTTTCTCAGACATTTGCTGGCCCGATTGTCTGACGTGCTCATAAATGTCATTCATTTTGTTCCGCAAGTCATTTGCATAATCGGTTATACTGCGTGGGGCATCAGGTGGTATCCCGGTGATCAGGTCCGCAGGCAGCCGTAATTCTCTTCCAAAGTTTGCGAAAGCTGGTGTCACTGCTGTACTTTCGTGAACAGAACTTCGATATGACAACAAAAACGGTTGTATGTGCTTGTCCCAATCTCGTTGCCGATTGTCTACAACTTTTGCTAGGTACCTCTCCAATGTCTGATTAAATCGTTCCACCATTCCATCAGATTGCGGGTGATAAGAAGTCGTTCTTGTTTTATGAGTACCCATAACTCAGCAAGTTTCCTGGAATATTTGAGACTCAAAACTCCTTCCTTGATCGCTGTGAATCTCTAAAGGTACTCCAAAACGACAGAAGACTTCATGAACTAGTTTATCTGCAACTGTTGAAGCTTCTTGATTTGGAATGGCGAAGACTTCTGGCCACTTAGTGAAGTAATCCATCACAACCATGAAATACTTGTTACCGCTTTCACTCTCCGGAAACGGCCCCGCCACGTCAATGGCTATTCTCTCCCATGGTGCACCCACATTGTACAACTTCAATGCACCTCTACTACGAGTCTGAGGTCCCTTTACAGCCGCACAACTTGTACATTTGCGACACCAGTTCTCAACATCGTTTCGACAGTGGACCCAGTAAAACCGTTCTCGGATCTTCAGTAGAGTTCGTTTAACTCCCAGATGGCCTCCTGAATAGTCATTATGGTACAGCTGTAGAACATCCGGTACTTTAGCTTTAGGGACAACCATTTGTAAATGACAGCTGTCTCCCCGAACATTTTCCCATTTACGGCACAGAACTCCATCCTGAAGCAGCAAGCTGTCCCACTGGGCCCAATAGCTTTTAGTGGTTGAACTTATTGCTGAGACGTCGCTCCACTTAGGCTTGGGAGCACTGGCCTTTATCCACTCCAGAATCGGCTTGATGTCCGGATCTTCCTGCTGTGCATGTTGTAAGCTGTCCTTCCATTCGTTGCTGAGTAATCCTGAGCATCCTCACGGATACCTCTTCCTTACTCTCTTGCCTAGTACAATGGTTGCAATCTTCAGGACAAGGTCTTCTTGACAATGCATCTGCGTTGCCGTGAGATTTTCCGCTGCGATGTTCGATCTCAAAGTCGTATTCCTGCAGTAGTTCAATCCACCTCGCAACTTGTCCTTCTGGATTTTTAAACTGCAATAGCCATTTTAGTGCAGCATGGTCAGTTCGTAAGTGAAACTTTCATCCCAGAAGATATTTGCTAAAATGCTGCAAGGACTTTACCACAGCGTTTTCTTAACTTGGTTGATTTGGGTCTCAGCTTCCGACAGGCGGTTATCATGTTGAGCAACCTTAACCTTCACCTCCCTTATCTCTTTCCCGAAGGTAGCGTGAAGGTCCTTCATGAGAAGCATCTGCTCTTCCTATCGCGTTTGAGCTGCTCTTCTAAGCGACGGGCCTGTTCCTCCTGTCCGCCCTGCAGCTGCTCTTTCAACTGGCGAGCCTGTTCCTCCTGTCCGCTCTGCAGCTGCTCTTTCAACTGGCGAGCCTGTTCCTCCTGTCCGCTCTGCAGCTGCTCTTTCAACTGGCGAGCCTGTTCCTCCTGTCCGCTCTGCAGCTGCTCTTTCAACTGACGGGCCTGCTCCTCCTGTCGGCGAGCCTGCTCCTGCAGCATCACCATCAGAGCACCTAAGTCAGGTGCTGCAGGAGCTACCGACGGGCCTGCAGCCGGTGGCTGGCCCTCCGACGTCTGCGGCGTTGCACCACCAAATCTTCGTTGGTCCGTCTCCTGCTGGCGTTGACTTCGGGTACGGACACCCTCCGTTTCCTCCTTAGGTAAAATCGGCATTATTTTATCCCACTTCTAACACCAATTGTTACGAGCTTGAGGTTCGTGTTTACTTGAACATTCTGGATATTTCTTTGCTAATTTAAATATATAGGCGCTGCAAGATGCGATGGGGTCAGCAGCCTCGAGGGAAGCCAGTCGACCAAGCTGGTTAATAAATGTTGGTTCTCCGCACGTCAGTTAAGTGCGCTTCTCAATCCAACACGATCGCATGATCAATCCCACTTCTGACACCAATTGTTACGAGCTTGAGGTTCGTGACAATAAAAATTGCCGATAAAATTACCTAAATTAACACTTTAATTTACTTTACACAAATTAAAACTAAAAACACTAATAATTAAACACACTAATTCACTTAATTCCGCTCCGAAGCTTCGCTTGTGTCGCCGAGTTCAACTCTGTCCCCATCGCATCTTGCAGCGCCTATATATTTAAATTAGCAAAGAAATATCCAGAATGTTCAAGTAAACACGCGCAAGGTACCGAGCGTCCGAGTTTCGACTAGGCGCTGTCGGTTGAGTGATTTGTGATGTCATTTTCTCAATGCTCCCCTCGCTCTCGTTCCTGACACTAGATGGCGCTAGTTGACTTATTCGTGCAACAATATCATGCTAAGATCTGAAAAATATATGGAGCTTATTTTTGGGAATATCTTGCATACATGAAGCCCTTGTAGTACAATACTCAAATTTAACATTTTTGATTGAAACATAATTATAATCACTAATTAAAAATATTTGCGGTGACCATTCAGCCCCAACTCATTTACCTCGTGCTGGGGCTGAAGAAAAGCAATACCTTTGTTTTGTTAGATCTTCATCATAATTACAGCCCTACACAAGTCCACTGCTGAACATAGGCCTCCCCCAAGTAATGCCACAAAGCACGGTCCTGAGCCACCTGCATCCATCGACTTCCTGCATGTCTTACCAGGTCGTCACTCCATCTAGTGGGGGGTCGCCCTACACTACGCCTACCGGTACGAGGCTGCCACTCGAGAACCTATACATACCTATATATAATACCTTTGTTTTGTTGGATACTAAATACTAAATCCCACTGCTGGGCCCAGGCCTCCTATTTGGAAAAAATGCCATTGAGTTTCTTCCTGGTTCTTCCTAGGACAGAGGTATATTCCAAACTAATGGTAAATAAATCGTAGGACTTACAATAAGTATTATTTAAAACCGAACTTGAATAAAGAAGTTTCTATTTCTCTTTCTCAGTTCTGAGAGGTTTCTGTTGGAGAGAGAGTTCTATACTATAACTATGAATCTGCCACTCTCAGTACGTTTTGGCAGATATATTATGTCTTCAAAATATTTTTCGTCAGACATGCAGATAGGAAACCCGATGTTTTTTTCACCTTTGAACACGTGGTAAATTTAAATTTAGGTTACTAAGTTTATAACGTTGTAGTCGGCTCGACCGGGGTAGGAGCACGCTCTCACAGGATACCAACGTAAAATAGCAGCTTAATGCTGCTGTGTTTCGTATAGTGAGTGTAGAGAACCAGAGATCCTGTTTTACTGGGAACTTTTAGTAATCAGCGATGACAACGCATCTACATTTTGATTCTTGAACTAAGATAAATACAGATATCTTTGGGCAACAGCATCCACTTACCATTAGGTGGACTGTGTGAGCGTTTGTCACCCCTATTCTATAAAAAAATATATTTATAACTTTTAATTTTATATCATAAGCTTGAAAAGGGAGCAAATAAGTATACTTGATTTTAAGTAGATGCTGTTTGCCATGGAAATTTACAACTGTCCTCGATTAAGAATAAAACTCAGATACGTTGCCGCCTCTGACAACTAAGATGGATTGTCGTTTTTTCAATAAAAAAAGGGTTCACCGGTTCCTTATACCCACCATACGCAATAAAGAAACATTATTTAGCTACTATCATAAGTAAGTATTCTAGCTGCTTTTCTAAGTAAGGATAAAGGCTGAAGCTACTCCAGATTAACACTGACATCGGGACGTCCGTCATCTCAGTCCCCCGTGACCATGGGTGCTGGAAAGCACCTGAAACATCAGGTATTAAAAATCACATGTATTAAACGGGATAAAATCCCTAAAAGTAGTTTTAATCAATGTTCGAGTAAATATAAGAAATCTTTATAATATACTCCATTTTTCCTCCTCTTACCTATTTCTTCTACGAAATAACATTTCCCGCCCCTCCTTTGTTTTAGTCTGAAGAGAATAGAGGGCTAGTATAATTGAAGGCTGTAAGGTATACTATGTTCGTATTCAGAGATGATAACGCATTGGCTCTAGGTATCCGGTGTAATGCATAATTGTGAAATAACAACTTCAGTTACATAAAAGCAAATATAAAGTTATAATAAAACATCGATTGATTCGTTACAAAATTCTGGTTTGTTGACTCAGGCCTTTGAATCCGGTCACATCGAATGCAAAACAAAGCATAATCCGATTAAGTTGACGCTTTGGCTGGTAAACGAAATAGTTGTTTACACATCACGTACTGTATAATAATTATATTATAGTACTGATTTTATGGAAAGAGAGAGAGGTGAGAGTTGCGAGTATTGTTTACATAATCTCTCTTCCGTAGTATTAGTTCATTAATCTAGTGCAACCTATCAAATTTAACTCAGCATTGTACGTTAATTTGCATACGAGTTGGCAACCGCAGTTTTTTATTTTTTATTTTTAGTTGTAATTAGAAAGATGCAGTTGACCTTGTTTATATTCCTTTGTCCGATACCCACGTAAAGATATGGGATATTGTGTTTTCGTAGACCGTCACGACAGGTTCAACGGTATTATTACTTACTGATAGTTAAATAGAGGAGGAGTTCACAAAGAAAGTGAAGTTATTTTAAAGAGCTCGAGGTGGTACATACAAAACACATCTTTTACCCTAATACCAAGCTATATCAAAGTTGAATAGTTCTTACTGTCCGCACACGTACACGCATACGCATACCCTAATGCATGTGCTTGTGCGTGTACGTGTGCGTGAGCGAGTGTGTTTGTGTTTTAACAAGTAAGCATCTCATAACTATGTAACGGAGTGTTCGATCGAAAAGCATTTGGCGGCATCTGAAAAAGCCTCACTGAACTTAGATTTTTTTTCTAATTTTGACCAAATCGTCACGGTAGGTTCTGAGAAAACCTTAAAAGTTCAAGATTTTTTAATTTTCACAAACGGTTTTCTTGGAATTTCTTTGACCCTCTTTTTTGGTATAACCTTTAAGCTCTTTTACTCAAGAAACGAAATCGATTGGCGTGAACCTCATCAAATTGGTTAATTTGTTCGAGAGATATCGTTGACTGTAAAATATCTCAAAAAAGTGTTTTTTTAAAATAACTTGAGAACCTTCCGTGAAATTTTTTATAGTCTTTTTTGTTAAGCTGCAAAAATTGCATCAATTTCCGTAAATCATTTAATCATTTTGAATAAATTAAACAAACGTGGTTCTCCAAATTTATGACTAATAATTATGATCATTCCTGAGCTTTTGATTAAGAAAATTTTACGTTTTTGTTTCATAATTTGATATTTCTATCATAATTTGTCATAATAATTATAACTCATAAAAATAACTTAAATTTTAAGCGCTTTCATATCGAAGTTAGCGAAAAGGTCTAAGGATGGCCTGCAGATTCAACCGATTTTTTTTGAAGAGTTGGCAAACGAGAATGCGGCTCATTCACAAAATGAAATTTTATCGCGTTAAACTCTTTTATTTCTTAAAAATATCGAATAAATATTACAATATTTATAAAATAATGTTTCCAAAGAGTTAACTCCCTATATGGATATTATAATAATGGAAAGAAAATTTAAAGCATAAATTTGAAAATATCTCAAATTTATGACGTCGATTCAAACCCACTTTGATGAGATGGGTAATTATGCACAATGTATGAAGCATAATGAATATATTATCAAATTATCATTTAATTTCATTCTGTGTACTTTTACCAAATTAGAACAAAATAAAAGTTTGTCTCAGAATGTATCACCCTCTTATTTGTTATCGTGGAATAAAAGTTGGCTGCAGGTGTTATGGGCAGTTGTAGCTATTCACAATCCGTCTGACTGTCAGTTTATTTGACACTTCAATTTTGTATATTATGAAATTTGTACTATAATAGTTTCAACTAATTACATTGATTATAAGCCATGGCAATCCTAATAATCCTTATCACGAAACTAGGATAAATTTTAAAGTATGGAGAACCGGAAACCATTTTTACTGGAATCAAGGATTCCATCTAAGTCCTCATGGGTGACAACGCGTTTGCATTTTGATAATTAAGGATAAATGTGGATGTCTCTAGGAAACAGCATCCACTTACCATCAGGTGAACTGTGTACACGTTTATCATCCAATGCTATAAAAAAAATATTGTAATGTCAGTCCTTAATATGAGTACTAACTTTCAAGTCCTTCGGCCGTCTACAAGTTGCTGAAAATTATAACTTCAATTCAGGCTTTTTATATCCGAGAGGATCTAAGATATTATGGAAATATTCCGTTACATAGATGAGATAGATTGATACACGCGAAGCCAATAAAAGCGTATTTAAAAGTGAAGTGAGAGTTTCATCATATCCGCTATATTTTTTTTAATGTATTAACGTACGATCAGTCGTATAGACTAGCTTACTCAAAGCATCACTTTATTAAAGCTCAGTAAAAATATGTTTGTGAATATCGTTTTATGAAAATGAACACCACACCGCAATGATACGCGTAACGAATTTGCATAAAGCGTGCTCACACTCGCGGCGTAATTTTCCGACACCGTATTATATTCCAATGATGAAAATTTATGTGCATTACAAATCAATAGATTTGGTCCGTTGTTTCTATTCAAACTGTTGGAAAATGGCTTTTATCTAAATAATTGTCACAATACTAAATTCGTACTCTATTCAGATAATAAAAATATAATGTTTCTAGATGTTGTTATTTCTGAGTGGGTTTTATAAATAAAGAAGACTAAAATATTCAGAGTGGTTAGGTACTAATATAAGTTCAGCGGAAAATGCTTATATTTAATTAAATATATAAAATTAATGTACTCTACAACAAATCACATTATTTATTCTTCATAATTTTATTACGTATATTCAAAATATTATATTTTTATAGTTTCCATGAACTGTTTTAGCTAAATTAGTTAATAACTTTATTTGAATCCTTTATTTGATAACGTTTAATTAAACCATAGTAGCTATAGTTTAGATAATAATATATACGTAAAATTTGAGTGTTTGTTTGTAATATCAAAATAACTTAGCTGTATGCCATTAAGACATGAACAACCATATTTAAAATCGTATCTGTCTCTAGACAGATGTCTGCAGACAAAATTAAAAAATAATATTGTTAGTCCAGACTTATCTTCGGAATAACTGAACCGATTATAACGAAATTTCACGAACAGATAGAGAGCAATGCCAGGAATGATTTAGGTTATATTTTATCCGAACTGGACTTTTTTTTAAATTAAATATTAATAAAATAAAATATCTTTCACTGTCTTAAATCTAAATATCACCACTTTTATAAATCCTTCCCAGGCGAAGTAAGGGTAGGTCGCTAATTATATGTATATTATGTTTTTTATGACGGGTAAGTGTATAATTATTTTACATAAAACATTATGTTATATTAAGTTATATATAAATACTACACAAATAAACTTTTGTTCTGTTCAGTTTACGTAAAAAGTCCAATACAATATAGTATGAAGAGTGTGAATATGGTATGAACATGCCCATAAAAATGAATGCTGAACGATTTTGCTGCGAAATATAATATTTTTTATGTTCCATACATTATTGCGTAGTCTGAACTGGGCTTTAGGTAAAAATCTTAAAATTCAGTAAACATTTACATTGAACTCGAAATAAATAAGTGAACGTGGTTGCGTGACTGTACTAACATTACCCGATTCAATAGGATCGGGTGCAATTAGAGGCAGCTTTCTTTGTGTACGTATTTGTAGAACGCTTTACTGCAGTTTCAAGTAATTAGGTTCATTTTAAATCTATTTAAGAAACTTTAAAGAAACAATCCAATGTTCGTTTAAAAACAGATGCTTCAAAATTCGCTCCTCAAAAACGATGTTACATGAATTTTAACACCTTGAAATAATAAATAAAATTTTGAAAATCGGATAATATCTAATCATCACGATAACATGTAGTCTAATCAGCAGTGATGGATAATATCACTGCCACGTGGACTAGTTATAACTACTTACTCTAACGGACTCCTAAGCAGAAAAGTCGTCCTACCACCTACTATCTAACAAGTAGTACTGCGAAGTCCTAATTGCAAACATTTTGGTCAGAGCTAATTGAACAAATAATTTATAATATAAACACCCGTATCCCTGACGGGTACATCAGAGTACATAAATTGTCCATTCACAAGTTTTTTAGCGGTGTTGCAAATGTTTGTAAATAGTCCATAAAATTTGAAAATAAATAAGTGGCCCTGATAAGTAAAAAAGGAAAGTTCCTATTCTTTTGTGCGTCCCATAGCTGGGTATAGACTGCCTATAATATGTTTTTAAATAAAACCGAAGTGACAAATAAACTTATACTGTCCACGTGGGTGTAGGTCCATCTCGTGGCACGCGGTTACAGCAGTCCATGGATACCCGCAACTCACTTAAAATTAAACAGGCTATACATGCGTTGTCATAGCAGAGGACTAAGATGGAACGCGTCATAGTCTTAAATTATAGTCTAATAATCTAGTAAACAAACTGAATACAATTTTTAGGATTGGGGTACTAGGTGTGATGTGGTGCGACTATTTTTATTAAACTCGAAAGGTCGGGTGCTGTAATCACGCCATGTAGTAATTAATACAAAAAATTCGTCCCTTTCCAAGGTTAGCTATTTTCAAGTGTCTCAATCATTTAATGTATATATTCTGGATTGTTTATTAGCTTAAATATTAAAAGCTTTTTTAAGGCCAGTTGAACAAAATATCGTATTTAAAAACACGATTTGCCGCTCGATAATTGCTACTTATTCTGATAGTGTATGTTCGTTGCCATTGAATAAATTACACGTTGAATAAATTACTACGGATACTACGGACTACGGATTTTATCGTCTTATTTACTTGATTTTAATACACAGTGTTTCGAGTTTTGTATGTAGGGCAAACAAAAGGATCTATAAAAACTCGCGTAAAATAACATATAGCTCCGTGAAACACCAATGCTCCGGGAAGTCTACAGTTCGTGATAATATCCTAGACGGTCCCGCCCTTACATCAGATTTGATAGACCACAAATCCTAGTGAATCAACATCGATTCCTGTCAAGGATGATACGTGAGGCTATTGCAATTAAAAAAACACATTACTATTTCAGTATAGAAGGAGGCTTTTTACTACCACCTGCTTGGGATCCTGTTATTAATGAAATTAAAACTAAACCCAATCATAGCACTGCAAGACTTCATAACACAGTAAGTTCATTATGAGTAGATTGGACCAAAAGTAATAATTATAAAGCTGAAGGCTCTCCGGTTTAACTCTGACATCGGGACGTCAATCACCTCAGTCTGTGACCATGGGTGCTGGAAAGCACTCGAAACGTCGGATATAATAATGAAGTAAATTAAACGCTAAAAAGTCCATAAAACTAGTGTATGTTCGAAAAAAATATATACATACTTAAAGTTGTCCATAAGATACAAAGGCGCCAAGGTTTCCACGGCTGGACGCGCTACTGGCCATAGTAGCGCTATCCCAGCATGGAGAAGAAGAATTGAGGAACGTATCGCAAAGGCTAGAGCTCTCATCGGCAGACTGATATGCTTCAGATCAGGCAACAACAGGCCAAGAATTGTGCGCACCGTCAGGATGGCGTTTGCTGGGACAAATGTCAGTTTTTCTCAGCCGGATATAACGCAAAAACTGACGGAGCGCATAGATGATCTGAAGCAGAGAATCGCTGCTTGGTGAAAGCGGATTCGGCGATATACCGAGAGGTCGATACGGTTCAACCAGAATCGTCTCTTCCAGAGTGATCAGAAGAGGCTCTATGAATCATTGGAGCGACCAATGGTAAGTGGAACGGGTCCAGCACCGAATCAGGCCGACACTGTAGCATTCTGGCGCGGCCTGTGGTCAGAGCCCGTAAACCACAGCGAGGGCCCTTGGACGGAAGTTGTGGCGAGTCAGTGTGCGGGTATTACGCCCATGGACCCCGTCATCATAACGCCGGATGATGTAGCTGAGGCGGTCCGTAGGGGTCTTGACGGGCTGCATCACTACTGGCTAAAGGGGTTGATGGTGTGTCACTCTGTGCTTGCCCGACAGTTTCAAGAGGCTCTCAACCAGAAGTCGCTCCCAAGCCTCTTCACTACTGGGATCACTTATTTGGTTCCTAAAGACCAGGTTACCACAGACCCGAGCAAATACCGCCTCATTACGTGTCTACCCACCATATATAAGACACTGACATCCATTTTGAGCTCGAGAATCACTCGTCACCTGGAGCTAAATCAGGTGATGTCACGCGCTCAAAATGGATGTCGGGGTGGTGGTCGTGGAACTAAGGAACCACTCCTCATTGACGCGGTCATTGGCAAAGTGGTGAAACGCAACCGTCGGAACTTCTCCGCCGCCTGGATGGACTACAGAAAGGCATTCGACTCGGTGCCCCATACATGGCTAAAGAGAGTCCTCGAGCTGTACAAGATAGAATGTACAATGAGAGACTTCCTCGAGCAGTGTATGGGGTAGTGGAGTACGATCCTTTGTCATCTGAGTGAGCGGATGATGGCTGCGGAGAACCACATAAGGATAAGAAGGGGTATCTTCCAGGGCGATTGTCTGAGTCCAATCTGGTTCTGCCTCTCCCTGAACCCTCTCAGATCCTTACTGGAGGGATCCGGGAGAGGATTTCAGCTACGGAAAGGAGGGACAAAGTGACCCACCTTTTCTATATGGATGACGTTAAGCTATTCGCCTCCAGTCGCTCCCATCTTGTGGAATTGCTAAAAATCACTTGTGAGTTTAGCAGTTTAATTGGAATGGAGCTGGGGACGGATAAGTGTGCGGTCCTCCATGTCGAGAGGGGAATGGTTGCTAACTCTGAGGGCATAGATTTATCTATGCCCGTCAACTTAAGGACCCTTTCCGAGGCTGAAACATACCGATACCTGGGTATGTCACAGAACATCGGTATCGATGAGGCTGGTGTGAAACAGTCAGTTTGCGACGTGTTTTATGCACGCTTGACCAAAGTGCTTAATAGCCTTTTGTCCGGTGTGAATAAGACACACGCATATAACGGTTGGGTCATGCCTGTCCTTATGTATACCTTTGGCATACTCAGGTGGACTCAGACTGAACTTAACGCCCTGGATAGAAAAGTCCGCACTACCATGACGTCCCATAGGATGCATCATCCGAGATCGTCGGTAATGAGGCTGTACTTGCCGCGAAAGCGTGGTGGGCGTGGCTTTCTGAGCGCGCTCACTATGCATAATCGTGAAGTGTGCAGCTTCCGTCATTACTTCCTGGCGAGATCGGATGATCCATTCTATAATGACGTCATTTCTAGTGATAAAGGGCTTACATCTCTATCCTTGGCTAATGAGCAATGGCAGGACCCAGCAGTGCTTAGCATTTCCGACCGGGAGACCGTATGGAAGGAGAAGGAGCTCCACGGGAGGTACTACAGGGCTCTACATGAGCCCTTCGTAGATACAGTCGCCTTCCTCAACTGGCTACGTTTCGGTGACCTCTTCGGGGAAACCGAGGGTTTTGTCTGTGCAATACAGGATCAGGTTATTAAGACCAACAACTATCGGAGATACACCTAAAAGGATGGAACCGTCGACGTCTGTCGAGCTTGTCGCCATCCCGGGGAGTCACTTAGGCATGTCATCTCCAGTTGTTCGGCGCTTTCTAACTCTGGGTACTTGCACAGACACAACCTACTCGTAGTAGCCAGAATTCTACACCAGGAGCTCGCTCTGAAATACAGTCTCGTGGACCGGAAATTGCCGTATTACAAGTACTTGCTGGAAGCCGTGCTAGAAAATGACCGCGCCAGGCACTACTGGGACCGGGCCATCATCACAGACAGGACTATTCTTGCAAATAAGCCTGATATTGTGCTGATGGACCGGGCACAGTCAAGGATATTTTTGGTCGACATTACCATTCCGTATGAAGAGAACCTCGTGAAAGCCGAAACAGATAAGCAAAGAAAAGCTGGCTCACGAGGTGACCGACATGTGGGGTGGTCTGCTGACCGAAATTATTCCTGTAGTCGTCTCAGTCAGTCTCTCGACTGGGACTACGTGGCGGACCGCTCCGGGCTCAAATGCAGAAGGCGGTGCTCCTCGATACCGCCCGCATCGTCCGCCGGTTTCTTTCTCTTTCCCCCTAACCCTCGGCCGTTTGGTCTCCCCTGCCGAGGGCTTCCATCTGGTTGGATCTTTATTTATTTGTGTATTTTTTGTATTTATTTTATTTTATTGATATTTATGTATATTTATATTTTCAATTTAATTTATAATTATATATTTATAGAACCCAACCAGATGAGAAAACTATATAGATACCCCAAAAATAATAATAATAAAGCCTCTTTTATTTCCTTAACTTACAGAGTTATAAAACTAAATAAAATTTTGGATTATAATAACATTGTACATATTATTAATATATAATGCACATTTGTATATCTAAGTTAAGGCCCCTCGCGGGTATAAGCCTCCTCCAACAGTTTCCAGGTTTTTCTCTTTGCTTTCTTTGTCCAGTCGATTCCGGCATATTTTTTGATCTCATCTACCCAGCGTTCTTTTAGGACGTCCTCTAGCTCTCTTGCCTCTTGGACCTGCCCACATTGTGGCTATATATCCTACCGATCCGCCTTCTGGTTCTAGATAACAGCACCACTTATCGGGTCCAATTGTAAATATAAACCACACTCGAATCAACTTATTACACATACAACATTTCATTAAATACACATGGACAGAAGAATTATATATATATATATATAGTACCCGGTAGACCGAGCTTTGCTCGGTATTTTTCGCTCGGTTTTTTTTTCAATTCGTGTCTTTTGGAAATTATATTTAGATACAAATTACATACTGATGAGATATGAATAATATTTTTTGATCTTAGCGACATAATAGAAAAAACTGAACTGGTTATTTGAATAAAAAATCATGAGTGAATTAGTTTAATTTAAATTTTCGTGTTTTTAAAAAAATACTAAAAAAAGGGCTCGAAAAAATAGATTTTCTCAAAAAAAGAAAGGAACTTGAAAAAAAAATTAAAAAAAAAGTCGGTCGGTCGGTCTGGGCTCGAATCATGGTATTACGATTTTGTCATCATCATCATCATTACAGCCCTTCACAAGTCCACTGCTGAACATAGGCCTCCCCCAATTAATGCCACAAAGCACGGTCCTGAGCCACCTGCATCCATCGACTTCCTGCATGTCTTACCAGGTCGTCACTCCATCTAGTGGGGGTCGCCCTACACTACGCCTACCGGTACGAGGCTGCCACTCGAGAACCTTTCTTCCCCATCGGTTATCGGTTCTTCGAGCTATATGGCCGGCCCATTGCCACTTCAGCTTACTAATCCGTTGGGCTATGTCGGTCACTCTGGTTTTACTGCGGATATCCTCATTTCTGAGTCTATCACGCAGAGAAACTCCGAGCATAGCCCTCTCCATAGCTCGCTGAGCGACCTTAAGCGTCCTCATACGGCCAGCAGTGAAGGACCACGTCTCAGATCCGTAATCATCACTGGCAACACGCACTGGTTGTACAATCTAGTTTTTAGAGATTGAGGTATACCTGACGAAAAGATATGCCGTAATTACCCGAACGCTGCCCAGCCGAGTTAAATCCGTCGATTGACCTCTCGGTCGAAGTTGGACTTACCTAGTCGGACTATTTGTCCCAGGTAAACGTATTCGTCAACAACTTCGAGCATAGTGCTCCCAACAACTACCGGCATAGGTGTGACATGGACATTGAACATGATCTTTGTTTTGTCCATGTTCATCTTAAGACCTATCCGTTGGGAGGCACTATTGAGGTCATTGAGCATAGTGCTTAGGTCCTCCAGCGATTCTGCCATAAGGACTATATCGTCGGCAAATCGAAGGTGAGTGATGTACTCGCCATTGATGTCAATACCGTATCCTTTCCAGTTCAGTAGCTTGAAAACGTCTTCCAATGCAGCGGTGAAGAGTTTCGGGGGATATAACGTCACCCTGTCTTACACCTCTCTGCAGTTGGATAGGTTTCGAGCTCTGGTTCTGTACTCGGATAGCCATCGTAGCCCTACTGTACAAACACTTCAGCACTTCGATATACCGACAGTCAACTTGGCACCGCTGAAGGGACTGTAGCACCGCCCAAATTTCGACGGAATCAAAGGCTTTCTCATAGTCCACATATGCCAGGCAAAGTGGCAGATTGTACTCTTCGGTCTTCTGTACAATCTGCCGCAGGGTATGTATGTGGTCTATGGTACTGAAGCCTTTTCGGAAACCGGCTTGTTCGGGGAGGCTGGAAGTCGTCAAGTCTGCGTGCGAGACGATTCGTAATGACTCTCGAAAACAGCACGTAGACGCGGCTCAGAAGGGAAATCGGTCTGTAGTTCTTTAAGAGAGCGTTGTCGCCTTTCTTAAAGAACAAGACCACCGCACTTCTGCTCCACGCCTCTGGAGTAGTGCCACCATGGAGGACGGAATTGAAGAGCTTCTGAAGGACTTCAAGTACCGGTGTTCCACCCGCTTTCAGAAGCTCCGCTGTAATTCCATCCTCGCCTGGGGCCCTGCCGTTTTTAAGGTGCTGGAGAGCCATTCTAATCTCGCTTAGACTGACGTCCGGGATATCATCGGAATAGTGTCGGATAAGACTTGCTCTTGGATCGTTACTCACACTTGCGTGTGGCTCCAACGATGATGTGTACAGCTGCCCATAGAACCTCTCAATCTCACTCAAAATCTCAGGTGTCCCGGAAACGATGTTGCCACACTCAGTCTTCAGCCTTGACAGTTGGCTCTTTCTGGCAGACAGATCTCTGGCAAAGACTTTGGAGCCCTGGTTCCGCTCGATCGCTTCTTTAATACGAGAAGTATTAAAGTTGCGTAAGTCTCGCCGTATGCATTTGGAGATCTGTCTGTTCAGTTGCCTGTATGCTGTCAAATCTGTTGACGATTGCAGCCTCATCTCCCGTCTAACAGCCATGAGATTAAGAGTGTGATCGGAGAGTTTTTGTGTTCTTCTGCGGCGGGTCTTGCAGAACTTAGCTCCGACCGCATGGACAGTTTCCAAGAGCTTGTCGTTCATATCGTCCACTGCATTGCAATCTTCTAGGCACTGGAAGCGGTTACGTAACTCGAGCTGAAAGGTTTCGGGATTCTGGATTAGAGCACGAGGGGGGACGGAGCGTTGACTTCATTAGACGAGACCTCTCCAACTTAACGTTTAGGTTCAGTGTGCCTCTAACCATTCGGTGATCGCTGCCAGTTTTCACCCTTGCGATCACTGAGACATCACTGAACAGTTGGCGTCTGGTCGTCATAATGAAGTCAATCTCATTTTTTGTCGAACCGTCGGGGCTCGACCAGGTTCACTTCCTGTGGGGCCGCTTCTGGAAGAAAGAGTTCATCATAAAGAGTCCCTCTTTCTCCATAAAGTTGGCCAGCTGCTGGCCCCCTTCGGTTCCGTTGCCCTACTCCAAATTTCCCTACCTTCAGCTCACCGCTTTCTCTTGTGCCCAGTTTTGCGTTGAAGTCTCCCATCAACACCGTGTAGTAGGTTTTGGAGGAATGTATGGCTCTGGAAATATCCTCATACATTTCCTCCACCTCCTCATCGGGATGTGCCGAGGTAGTTATCACCCTCTTACATATTTCAGGTGCCAAGCTGCTATTCCTGCACCACTGTGATCTGGTCTCAAAGGTATAGAAAGCCAGTTTAACTAGAAGTTGTAAGGCATTTCTTTATGGTCTTCAGAGTTGACAATACCTCTGGAGCTTTATTTGTTTTAAATTGGTTGCAGATGTCAGTGAGCACTTGCAGCAACTATCCACAGGCCTTAATTCGTTTTTGACTTCATTTTAAATAAAAAAAAAATATAGTGAGGAAAGAATGAATCCAATGGCTGTTGTAGCCTTGTACCATCAGACTGATGGTTAGTTTGGTTTTTACATCAGTTTTATACAAAAATTGATAGTGAAACAGGAATGAATCCATGGACTACTGTAGCCATTTTCTATCAAAGTGATTGTAAGTTGGGATGTAACTTACAGGAATAAATCCATGGACTGCTGTAGCCATTTACCATCAAGCTGTAAGTTCGTTTATCGCTTCAATTTTATTTAAAAAAATTATAGTTTTGCAATACTTTGACTCTTTTATTGTTTTATTTTTAATGTATTAACGTACGATGAGCAGTAAAGACCAGCTTATTCAAAGAATCATTATATTTAAGCTCTCATTGAAAATATATTTGTGAATATCGTTTTATGAAAATAAACACCACATCGCAATGATAGACGTAACGAATTTGAATAAAGCGTGCTCACACTCGCGGCGTAATTTTCCGACACCGCATTGTATCCCAATGATGAAAATTTATGTACATTACAAATCAAGAGATGCAGTCCGTTGTGTCGATTTGAACTGTTACAAAAGTAGCTTCTATTTAAATAATTGTAAGTACAATATTTTGTACTCTATAATAATATCAATTCTTTTATTTTAGACCTAGATCCATATAAGTTGTTAGTAATACAACCATAAATACAAGAAAAATTCCCCAAAAACTGAACAAGAACTTACTACTGCTACTATCTTCCACTCAGTCCTCTGTTATAGTTTTACCTCATCCTTTGTAGGAAGTTATCTTACACCTTCTACACGGCATCGTATGTCATGTATTATTAACCTTGAGTTTTAGTAATGGTTTAGCAACGATAGTAATAATTATTATTAGGTTTCTTAACATTGTCTCCTAACCCTCGGCCGTTTATTCTCCCTTAACGAGGGATGGGGTTAGGGCCGGGTTGGTTGTTAACTATTCACTTTACTCTGTATTATTTTAAGCATATACTGTATCTACCCGTGGACCCATTACAGCATATAAAACTTCACTGATGAACAAAACCCTCTCACCCATATATTGCCTTATCTAAGGGGATTTGCCAGTTTTTTTTTTATTATTTTGATTCAATATCAGGAAAATGCCCGTTTCCTTTTTCAGTTTCACTCTGTCACCGCTTACTCACAGGACGAATGGGGTAGTAGACATTATTAAACTGCCACTACGCTACTATATAATATCTTATATATTTGTAGTATATAGTACACAATTTTCATATTTTGTAAGTATTTATGATTTCCAACCAGACGGGAGCACTATAAAATACGAATAATAATAAATAACTGTTTATACACATCGCATTATCGGGACACCAGCTGTAAAACACTTGGAAAATTCGTTAGCATTAAAATCAGTTATAGATGCAAATTAACATTGTACAATTTTGAATATCACGCCCTTATGCGTGAAAATATCCCGGAAATTGTTTTAATTTGTGTTGATAATATCAGAAGAAAAACCTCATTTACTTAAATGAACTATAAAATTAAAATTCATTTAATTATAAAATTAAGTAAGTTACGTAAATTTTTGAAAAAAGCTTGCGTTTTCAGAAAGAACATATATGTTATTGTAACAGGTGCATTAAAAATTCTTCAAATCTCAAATTATATTCTATACGTGATAGAGCCATGCTGCAGTTATATTAGTAGTATAATTGTAGCACGAATGGGTCGGCTCAACAGGGGAAGGACCACGCTCTCACAGAATACCAGCTTAAAATAGAAGCTTAATGCTGCTGTGTTTCGTATGGTGAGTGTAGAGAACTGGAGACCCTTTTTACTGGAAATGAGGCATTCCATCTTAGTCCTCAAGGGTGACAACGCATCTGCATTTTGATTTGTAATTGAGGATGGATGTAGATGTCTATGGTCCGCAGCAACCATCTCGTTTGTCACCCTATACTATAACAAAAAAAAAACGTTGCCTTAGGATGACGAGGGCTTGGAATGATCTTTGAGATAATTATTAAATTAAAACTGTGAACTGACAAAGCAAAGCAAAGAAGTTAATCGGTTGCGTTCCAATGGAGATAATGGGACTCCCTGTTTACGCGGATGATGACGACCGTAGGGCTTCCGCCGATTTTGTATGACTTGAAATGTGCATACATTTGTAGATATGTGCATGTGTATGTGCAGACCTCCGTCTTTCTTTCTTGTTAGTTTTATGTTTACGGATAACGTTATAACAATACCAAATTTTAATTTTATTACATAATAGGCAATATAGCATGCTTTAATCCCGATGATAAATGATTACCGTCGCTAATGAACATCTGCAATACCAGGGAATCGTAGGTTCGTTGTCGGCCTTTTCGAAAGGAGGAGGCTCTTTACGTGAAAATCCCTAAGACGTATCGGTCTAGAGAAAATTAAAATAGCTCGGAAAAATGTACTTCCTAAAATAAATTAAACACTTTGTTTAAAAAAATCTGTAGAAGAAACACGTAACAATCAACCCCGCATTCTATTCTCCTATCTAACACGGCTATGTAATTTGCTACAATCGGTTGGGCCGGTTCTGCTCTCAACGATGTAACGGTAAATAATAAAAAATCATCTTGAATATCGAGAGCGTTTAACCCCTTGCCAAATCTCCCATTTTGTGTAAACAGTACCATATATAGCGAGGCGTTAATGGATCAACATGTTTGTACAAAGGCCAAGGCAAAATAAGAAAATATTTTATTTTTATTTTTAACCATTTTGAGGTGTTTTTAGAATAAGGGCGACGAACGAGCACATAGTCTACTAGGTGGGTAGTAGACACTGCGGCCCATCGATTTCTATATCTCTACCCTCGATTAAGAATCAAAATGAAGAAGCGTTGTCACACATGAGAACAAAAATGATAAACCTCATTTCCACTAAAAAAATCTCTAGTTCTCTACTTTATATTTTCGTATGGTGAGAGTAGCGTACTACTCTCACAGAATACTCTAATAGCAGCACTAAACTGCTATTTTATACAGGTATTCTGCTAGAGAGTTGCTCTTCTCCGGTCGAGACGTCCCATTCGTGTTACAACTTTAATAGCTAAAGCTAAAGTTGTATTAGTAATAACGTCGGAAAGCGTGACTTTTAAAATTTTATCGTTAATCTTAAAATTGAAATAGATTATTAACAGATCTCAATTACCACCGGACCCAGTTCAAACTTGTATACATTTACGATTGCCGTAAGAATAATACCCTATCTGTAAATATAAAAAATAATAAGTATATTATTGATCAATCATAATACACTATATTTTACATTAATAGACATAAAACAAAAAGAAAATTAAATAAATTATGTAACAGTTACAATAGGCAGTCTTACCTCTCCAATAGGATGGGAAATATTAGAGTTCCAACTAATAAGCTATTTATTCCTATCACATAAATGTAGATGATTTTCAGATATATTTGCAGGCTACTCCCAGTGACGCAGCTTAATGAAATTTACCACGACGATCCAATGTAGACTAATAACACTGTCAAAAACCTGGTTGTATACATCGATTAGACTTTCTTCTTTAGACTTCTTTATTAGACATCTTGGTGCCCTCAGTTAAAAAAAGGTTAGTCAAAAACGTTTTGCAGCTACCCACTTTTTGAGAAGCTTACGAAGTTTTTTACCTACCGCCACTAAGATGGCGCTTGCACAAACTCTTCTGCTTTCTTTTGATCTCACTGAAATACAATTTGGTAAATTTGAGTAACTTCCAAATTTTTGTATAAGTTTGGTTTTGGTTTGCGTAAATATGATCATGTGTCTTTTTTTATAACAGGCTTAAGTGGTTGCCAATCCGCCTTCGCCGGAATGCTCATATTCTCTAGCTTCTTTATAGTATTCCTTTTAATCTTTCTACCCTTATTACCTAAAAACTTATAATCAGCTGAGTATGAAATGATTATGAAATGACTTGACGTTATCAGTAAGACGCGCTCAATGTCTCCCGGTTTTCAAGAAACAGGTAAGTGATTACTATTTTCATCTTTGATTTTAATCTAATTCATTTGTATTTAATTTTATAAGTGGTAAAGCCATGCTGCAGCTATATTAGTAGTATTTTATTCGTTATTTTCTTTTTTGGCATACAATGAACTATCCATCTATTTATTTAAGCTCTGTTATTCAGCTATTCGGTTATTGGACATACATATATAAACGTACGCGCTTGGTACTCAAAAGGGTAAGATAGAGACTACGATTTCCATTCGGAACGGCTCTAACACACTTCTCACAAATATTTCACATTCATGTACCTACGCACACACGCCCGTCGGCTAAGCATAGTCTTAATTTATAATATAACCATTACCATCATCAAAACTGATTTAACTGATAATTTTGGTCAGTTAAATCAGTTCGACGAGAGGCAACAAATTTTTCAAAATCATTGTGTATTGCCTCTCGGGTATTGAATTTGTTTTTTGACAAATAGTTTTCCAAATACTAAAAAGGTAGAGGTCTGTAGGCACAAGGTCCGGTGAGTGCGGCGGATGGCGGAGAGCTTTATGTCATCGCGCTTTGTCATGCGGGAGCAGCGGAGAAGAGCGGTTGACCAAAGCTAGTTGGAGACGTGTGAGCTCCTCCATTATTATGTTTAGTTCAGTTCAGTGCTCACAGTACACATCTGCAGTAGTGCTCATCCCGTATGGTAAGATGCTACAAACAGTGACCATCACTTTTCTAGGAGTAAGTTTTTGTATAGGGCATTGTTTGAGCTGAACCAGAATGTAACCAACTTTTTGAGCACTTGCGATTGTCAAACAGAATTCCAATTTCTCATCGCAGGTAATAATGCGGTTCGAAATTTCTTCATTTGCGTGCCTGTTGGGCGGTGCAATGCACGTCTCCACGCGAATTAACTAATATTGTTTTAATTCTAACGTCAAAAATGCTTCCATAGTCATGTTTAATTCGTCGTTGTTGGGCAATGTTTTCGGACGATTACGGGGTTTATTTTTCAGGTCGAAATTTTCAGAACGAGTTCCAGAATAACCAACAACAAGATTTGCTTTTACAATAAGAGATATATACATACACACACACACACATATATATATATATGTATATATATATATATATATATATATATATATATATATATATACTTAGTCGAGTCACTTATGAATACTGGCTAGTTTAACTTCACCAATTTTAAAAATATGACGCTTGCGGTTGCCGAAAATAAAAAAGAGATATCTTCATAGGAGTGCTCGTATAAAGAATATAGAGTAGCGGTTATAGCGTTGCACTGCTGTGGTTACGCGCCAAAAGAGATTTTCAATATTCTAGAAAATATTTAAATAACCCCACGATTTATTTATCACACTATCAAACGATTCACTGAAGATTCAAGCTTTGAAGATCGTTTGAGGACCGGCCGACCTCGTACAGTTAGGACACCCGCGATTATCAAAGCAGTGAAGGCGCGAATACAACTAAACCCTGTTCGTAATGGGTGATAAAACCCTTGGGAAGGGTGATCGCTACCAAACTATTTCTAATTTGTTTTGTGTTGTTAATTGTAAACATGATTGTAAGTAAGAAAAAGAAATAGAGTATACTTTTGCGAACCTGTGAAAAAAGTGACTTTCAATAAATATTGTTTATAATTTATATTGAATGACAAAGTTTCTGTTTCTACAAACAAAAAATATTAGCTCTTCAGATGGGCCTAAGCTGAACCACTTTCAAAAGAGAGATCAATGAAGCGTTTGAAAAAGTTAGGCTGGATAGATCCCGCGCTTTGTTACGGCGGTACGCGAGAAAAAAATACCACGAAATTTTGTTTTCAGATGAAAAAATGTTTAACACCGAAGAAAGTTATAACTAACAAAATGATAAGGTGTATACCCACAACAATGAAGAAGCCAACACGCGTATTCCGAGGGTTCAACGAGCACATTATCCTTCGTCACTTATGGTTTGGCTTGCCGGCATGGCATGGTTCGCTTGGCCAAAATACCGTCCGTAACAAACACAGTGAAACCTCTTTCTCAAACAAAGTTCAAAAACAGACATTGAATATTCCAACAGGACTCTGCACCAGCTCATAGGGCACGAAGCACGCAAAACTAGTTGACCGTCCACGAAATTGACTTTAGTCCAGATTTAAAACCACTGGATTATAAGATATGGAAACATTTGGAGGACAAAGTCTGCACTAAACCTCATCAGAATTTGGAATCTCTCCGAGCATCTTTGGCTAAAGCAACGGCAGAAATAAATATAAGTGTGGTGCGTGCTGCGATTGATGATTGGCCGCGTCGATTAAGGGCATGTATTAAAAAAGGGAAGGGCATTTGGAATAACGTATATAAAATTGTATTCCAAATTAAATTACCTTTCATTTCATATATAATTTCTATATAATTATCAAAAAGTGTAGCATTATTAAGTTTTTGACAGAACTTCTGACCTGACTATATATTTAAAATAATTCTGTGAACCAGACATCCCTAGTGGTGACAACGGATTTTACATTATGTTTCTTAATCGAAGATGGATTTAGATGATAATGAGCATCAGCTTTGCTACCCTTATTCTATATGAAAAAGTAATTCGAACATAATCTTAAGGAAACCGAATTACTTAGGCTAATCGGGCTTCCGGGTCGTCGTTCTAAATGTTAATTTATTACTGAATAAAGTTACAATGCTGCCAATGGAACGAGGGCCAAGATCCCGGAATAGAGGCGGGCGCGCTGAGGCTCACGTTAAGAGATGGGTTCACTATTTTATTAATTGTCACAAAACGTGTCTGCTGGATTGATTTATTATTAAAACCATTTTAGAAAATATATATAATAATGTTTTGTATTACGTTTTTGTTGTTTTAATTTGGTTGTGTTATGGCTATTAAATTTAAGCATATGTAATGTTTAAATTTAAAAGCCATAATTTTAACTGATTAAAAAACCTTTTAATACTTTTGGTAAGGTAAAAGTTAGATTTTTTAAGGTATTAAATTGTAGTAAATGCGCACATAGTCCATCTGATGGTAAGTAAATTTCATGGCCCACAGACATTTACATCTATTCTTGATGTGTTTTGAGGTGGTTTATTGTTAATCTTCGGTGTTTTCGTGCACCATTTAATTTTCTGTATTGAAATTCTATAAGTGTAAGTTGCTGAATAAACGCATATCTATTAATAATTAAGAAAGGCAATGCAGATGCGTTGTCACCCTTTCGAACTAAGATGAAATTCATCGAGGCCCGTGCCCAGCAGTGAGGCGTACCTTTATAGGCTGTAACTTTAACTTAAACTTTTAATAAGAAAACACAGTTACAGATAAGCGCAGGCACATTTTACTTAAAGAAAGACATTCCATGTGAGTCCTCAGGGATGGCAAAGCATCAAAATTTTGATTTTTAGTTGAGGATAAATGTAGATGTCTATGAGCCGCAGCACATACCACTTACCATAAAATGAACTATGTGCTTGTTTGTCACCCGCATTCTTAAAAAAAAAAACAAGAGAGCGATCTAACTTTGGTATGAAATTTCTCCAACGAGACAATCTATTGGGGAGGCCTATGTTCAGAAGTAGTCCACTTCTTCTTCTTACTTCACAGATAGTTGTAAGGATATGAATGGATAGCAACCTCTTACAATAGCCACGTGACGAATTGAAGTAATTATCTTACTTGTTAAATAATTATTTGTGAAAAACCCACTAGAGATGTCAACACAAACATTTCTAAGGAGGTCTGTGACCTTTAAATCGAGTGCGATTAGCGGAGTCGAAGACCGCGTAACTGTCAAATGAAACTCGTTATAAAAGGGGACAATAAAATGCGAATTGGCGTCTGTTCGCAAGTATTTCAAGAGTAAATTGGTCTTCGTGCTTACTACGCTATCAATAAATATTGATAATAATTGAAAGAGACTCCCTCATAAAATTTCTTCATAAAGCTTTTCGACTTAATTTGGTTGTTTTTATGAAATCTTACTGAAAATACCACTATAACGATTTGATAAGAAAAATATCTATGATTTATTTTTGGAATACCATTGCAAACTTGAAGCTATTATAGTAACATAACTATTGAAATTTTCATTAAAGATTAGAACATTATCATCATCATTACAAATTAAAAACAATTAACTCGTGCTCAGCGTCGAAGGAAAACAAAACCTTTGTTCAACTTATATACTATAGCCCATAGCTGAGTACATGCTTGGTGCTTCCTTTCATATCTGAGAGGTTTCTATTAAAGGATAAGTCCTTAATAGAAAGTAAGAAAAAATAACTATTTAGTAGAAACAAACATTTTATGTTTATTTATATTTATAAAATTCAGCATAGTAAATTATTAGGTAGAAGGTCTTTTTTGCCCAGGCTGGACATAAATTAGTAGTTAACCTATCTATGTTAAAATTTAAAGCCATCTCCAGATTTGCTTCCCTCTGTCGGTTCTGGTTGCCAATCCGCTTTCGCCGGAATGTTCATATCCTTTCGCTTATTTATAATGTTATTTTTAATCATTTATACCCTTCATACAGAAAAATTCGGTTAGAATTCCTCCATGACCTACATTTGAGACATTTCAGATCATCAGAAAATTTGATATTAAAAATGCCATCTGACACTACCAAATTATTGGACAGATCATTTACAATACAAGCTATCCGATTATGTAATGACTTGCTGTTATCAATAAGACGCGCTAAATCTCTTGCGGTTTTTAAGGATATTATATATAGGACGATTACTATTTTCATTTTTGAAATTTTTTTCATACTTATTGCACATTTATGTTAATAAGTAATATTTTTGTTATATATAACATATTAATAAGTATGTATGTATTTTTCTTTCCTTCGTGGATATCTCGTTGTAAAGTCGACAAATTCTTATTATCGGGTTGTAAAAAGAAGTATTACTCTTGTAAGTCTCCAGATAAAATGTCTTGGTAGGAATTCGGGGATTGCGCTTTGAAATAAATTTTATTTTACTTAAGAGGTAACCGGAATCGATTTAATTGTGGAGAATTTTATGTAAATATATAAGGTTATATTCCTTACGGCGAATAAGTATAGAGTAAGATAGACAGTCATATTAAATTTGTCGAGTCTCTCACTATAACCGACAAGACTGCAAGACCACATTTATAGCTAAGTATTCTAAGGGTTCTTTTTTGGACGCTTTATATACTATCCGAATGCACCGTGTAGCAGGGAGACAGACACAAGCATATTCAGAAACACGACAAGGGTATTAAAACGGCTGGAAGGGTGGGGGGGTTTTTTGCGTCTAAACGGTGTTGTTTTTTTGAGGAAGCACAAAAAATTATTTATAAACCACACTCAGATCTTTTGCTACCGTTTTTCTGTCTAATGAATCTTCATTAATTTTATAGTCATATGTCTGTCTATCTTATTTGTGAACGTTATAATAAAACACGTTTTAACATTGAGATGCATATCGTCACCATTCAGATATTAAATCAATATCATCTTGTAGCTTAACACAATCAGATAAATCCTGTATTACACGGTACATTTTCAAATCATCAGCACATAGAATGCAAGGAATGGACAGTTTAAAAATCAGATCGTTTATGAATACAATAAAAATAACGGACCGAGATGTGAACCCTGAGGAACACCGGATTTAACTGTGACAGGAGATGACGTGAATCCATTGAGAGCGACAAGTTGGCTTCTATTATCAAGGTACGAATGAACCCAGCGCAGTAGATTTCCATGAATAGCTAATACATAAACTAAACTAAAGCTAAACATAGCTAATTTTTTACAGAGTAAAGAATGGTTTACTTTGTCGAAATCTTTTGTAAAATCAGTGTACACGGCGTCAACCTGCCACAGCGAAAACCTCGCACAAGTAGTTTTTGTATTCTAACAAATTAGTTACTGTTGATCTGCCTCTCACGAAACCGTTTTGCTTGCTAGATATAAGCAGCTTAATTTGAGAGTAAAGATGATCATACAACGCAGATTCAAAAACCTTTGCAACACAGCACAAAATGCTAATAGGTCTATAGTTTTTGCAGTTAGACTTATTACCGGACCTGTGAATGGGTACGATGTGGGCCAATTTCCAAATGAAAGGGAGAGCACAGAACTTTAATGACTTATTAAATAATAATGTTAGTGGTTCACACAGTTGCCTTGCACAATTTGCGAAAAATATAGCGGGAATACCATCATACCCTGGACCTTTGCGAGTATCTAATTTCTTTAACTTGTCCAATATTGTATCCTGACTTAGTTCTATTTTACACATACTTTAATTACAATAACTATCACAGTCTACAATATCATTAGTAACAAAATACCGGTTAATGATAGGTTGAGAAACTTCGAAAGCTGAACTGAAGTACTGAGAAAAAAGTTCACATATTCCTTGTGTGTCAGAAGAAGATTCCGTACCAAGAGTTATAGTCTGTGACATACCTGAGCGACCTATTTTATTGCTAACAAAATTCCAAAAATCTTTATGTTATCTGATATAGCTTCTTCCGTGGAGGTAATAAACGATGCGTACACCGATTCCGTGAGTTTTTTACATCTCGTGCGTAGCAATGCATAAGTGTCGTAATCTCTAGGGTTATGATATTTTTTAAAACGACGGTGATATTTATTTTTTTCTTTGCGACACTTTATTAATGCTGAAGTATACCATGGTGGATATTTGTTATTGGTTTTACTTACAAGCGGTGTGTGTTTTGCAATTAACTTTTTCAAGAGAGTGTAAAACTTATCGACAGTGTCGTTTATATCCGGTTCATTTAATAAGTTAGACCAATCAACAGTTGCTAGATCCTCCTTTAAATCAGGATAATTACATTTGCCGTAGTTATATCTTATTGGTTGCGCACGTTTAATTTTTTTATTTTAAAATTTTCCATCAATACAATTTTCTGCGGGGGTGATGTGAATCAAGTCCAGTAAAAGGCTCAGTAGATGTTACGAGCACTTTCTCAGTTGTTGACAAGACGAGATCAAGAAGACGGCTATTCACATTACAGACTGTTGAACTAAGTTACAAAGATTTATAATATCAACAAGACAATTAGATTTAAAGTCGGATGAAATACCAGGTGTCATGACGTTACTATAAGTAGTAGAGGACCAACTCAGATGTGGGGTGTTAAAATCGCCAAAAAGTAAAAATATGTCTTTATCCTCAACACGAGATACGTTTTTATGAACATTGACGTAAAAGGCTTGCAAGTGGTCACGAGAAATATTGGGAGGGAGATAACATAAACATAAGTGAAACTTTCGACAGGAAACATTGCTCGGAAAGATAGTCACCCAAAATTCTTCAACTTCGCATTCCCAATTCGTTTGTCTAATTACATGATACTTATCCTTAACAGCAATTAATACGCCACCGACATCATGCTTAGAAATAAAACTTGTATAACGGTCCCTTCTGAATACAGTAAATTGGGAATCAAACATTTCAGAATCAAATACACTACGAGTATCATTTAAATTGGTCTCCGTAAAACATATAACATCAAAATTACAACTCAAAGTATTAAAATAAAATATCAGTAACTTTCGTCCTGATTCTATTCACGTTTTGGTAATAAATATCTATTAATAAAGAATTTATCAAGTATTACATAAAAATTAAAAAGTTGTATTAAAATAATAGGAAAGAAACAAAAAAAATCTATTGTTTTAGAGTGTCAAGAGTGTTTGTATTTTTAACATGTATGGCAGTTGAATTATCGTATTTTCTCATATAAACACGGCCATAATTAACCCAGACATATTTATATGACAGGTGCTTGGCGGTTAATCTTGCTGTGCCATGAAGCTGTTTTATTTCTGGTGAAAGGTGTTCTGAAACATAAACGATGCACTCCTCTCCATGTATGCCCAAATGAGCAGAGTTCAATTGGGTAGATTTATTGTTCTTATTATATTCTTGTTGTAACTTTTGTAAGCAGATATCACGTTATCTCGGTCGCGCTTCGATGGTAAAGTTACGAGTATTCCACGCGGTCTTTTTGAATTTTTATCAATTTTTGCAACTCACCTTACAGCTCTAATGTCAGTCTCACTAAATGACATTTTTATTTCTGTTAACAGTTTACACACAATGGAAACCAAATTTTCATTTTTATTTTCTGGCACACACTGTATTTCAAAATTACAACCCCTAGAAATCTTTTCTAATGTGGAGATATGACTGTTTAATTTGTTTATCTGCGATTCTAGTGTGGTTTTTTCCGTTTCCATTTTAGCGATATTTTTTGTTGCAATATCTAATTTTTTTTTGCATATCACATTGAAGTGCGGCTAAGTGGTCAGTCGTCTCAGTGAACTCCGCCTTAAGCTTACATATAGCGCAGTTGATATCTTCCCTAATTGCAGACCTCATATCCGACAATTTTAAGTCCTACTATTTTATGTAATTACTATTTTATGATTTATAATAGATACAATATTATTTTTGTCGCCAAATCACACACTCTTTTATTATGTTCTTTCAATGTCGTTAATCCAAAGGTTGTCTGGGAGAGATCACTTTTAGCAATAAGGCCGTCAATGATACCCCATTTTTTTTCTCCTGTTTTGTTCATATTTATGGTTTCTTTTTATGGCGTTTAATAAAGTGTTATCTCTATATATGTCTAAGTTCTGTTATGTAGCTATTCGTTTATTTGAAATACATACATAAACTTACACGCTTGGTACCCATAGGGTTAGTTAGAGACTACGAACTTCCATTTGGTTCGACTTTAACACACCTCTTACATTTCTTTCACATCAATATATCTACGCATACATGCTCGTTGATTAAGCATAATCTTGATTTTACCTATCTTAAATACATCACTAATTTGTCGGATTAATCTTTTTTTTCTATTAATCAAAGAAATCACCCGTACAATCGATGTATATTTACCAGCGCAGTTGCAGTTAGTTGATAACCTTCTTGAAGGAATCAGCTGGACGGTAGGCAACAAATTCATAAAAAGCATTGTGTACTGCCTCTCGGGTATTGAATATTTTCTCCCCAAAAAGTTATCCGAATTTCGGAAAAAATAGAAGTCTATGCGCAAGGTCTGGTGAGTGCCGAGGATGACGTAGAACTTCCAACTCAAGCTCTTTTAACATGGAGACCTTTTGTTATTTAGTATGACGTAGCACGTTGTCATCCAAGAACAGCAGTAAAGAGCGATTGACCAAAGCTGGTTCGAGAATTATGAGATTCTTCATCAATGTCCACAATACACATCTGCAGTAATGTTCATCCCATTGGGAAAGAAACCGTGATAAATCATACCAGCGCCAGACCACCAAACGTTTACCATCACTTTTCTAGGGTAAGTTTTCGTTTAAGGCATGGTTTTTAGGTGCTGAACCAGGATCCAACCTACCAGCTTTCTGAGCAGTTGCGATTCGTAAACAGAATGTTTTATTGCGGGTAGCAATGCGGTTTGAAATTCATTCATTTGTGTACATGTTGAGCAGTAAAAGGTACGTCTTGACGCGTACTTTGCTCTGGCGATCATTGAGTTCGTGAGCACTCCTTAGCCAAGACCTTTTACCTTGCTAATTTGCCGCAAATCGATCAATATTTTTTAATTCTCACGTCGAAAGCTGCTACTAATTATGAGTATTATGAGCTTCCGTAATCACCCTTAATTCATCATTGTTAACCAAAGTTTTCGTCCGAATATAGCGCCTATTTTTCAGGTCGAAATTTCTAGAATGAAAGCGGGCAACCAATAACAAGTGTTGCGTTCTTTTGTAATCTTCTTGTGACGCCTTTCTACCACGACGGTATTCATATTCATAATTGCTTTTTTGTAAAATGTACAGAAATCTGAAATATACATTATTATATGTGACAGATTACTCGAATTTTTAACGTATCCATGACAATGAAAAATATTCAAATGCAATGAGAACATAACGCTAATCAATAGAAAAATGATTTCGTCGATATATATATATATATATATATATATATATATATATATACATGTTATTTTAGTCAATTGTCGCTGAAACAATGTTTTTTCTTGATAAAGTAATTTCTGTTAGTTTAAGTAATACATTTACGATATTATAGATTTATATATATCACAATAGGTATTTAACTTTCTTTAGTATTAGAAAGAAAGAACGGTGTATATATATATATATACAAACAACCAAAATCAGATAACTAGAGATCCTCAGCGGCGACACCGCATTTTAAACTATGATTCTTAGACGATAATGAGCCTCATCATCCACTTATCATCAAGTGAACAGCGTGCTTGTTTGCCACTCTTATTCTATAACAAAAAGTAAATCGACCATAAGATAAGGGAAACCGAATTACTTATGATAATCAGGTTTCCTTGTGGTCGTTCTAAAATAAATTTATTACTGAATATAGTTACGACTCTACCATTGGGACGCGGGCCAAGATCCCGGAATAGAGGCGGACGCGCTGGGACTAGCCTTAAGCGATGGGTTCACTGTTTTATTCATTGTCACAAAATGTGTCTGCTGGATTGATTTATTATTAAAACCATTTTACAAAATATGTATAATAATGTTCTTGGATTGCGTTTTCGTTGTATTTTGATTTGGTCGTGTTTTTACATATATTAGCATTGTAATGTTGTAATGTTACAGCCTATATACGTCCCACTGCTGAGCACAGGCCTCCCCTCATTTCTGAGAGGATTTTAGAGCAAGGAAGTGTCCGCCGCGCTGCCCCAATGCGTGTTGGCTAACTTCACATGTCTTAGAAATATTTTTTATCTTATTCCTCAGACATGCAGGTTTAGTCACGATGTTTTCCTTCAACGCCGAGCACGTGGTAAATCAGCATTTAAAATTGCAATTAACAATTTCATCGGTGCTGGCGGCGATCGCACTCGGGTTACTCGCGTTCTGTTATATTACAGCGAGCGTTAACCATCTGAGCTACCACGGCTCATAGCATTATATTAATTAAATTTAGAAACAATAATTTTAACTGATTAGAAGACCTTACAATACTTTCGGTAATATACATAGTCCATCTGATGGTAAGTGGATGCTATGACCCGCAGACATTTACATAAATTCTTGATGTCTTTTGTTGTACGATTTATTTCTTGGTATTTTAATGTACTACTTAATTTTTCGTGTTGAAACTCTATAAGTTTAAGTTGCTGATCAAATGTATATCTGTTGATAATTAAGAATCAAAATGAAGATGCGTTGTCACCTTTTAGGACTAAGATGAAATGCATCGTCATCAGTAATAAAGGTTTCCGGTTCTCCTTATATAACAGCATTATTCTGCTATAAGTACCAATATAATGTTTAGACAAGAAAAATATCTACGATTTATTTTTGGAATAGTATTGCAAACATGGAGCTATCATCATCATCATCATCACAAATTAAAATCATTTAACTCGTGCTCAGCGACTAAACATTTACTCAGCTTATATACTATTTCCTAAAGCTAGTTACTGGCTTCCTTTTATTTCTGAGAGGTTTCCGTTAGAGGTAAAGTCCTGACTAGAAAGAAACAAACAAATATTTAATTGAAAAAAAAAATATAAAAAAAATATATATATATATATATATTTTACGCACATTTGAAAAATTATACAAAAGCAAGGGGTAAAAATATGCATGCAACAGTCTGAGACTGCTTCCGCGTGAAAAATTGCACAATTATAAAAATGTAGAATAGTAAAGAAAAATATAATAAATCGTTTATTTGTTAAAAGGATACCTTTGTGTTTGATTTTAACAACTTAATGATTTCTTATAGGTACTTTACACTAATATACTATAGACAAATACATTGTAATAAAAGTAAATTTATGGATTATATCGCGTGAAACGTTTGAATATCTTTCACGCGATATAATCCATCATTGTATTTTATGGTACCGACACAAATCAAAGGAGACAATCATTTTTGGGCACACTAGAAATTTTTGCGACCCTCAATAGTATCACATGCAAAAAAAAGATCACCATCATCATCATCATTACAGCCCTTCACAAGTCCACTGCTGAACATAGGCCTCCCCCAAGTAATGCCTTATCTACGCCTACCGGTACGAGGTTGCCACTCGAGAACCTTTCTTCCCCATCAGTTGTCGGTTCTTCGAGCTGTATGGCCGGCCCATTGCAACTTCAACTGACTAATCCGTTGGGCTGTGTCAGTCATTCTGGTTTTAGCATCCTCATACGGCCAGCAGTAAAGGACCACGTCTCAAATCCGTAAGTCATCACTGGCAACACGCACTGGTTGTACAATCTAGTTTTCAGAGTTTGAGGTATACCTGACGAGAAGATGTGTCGAATTTCCCGATCGCTGCCCAGCCGAGTTGAATCCTTCGATAAACCTCTCGGTCGAAGTTGGACTTATCTAGTCGGACTATTAGTCCCAGGTAAACGTACTCGTCAACAACTTCGAGCATAGTGCTCCCAACAACTACGCGCATAGGTGTGACATGGACATTAAATATGATCTTTGTTTTGTCCATGTTCATCTTAAGACCTATCCTTTGGGAGACACTATTGACGTCATTGAGCATAGTGCTTAAGTCCTCCAGAAATTCTGCCATAAGGACTATATCGTTGGCAAATCGAAGGTGAGTGATGTACTCGCCATAGATGTTAATACCATATCCTTTCCAGTCCAGTAGCTTGAAAAAAATCTTACAATGCAGCGGTGAAGAATTATCGGGAATATAACGTCACCCTGTCTTACACCTCTCTGCATTTGGATAGGTTTTGAACTTTGGTTCTGTACTCGGATAGCCATCGTAGCCCTACTGTACAATAGGCTGTAACTTTACTTTTTTTTAACATTACTAGACTTAAATATTCAGGATATACTAATCGATACGTCTACCTTAAAGTACCTATAAACAGTAAAAAAGTAAAGTTACAGCCTATATACGTCCCACTGCTGGGCTCAGGTCTCCTCTCATTTCTGAGAGGGTTTAGGGCAAGGAAGTGTCCGCCGCGCTGCCCAAATGCGTGTTGACGAACTTCACATGTCTTCGAAATATTTTTTTTCTTATTTCTCAGACATGCAGGTTTCCTCACGATGTTTTCCTTCAACGTTGAGCACGTGGTAAATCAGCACTTAAAATTGCAATTAATAATTTCATTGGTGCCGGCGGGGATCGAACCCGGGTTACTCGCGTTCTGTTATATTTACAGCGAGCGTTAACCACTGAGCTACCACGGCTCTCGTTACCTATAAACAGTGCAATATTTTAACTTATAATACTAGTGAAAAATACTAGACAGTCGCTTTTAGTTTGTTTTTAGGTTATTGTGATATTTATATTTTAGTTGTTATTTTAGTTTAGGTAAAATTAATATTACTATTGTAATCTTTAGATTATAAGGAATAAATTGACATGCATTTCAATAAGGGTGGCTAAAATTTGTGGTGGGCCCACTCTACACACAGCAATAAATTGTCTCCTTTCATAAGACTGACAATACTTCTGTAGCAGTAGTACTTCTGTAGCAGTAGTACAGGCTTTTAGTTTGTTTTTCACTTTATTTTGAACAAAAAACTATAGTGAAGCAAGAACGAATCCATGTACTGATATAGCCATTTACCATCAGGCTGTAAGTTCGTTTATCGACTCAATTTTGTAATAAATTTGACAGTTATGCAATACTTTGACACTTTTTTTGTTTTACTTTTAATGTATTAACGTACGATGAGCAGTAAAGACCAGCCTATTTAAAGAACCGTTTTATTAAAGTTCACAGTGAAAAAATATTTGTGAATATCGTTTTATGGAAATGAACACCACATCGCAATGATACGCGTAACGAATTAAAATAAAGCGTGCTCACACTCGCGGCGTAATTTTCCGACACCGCATTGTATCCCAATGATAAAAATTTATGTGCATTACAAATCCAGAGTCCGTTGTGTAGATTTGAACCGTTGCGAAAATGGCTTTTATTTAAGTAATTGTTTGTGGAATATTTCGTACTCTATTGAGATAATAATAATGTTTCTAGATGTTGTTATTTCTGAGAGAGTTTAATAAAAATGGAAAACTAAAATATTCAAAGCGATGAAGTACTGATATAAATTCAGCGGCATATGCTTGAGTGGTAGGAACAATTTATTTAGCTTAAGGAATCTCCAACATACTGTATATTTAGACTTAAGTTAATGAAATAAACATTTTTTTTTTGATTTTTTGATAGTATGTAGTTTAAATACGTAGGTCACTCAATAAGTTTTGAGATGCTCGAAATTTAAAAATGGAACACACCCGCGTTATATGTTTCTAAAAATCAAATTTATTTAAAAATAAAACTACATAAGATAATTGCTAAATATTTAAAAAAAAATCAAAGTTCTATTAATTTTCCTGCAACGCTTCCCACGTTTTTCATTTAAAACCATGGACCGTTAACATTTGCGCGCTATGAACTATTATGATTCTAATTTTGATTAAGCCGAACAATTAAAATTACATCGCTTACAATCAGCATTATGGGACTTAACTCTATTACGCGCAATAATTTTTGGTGGTTTGCTGAATTCAAAAAGGGTAAAATTAACCCTAAAGTTGACCAAAGAACCGGGGCTCCGCAAACAGTAAAAACGGCAGAAAATGTATGGACTACTGAAATGTTGGTGCGAGAAGACCCACGAATAACATATACGGACATCGAAAAGATTATAGCATTCATACTATCCTACATCAACATTTTGGACTGAGGAAGCTATGCTGTCGATGGATCTCTCATTTGCTCCCCGAAAGCGAAAAACAGACTCGTGTGGATTGACATTTTTTATATTTTCCCATGAAATGCGACTAAGTTTTGAAAATGGGGCACCTAGGTGAGTTTCAGAAATCTTTACTGGTGACAAGACATGGATTTATCAATATGATCCGGAAAATAAAAGGCAATCATCGGTGTGGGTCTACTCAGGAGGACAGTTACTGACAAAGCTGCAAAGACCTAGCAACGTCGGTAAAAAAATAGTGGCTAGTTTTTTTTTTCGCAGAGCGGACATTTGTCGACGTCAATGTTGGAAAATTGTAAATTGTGGAGAGAAGACTAAAGACGTTATGGTGGGATGATGAGGTACGGGTGGAAGTTGAATCAAAGAAGAAAGCATGGTTAGATTTACTAGCAACCAAAGCTGATAATTCTTCTGGTATGGATGATGAGATTGAAAGAAAAAAGGCAGAATTTAGACGTCTAAATAAGAGAGTAAAAGAAGTTGATGAAAGGAAAAGGAAAAGAAAGAACGGATAAGAATGATAGAAGGATATCTGATAATTTACAGGCTAACATAAAAATGTTCTGGAAACTCATAAGAACTGCCAGGGGAAATACAAAACAGCCTATAATAAATGCTATAAGAGACGAGAATGGATGTATTCTGAATGATGAAGTTTCGAATTTAAACAGATGGAAGGAATACTTTGAAAGCGTGTTTATGAGTGAAGAGTTTAAGAGTGAAGAGAGAGTAGAAGTGGAAAGGGGTATGGAGATAAGTGTAGATGAAATAATGAAAGCAATGAAAAGCATGAAAGCAGGCAAGGCAGCTGGATATGATAGAGTATCACTCGAGATGCTAAGGCAGGAGGGCCCACTTTTGAAAAAAACGGGAGGCGGGGGGGGGGGAAGCAAAAAAAAGACAAAAACGAAAAAAGAGGTTTTAGAAAGGGAATGGGGTGTACAGATCAAGTCTTTTCCAAGCGCATGATTGCGGAGAAGTTTTTGGCCAAAAACCAGAAAGTTTTTTGTGCGTTCATGGACTTGGAAAAGGCTTATGACAGAGTGGACAGGAATGTGTTATGGCAAACACTGAACTCATATGGGTTGAGCGCTGGTTTGATACAGGCATTAAGGTCTCTTTATAGGGACTCTAGTGCTTGTGTCAGGATCAATGGGGTCTACTCGGACTGGTTTGGCATCCAAAAAGGTGTCAGACAGGGCTGTGTGGCTTCCCCTTGGCTGTTCAACCTATTTATGGACCGGTGTTTGCAAACTTTGAAAGATGAAGAATGTGGGTTAAGAATGGGCGAGTTAACCGTCAAATGCCTTTTGTATGCCGATGATCAAGTCATACTTGCGTCATCGGCGGCAGAGTTGCAAATGATGGTTACATTAATGAACTGGGAATTAAAAGAAAGGGGAATGAAAGTGAACGCAAGTAAGACGAAAGTGATGGTTTTTGAAAGAGAAGAAAGCAAAACGGTATGTGAAATAAGAATAGAAGGAGAGTTGATTGAGCAAGTGGATGAGTTTGTGTATTTGGGATGTGTATTTAGCAGGGATGGTAGATATGATAAGGATATAGAACGACGAGTAAATGCAGGGAATAGAGTGAATGGAGCACTACACTCTATTATGAAGAACCAGTATTTGTCAAAACAGGCACGTATGGTAATTCATAATGCTGTGTTAGTCCCTACTTTAATGTATGGTAGTGAAAGCTGGGTGTGGCAGAAGAAGCACGAGAGTAAAATGAATGCTGTAGAAATGCGGTCTTTAAGGAATATGTTAGGGTGTAATCTGAATGACAGGGTGAGAAATTGCGTGATAAGAGATAAATGTGGTATGCAAGATGATGTTGTGACCAGGATTAAGAAAGGAATGCTTCGGTGGTTTGGTCACGTAGAAAGAATGAATGAGGAAAGAGTGACAAAGCAAATTTATATGGCAGATGTGAACGGCCGAGTCGGGAAGGGACGCCCTAGGAAAAAGTTTATTGACCAAATTGGCGATATTTTGAAAATGGGCCACGTTAGAAGTACCCCTAACCGACGAGCATGTATGCGTAGATATATGGATGTAAAGGAGGCGAAAGAGGTATGTGAGGATCGTGCCAAATGGAAGTCCGTAGCGCCTACCCCTGGGTGACAGGCGTGAGTGTTTATGTTATATGTTATGTTAAGACTAAAGACCAGACTTCGGGGAATTAGGCTGCATCACGATAACGCCTCTTCACATACCTCCCATAAAACAAAATCATTTATTGAGGAATCTAGTGTTGAAACTCTAAGTTGCCCACCCTACAGCCCTGACTTAGCTCCTTGTGATTTCTTTTTGTTCCCAAGAGGCAAATAAAAAATAATAGGCACGTTTTTTTTTCAAGCGCCAAAGAACCTGTGGCTGCCTACGAAGAAGCGATTTCCGACCTGTCAGATCAAGACTGGCAAAAGTATTTTCAGAGTTGATTTAGGCGAATGGAACTTTGTATAGATCACAATGGAGAATATTTTTAAAAGATGTAAAATAAACAATAAAAGTATCTAGAATACTTTTTGTATATCTCAAAAGTTATAGAGTGTCCCACGTATTTATTAAAAACTTCGATGTCATGTTTCACCAGTGTGTTGTTATAATTTTAAAACTTCTAATAAAACGCCTTATTTAAGTATCTTTGCATTAAATATAAACTAAAATATTTCTTAAGAAATTATTTTACATTTTATATTTATTTGTATTTAAGTTAGATTTCAGAGGGCATGCATGTTTCATGGGGCAGCATTAGAAACAAGAGTCAGCTTAAAATTTAAATATAATATTTTAGCGATATTATGCAGATGTTGTTTTACAATATGGAATAATACCTACAAAATTAAAACATTCTACAGAAAATCAAATTGTTTATTCTTCATAATTTTATTACGTAATTTAAAAATATTATACTTTTATAGTTTTATTGCATTCTTTAAACTAATATAATTAACAATTTTATTTGATTTTTATTTGGTAATATTTTATAAAACTATAATATCCATAGTTTAATCATCTGTAAAGAAAATTTAAATGTCCGTCTGTAATATTGAGCTAAAGGGTCTTCATACATATTCCATGCCATTAAGACACGAAGAACCATTTTTTAAATTTTTGTCTGTGTGTCTGACGAGACTTATCTTTGCAATGGCTGAACTGATTGTAATGAAACTTCACGAACTGATAGAGCGCAATGCGAGGAGTGATTTAGGCTTTGTTTTTTTTCGATAAAGTTTAGAATTTTTTTAAATAAAAAAATAATTAAATACAATATCTTTAACTGTCACAAATCTAAGTACCGCCACTTTAATTAATCCTTTCCATACTCAGGTCAGGCCAGCGCAGGTCGCTAGTTGTATACTATGTAGTTTATGACATGTAAGTATATAATTGTTTCATACAAATTTGTAATTTTTTATAATAAATACTAAACCAACAAACATCTGTTCTATTCTGTTTATGCAAGTAGTCCAATACATGGAAAAATATGCAGGCACCAGTCTAAGACTGCTTACGCTTTAACAATCAAACATTTAATAATAAAACAAAAAAAAAAACACAACTCGACTGCAATAGTAGAGCTGGTTTACCTTTGAAGCCTCGTGCCTTCACTGACAGGTCGGTGTATGATCTTTGAATTACGAGTTGCTATGAGTCACATAGTTATCTATTAATAGTAATAATAACGTATATAAATATATAATGGACACATACACGGAGACTATCCTAGCTAACAAATGTGTAAATGTTTACATAATATATATATATATATATATATATATATATATATATATATATATATATATATATATATATATATATATTAGTAACCTTACTAATATTCCTCTTAACAACTCCTTGGAACCCTCCTACACAAGCTTGAAAACGCTTGTGTTAGGAGTGGTTCACGACAGTAGTCAAATGGCGGATTCGAACCCACGACATTTTGAGTTAACGATCCGCACCCTGCCATTAGGCTACTGTTGCTTCTTTTTATATTTTTATATATATATATATATATATATATAATATATATATATATATATATATATATATATATATATAAATACCTACACATATACATAATATAATACAACCACATTTATACATAAAATAGTAACATAATTAATAATAAACAAAACATAACAAAAATTGTTTTACGTTTTTATTTTTTTTTTTATTTTATAGAATAAGGGTGGCAAGCGAGCTCACATTCCACCTGATGGTAAGAAGATGCTGTAGCTCATAGACATTTGCATCTGTCCTCGATTAAGAATCAAATCAAATTGCAGATGCGTTGTCACCCCTGACTACTGAGATGGAATGTCTCATTTTCAGTAAAAATGGTACCCGGTTCACTATACTCACCATACGAAACACAGCAGTATTAAGCTGCTATTCGAATCTAAAATTGTAATTAAAATTTCATTGGAATTGCGAGGATTGAACGCGGGCTGTTCGCGTATTCTGAAACTCCAAAATGCTAGAATTCCAAATGCTTAACTCCTAAGCGGTTTAATTCTTCTACCGAACTATCACGATATGTGGGACCGAGCTCTAACCATATAAAACGAATTTCGTGTCATGCGGGTATATTTTTGCATGTAAATACATACAGGTTATAATTAATTTAGGACTTAAAGAAAACAATAATCTGGAAGGAAGATGTGAATAAAATTTAAGATAATACTACAAATTGTATTTATATGAATTACAAAAACATAATCTGAAGTTATTTTATGTAGGATGCTTCCTTAATGTCGTCTGATGGACAACGTTTTACAAAATGTGCACAACAACTGAGACCCTCTATACACTTCTAACTTTGAACTTGATTGTATTGATCTTCTGATTGAATTGGGTCTAAAGAATTAGCTGATTCCCCCTGAGTTTCAGCTGTGAAAAACATAGACACAAATAACTAGTGCTGTATTCTGCAATGTATTATTATTCTAAATAAATCATTACTTGATACAATTTACATCAAAATAAAATTCTTTCGATTTTTAAAGTCGCAAAACCGTGCAAATATTATGGAAAGTGAGAACTTCTAAATTAATGAAAAAAATACTAAATCGACTAAAAATTATTTGATCTATTAATCTTTGAATGTTTCTTTGGCGGATTTAGATTTATCAATATGTTTTCGTATTGTGTTTAGTAGGTATTATAAGAGTATCTCCCCGATACTCTTCAAATTGTCTTTGGTTTTTAATTGTGAATATATAAATACGTGCAATGGGCTTAAGGATATTTTTTATATTTTTGATAAAATACAAATAAAAAATTGGTTGACCCTGCACGCTATCTCTGGAACTTCCTTTTAAATTGCGGTAATCGACGCTATTTTTTCAGCTTAACAAAAAAGCCTATTACAAAAAATTGATTTCACGGAAAGCTTTTAATTTATTTTGAAAAAACATTTGTTAGATTTTTTCTACAACGATATCTCTCTAACGAATCAACCGATTTCGATGGGTGTCACGGCAATCAACGTCGTTTTATGTAGAAGAGGTAATTAAATTTAAGAATTGATCAAAACAAGGGTGTGAAATTAATTACTGGAAAAATGCATTTTTGAAATTTAAAACACTCGAATGTTTTAAATTTTCTCAGTATCAACAGTGACGATTCGGTCTTAATTCTCAGAAAATATAACTTCCGTAAGGCTCTTTCAGATACCGCAATTTTTTTTCACACTTCTACATTGTTTGTCTGAAACCGCCAAAATATGCTTGACCTTAACTTGAGTCTCATGTAAAATATTATATTATATTATACACACAACTTTTGTCAATATAACAAACGTCACTTTATTCCTTATCTTATCTTCTACACAAAGCAAATACAAAATTACGCTAAGCCCCTCGGCAAATGTAAATCAAGTTGTAATCAGGGACACACCGAGTACATAATGATATATAAATTTAATGAGCAAAGCTAGACAGTTTTTTTGCAATCAAAAGCAAGCGAGTGGTCATGAGATGTTTACGTTTACACAAATACATATGGATACGAACATCAACGCAAAATTAGCCAGAACAGCTTCCTAGGACCTCGAAATGTCGAGATCTAATTAGACCTCGATTTCCTATAACCCGCGTGAAAACAATAACTTCTCCATTGTTTTCAAATCATTGATTTTCAAAGAGGGAGGAGGGGAGATCCTATGAATTTTTACGATAAAGTTAATAGTTTCGAAGTTAAGAATTTTTAAGGTTTGAAAAAATGCAAATTTGGGTATTTTTGACTTATTAAAAGTTCATTACATGTTTCTTGTGATATTTTAAAAAATTCGATGAAAATTTTGGGGTATTAGGTTAGGTTAAGTTACTTTTATGTTATAATTTTTTCCCTAACAGTGGAGAACAGACTTAAAAAAAATTTGTAGGCCATACAAATACTTGTTTGGTGCAGAATTAGAACCCGAGGCCCTTGACAACGCAAATCAATGCAATTCCTAATAAAATTTAGCACTGCAAATTATTAGGTAGGGGGTCTTTTTTGCCAAGGCTTGACAGAAATTAGTAGTTGACCTTCAATGTTAAAACTTAAAGCCATTTCCTGATTTGCTTTTCTCAGTCGCCTACTACGACACCCATGAGAGGATATGGTCAGCGGATATGCCTACATCGCGACTACACAATGGTACACATATCAATTTGCTTTCAATTCATTTTGTATCAATTTAAAGATAACGGTATTTTAATAAAATGCGAGCTCAGCTTCATTCAAATTTATAAAATTTTAATTCGCGTCATATTTTATACAGAACAGTTGGAAACATTTACGAAACTTGAAATGTTACAACTCAAGAAAATTTAAACAAGATGTATTCGTGTAGAGGCAAACGGGGACTGCTAAATTAGATTCGTCCCAAATATTGTCCCACGGAGAGCGCTATATGAAACAAGTGAAATCAAGTTTTACAACTTAAATAATTATGGAAGTTTTAATACTTGCAAAAATGATTATGGTAAAATATGCATAATTAGTAGTTTTGATTTTTTTATAGAATAAGGGTGACAAACGCGTACACAGTTCACCTGATGGTAAGTGGATGCTGTGGCCCATACTTTTATCCATATTTAAGAATCAAAAACCTCTTTTCCAGTAAAGAGTCTCCGGCTCTCTACACTCACCATATGGAACACAGCATTAAGCTGCCATTTTACGCTGGTATTCTGTGAGAGCCTGGTGCTACCGCGGTCAAGTTGACCCATTTGTGCTACAATGTGGCTCTACACAAAGTGGGATTATTTTGAAGAGCTTGTAGTGGTATATTTATAATACAATTCACACAAACACATACACGCACGCACGCAAACCATCGCGCGCCTACCTGTATGAGCATGCGACGCAAATATTTAATATTATTAAAGATAGGAACTCCATTAAAAGAAATTTGAAAAGTCACTTTATTAACCCCGGAATAGTATTGACGTAAACGTGCTAATCAATAAGGTTAATGGGGTATTATTATTTATATTAAATGATGATAAAATTTCCGCAAATCATGAAAATAAATTAAGTTAACGTAAGCTAAGATTATTTTAACATAAGCTTAAAGATATGAAATATTCATGTTGCATGTAAGTAAAAAAAAAACTAATTTCGGATTTTGCTAAACGAGATATTATAGTCATTCTATAATCCTGTTTTCCGAGACCAATCTACCTGGCTTTGGGAAAACAGCTTATGGAAATAGTACACTGGGAAGTCACAACAGTATTTCTTAAAACATCTTTTAAAAAATCCATTAAGTCAAAAATGATGAAAAGACTGCCATTAACTACCATTTATAAACATGTAGAATAGAAGATAATTTATAGATCAGGCGTTAGTTTTCGGAAATCCATGATAATAAATATATTGATTAATTTGCAACCTTCCGCTAACTAAATCAATGATGTGTCTTACCTGGATTGAAGAGCACCTCCCGCTCTCCCTCAATTGCGTGCACTAATTCCATCACCAATAGTCCCAGCACCACTATTCCCAACACCACTACTCCCGGCACCACTACTTCCAACACCACTATTCCAGGAAAGGCACAACATTGACGATAATACGACTCGTGTTTCGCCTCTACACGAGGCATCCTCAGGTGTTGTAGACTCTACGGCTTATAACCGCTAAGTGATATACTTATACTCTTACCTCTTTACTACCTACAAAAGATATCATAGACCACATACATACCCTGCGGCAGATTTTACAGAAGATCGAAGAGTACAAACTGCCACTTTGCTTGGCGTATGTGGACTATGAGAAATTCTTTGCGTCCGTCGGAATTTGGGCGGTGCTACAGTCCCTTCAGCGGTGCCAAGTTGACTGTCGGTATACGTCGAAGTGCTGAAATGTTAGTAAAGTAGGGCTATGATGGCTATCTCAGTAAAGAACCAGAATACGAAATCTATTCAACAGCAGAGAGGTGTAAGACAGAGTGACGTTATATCCCCGAAACTCTTCACTGCTGCATTGAAAGACGTTTTCAAGCTACTGGACTGGCAAGGATACGGTATTTACATCAATGGCGAGTACATCACTCATCTTCAATTTGCCGACGATTTAGTCCTTATGGTAGAATCCCTGGAGGACCTAAGCACTATGCTCAATGACTTCAATGGTGTCTCCCAACGGATAGGTCTTAAGATGAACATGGACAAAACTAAAATATTGTTTAATGTCCATGTCACACCTATTCCGGTTGTTTTTGGGAGCACTGTGCTCGAAGTTGTTGACGTGTAAGTTTACCTGGGACAAATAGTCCGACTAGGTGAGTCCAACTTCGACCGAGAGGTTAATCGACGGATTCAACACGGCTGGGCAACTTTCGGAAAATTACGACACATCTTCTCGTCAGGTATACCTCAAACTCTGAAAACTAGAGTGTACAACCAGTGCGTGTTGCCAGTGTGGTGTAGGTACTATGACAAAGCAATTTAACTGGAATATTAAATAATATCATCACTCAATGTGGACTCCATATAGGGAGTAGAAATAATATCTATTTGGTACAGTATTATCATGTTATATTTATAGAAGAAAACACCATTCGTGTGTCTCTACCTGGAACCACCTACCAAAACCCTAACCCCTACCTATGCACCTACGTCACAATTACTGTATATAAGTCTCCTTCAAATCAATAAAGAAAGTTATTATTAAACTGCATCAGTGAGTTTAATTTCATACATAGTCCCAGCTTTACACGGCGACCCTGCCAGGCGGTGCGCTGCGACAATGCACGCGCACCGCCGTGACCTGCAAAAATCGTTTAAAAACATAAGAAAATAAAGTAAATAAAAAAGAATTAAAAAAACGACGGGTTGCACTCCGGGAGTGCCGGCAGAAGTGAAAACTTGAATATTAACGTTGTGCATTTTTGATATTTTGGAATGATTAGGGAATAATTTTGCACGAATTGCTTTAATTATCACACACGAACATTCGCGCAAGCGCCCTGTGCCGCCTAAACGAAACAGCAGGCGCAGGCATACATTCCCCCCCCCCGAACGGGTTCCCGCCTTGTCGTGGCGGGGGGGCTTAGAAGCCGTGGCTTGGTCCCCCACGGCGAAACAAAGAGGAACCCATATGGCTGGTCCGAGGTGGAGGGCCGGCCCGAAGTGGCCACTCCGAGTGGGCTTGGGAAGCCCACTTTGGATGTGTGTTGGTGGACTGCGGTTAGAGGTGTGTCCTCCCCACCTACCGCTGCAGCCGAGGTGGAGTCGCGGAGGAAGAGGAGTGTTGGTATGGCGATGCGCCACTCGCCCTATCCTCCGCGACTCAAACGGGGCCGCACCGTTGATGCGGTGGTGGTGGGGCTGCGGGGGGAGAGGATTGTCGGTATTGCGAGGCGCCGCTCTCCCTACCCTCCGCAGCCGAATCTTGGTTGGCGGCGGAGCCATAGACCAGATCCGCCGCTGGGGTCAGGAAGGCTAGTACTTCTAAGTGCTCGTTTTTCCTGGCCCCATGGCCTTTGTGCATGGGACGCGGGGGGCGTCTGTTGCACAGACGTAATTGGAGGCCGTGGAGGAAGGCGCGCCATGTGTTCTGGTGCGCCTTACCTAGAAGGAGAACGGGGAGGAATTTTCCTCTCCCGAAGAGGTGCTGCCATGGGGCGGCAGGCGCTAGTAGGGCCGCGGATGTGTGCGAAAGCGTTCCCGTAGCCCTGCCAATATGCGACAAAGGTGGAACACCATGGGGTTTTAGTCGGTGCGAGTCCGACATAACCCGTCCTTGCCCCCGCGAGGCGGGTATGCGTAGGCATTTCCCCATGTAACAAAAAAAAAAAGGCATACATTTTCGGCGCGCCGTAGAAAGAGAGGGGATAATCCTCTCATACGCCGCGCCGGCTGTCTCTCTCTCTCTCCATCCGTCTTACGAATTTTCGATCAGAGTCACGTGTCCTGACGTGAGTTTAACATTTTTTACCCATTACAAAAAAGTGTACAACGCCGATAAAGAAGTTTTCACTTCAAAAATTTAAATAAAAAAATCAAATATTTATTTGACATACTACCTTATGTGACAAGAAAATACGAGTAGTATACCAATATCTGATACGAGAAAAGTATTTTATTTAAACCGAAAGAAAAATAAAACTATGTGTAGTACTATGAAGACAGCTAACGGAGAATGATGAAAATAAAATACGGATTTATTTTTATATATTTACACAATACCAAAATTGTAAGATACAGCATATTAATTTAAAGAGGCAAGAAGCATTTGTACTCTAGCGAGTATAGCCCAGAAGAATATGAAAATTGCGCCAAAAGAAGAAAGAAAATATTATGCGGTAACTTCGCAACTATGTGACAGTTTTATATTCTTTTTTGCTAATATGTTTTTTAAAGTTAAATATTAAATATTCTTTATTTGACATATGATAAAGTTTAAATTATTTATCAGATAATTTACGATACAATTGATTAATAAATATTTTTATTACTATTAAAAATACAATCGTAATACAATATTAAAAATTACGTTACATTTTAAGCACTTAGTGGTTTGACAATTTTTTATTTACTTTTATTCAGTTATATATTTATATTATTTTATTAGTGTGTCCTGCAGAAAAATATTATGAATTAATAATATAATAGATTACACTTTTACGTACTTGATTTGAAATAACACAATGATATATTTTATTGATTTTTTTTCGAATCCAAATTATAAAAAATGTTTTCTAAAGGAATTAAAGGGGGACGCCCATTTTCGGCCATGGAACGCCCAACAATGTGAATTTGTTAAAAAATTATATCTTTATTTATGGTTATTAATCGCGGTATTCATTTATCCTCAAACAATGGGAATATTTTTGCACAAATTAAAAGTACCGGAAACATAATAATAAAAATTAGGTAAATCGTTATGTCATTAGTTTGTGAATAAAAAAAAGTGTTGCCAATCACAAAACACATTTAAAAAATCGATTCTCTTTTTTCGATCGATTATTTACGGTGTCATCATTACAGTGCTAATACAATTTTTAAATAATTATGATGTTACGATAATTAAACAAGCGAATTACTAGCTGATTTCCAATGAATTCTTTAGAGAGTAACAAATGCTACGGCACAATTTAACTGTTAATCTTAACCGATCTTCTTTGAAAACAGATAAGAACTGTTATTCTTATCTGTTTTTAAAGAAGATCGGTTAAGTTATTCCTATCTGTTTATAACAATACATTTAAAATAGAATCATGTTATGATAACGAAACAAGTTAGTTTCCAGCTGATTTACCATGAATCCTTTAACCTTTTGAGCGCCAAAGTCGCCTATACTTGACCAACACCTGCGGGCCCTGAGCGCCAACGACGTCTATAGTTGACAAAAAACCCGGCTCCGAAAAATATGAAATATAGATATTGGAAAATTATTACAGGTATTTTAATTCTACACTCCTCAAAATAGGAATAACCCAGCAACATGTGAGTATAAAAAACAAGTCTTCTAGAGCCACAAGTACTAAGAAACATTGAACTAATAAAAATGGATTTTTATCTAAGCAAATAATATGTCCTGCACGCCAAAGTCGTCTATGGTTGACCGCTAGTGTCAAACGCGGGTGGCATAGATTTCTTGAAAACTATCAAAAATTCAGCTCAATGGTGTTTTTTGATTGATTGGTGAACAAATATGTTTATTTATTCCATGACCAAGATTTTAGTATTATAAGGCTGATTTACCTAGTGCGAATAATTATATACAATTGTTGATTAATGAATAATTATGTACCTTTTTTAATAATAATACAAAATTACAATTAATGTTCTTTTTACTTAGGGTGTGAAGAGCAATTTTTCATTTTGTGTTGTGCCATTTTCTTTCTCAGTCTCAAAATCATCTAGCAGTATCAGCATCATATCAAATCCTCATTGTCATAAGAGTGTAAGACTTTTCTTCTGTGCGTCACTTGGCCTACGCCTTCCCCGACACATAAAATATTATGTCTGTATATTTCGGTTAGATCGATTTTGAAATCGATACACAACATTCTAAGAATGTTTCAAAAAGGAAGGTCAGCTACGCCGTTGTCGTCCAGTCGCGACAGTGTCGTCATTAGGATGGAGAGTAGTGCTGTGGTTTACTACTATTTTATTGTTATTGTTTAAAAATACACTTAAAATAGAATTTAAATAAATAAAGGAAAATACATTTTAAAAAGCGAGCAGAAGCACCTCCAAGATTATTCTTTTTATGGAATTATTAATCGAATAATAATCGAATCGATATTATGATGTTATGATAATTAAAAAAGCGAATTACTAACTGATTTACTATGAATTCTTTAGAGTATAACAAAATGCTGCTGCACAATTTAACAGTAATTGTTATCTGTTTTAACAATACATTTAAAATGGAATCATGTTATGATAATTAAAGAAGTGAATTTTTAGCTGATTCACCATGAACTGTTTAGAGCATGATAATACGCTAATCCACATTTTAACTGTTCTTAAAAATACATTGAAAAAAGAATTTAAATAAATAAAAGAAAATATATTTTAAAAAGCGCGTAGAACTTAAAGCGCCTCATATATTACTTTTTTTATTAAATTACTAATCGAATAAAAATCGATATCGTTTCATTGTATTTATGCACAGATTAAACTGTGTATTTATGTTAGTTATGTGGCAACATCAAATCTGACAGCTAGGAAATATGTCATGCGAATTGGGAATGAAAATGAAATCACAATTCAACAAGTAAAAAAGATACTAGAGAATTCACAACTAAATAGTCGCAATTGTGTTATTTTGTTTGTTATTTTTCAAATAAATTCTCCAGAACTCATATGAAGTGAGATTGTCGATCACATTATAGTGTGACAACAGTTAAAAGTAAGTGTTTAACAGTTTTAATTTAATAATTCTAGTGCTGATATTTGATAGTGATGAATGAATGAAATGATGAAGTTGTTTTATTTTTTAACATATGCACAAGCTATATCTGACAAACATAATAGCTTATTTATAACATGGCGATAAGATTAGCTAGCTAACACCAGACAGTTACAAAATGGACAATTTTTATCAAATACCAAGAAATGAGAAAGTCGATTTTTAATTGTTTTTGTACTACTGGTAGGCAGTCAGTCCTTAATTATTAAAAATATAGGGCATTAAGTTTTAAGTAACATTTACCTATATTTGAGTTTAAAGTAAACAAATCTATTTTATTTTGTTCACTTTGTCTTATTTTTTTTTATTTAATATTATTTCAGTTGCCATCGTCATCGCGTGTCATGATTGCTGGCAAAGGACTGATAAAGCAGCATCACGTTAAACTTTAGAACGGGAACCATCTGAATCATCTAGTCCGTCCTCGTTGCAATCTAAAGTGAGTAATATATTGAACCTAGAACAACAAAGCTTTGATCATACATCGTACAATATACTGCTGCCTAATTTTGTAAGACCACCACTCACACAAAATCAATGTTTTTTCCTGGTTGTAACTATTCCAATCAACTCACAGTTCCATCAACATTGCGGGTATGTCTTTTTGTGAATACAATTACTATGTACCTCCAGAATGTAGAATCAGTAACTACCATTTAAATAGTATATATTTTATATGTATTTGAGTTTAAAGGAAACAAATCTATTTTATTTTTATTTAGTTCACTTTTTCACTTTTTTATTTAATATTATTTCAGTTGCCATCGTCATCTCGTGTGTGTCATAATTGTTGGCGAAGATTTGATAGAGCAGCATCACATTCAACTGCAGAACGGGAACCATCTGAATCATCTAATTCATCCTCGTTGCAATCTGAAGTCGGTAATGTATTGCACCCATATTCAAACATTCTAATTTCAATAGAGAATGAAGCTGGGTATTTCCACCTGCTTGGGACACTGTAATTAATAAAATTAAAACTAAACCCAAGCATACCATGTAAGACTTCAGGACAGTAAGTTCATTCTGCGTAGATCGGACCATAAATAGTTATTAAAAAAGCTGAAGTTACTCCAAGTTAACACTGATTTCGGTACACCAGTCACCTCAATCCCCCATGACCATGTGTGCTGGAAAGCACCCGAAAGTCGGGAATTAAAAATCAAAGAAATTAAATGCGATAACATCGGTAAAATTAGTTGTTAAAAAACTGTATTTGTGAAAATAAAAACTTTTATATCTTAAAATTCCCGACTTTTTTTAAACCAATTTCTTAACCATTTCATTCCTTTAATTGTATATTATCATATCTATATGCTTTTATATGTGGGCACCCATGGCCGAAATGTCTATGAAGAGTGGGCATTCCTCTTTTAAATTCATATAATAGCCTACTTAAAAATATTTTTTTTCTTTTCAATTTTTATGTAAATTAACGTATCATTGTGTAAAGTTGATAGCTGTTATAGCGAATTTCACTTATTTTATGTACACAATATAAAAAAATGTTATACTTCTACCAATCTTTTTCGATCTACGTAAAAGTAATATAGTAACTTTTAACAATATAACTATTTCTTAACTTCTTTGTAATAAAAATGTTTAAACTATTATTTTAAGGTGCGATATCTTAAAACTAGATGTGAATCACACCGTGTCATCATAGTACAATGTAATTGCAAACGTTGCCTTACGGTGCCTCTACACGTTGGCCAACACAGTGGCGAATGTAGTGGCCAATATCATTGGCCAACGTGTAGAGGGGGTATTTGGGCTTCATTGGTTGGCGCGAGATCCGTGTGGTGTTGGTTTTTTACAAAAGATCAAAGGATTGTTGGCAGAGTTTGGTCCCCTCGTCCACACGTTGGCCGCGCGTTTAGTTTGCTACAAGCTCCCAAAGTGATTACACGCATTTGATTAAAATTTTATATTCAAGCTTTTTAGAGTTGATGCCCCAATTACCAGCCTTTTAGTGCCAATTTCATCTTTAAAAATTCCTACTAATTTAATTAGCGCGATTTAACTATTTTTAAACATTTGATTTATTCGATAAGCTATTTATCAAAAAAAAAATAACGAACATATATTTACAATCAGATTATTACGAGAACAATTTTAAAATGAAAAAAAAATGAAGCACGTCGTTTATACGTGGTAGAACCATGCAGTTATATTAGAAGTATAGTTGTAGCACGAATGGGTCGGCTCAACCGGGGAAGGACCACGCTCTCACAGAATATCAGTGTAAAATAGTAGCTTAATGATGCTGTGTCTCATATAGTGACTAAAGAAAACCAGAGACCCCTTTTAAAGGAAAGGAGGCATTTCATCTTAGTCCTCACGGGTAACAAAGCATCTGCATTTTGATTCGTAATCGAGGATAGGTATAGACGTCTGTGGGCCACAGTAACCGCTTACCATCAGGTGAACTGTGTGCTCATTTGTCACCCTATCTTATAAAAAACGTCGATTTCTTATAATTTAATCGTAAAAGTTTTCGAATCATCATCATCATTAAGCTGTTCACAAGTCCACTACTGAACATCCTCCTCCACAGAGTGCCGCAAAGCATGGTCCTGAGCCACTTTGCTCGTCATGAGTTTTTCATTTATGTTCTAAGTTATAATTAGTACCTCTTATTAAGTCAATATTAATCATATTTATTGATATTGTTTTTGTCTTTCTCAAAAAATAATTAAGTTACCAAATAAATTATAAGGTGTTTTTTAAATACATCAAATGTCTGATAGAAAATCAAGTACATGTTTTGCTAACTTTAAAATCAAAACCAAATTTTAAAACATAGACTAACCGAGAACTCCTTTAACTTTAAAATAAGTTAAGTTCTTATTAATGGTATTTATTCCAGTTTATGATGCATGTAAAGAATAAATAAAGCTAATCGTATGTCTATTTACAGTCCCATTAATATCCACAATTCTTTTATAATTATTTTATAAAAACGTTACCCTCACACTTGGATTTTCTCCTGTATCGCGGAGGCAGCTTACAAACATAAATTGCACAAGGACACACATCCAGACCCGAAACAATTATTTGTAGGATATACAAATACTTGTTCCGTGCGGAATTCAGACCCGCGGCCCCCGGCACAGCCACTCATTGCTAAACCACTGCGTCACGGAGCCGTCGTCTAAAATAAAATAAATTTGTCCGCACATTGGCCCGAACCGAAGTAAACTGAACGACCTTCCAACGTGTGGACGCCGTCACCAACTTTCGGCCAATATATTCGCCACTACATTCGCCACTATGTTGGCCAACGTGTAGAGTCGACACGTACGTACTTTGGAATATAAAACAAAGGTGTCTCAAATCGCAAGCACTGCTAGGATTACAATTTGTATTACAATTTGTATTTTGATCTGTATGTTGTAAGGATAATTGTTCGCGATGGCCTGACAACTAAAAAATATTAGTAGTGAAATTACCGACAAAACTGGGTGAAAACGTGTATTGATATAGTTGTATAGCATGTTTATAACTCTTAGTGTATTTGTATAGAATGTCGTTTTGATAACAAGTGATGTAAACAACTTTTATTGTATTAAGAAAAATCGACCAATCGCAGCGCGTCTTATCGTAGAACTCTCAAGAAGTTTTTAATTAACTGCGTAATAGTTCATACTAAAAATAATGAAAATAAATTTATGTTCTAAAAAAGTTGTAAATATGACATTGAATTAGCATATGGCTTATAGATTAAGGAAGTGTAGGAATATTTTGTATAATTAAACGCATTTGGTAGTTATAGAAAAATCAAAGAATTAATGTACCCAAATATTATGAATATTTGGGACATTTCGTTTAATAACTTTTTACAATGTTAATGTTTTTAGTAACCTTTATGAAATACTAATAAAGTATCAGAGTACCGATTTGATGATGTATAGCATATTAGTGTAGCAATTAGTTTTGTATAGAAAATATTGTAATTTATGCCATTTCCATAGTGAAAAGTTTATGCAATAAAGACGCAAAACGGAAAATGGCAAGCGGCTCACTGTAAGGTATAGCCAAAGTCTACCTTAGGGGCTCGGGATCCAGTAGTAGTGTAAAGAACTACCAGTGACAAGCAGTAGTATCCGGTAGTAGCTGAAGTGGCTAGTAGCAGTATATAGTGAATAGTGAAAACCAGTTACTACCAATAGATATTTGATACTACCGTACAATTTAAAGAAATCTTTTGAAATATACAGTGACCAACCAATAGTGACCAATCGTATTTCAACAACCGTGGTCAATAAACAATAGTTATAAAATTTCGTGACTGATCAATTAGTCGAACCGCTGGCCACTACCTTGCTATTTGTATTTATAAATCGTGCATTTTGATTTGAACCTCAGTCCACAATATCTCAGCCGCACCCACAAAGAAGGAAGTGAAAGTACCCTCCGGAACCTATAGGCGTAGGACGTGTGCGACTCGCGAATTATCTTCGACAACATTTATTCCGATGTTTCGCCCGTCCGGCACAATAATAATGATGACTTATGTTCCCGTTTTTATTTCTTTGTTCTGTTTTTATTAATAGGTATGCAATGCAGTAATTCATTTTCGATTTTATATTGTTTGAACTTTTAAAACTTTTAAGCTATTCTAATTTATTATTTTCTCAAAAAATAGTATTTACTTGTGAGGATTATGAAATAATTTCTTGGTGTAAATGATTTTGAAACTCCTCTTATGTATACAATTTATTTATTTAAATTTTGATATGCCAATATTGTGAGGCTCATTCCCCGACTATAAATAATATACTTAAATATTATACGAAACTATATGATATTTTTAAAAGATGTGAGTGAAATTTAGGATTAAATTGAGAATAATAAATACATAGGTAAAAAGTTTGGCATAGTTAGTAAAAACTATCGGAGGTTAGCATATACAATCAGCCTGATCAGTTTGGAAAACCTAATACCTGAATAATTTTTAACTTGAAATAAGTTTTATTGTATTGTTAATGAGGAAAATGAGAATTGAATATCTACTGTATATGAATATTGTTCATAATCTTGATCATGTATGTACGCGAGCCGTGTACGTGAAAGTTGTGGTAATTCAATAGTGAATAACATCAGCTAAAATACTATAAATGTAAAGAATAGAATCAAATTATATTGGTCATTATCTTGATCATGTATTTACGCGAGCGGTGTACGTGAGAGAAATGACACAAACATTAAATGAATAGCTAAAATGCAGAAAAGTAAAATAGAAAATAAATAATGGTTAACTAAGAATAAAGTAAATATATGAAGTAAAATGATATATTTAAATGTGAAAACAATATATGAAGATGAGAAGAGTATTATTATAGTTCGGACTATAAAATACGAATAATGACAAGATTAATGAACCTGTGTGACTGAGTTAAAACGCACTACAATTTTATTGTGAAAAAAAAACATTATAAGACCATATCTAAACGTATTGCATTAATAGACTGTGACGAAACTATATACAAGATTGTGACCTCGACTTTAACATGGGACAGGGGGATCTGGCCACCCGTCCTGCCCATAGAATATATATTATAATAATAATGTCCTCCAGACCGAATTTCAGCCACGGCGGCCTGCCTCAACGGAAGCTAGCCATCGGCACAGCACAGGATTATAGTGCCCAAGGGTATGGGCAAGCACAGGTGCACTCTCTATTCACTCACTCTCATAATCCGATGGGACGGTAAAACGACACGACCAGAGAGAGATCAGGCGCAGGACCAACGGCTTTACGTGATTTCTGAGGCACGGGGGTGAGACTCCGCCAAGTTCCTGACTCCGAGCAACTGCTGAAAATTTCTTGACGGAAAAACCCATTTTTTCTGGTCCGATCCGGGATTCGAAGCCAGGAACTCATGATTAGCAGTCGCACTACTACAACCACTGGACCATCGAGGTGGTCAAGATTATTTCTATAATAATAATATATATCAGGAAATAGAGTAAATGAGGCCCGCCACTCTATTGTGAAGAGTCAAAATGTCGAAAAAGGCACGTATGGCAATTCACAATGCTGTGTTGGTCCCTACTTTAACGTATGGTAGTGAAAGTTGGGTATGGCAGAAGAAGCACGAGAGTAGAATGAACGCAGTAGAAATGCGATCGTTAAGGAGTATGTTAGGGATGAATCTGAAAGACAGGGTGAGAAATTTTGTGTCGTGTGTAAGAGAAGAGTGTTTTTTGCAAGATGATGTTGTGACCAGTATTAAGAAAGGAATGCTTCGGTGGTTTGGTTATGTGGAAAGAATGAATGAGGAAAAAGTGACAAAGAAAATATGTTGCAGAAGTGAATGGCAGATTCGAAAAGGGACGTCCTAGGTGAAAATTTATCGACCAAATTGGCGATTTATTGAAAACGGGCCAAATTAGGAGTACCCTTAACCGAAGAGCATGTATGCGTATATGAATGTGAAGGAGGCAACAGAGGTGTGTCAGGATCGTGCCAAATGGAAATCTGTAGTCTCTGCCTACCTCTCTGGGTGACAGGCGTGAGTGTTTATGTGTGTATATTATTATTATAGAATTAATAGAATTAATACTGTTTTTTTTTTCATAGAAGAGGGGGCAAACGAGCATGGAGATCATCAAATATTAAGTGACTACTGCCGCCCATGTTCAACCGCAACAGCAGGGGAATTGCAGGTGCGTTTCTGGCCCTTTAAAAGGAGTAAGCTCTTTTCTTGAAGGTCCCCAGGTCGTATCGGTCTGGAAACATCTCCGGTGGTAAACTATTCCACAGACAGGTCGTACGCGGAAGAAAACTCCTTTTGAAACATACAGTGGTGGACCGCCAAGCATCCAGATGGTGTGGATGGTACCAGCACGTTCGCCGCGTAGTGCGTTCACGAAATTTGGCGGCCGGGATTAATCCGAACAATTCCTCAGAGCATTCCCCATGGTATATGCGAAAGAAAATGCAAAGAGATGCAACATCTCTTCGCAGCGCCAGTGAATCGAGCCGATCGGAAAGCACTCGGTCGTCGACGATTCAAGCCGCTCTGCACTGGATGCGGTCAAGTGGAAGGAGCTGGTACTGGGGAGCCCCAGCCCAGAGATGGGAACAGTATTCCATGTGCGGCCGAACCTGCGCCTTGTAAAGTTGCAGGTGGTGCCGGCATGAAATACTGTCCCGCTCTACTGAGCACGCCAAGCTTTTTTAGAGGCCAATTTGCCTTCTATCCCAAGTGACCACGAAACTGCACGTCACTCGATATGTCGACGCCGAGGATTCCATATTGACTGAGGCAACAAGGGGGAGTGCCTTGAAACTGAGGAGAACGACAAAGGGGTTCTTTTTAGCGGTTAACGCGCAAACTTGCGTCTTTTGGGGGTTAAACTGGACTAGATTTATCTCGCCGCCAATCCGAGACTCTGTTCAATATTTTTTTTATTTTGTTTGTCAGTGGGAGGTGTAGTATAGCCCAACTACTATATAGCAAGTATAGAGTTAAGTCAAGAATAGAGAACTCATAATAAATTTTTTATGTAAGTTATCATTACAATTGTAAGACATATACAAGTAGTAATCATAATTACATTGTAAATATGATGAATGGTTTTAAGAAAATTTTTAGTATTGTATACTTAGTGTCATATGTTTAAAATGTAAGAATCTAACAGAATTTTAAATTTCATCAGACACCATTCATGTGTCTCTACCTAGAACCACGTAACATAACCCAAACCCCTACCTATGCACCTAGGTCACAATTGCTGTATGTAAGTCTCCTCCAAATCAATCATTCGAGAGTTTTCAAATTGCATCAGTGAGTTTAATTTCATAAATAGACCAAACATTACACCAGTGATGACCAATGGATCTGAGACGTGGTTCTTCACTGTTGGCCGTATGAGGGCGCTCAAGGTCGCTCAGCGAGCTATGGAGGGCAGTGCAGCAGACCACCAACCAGAGTGACCGACATAGCCCAACGGATTAGTAAGCTGAAGTGGCAATGGGCCAGCCATATAGCTCGAAGAACCGATAACCAATGGGGAAAAAAGTTCTGGAGTGGCAGCCTCATACCTGTAGGCATAGTGTAGAACGACCCCCCACTAGATGGAGTGACGACCTGGTAAGACATGCAGGAAGTCGATGGATGCAGGTGGCTTAGGGCCGTACTTTGTTTTATTACTAGGACAGGGACGCCTACGGTCAGCCGTGGATTTGTGTAATGATAATGATGATTGTGACTGTATGTTCGGATGTCACTTTAATATTAAATAAATAATGATAGTGAAGCAGGAATGAATCCATGGGCTGCTGTAGCCTTGTACCATCAAGCTGATTGTAAGATCATTTGTCATTTCAATTTGATACAAAAAAATGATAGCCATTTATCCACAGGCTGTAAGTTCGTTTATCGCTTCAGTTTTATTTAAAAAAAATGGTAGTTGTTCTATAATTTGACTCTTTTTTGTTTTATTTTTTAATGTATTAACGTATGGTGAGCAGCAAAGACCAGCTTTTTCAAAGAATCGTTTTATTAAATCTCACAGTGAAAATATGTTTGTGAAAGTCATTTTATGAAAATGAACACCACACCGCAATTATACGCGTAACGAATTTGCATAAAGCGTGCTCATACTCGCGGCGTAATTTTCCAACAGCGCATTGTATCCCAATGATGAAAATTTATGTGCATTACAAATCAAGAGATGCGGTCCGTCATAACCGTTGCAAAAATGGCGTTTATTTAAATGATTGCTAAAAACAATACTTCGTTCTCTATTCAGATAACAAAAATATAATGTTTTTAGATGTTGTTTTTTTCTGAGTGGTTTTTATAAATATATCAAACTAAAATATTCAAAGCGGTGAGGTATTTATATAAATTCAGCGACAAATGTTTTTATGGTTCAAAGTACTGAGTTTATATATTTAAGGCAAAGTCGTAAATTTTGATACTTGTTTCACCAGTGTGTTATTATCTTTTTAAAACTTCTTCTAAAACGCCTTTTCTGTACTAGTATGTTTGCATGAAATATAAACGAAAATATTCCTTAAGACATTATTAGACTTTTTTTATATTTGTTTGTACTTCAGTTAGATTTCACTTAAATTTCATGGGGTAGAATTACAAACAAGAATAATTGTAAAATTTAAATTTTAACTTGCTTTAAATTTTTATAGGAAACATCTTAGATCTGAAATAAGTACATACATACTGAATATTTTCAATAATAATATATTAGCGATTTTATGCAGACGCTGTTGTTTTACAATATTGAACAATATCCAAAAATTAAATTACTATACAAGAAGTCAAATTGATTTTTTAATCTGACATAATTAACAACTTTATTACATTTTTATTTGACAATATTTTATTTAACTATAATATCTATAGCTTAATAATCTGGAAATAAAATTTAAGTATCCGTCTGTAATATTGAGTTGTGGGTTAATTCCATTCATCCGATAAACTTTAAACCTTTTATAAAAAAAATTAAAATATTAAAAAATAAAATATCTAACTCACAAATCCAAATACCACCATTTAGTGAACCCTTTCCAGGCGACACCAGACAAGGTCGATAGTTATTCTCGTTTACTATGTAGTTTATGACATGTAGGTAGAATATACCTACATGTCATAAATATTATAATAATGCCATACATAATGTAATGTTATATAATAAATACTAAACTAACAAACTTCTGTACTGTTCTGTTTAAGCAAGCAGTCCAATACTCTGTGGTATGAAGGGTGTGAGCATGGTGTGAATATGCCCATAAAAATGAATGCTAAGCGATTTAGCTGTGACACGTAATTTTTTATATTACATAATAACGTGGTCTCAACTGAGGCTTAGGTAAAAATTTTAAAGTTAAGTAAACATTTACATACATTGAACTCGAAATACTGAACTGAACGTGGTTGCGTGACTAAACTAACATTAACCGATTCAAAAGTTTTAACTTAATTAAAATTCAATTCAATAGTTGTATAAAAATATATAATTAGAGCCAGCCTTCTTTGTGTGTGTATTTGTAGCACGATTTGCTGCAGTTTCAAGTAATTAGGTTCATTTTAAATCAATTCAAGAAACTATAAAGAAACAGTCCAATGTTCGTTTAAATACAGTTCACTCACAAACGACGTTAGATGAAATTGATACCCTGAAATAATAAATTTAAGAAGTATGTCCACTTTTCCTACACTGATTGACTTCGTCACTTGATTCGTTATACAGTTCGCATCTACCTACAACTACTGTTGCATAAAATCAATTACTGTGCATAATAACATTGTAACTTATCACCTTTTTATTTAGAGGTCAAGGAAAAATACTATTAAGTAAATAAGTTTTTCAGGTTATAACCTGTCAACTTTACACTATGGTGTACTATGGAAAGAAAAATAACTTTCCACACCATAGAAGAAAACCCCAAAAATCATGTCTAATCATAAAACAATAACGTAAGTAACATAAAACAATTGGTTATTTTGAACTTTCATATTCATATGACACATTAATAAGATTTTCGCTAGTCTGTGAAATGAAATGTGTAAAACAAGTTTTTTTTTAAATATAAATTGGCATGGTTTCTGGGCTTTTAAGTCATTGTAAAACGCGTTCAGTCATCAAAAGTCTATTGAGAATGATAAACATAGTAAGATTACTTTTTTTCTGGCTTTATTTGAAAATTAAATTATGCGATACGAAATAAACAAAATAAAGGCAATTTTATAAGATATTTTACATCACTAGACGCGTTAACAAATTTTCAGGTCAAAATAGGAAATGGTTCTTAGATAATTGGATAATACCTAATCCAAAACATATTATAGTCAACTAAACCTAAAAAATACCGTTTGACGTTTAACATCAATCATTCTGCAATAACTTTATACAACTTTTCACTTTATACAGTACCCACAAGATTAAAAATGACCTTTTATATAAATCTCAATAATAATAAAGTATTATATATTCCATTAAAACATGTATAGTTCTTTATCACTTATTTAAGTTTGAGAAGTTCAAAACAACCGAAATATTTAAAAAAATCTAAAAAATAACCCACAGTGGCACATGCGAATAATCATCAAAAATAATTAAATAATCGATAAAAATATTCAAATAATCAAGTCTTCAAAATTTTAATTTATTATTTGATTATTCAAATTTTTATTTTAAAATTGCTTGAGTTATTTGAACCATGAACGAAATAAGTTTTTTTTTTTTTTATAATTTTCTACTTTGTTTAAATCTATGCGGGCAAAAAACTCCCATCCAAAGCCGAGCTGAAAAAACACTACGTAATTCCATTTTTGGGAGCTTTCTGTGCGTACCTACTTATGTGATTTTGTGTTTGTCTCCTATTTTGTTACTCGGATTATAACTTTTTGGACAGATTCTTTTATACTCGTTGACCTTGGCAAGTTATATACTAGACTCATTAATCAAATGACAATAATGTCGAAAAAGGGCGTATTTAGTTGTGGTAGTCGCACTTTAAACAGTCAGGTTTGTGCATTGGTGGTGAAATTACACGAAAAATTTGAACGTGGTTCACTAACCGGTGATCGCTTTTTACACAGTGACAAAGTGCGGGGCAGTGTTGGTGAAGCACTAGAAATCGGCAAACGCACCGTTGCTTGGATCATCACTGAAAACTACGATCTTTCGGGCGATGATAATGATTTAGTTCACACGCAAAAAAAAAAAAACAAAAAAGAATAAACCAGTAACAGCTATAGATCAATTCGACGCAAATGCTATTAGAAACCATTTCTGCGGCTACTTCACAAGGAGCGTTTACCCTACTGCGGCGAAATTGCAAGAAAGTTTAGTGGATGCCAGCTTGTACAATGGTAGTATAGAGTCATTGAGAATCACTTTTAACCACATGGGCTTCCGACACAAAAACGTTGATAAACGCAAAATAATTATAGACATGACTGAAAAAAAGGATAAGATTTTTAGGACAAATGTTAAATATAACTAATTGTGATAACGTCATATTCGTTGATAAAATGGAGTTAAACGCGCCATCCACGCTGTACCGAAGATATGGACAGACGACACTGCAGCAGCAGACGATCTTGCTTGAAGGTGCCTTTGCGAAAAGGTGGGTGCCTAGTAATTTTCCATGACCATGAGGGGTCTGCTGGATGAGGATTTGTAGAAAATCGTTTAATAGGTTTCCAATCAAAGAGTACAAGAAAATACTATTAGGAAATAAATGCAGAAAATTTTATAGAGTGGTTTATAAATCTTTTAATCTAATAGTATTTTCTTGTAGTGTCTTTTATAAAAGGAGTAGAAGCGGACATGAAATTATTGAAAGCATGGCTAACACAATTAGTAAGGTGAAATAATCACGTAAACCTTCGTACGATTAACAAATCTTACAACTTTATGCCCGTTTTCTTCTACTAATTTAGTAGAAGAAAACGGGCATAAAGTTGTAAGACTACCACCACACCACTGCCAATACAATGGTATTGAATTGATTTGAGCCCAAATCAAAGGCTAGTTCTTAAATTAAATGTTCTAAATACAAACACATTAACTCTACCTAAACACGCACCAGATGAAAATGCCTTGTGCTTTTAGAGGCTACGCAGCACGACACAATACCAAAATATCTTTAAGGGTGAAGAATATGGAAGGTTTGCTGAAGGAAGCCCATGTCACAAAGAATGATTGGGCAAATATTTGAAATGAAATTTTATTCATTTAGTTTTGTTTCTTCTCAAAAGTGCTGGAGAATACAAAGAAAATTATCATGGATGACTTTGAAAGAGACTTTCATTTTGATTACATAATTGAAAATCAAATAATAATTAATCTAAGCAACAACAGCTCAAGTGTTGTAGTGATAGTGATTGAATGAATTTATTTTTTATATAGTTTCAATCCTAAATTTTTATATCTTTGCCTTTAGAAATAAGTAGTTACAATAAATACAAGGAAACTCATACATTTTGTGTTTTGAATTATCCGTTTTTAATTTATTCTTGTACTAATCGAAACGAAGCTGTAAATGATTACCGACTCTAAAGAATTGGTATCGATTTTCCTTAAAAATCGAATGTTATACGTACCGATTTTTTGATTGGCATCCCTAGTCCAATAAGTCTGACATCTGTCAAAAGGTATTCTTTAGATTTGGTTGATTATAGATAATACGTAGTCTAAACGGCAGTGATAGATAATATCACTGCCATGTGCTCTAGTTATACCTACTTACTCAGACGGACTCATAGGCAGAAAACTTGTCCTACCACCTACTATCTAACAAGTAGTACTGAGAAGTCCTAATTGCAAACATTTTCGTTGGAGCTTATTTAGTTTTTTTTTTTAAATAATTTATAAAAAAATACTCGTATCCCTGACGGGTACGTCAGAGTACATAAATTGGCCGTTCAAAAGTTCTTGAACAGTGTTGCAAGTGTTTGTAATAGTTCATAACATTTAGAAGTAATTTCGTCTCGCAAGCTTAATAGCGTTCGCTTGCTCCAGCATAAGTTGGCCATGCATAGTAGCAGTTAAAATATTTTGCGCTTTAAAGCATATTCAAAAATTAAAAAGTGGTCTTGATAAGTAAAAAAGTAAAGTTCCTATTATTACGAGCTTAGTGTTCGTGACGATAAAAATTGCCGATTAAGTTACCAAAATTGACAATTTAATTACCGAACACCAATTAAAACTTAAAACACACTAAGAGTTAATCACACTTAATATTTAGTTAACTTTATTTCGCTCCGAAGTTTACTTTTCTAGAAAGATCTTAGTCTAATTTTCTAGAAAGATCCTTACGCTCCTATTTCTGCTACTCGATACTAGATGGCGCTAGTGCCTTTTACCAGGCATAAACTATGGTGCGCAACACTATTCTTTTGTTCGTCCCATAGCTGAGTTAAGACAACCTCCGATATGTTTTTAAACAAAACTAAAGTGACAAATTAACTTATACAGTACACGTCGTGACAAGTTTTTATTGCAGTTCATGGGTACTTTCAACTAATTTCCAATGAAGCAGGCTATATATGCGTTGTCATAGCAGTGGACTCAGATGATACGCCTCACACTCTTAAATTATAATTAGTCTCCTTATACTTCAGAACGAAACACAGAAGTGCAAGTAATGCTATTTAATGGCAGAAGACAGAGTGTTAGAGGGTGTACTCCTAAGCATAAAAGGAGTCCTGGTACATAGTACGAGAAATCTTTATAGTACTAAATTTTTTTGACCTACAAACATTCTTCACATTGCTTCATTGTTCGTTGTAATGTTTGGCCTAATTGTTGTTTTTATGGATGGTGTGACGACCTGGTAAAAGTTGCAGGAACTCAATGGATCCTCATTACTCAGGACCGCGCTTAGTAGCATTCCTTAGAGAAGGCCTAACTTCAGCGGTGGAATTGTGATATGCTGTAAATGAAACATTCGCTAAAATCTAAACAAGAGTTTACTACTGCTTCCAAAAGTCTTTCTGTTTCACAGACTGTATTATTTCACTGTTATAATCTTACTTCTTCCTTTGTAGGGAGTTCTCTTACACTGTCATCTAACAGTATCGTATCTCACCATCATCCTTGAGTTTTAATAATGGTTTAGCCACGATAATAATAATTATTATTCGATTTCTTAACCCTTTTCTCCCAACCCTTGGCCATTTAGTCTCCCTAGGTGAGTGCTTATGTCTGGTTGTTTGTTATCAATTCACTTTACTCTGTATTAATTTAAGCATATACTATATCTATGCATGCATCCATTAAAGCCTATAAAACTCCATGATGAATGTAAATATTTGTACTATATATTGCCTTTTTGGGCGGGATTTTGCCAGTTTTTATTATTTTGATGTAATATCAGGAAGATGCCCATATTCTGGTTTAGTTTCCCTCTGTCACCACTTACTCACAGGACGATATGAGATAGTGGATATTCTTATACCGCCACTACACTACACTACTATATGACATCTTATATATTCACGCTTTAGCTATATTATGGTTGTAGCATGAATAGGTCGGCTCGACCGGGGAAGGACCACGCTTTCACAGAATACAGTGTAAAATAGCAGTTTAATGCTGCTGTGTTTCGTATGGTGAGTGTAGAGAACCGGAGACCCGTTTTACTGGAATTAAGGCATTCCATCTTAGTCCTCAAGGTTGACAATGCACCTGCATTTTGACTTTTTAATCCAGGTCAAATGCAGATGTCTATGAGCCACAGCATCCACTTACCATCAGGTGGACTGTGTGCTCGTTTGTCACCCTTATCCTATAAAAATACAAACTTCATATTTTATAAGTATTTATGATTCCCAGCCAGACGAGAGCACTATAAAATACAAAAAAAAATAACTGTTTAAATACACTTCACTATCAGGACACCAGCTGTAATACATTTGGAAAGTTCGTTAGTATTAAAATCAGTTATTGATGCAAATTGACATTGTACAATTTACAATTTTGAATATCACGCCTTTGTGCGTGAGAATATCCTGGAAACGGTTTTAATTTGTGTTGCGAATATCACAACAAAAACCTCATTTACTTAAATGCACTATAAAATTAAAGTTCACTTAATTAACAGTATGAAAATGAATATTAAAATAGTGACGTAAATTGTAGATTGTTTTTAAAAACGCTTGCGTTTTCAAAGAGTAAATAAAAGTTATTGTAACTGATGTTTCTTTTAATTCCTAATAATACATTGCCTGATGATGACGATGACTTGGAATAGTCTTGGAGAAAATTATCATCTTAACACTGTGAACTGGCAAAGCACAGCAATGGAATGACTCGGTTGCATTTCAAATTGAAACAATGGAACTTCTTCTCTACGCTGATGATGACGACCTTGGGGTTTTGAACGATTTTGCATCACTTGAAATATAAAGTGAGAGTTGAGAGTGAAAGAAGTTGTTGAAATGAAAAAGAAAGAAAGAACGGATAATAATGATAGAAGGATATCTGATAATTTCCAGGCTAACATAAGAATGTTCTGGAAACTCGTAAGAACTGCCAGGGGAAATACAAAACAGCCTATAATTAATGCTATAAGAGACGAGAATGGATGTATTCTGAATGATGAAGTTTCGAATTTAAACAGATGGAAGGAATATTTTGAAAGCGTGTTTATGAGTGAAGATTCGTCTGAATTAAATGAACTAGAAATTCCGAAAGAAGTGGAAAGAGGTATGGAGATAAGCGTAGATGAAATAATGAAATCAATAAAAAGCATGAAAGCAGGTAAGGCAGCTGGATATGATAGAGTATCACTCGAGATGCTAAGGGCTGGAGAGGGAGTGGTGGCAGGCCTACTGTACACCTTGTTTAATTTATGTTGGGAATTAAAACGGGTACCGGATGACTGGTGTAAAGCAGTTATAGTACCAATATATAAAGGAAAAGGGCACAGCAGGACTGCAAAAACTACCTTGGTATCAGCTTGCTTAGTATTGTGGGTAAACTGTATGCTAAGGTGTTAATTGAAAGAGTTATGAAAGAAACTGATGGAAAAATTTGGGATATGCAAGCGAGTTTTAGAAAGGGAATGGGGTGTACAGATCAAGTCTTTTCTATGCGTATGATTGCGGAGAAGTTTTTGGCCAAAAACCAGAAAGTTTTTTGTGCGTTCATGGACTTGGAAAAGGCTTAAGACAGAGTGGACAGGAATGTGTTATGGCAAACACTGAACTCATATGGGTTGAGCGCTAGTTTGATACAGGCATTAAGGTCTCTTTATATGGACTCTAGTGCTTGTGTCAGGATCAATGGGGTCTACTCGGACTAGTTTGGCATCCAAAAATGTGTCAGACAGGGCTGTGTAGCTTCCCTTGGCTGTTAAACCTATTTATGGACAGGTGTTTGCAAACTTTGAAAGATGAAAAATGTGGGTTATGAATGGGCGAGTTAACCATCAAATGCCTTTTGTATGCCGATGATCAAGTCATATTTGCGTCATCAGCGGCTGAGTTGCAAATGATGGTTACATTAATGAACTGGGAAGTAAAATAAAGGGGAATGAAAGCAAACGCAAGTAAGACGAAAGTGATGGTTTTTGAAAGAGAAGAAAGCAAAACGGTATGTGAACTAAGAATAGAAGGAGAGTTAATTGAGCAAGTGGATGAGTTTGCGTATTTGGGATGTGTATTTAGCAGGGATGGTAGATATGATAGGGATATAGAACGACGAGTAAATGCAGGGAATAGAGTGAATGGAGCACTACACTCTATTATGAAGAAAAAGAATGTGTCAAAAAAGGCACGTATGGTAATTCATAATGCTGTATTAGTCCCTACTTTAATGTATGGTATTGAAAGCTGGGTGTGGCAGAAGAAGCACGAAAGTAGAATAAATACTGTAGAAATGCGGTCTTTAAGGAATATGCTAGGGTTGAATCTGAATGACAGGGTGAGAAATTGCGTGATAAGAGATAAATGTGATATAGAAGATGATGTTGTGACCAGGATTAAGCAAGGAATGTTTCGGAGGTTTGGTCATGTAGAAAGAATGAATGAGGAAAAAGTGACAAAGCAAATTTATATGGCAGATGTGAACGGCCGAGTCGGGAAGGGACGCCCTAAGAAAAAGTTTATCGACCAAATTGGCGATATTTTGAAAATGGGCCACGTTAGAAGTACCCTTAACCGACGAACATGTATGCGTAGATATATGGATGTAAAGGATGCGAAAGAGGTATGTCAGGATCGTGCCAAATGAAAGTCCGTAGTCTCTGCCTACCCCTCTGGGTGACAGGCGTGAGTGTTTATGTTATGTTATGTTATGTTGAAATATACACTCCTTCGTCTTTCTTTCTTGCTAGTTTGATATTTATGGATAACATTAACAAATACCTAAAATCTATTTTTTATGGAAGAGAAGCAAAACGAACATTCGGCTCTCCTGATTGTAAGTGATTACCGTCGCCCATGAATATTCGCAACTCCAGGCTATTTTCTTGAACCCTAAGTCGTATTAGTCAGGAGAAAATTGAAAGAGCTCGGAACAATTCACCTATCAAACAAAACAATCACTTTGTTTAAAAATGTCCTTAAAATGTACACGTAGCAATTAACTCCGCATTCTAATTTCCTATCTAACTAGGTTACGTAGTGCGGGATAATTGATTGAGCCGGTGCTGCTCTTGATAACGCATCGGAAAGTAATGAAAAAGCATCTTGAATATCGAGATTATACAACTCTTTGCTGCCAAAGCACCCATCTATAATACTTATAAATACTTTAACAAGGCTTGTCCTGACTGAATGGCTGCCTGATCTATTAACGCACAGTTTAAACCACCGAAGTTAGAAACTTGAAATTTTGACTGTAGATTTCATATAGGACGTAGGCAAGCATTAATAAAGGATATTTTAAAATTAGACCCACAAGGGAGTTGAATGTGGAGTTAAATTTTGTATGAAAGTCCGTCATTTTTCAAGTTATATACACGAAACTTGATATAGTGACTATAGATTTACAAAAGGTGTATGTAGTTTGTGAATAAGTGTGAATCGGACCTGCTCCATATAAAGGGTTCCGCACCATTATACAATACAAATCTTTTTATAAGTATAGATATAGGATTTTGCGGGCCGTTTAATAGTAGCTGGCGCAAAAACAAGAGTTCATTGTATGGATTTCTTAAAATGTTTACTTCTTTGTTATTTGTTGTTATAACGGCAATAGAAATATACATTCTGTAAAATTTTCAAGTATTTACCTATTACGTTTCATGAGATACAGCCTGCTGATTGACGGACGGACAGATGGACGGACAGAGGGGGGTCCGTTGGTACCATTTGTATGCGGAACCCTAAAAACGTAGGTGTAGGTTTTAGTGCTACTAAAGTCCAAAGTGCGTGAAAATTGGTAAGTAATTTATTTTAGGGTTAGGGTACAAGGCGACTCCAAAATATTTTTGGATATAAATATACCTACCTACATACTACTACTACTGCTACAAAATCATCATCATCATCATCATCGACAACAACAACATCATCATCATAAACAGCAGCAGAATCAGCAGCAGCAGCAGAAACCTATCATTGACTCAATACTGAGAGCAGGTCTCCTCTCAGGTAAAACTTATAAACTGTAGTCTCATACTGGCCCAATACAGATTTAGAGACTTCACATACCTCTGAAAACGTTACGGAGAACTCTCAGGGTTTCCCCATGATGTTTTCTTCACCGTTGAAGCATGTGATATTAATAGCTTAAAAGTCAGAGGTGCGTGTCCGAAATATAACTCGCGACCCCCTAGGCTACGTAGGCTGTATATAAATGTATAATTATGTACGTGCACACACGAAAAACATTTCGTGTGTGCACGTATCGAAAACTAAAAGATCAGCCAGTATAATATTTTAAACTTCTTTCTTTTTCTCAATCTTTCAGAGCTTTATAAACTAAAAGCAGTGAATCAAGTAACAGAATCATGTGAATAGAAAACGTAATCAATGTAAACAATATTATGCGCACTGTTTGTACCCGATTGCTATAGGGAAATGTTTTTTGTGTGTCTACGTATTTAGTTATACATTTATGTGCAGCCTACGCAGTCTAGGGGATCGCGAGTTCAATTTCGGGCAAGCACCTCGTTTCTTCGTATTAGGAAGTATTATAATAGCTGCTTTTAAGTGACGTACTTTGGGGCTGAAAAATAATAGAAGATATTTATATGCCCACTTTTAAAGTGCAAGGGCAAGTTTATCATTGAATAGCGCACCAGTTATGCTATTGAGGTACTTAAAACATCCAAAATGATGCTCAACTTACCAAACTACAAATAACATCTCTCCATAAAAATGTTTTAGAGGCAAAATTAATCACAGGATGTGCTCAAGGGGAACCACCTTTAATACCATCGGATTTCGGATTGAACTCCATTGAGTTCAAGAGATTACAATTTTCTCTGAAAGTATGCTTTTTCTTATAAACATTAATAAACCACAAGGGCAGTCACTGAGAATGGTTAGATTCGACTTAAAGGAGAGCTGTTTTTCTCACGGAAAGTTTTATGTGGCCTGTTCGTTAGTAAGTGCAACAAGTAGTCTGGTGATTTTAACACACGAGATCCGTGCCACAAATCTTGTATACAAAAAGCTTCTTAAATCATACGTTTCGTAAAAACATATTATTTATTATCATGTAGGCCAAAAACAATGCTGGCGAGGTGTCGAAAACAGATGTCCTCTCTGACGTACACGCAAACTTCAGCCCGGAGCAAAAAGGAGTGTTCTAATTTGTACCACGGGAAGGAGAGATACGAAGTATCTGCCGGAGAGGACACCAGTCTCGGCTAGAAAGCAAGGCCGGCTTCGCCGTTTTCAGATGGTAGTAGTCGGCGTTAAGGTTTAAATGAAGTCCCCTGATGAAATCCACGGATAGCGTGGCAGGGGGCGCCTTTGACTTATTGCTCCGTTTGCCCCGAGCAGGTTTAGTCTTGAGTGGAATTTTACCCCTCCCCCCTCAAAATACGCGGGGCAGCCTGAGCACCCACGCTCAGGAGTGGAGTAGCTTGGTTATGGATGCTCAGCGGGGATTATTACCATGTTGATAGGGGGGGGGGGGGGGAATTGGACCTCCGGCCACCTGCACTCACCAGACGAAACGCAGAAGCAAAGCCTCTATTTCACGCTGGTCTTCTGTGAGGTCGTGGTACCACCCCGGTTAGAGCCAGCCCTTGCGTTCAACAGCAAAGGCGTAGCTGTACCACTCTTTAATATATATGATATATTGATATATTATTTCACTACGTTTTGTTGTAATATTTCAAATGAAGCTTCCATAAACTTTCATTGATTTAAATAAGTATTACGAATCGGATTATTGAAAATCATTAACTTTACTAAGTCATAGACTGAATGAACTTATCGACAACTTTTTTTCACTAATATAGCTACATAAATGGAAATGTCAATAGTATGAAAAAACGGCAACAAACTTGTAAAAGAAAGAATGTGAGAATAATATAGCTATTTTATTTTGTATCACATTAAACATCATATGTATACAAAGTTAAAGTAAAATAATTAATGTTTTTATTTTAGGGCTCACTCTATGCTCATAATTACTCTGAGAGCTGAATAGATATATGTCTAATATTATGTTGAGTATACGCCACTGTTAAAAGTGACATAATGAATATTTCCATGATATTTATACTTTACTAGTGACCCGCCCCTTCAAAAGGGTGAATTTATACTATCTAGGGAAAAAATGTTATCGCAGTCGGTCGAGTCGTTTTTGAGTTTTAGCGAGACTAACGGACCCCAATTGATTTTTATATATAAGATATTAAATTTGTTCGAGCCATTTTTGAGTTTTAGCGAGACTAACGGACACCGATTGATTTTTATATATAAGATATTAAATTTTGTCGAGCCGTTTTTGAGTTTTAGCGAGACTAACGGATACCAATTGATTTTTATATATAAAATATTAAATTTGTTCGAGCCATTTTTGAGTTTTAGCGAGACTAACGGACACCGATTGATTTTTATATATAAGATATTAAATTTTGTCGAGCCGTTTTTGAGTATTCAGCGAGAATAACGGACACCAAATGATTTTTATATACAAGATATTAAATTTGGTCGAGCCGTTTTTGAGTTTTAGCGAGACTTACGGGCAGCAGTTGATTTTTATATATATAGGATATTAAATTTCGTCGAGTCGTTTTTGAGGTTTAGCGAGACTAACGGACACCAAATGATTTTTATATACAAGATATTAAATTTGGTCGAGCCGTTTTCGAGTTTAAGCGAGAGTAACGGACACTAATTGATTTTTATTATAAGATATTAAATTTCGTCGAGTCGTTTTTGAGTTTTAGCGAGACTAACGGACACCAATTGATTTTTATATATATAAGATATTAAATTTGGTCGAGCCGTTTTTGAGTTTTAGCGAGACTAACGGACACCAATTGATTTTTATATATAATATATTAAATTTAGTCGAGTCTTTTTTGAGTTTTAGCGAGACTAACGGACACCAATTGATTTTTATATATAAGATATTAAATTTGGTCGAGCCGTTTTTGAGTTTTAGCGAGACTTTGATTTTTATATAATATAAGATATTAAATTTGGTCGAGCCGTTTTTGAGTTTTAGCGAGACTTTGATTTTTATATATAAGATATTAAATTTGGTCGAGCCGTTTTTGAGTTTTAGCGAAACAAATTTGGTCGAGCCGTTTTTGAGTTTTAGCGAAACTAACGGACACCAACTGATTTTTATATATAAGATATTAAATTTGGTCGAGCCGTTTTTGAGTTTTAGCGAGACTAACGGACACCAATTGATTTTTATGTATAAGATATTATATTTGGTCGATCCGTTTTTGAGTTTTAGCGAGACTTACGGACAGCAATTGATTTTTATATATAAGATATTAAATTTGGTCGAGCCGTTTTTGAGTTTTAGCGAGACTAACGAACACCAATTGATTTTTATATATAAGATATTAAATTTGGTCGAGCCGTTTTTGAGTTTAAGCGAGACTAACGGACACCAATTGATTTTTATATATAAGATATTAAATTTGGTCGAGCCGTTTTTGAGTTTTAGCGAGACTAACGAACACCAATTGATTTTTATATATAGGATATTAAATTTGGTCTAGCCGTTTTTGAGTTTTAGCGAGACTAACGAACACCAATTGATTTTTATATATAAGATATTAAATTTGGTCTAGCCGTTTTTGAGTTTTAGCGAGACTAACGGACACCAATTGATTTTTATATATAAGATATTAAATTTGGTCGAGCCATATAATAGCGATCCACCCGGGGTTCGCTTCGTTGGTTCTTGGATTTCGACAACAGTGCCACCTACCGGGTCTGATCGTGAATCGAAATGCTCGAATCAACTTAATTAGACACTAAAATTTTCATCAACGGGTGTAGCCGTTTAGTTGTAATTCAATCACAAGCACACGGACCGACGAATTATATATATATAAGATATATGGATTGCAATTTTAAATGTAAATTCTTGTTTTGAACTAACAGGCCATGTATTAAAACAATATATGCTTGGAAACTGTTCCATGTGCTACCTATTTTCAAATATAGTTAACAAAGATCTGGCTGAGACTCCATACATTTTGAAACATCTCATTTCACTCCGTCACAGGACTTCTCAAATTTCAAAGACAATATACATGAAATATCTGTATAAAGCTTTCTATAGGAAACTTTACTGTTATTTTGTTTAATGTGCAATTTATGAGTATTAAACCGCCGTCATGATACAGTAGAAATTTCTTTATTTCTACTGTATCATGACGGCGGGGGGGGGTCAATTTTTAGGAATGAATACTAGAAAATATATCATTATTCATATATTTTTCAACGTGGCCGAGTCCGAATGTATGCGAGATATTCTGTATTAATTGTCAAGCGACACATTTTGATTCCTAATCTAAAATCTCTCTAGTCCTAAAATGCTTGTGTTTGAGGTGTTACGGATTTGTAGTTCGCGTCCTACCATTAGGCCACTGTCTCTATAATATATGAATCAGTAGATTAGCTACTATGGGTCACATTTTATATATTACTTTTTTTATAAAATATGGGTGACAAACTAGTACACAGTTCACCTTGTGGTAAGTGAATGCTGTGAATATCTACAAAATCTACATCTATCCTCGATTAAGTATCTAAATGTATATGCGAGGCGACCCTGAGAACTAAAAAAGAATAGGTGCTTCGTTTCCAGTGAGAAGTCTTAGATACTATACGAAACACAGAAGTATCAAGCTGCTATTTTTACTGTACTATTCTATAAGAGTGTGTTCTTACCCTGTGCAAACCTATTCCCGCTATAATTGTAACATAGCTGTAGCATAGCTCTACCACGTGCAATTTAACGTTTCAAAGAAAGAAAGAGAGAAAGAATATGTTATCAAATTCATTTTTCTAAAACGTCGAATGTTGCGTGCCCCACATTGTTACATTCAGTCGAATTAATACCAACAATTACTTCAATGGCACGCACAGAACTGAACAAATTGCCAGTGTGCGTGTTTCAGTGTTATTGCATGTTTTTGTAACGTTGAAGCGTATTTGGCGCCTCTTTTTTCAATCCGCAACGATGGCTACATATTTGTGTAATTTTACAAATTTATTACATTTTAATATTTACGTATAACACCACTGTAAATGAAAATAATAGAAAATTTTAATTAATTACAATTTTAAATGTAGTTTTACCACGAATTCGGCGGTGAAAGAAAACACAATAAAACGTCCAAGTTCAAAAAATAAAAATGTATTTCGAAAATAAGTGGATCTAGATTCTATGAGGGCGTTTCTCTTAAAGCAAACCTGTTCCCGCTACAATAGTAACATAGCTGTAGCATGGCTCTACCACCTATAATTTAACGTGTCAAAGAAAGAAAGAGAGAAGAAATATGTTATCAAATTAATTAGGGACACGTTTCTGCCTAAGAATGTACCTGGTTTTATACGGATTTTTTATCTATTTCTGCTACCGAACAGCAGCGCTTGTATTGATATTTTCTAATCTGAAGAGTATAGAGAGCCACTATAATTTCAGGCTGTGAGACATTCCATTTTAGCCCTCAGAATTGACAACACATCTGTTTTCTTCTTTGTTAAAAAAGCCTGCAGGTATTCATGTGCTGTAGAAGGCATTATCTTTAGGTCGACTGTTAGTTATTTTGTCACTTCAATCATATAAAGAAGATATACGAGTTACCTTAACAAGCACTGTTGTAATGAGAGCATCCACGACTTTTCATGCCACCCGGGCGGCGTCACTTTTTAATGAGGTGAAATATTTGACAGATTTCATAGCGAGGAAGTTAATTTGTTCGGAAAACGTAAAGGTTAATGTTTCTTTCCGTAATATTCACATTACGTTCGTAACAGTCACATTTTTTACCTAATTAAATTATAAATGAATAAAATAAACGAATTAAAAAAAAGAATTAAAATTGAGCAAAACATTAAAGAGCAAAACACTGAGAAATTGGTTTTTATATAAATATAATATTCAAGACCTTGATAAACTTTTATTTAAAAGTAACCTGTCAATTAAATAACATTGTGAAAACTTTAACTCACTCCTAACTAGCGATATCTGGTGAGTGGAATATTATTAACTATCATTATTCCTTAACATACTATGGTTTTGGAGCAATATGTCCGCTACACTACTCCAGTATTGGTAGATATGATATGATCTTGAAATATATTTCAAAGATGCAGGTTTTTTCATAGATTTTTCCTCGCCTTGGTAATAATGTCCCCCAGACCAAATTTCGATCGAGGCGGCCAGTGCTAACGGCGATAACCCAACTGCGCAAAACAGGGTTATAGTGTTCGAGTGTACGCGCAAGCAGTCTCTATTCCCTCACTTTCGTAGTCTGATGGGACAGTAAACCGACACCTTTACAAGATACGGGCGTAAAACACCGCCAACTTCTAGTCTCCAGACTGTTATTATCAATTTCTTGACAGAAAAGCCCGATAACTGATTTTAACCTGACCCGGGATTTGGACCTGGGACCACATAATCATCAATCGCATTTACAAACACTGGACCAACGAGGGACTCAACCTTGGTATACCAGTACATAAAATTAAGGAAAAAAACTAAAATAACAGCCTGTATATACGTCTTAATTCGTGGTTAATCAGCACTTCGTATTGAAAATAATAATTTGATTAGTTTCGGTGGAGATTGAACTCGTGTCGCTTGCGAACTTTTAAAATTTACAGCTAACGCCTAGCCCCTAGGCATTTACGGCTTTTACTGTGAAAATTATTAGGGATTAATTTATAAAAACAATTTCACGGAACCGCCTAGAGAATTCTGAAAATCCTATCACTTTTTTAATTTGCTTAATCCTCTTTTATACCTGGTATTTAATAGGCACTTCTTTGTAAAATTATAGAATATTGCACGGTTGTTACTTGTACAGATATTATTTAATATTATTTCTTTAGTTAAAAAATAAATTGCAATATAATATTACTAAAAAGACGTTTATTATATGCTTCGTAAAAAACAATTTCCTTGGAATAATTTGTTAATGTCTCTTTCAACCGTTTGCATCGTAACAAGGCACAATTTTGGCGTCATATTGAATACTATTCTCATATCTGCACTGAGATACCCCCGCGCCAGCTCCTGCCATTTGACTGCATCTAGCGAATAGCGGCCCGAATCGTCATCACAGTTATTTCTTCCACAAATTATGATGATTCGAATATAAATTTTTTTCCTTGCCCTAAGCCATCTCGGAAATGGATTGTTCACGTGATTATAGCCATGCTGCTGCTGTATGATGGTTATAGAACAAATGGGTTGGCTAGACCAGGAGAGAACCACGTTCTCACAATGTAAAATAGCAACTTAATGCTGCTGTGATTCGTATGGCCAGTGTAGAGAACCATGGAACCCTTTTACTGAAGACGAGGCATTCCATCTGAGATTCGATTTTTAATTTAATTATTTATTCCATTCAATTCTTCCGGTATTCCGGTATTCCGGATTCCGCGGGTGGGTGTAAATAAGTGCAGACGTGTTTCGTTTCGTAAAACGTATTTATTTTAAAAAAGAAGTAATTTACCATACTTTTATTATTTTTCTATATAATACAGTATTAAGCATCAACGCGTAAAGGTTTACCTTCTTATGCACTAGTTTTTTTAGCACTGCACAAACTGCTGGAACCAAGTTTTGTAAAACACACGAACATTTGTTGCTACATACGTCACTATGTCCACAATTGCCGATATTTCCAGAAGTCAGGAGTCTTTGGAAGCGCTCATCACTCGTAAAATGGCAGATTTTGAATTAAAACTCAACTCCAGCGCTTCCAAGAGTAGCAATGTAGACAGGATCAGCGAGGACTATACCGCTTTTTAGAGTTACGTCAAGGATATGTTTAACCTTCTTCGCCAGCAAATTGCAGAAGTCAGTCGCTCGCTTGACATTATAGAAACAAGGCATCGCAGGAAATTCCTTTTAATGGGCGGTGTCCCTGAAAAACCAGGCGAAGATTTATCCGATGTCGTGATCAAAATTTTTCACGAAAATCTAGGTCTTAAAGATATAGCACCATCTTGTCTTCGAGCAGCATACAGACTTGGCCCGGTCAAATTACACCATACTCGTCCTATATTAATGCGCTTCACAGATATGTCACTGCGCTCAACTGTTTGGTTTAAAAAAACAATGTTAAAAGGCACCTCGTTTAAATTATCGGAATTCCTTACAAAATACAGGCAAGACTTATTTCTTCAAGCCCGTAAGCATTTTGGAATTAAAAAGGCTGGTCATTCGAGGGCAACATAAGCGTTAGACTGCCTGACGGGTCTCGACGTCACATCTTTAGCGCTAATGACCTGGATGCACAACTGCGCGAACTTCATAAATCTGGGTGCAACGAGGAGCCGGAACAAGTGAAGGCAGGAACTAGTAGTGTAGTTTCCCGTAGCGAACAGCCAAGAACCCGACGAGCATTTAGAAATAAGTAAACATTCTCGGGTTTGTGGTAATACTTTGTTTACACTTCGACGGCTTATTAATTACTACTACTGCTGTGTGTACTGTGTACGTCACTGAGCGCTTTTGTATTCGATCCTTTTGTTCTCCGCAACCGGTTACTAGGCTGGTTTGCGACACAAGTAATAGTACAGACTAATCTGAACCTTAAATTTCGTGAAATTACGCTTTAGAGTATTTTTTTTCGTTTAAATTACCACTTCTCGTAGTGTATTAACATATGTTTTTTTTTCCTTTTTTTCAATACGTATGATTTTTGTTGTCTCTGCAATTGTAAATAATTAAAATTAGATACTTTCTTGTAGTAAGTATTACTAGTTGTTTTCGTGTAATATTTTAATTTTTCTGTAAACAACCGCGGCATGCAATTATCAGTTAATAGGTTTTTTTCTATTATAGACATATATATATATATATATATATATATATATATATATATATATATATATATATATATATATATATATATATAAAAACTTTATATAAATAATATATATACATATATCATAAGTATAATCATATATTATGATTAATTCTGATACCAATGAACTATTTCTCTCTGTTGATTCAGATTCTTCTTTTTTTTCACTAAATGACTCTTTTTCAGAACCTACTACTCTTCGTTATCTGCTTACTTGAAAGTTTCATGGTTTGACTAATAACTTTAACGTTTGTTACATTAACGCTCAGAGCATTCCGCAACATTATAATGAACTAGTTGATACTTTTCATAATCAGTCTATTTCTGCGATACTTGTTTCGGAAAGCTGGTTAAAACCTACCTTACCGTCCACCTCCTTTGGAATACCTGGTTTTGTCCTCTTAAGAAATGAATGTACGGGCAAAAGAGGTAGTGGAGTAGCGGTATACTTACGTAATGGTATACCCTATAAACAATTATGTGCTTCTTCTTCTGTTTATTCTGGTACAATAGAATACATGTTCTTGGAGATTACCATCAGTGGGACTAAAACTGTTCTCGGTGCAATTTACTGTCCACCAGGAGTTAATTATATTTGTGACCTTGAATCCGCTCTTTTTTCTATCGGCTCTGATTATCAGCACTTTATTATAATGGGAGACTTCAATACCGATATTCTCTGTAACTCTGCGAAGTCACGTGAATTGTATACAGTTATGAACTCCTTTAATTTGTCACTTCTTCCTCTCGACCCCACACACCACAATCTTGATACTGCTGATTCTTTAATAGATTTAATAGTGGTCGCTTCTGAAGACCATGTCGTTGGCCACGGTCAACTCTCCGCCCCTGGGTTTTCGCGGCACGATTTACTGTATATTTCTTATAGGATTAAATTTCCTAAGGTCAATCATGTGATGGTGCATCTGCGTAATCTAGCGAGACTTAATGTTGAAGAACTTCAGCAAGATGCTTGTAGTATAGATTGGAGTGATACTTACAGCGTAGAGAGTGTTGACGAAAAAGTAGCTCTTTTTAATTCAAATATACAGAAGTTGTTTGATAAACACGCTCCTCCACATAAAGTCAGACTGAAACGATCTCCTGCGCCGTGGATTACTGAGGATATCCGCAGGGCTACGGCAAAGCGTGATCGAGAATTTAGTAAATATAAGAGTAATCTGTGTACTGTTAACTGGACTCGATTCAAAGCCGCTAGGAATCGGTGTAATCAGATGGTGCGGGCCGCTAAACGCCGTTATATTCATCGAAATATCCTTAACGCTTCTATGGCTGATTCGTGGAAATTTTTAAAATCAATCGGGATAGGTAAACCTGCTTCTAACGTTGATCCTTCAATATTCTCTGTTAATCAACTTAATACATACTTTTCTACTGCACCATAACTGCATTCGTCAATTAAATCTACTACTATTGCCCATGTTAATTCTCTTCCAAAATTTTACAAAAGCTCTTTCAATTTTTCTCCCGTTACTGATGAGGATATAAAAAAAGTCAATTTCTTCCATCAAGTCCGCCGCAGTAGGCTCTGATGATGTGAGCAGAATCATGATCAATCTCATCCTCGATTATGTCTTGCCAGTACTTACCCACATAGTAAATTTTTCATTAGATACTGGGGTTTTTCCTTCACTATGGCGAAATGCTTTTGTTCTCCCACTTCCAAAAATAAATAATCCTAGTTCTGTTTCTCACTTCCGTCCTATCTCTATTCTTCCTTTTTTATCAAAAGTACTTGAAGCTGTTGCTCACAGACAAATTTCTGACTACGTTTTTAAAAATAACTTTTTAAGTAGCTATCAATCAGGTTTCAGGCCAGGACATAGTACAACAAAAGCCCTGCTTAAAGTTACGGAAGATTTACGTATAGGTATGGAGGAGTCAAAATTAACTGTGTTAGTTTTAATAGATTTCTCCAACGCTTTTAACGCTGTTGATCATGACATCCTTCTTACAATACTTTCTCACATTGGTTTCTCCTCATCAGCGCGGGAATGGTTCGCATCCTATATTCAGTGACGTCAGCAGGCTGTTCGCGTGGGTCCAGTTATTTCTGACTGGTGCACGCTGGTTGCTGGCGTTCCTCAAGGCGGAATTCTCTCACCTCTTTTGTTTTCAATTTTTATATATCTCATTACATCTCACATTCGCTGCACGTACCATCTCTATGACGATGACTTACAAATATATGCTCAGTCTGATGTTAACGATATCGAAGATGCGATCACTGAGCTAAACTCTGACCTCAATCGTATCTCTAATTGGTCTAGCAAATTCGGTATTACTGTTAACCCTTCCAAGTGCCAGGCAATTATAGTTGGAAGTAGCCGTCGCTTATCTACATTGGATTTTAATTCACTGCCACCTGTAAATTTTAATAAAGCATTATTAAAATTTAGTCGTACCTTATTCAGCTACTGTGAAAAATCTAGGACTTATCATTGACAGCAGTCTAAGTTGGCGGCCGCAAGTCACGGAAGTAAGCAAAAAAGTTATCAACACCTTGCGTTTTCTGTATCGACTCAAGAATTTTCTTCCAGTGAGAACAAAGGTAATGTTGGTTCAAACGCTCGTATTACCAATACTAGATTATGCAGATGTATGCTATGCTGATGCCTCTCAAGAACTTCTTAACAAACTGGATCGTCTTCTCAATAATTATATTCGCTTTATCTTTGGCTTACGTAAATTCGATCTCGTCTCTTCATTCCGTTCTCAGCTCAAATGGCTTCCTCTTCCACTTCGTAGATCTTTTAGAATCCTTTCTATTCTATTCTCTGTTTTACACGATCCGTTTGTTCCTGCATATCTGAAATTAAAATTTCAGTATCAGGGCGATTCTCACAACCGATGTCTTCGTTCCGCGGAAAATCTAACTCTTCATGTTCCTTTCTGTCGCACGGGCTTCTCTTACAATTCTTTCACTTCAAATGCAGTAAGACTCTGGAACACGTTACCCAGAAATATAAAAGAAGCAAAAACTAAACCTATCTTTAAACGTTTACTCTGGGAATATTACTTAACGAAGCAGTAGTACGAGGGTGGATTGAAAAGTACTCGGCCTAACACAGATCCATTCAATTCTAAAAATCAAGTCTACCCACATTATTTAGTACAGTTCAGACTAGTTCATTGTGTGAAGTTCGAAACGTGTGCGATAATTAGTTGTGATTTTATAAATTTATTAACAAAGTAATCGGACATAATTTCCGCGAATGGAGCAAATCGAGCAGCGTGCCGTCATTAAGTACCTCCATAAGAAGGGGCTATCATCAAAAGCCATCCATGATGACATGGTCAGTACATTAGGCGATTGTGCTCTGTCATATTCATCCGTCAAAAAATGGATAGCAGAATTTAAGCGTGGTAGAGAGAGTGTGAAAGATGAACCCCGCTCTGGAAGGCCTTCGACGTCGACTACTGACGAAAATATTAAAAAAGTACTTGATTTAATAATGGGAGACCGCAGATTAAAAATTAGAGAGATAGCCGAGATTATAGGCATCTCTTATGAACGAACTCAAAACATCATTGTCAACGAGTTGGGTTTCCACAAGGTGTCTGCGAGGTGGGTTCCGCGACTGCTTTCAGTTGAACAAAAAAAGGACGCGATTGACTATTTCACACGACTGTTTGGAGTTATTTGAAGCCGATGCAGATGATTTTTTGAATCATTTTGTTACTATGGACGAAACATGGGTTCATTACTGTACACCGGAAACAAAACAACAATCAAAACAGTGGAGAAGACCTGGTTCAACACCCCCTAAAAAGGCTAAGTCGATTTTGTCGGCAAATAAGGTGATGGCTTCAGTATTCTGGGACTCGAAAGGTGTGATTATGATTGATTATCTTGAAAGGGGTCAGACTATAAACTCTGATTACTACTGCACCTTACTACGTCGTTTACGAGAGGAAATAAAAGAAAAACGTCGAGGAATGCTCAGAAGAAAAGTCCTGTTTCATCAAGATAACGCCCGTGTTCACACGTCAGTACAGTCAATGGCTGAAATTCACAACTGTGGCTTTGAACTGTTACCGCATCCGCCGTATTCACCTGATCCGGCACCATCAGACTTCTTTCTGTTCCCTAACCTAAAAAAGCACTTGGGAGGTCAAAGATTTTCGACAAACGACGAGGTCAAAGCAGCTGTAGACGCATATTTTGACTCTAAGGAAGAATCATTTTTTTTCAACGGTCTAAATGCTTGGAAGGGGAGGTGGCAAAAGTGTATTGAACTTGATGGTGATTATGTAGAAAAATAAAAATATAACTGATTTAGTATGTGTTTATTTTCTTGGTTAGGCCGAGTACTTTTCAATCCACCCTCGTAGTTTCGGATTGTAATAAAAAAATTAAAAAACTTCGGAAACTGTTATATTCTCAAGTATATATAATATAAAAATATCATATTTATTTATTGTGTATGTATTTATTGTGGGTATTTGTGTGTATATATAATATATACATATATAGTATATATATGTAGTATTGTTTATTATCATTATATTATAATTTTGTATTTTTTCCTTAAACCTTTAATTTTTTTTTAATTATGAGTTTTGCACCCATCACTAGATTCTCTGCACAAACCAAAGGTAGACTGGTAGAGAATGCCTTTAGGCATTAAGTCCGCCGTTTTGTACATTTCTTTTATGTGTGCAAATAAGCTTAAATAAATAAAATAAATAAATTCTTAATTTGGAGGGTTGCTATTGCATCTGTAAATTTTTTCATGATCGAGGATAGATGTAGATGTTTATAGGACACAGGCTACGTAACACTACACTACGTACCTAAGTAAACACACACTTATCACCCTAGTTATATAAAAATAATATAAGCCCTTTCAGGTAGTGTTAACCAAATTATTATAACATAATACAAATGATTAATGGATAATTTACTAAACTAGCCTCAGACCTACTTGGTGCTAAGGGACGAATACTGGACAGTTATTTATGAACCAGCTACAAAGGTTTAGACTGAAGGTGACATTGACGTAACGGAAGCACCAAAACACAAAGACACGCCACAACATATCTATGTTAATATTGTTGAATATGACATGCGTTATCTACCCCTAATTTCGGATTCTGTGTTAACTTGTGGGATAATACTGGGCTGATGCTACAGTTTCAATGTGCCTTTGAGTAAGGCTGACTTACAAATGTGAAATGGTTCTAGCTCATCCTAAAGAATATTATTTAAACCCGTGGTAGCTATTTTACGCTGGTATTTTGTGAGAGCGTGTTCTTTGCCTGGTCGAGCTAACCCAGTGGGATCAAGATTCGACGGTATGTTTTTTGTAATTACGTAACTTAATACCTTCGCTAATTGTGAACGGATATTGCTGAATCTCTTTTCATTAAAAAGGTTATACTTCTCCACCATATCCCAAATTTGGAGAAAAACTTCGAATCTTAAAAATGGGAAAATAGAGGATGAAGTTTCGACGTTAGTTACATGACTTTAAAGTTAATGTTTAGACGTTGAATATCATAAATATTTCTTACTCCACTGAAACAGTCTTAGTAGTCGTGGCTTGAATTCTTCTAAAAAGTATGTCCTAGCCCCGACTTTATGTGAAATAATTTACTATTTTGAGTTTCTGTTTTTATAATATTCCTTACGGCTCAAGAATGGGATTAAAATGGCGACTCATCAATCCCGTATCGTTAACATACACAGTGCCAATGGCGAAAACACGCTAGTAACGGTATATCCTTATAACATTATGTCATTCGGTTAATTGGAAGTTTTCTAATAATGGAAAAATATTTGAAAAGAATTGTATACCAGACTAATAACACATAATCACCCACATTAAAATAACATTTTTTAATAGCGACTCGCTCAGGCTTCTCCCGGATGGGATCTAATTAGGTAATGTGGCGTTATTTAGATTTAAAATAATCATTATAGACCATTTATTTTATCTTATCAATATTTCTATTTCAATAAAACCTTTAATTTTTTTTTCGGATAAAATTCTAAATTAAAAAAGTCTAAATTAAGATTGTTTTTTAATAACCGATCTTTACTAAACTCAATTTCCAGTTAACTTTATCAGAAATACGTAATAACTTATCATATATTTTTGTGATAATAGGTTGATGTTTTAAGGGTGGGCCACCTCATATCCGTGCTATGCATAAATTATTTGAACTTCACCCAAAAATCACTGGTAATTATAAGTAAACCCGGTTATGAAGATTGAGTGCATTTAAATTTAACCTACCGCAATTGGCTATACGCAGTTAATGAATAAAATCATTTTGGTTCAATAACAGATGTGCCCAGCCGTTTTCACCCGCGAATTTCACGCGTCTGAGCTATGCCACATAGTATATTATTCCATATCTGGCGTTCACTACTAGCACATGACTAAAAAAAAGCAAAGCTTCATACAACCGCGGTATGATAGTTACATTACTACAATGAAACTAATTTTAACGGATTTTATCGCGTTATCATATTATATTATATATTTTATTAATTTAACTTTTTAATGGTCACGCGGGTATTGAGGTGTTTGACCTCCCGATGTCGTAGTTAGCTCAGCTACTTTCAGTTTTTGAATATTAATTATAGTATCTGTAAATCTTTCGTTTTGCCTACCTACCTACAGGTGATAGAATAGTTCTAATTGAATATTTACATTTACAAATTAAATATGTTGGTTCATATTTTTTATTATTATTTAAAATGATACGGGTGATTAAAATCTATAAATAAATACTTTCAAATCTTTTTGAATATAAAAAAATTATAGTTATCAACTCAAGGTTTTAGACGAATTGCTAACATTTTTCAGGAATTCAAAATTAATAAGAAGTGATTGCAATATTCATAATGAAATATTAAAACGTCTTCAATATTGTATTTTTCTAATACCATATGAGTGCTTTCCAATATATTATTTAAAAAAAACTATACAGTAGATTTTTTTTTAGAAAAACGAGCACACAGTCCACCTGAAGGTAAGTGGTTGCTGTGATCCATAGATATTTACACCTATCCTCGATTACGAATCAAAATGCAGATGCTTAGTTGTGAGGAATGAGATGGAATGCCTCGTTTCCAGTAAAAAGGGTCTCCGGTTCTCTACACTCACAATACGAAACACAGGAGCATTATGCTACTGTTACGAGCTTGAGGTTCGTGACAATAAAAATTGCCGATAGAATTACCAAAATTAACTCTATAATTCACTTTACATTAATTAAACTTAAAACACTAATAATTAACCACACTGATTCACTTTATTCCGCTCCGAAGCTTCGCTTGTCTCGCCAAATTCAATACTTCCCCGATCGCACCTTGCAGCGCCTATAAATACACATTAGCACCGAAACATCCAAAACATTCAAGTAAATACGCGCAAAGCGTCGAAAGTTCGAGTGTCGGGCTTCTAGAAGCTTAGTTCTTCGTTTTGATACTAGAATGGCGCTGTCGGTTGAAAGATTAGTGATGTCATTTTCTGGAAAGCTCTCCTCGCTCCGTTACCCGACACAGATGGCGCTAGTGCCGGGTACATGACGTCAACATAGGCGCGCAACACTACTATTTTACGATGGTATTCTATGAGAGCGTGGTCCTTCCTCGATCGAGCCGACCAATTCGTGCTACAACTGTACTTCTAATATAACTACTCTCTGCGGCTCTACCACCATAAATGTACGAGTAGATGTCTATGGGCTACAGTAACCACTTTCAATCAAGTATAATATGTGCTTGTTCGTCACCCACATCCAATTTAAAAAAAAAAACTATATTTAAGTCATTATAAACTATATTTAAGTTATGCTTTTGGGGCATATAGTTCTTCGATGTTATTGTTAACTATCACTAAACTGAAAACAAATTCATTTAAAATTAATCCGCTAATTTAATCAATCTACAAAGATCGAGGATAATCTTAGTTATATCACAAAATACTGAGGCATCCTTGTTTACAGCCTCGTTCCGTTCGATATTTAATCCGGGAAAAGTAAGCCATAAACTTGTAATAGACATACTTACATAAAGTACTCGAGGCGTTTTGCTTTTGTTTGGCTTCACTTATAAATAATATTAAATATTATTTATGGATATTTACTCGGAATTTATTTCATTCTCTTATACTCGTATTTCAGTGTAGAAAAAATTCGAGTTGAACATTCTATGAATAAGCCCGTTTTTATACTTCTTCTTCATGATGATGTAAATAACGACATGAGCCCCACCGTAAGTACTTAATTTACTTTGACTTAGTAGGGTTCAATCCATCGATTAATTACAGCTTATATATACCTAATGATGATTCATAGAGGATTTCGTCATAGTTGCCATGCTTGACAGACGCAGTTGTTTTTAATATTTTGAGTTATTATGAGAAATATGCTGCTGCCCATCTCCCGCTTCAGTTTCGATTTGTCGCTTCTTTCGACACCCCCGGAATGATTTGGGATAATGGATATTCTAACATCGCCATGACACGGTTCTTCAGAAGTTTGAAGAGTATTCAAGTTAAACTTATATTCAATAAAAGATCCCCTTTTTCTTCTTTTACATAAGCCTGTAGAAGTCTACTCTCGAATCCCTCTCGTAGTAGGGAGGACCTAATTTAATTTTATTTTTCTTTTCCCACTTTGACGGTCCTGTCAGTTACCGGTCTTGGTACTACATCTGGTATAAATGCAATTCTATAACACCATCTAAAGGTTATCATAAGATATGTTAAACCCAACATACTTGTTCTATGTAGATACCGACCTCACAGTCCGTTATGCTGATCAAACGTTAAACCACTGCTCCCCCATAGTATGCCTCATAATTGGGACACTAACCGTAGTTATCACGCTTGGCAGGAAGGTTGGCAACCGCAGTTTTTTTAGTTTTTATTTAGAAGACGCTGCGGCCAATTTCCTGGTTTGTTTTCTCTGTTGTGTTCTCTGTTGTCTTTAATGGGTTTTCGTACACGGCCACTACACAATCAATATTCATACTCAATAGCTTAAACCAAGTTTGTATTAAGATGGCTGGTTATTTACTTAATACATGCGATTAAATTTCTAATTTTATTGTTGGATAAACTACATTAAATTTCATCGTACATTGTGTTGGGTGATGACCCGATAAAATCAAACGATAAAAGCTAAGTTAACATCCGCCAAGAGATAGCAAATACGGATGTTAGCTGTACTACATATACGAAATTAAAAAGAGCTTCCTTTGTTTCTAACTTCCATTTATATTATTTCATACTCTTGTTCTCTATAGTCTTTCAAACCATATTTTTGTTTTTTGTTAATAACTTGTATCATTATTAAATTTACAATTATTTTTGTTAGTCATTTTCATCAAGGAATGTTTTAGTAGGATACATTTTGTAGTGTTATTATTATAAATATTTTAATTTAGTTAGCCTTCTTAACTTAATAAAAGTACATGTACAGTAAGTATATAGATAACATACAAAACAAATTCATAAAAGAAGTGTACTTTATACCACTAAGCCAATTCTAGGCATACACAACATTTACGTTATACATATATACCGATACCGTTACAACTGTACATTCATCATACGAAACACAGTAGGTTAAAGCTGCTGTTTTACGCTGATATTCTGTGAGAGCGTGGTCGAGTCAACGTATTCTTCCTGCACCTATAATATAGCTGCAGCAAGTTTCAACCACGTGTTAGAGTCATGCTGCAGCTGTTCCATTCCCCATTGCCAGTAGATATAAGGCAATTTTTACATCTGGCGTCACCAGATGGTTACACTACCATGTAATTAATTATTAATCGTGTAGTGGCTGAATATTTACTCCATATAGTCCAACGAATGTCATAAGAAGCGACAAAAAGAAACTGAAACTGAAACTGGGCAACATCATATTCTCAATAATAACATTTAATTTTAAAAATGCGGAAGTATGCCCGGACGACAAGCGTGACAGTTATGCCAGAATCCGCCCCATGAGTTCATCAATGATTGAGGCTTTCCTTCAGCTGTGGGCTTTTGTAGATTTTAATGATGCTATGAGATGTTTCTGGCGTCACTCCAAGTCGCCTCATATAAATTACTCATTTGAACGCCACAAAGCACGATTCTGAGCCACCTACATCCATCGACTTCCTGCATGTCTTTCCAGGTCGTCACTCCATCAAGCAAGGGGCCGCCCTACACTTCGCTTACCGATTTCTTCCCCATCGGTTATCGGTTCTTTGAGCTATATGGTCGGTCCATTGCTACTTCAGCTTACTAATCTATTTAATGTCCTTTTTAAGTGTTATCATTATAGGAATAATGTTATTTATCGAATATATATATTTCAAAAAAGGAAATCATAAGCTCGATAGGAGTAACCGTAGTCGAGTAATATAAAAAACTTTATATTTAAGCAGTAAAACGTCAGGAGTTATTTTTTTTTTGTATAGAATAAGGGTGACAAACGGGCACACATTACAGTGATGGTAAGTGGATACTGTGGTCCATAGATATCCACATTTATTCTCGATTAAGAATCAAAACGCAGATACGTTGTCACCGCTGAGTAACTAAAATGGAATGCCAATGCAATGAAAAGATGGATTATTTACGGAGGAGGAGTGTGCTCACTACACGTAAAAATAACAGGCTGCGTAATTTAACATATATATATAAATATATTTATCAATTGTTTGGTGTGACTGATGTGCTAAATTAGTCTTTAACCTACCAGCATATTTCCTTTCAACTATTTACAAACCTGCAACTGAATTTTGCCACTAAATTATTCTCACAGTGTGTTCATAACCTGTCTTTATACTGTCACTAAAATGGGGACACTTCAGAAGTCACTTGAAGACATGTCAACCTTATTCAACACTCGAATGGATGAGTTTCAGAAAAGTCTACAAGCAAATAGCTCTATACCAACAGCAGGTAATCCTCACTCCCAACAGATTTTGAAGTTTTTCGATCTTTTGTGCACACATCTTTAAAAACTCTGAATGAACAAATGCAACTGTTATTCAAATTATATGACCAATCTGAAATGAGATCTAGACGTAAGATGATCCTTTTACATGGTATCAGAGAAGAGAAGAAAGAAGACCTTCCTTCTACAGTATGTAAATTGTTTGCAGACAAATTAAAATTAACAGATATACACACTGATGTAATCACCAGATATCATCGCCTAGGCGTTTCTAAAGAAGGTAAACCACGCCCCATTCTGGTAAAGTTCAATAATATTGAAAATAAAAATCTAATATGATATTCTAAAACTGCATTCAAAAACACTGGTATAACTGCATCGGAATTTCTGACCAAAGGTCGACATGACCTTTTCTTAGCTGCTCGTAATCAGTTTGGCATTAATAAATTTTGGACAAAAGATGGTCATATAGTCATAATTCGTTCCAATGGTCAGCGATATAACGCCACCTCATTCGCTGATCTTAAATCTATTCCTTGCTCTACTGGTGATTTAGAAGGGTTGTCACTAACGGGAAAGAGTGTTATCGAAGATAGTGCTAAACGAAATAAGATTATTGCTACAGCTAGGTCTAAGAGAGTTATCAAGGCAAAATAACTTTGTATTGAGCTTCTTTAAACGCCGTATGTGATGCATTTTATTGAACAGCCATTTTTCTCTATTGTGTAGTGTTCTTTTTTGTTCTCTTTTTTATATTTCATAATTAAAAACTATGTACTTTTTTATATTTTGGCTACTTTATTCTATTTCTTATTAAACTTAGTTACTTTACTTTGATACCCAAAGTGATTATTTCTCTTTTTGTACTGTAACGCAACAAAATTTTAACATTTTTATTATATTTTGAGTAGGACAGACAACCCATAATATGAAATGAAATCATATTATTTCCTTAGTTTTAGTTTTTAATAAAAATATTCTTATGTGCTTGTATTACATATTATATATTTTAATAAATATAAATTACAATATACAACAAAAAAAAAACAGGAAAAAAAAAAGGAACTATGTTAACAAACCATTACCGTTACTCCAGATTGCTTTATAAGGCCGACATTTGCCATAGTTTCCACTCAAGTGTTCTATTCATTAATATAGGTACTTCAAGTTGTGTTACTACTTCAGCATATGACTGTTTTTACTTTGTTGTACCATCACTTCATAATTTTAGGCAACTTTATTATATCTTTTACTAAAGATAGGTACTAAAGAACCTTAGATTGATACAATAAGTAAATATTTCTTTCTTCTCTGTACTGTAATCGTTCAAGTGTTTTATTCAATAACATGGGTAATGGTTATAACTGCATTTACTGTGTTGTACGAACACACTGCAAAATGATTACCCTTGTTCGCTTGATTATTTTTTATAATAAAGCTAAGTACTTTAGTATATTTAAACTAGTTTACTATATTTGCTACTAATGCTAGGTAGTTTGGATAGATAATTATTTCTCTGTAATCGTTTAGTGTTTGGTTCATTAGTATAGGTACTTTAAGTCGGATCATTACTTCATTATATGCATTTGTTTAGTGCGTTCTACCGATACTTCAAAATTATTACAAATTATGATCTTAAGTTAAAATGATTTCAATTGTTTGATAAAAATGTAAATAAAAAGGGTAAAATTATACTCTATTTCGACATTGACTTAAGTTTGTCAAAGTAAATCTTGTTGATGTCTATATGGGCAAAGATCGAATGACCATACAGCCGACTTATACTCAAAGTTTTGCATTAACTTATTTGTTTACAAAAAAATGTTCAATAAAATTCATTCGTTTACTTTTAAGACCTACTGTTAATTTTTCTATTTGTTTGTAATATCAATTTGTGCTACCGTTTGTAATATTATTATCCTCTACTACTTTTTGCAGTAGGTAACTGTTGTGTACGTATGAAGTGTAACTATGTACTACTGATAGTTTAGTTGCGTTTTTGATCGATCGATCTTCTGGTAACGCTGGTTGGTGAAGGAGAAGTAATTCATTTTTACTCATATTATTTGTATCTATATATTAATATATTATTTTTATCATTTTATATCGTTATATATATATACGCATTACCATATCATATATTTTTCATAAAATATATGAAAGACTTATTACTTATGAGTTCTGAGTCGTTCAATTATATTGTTTCAAGTAATGATTCCTTTGTGACACCATACTCTGAAAGCGGCAGTAGTGACGATAGTTTTCACAGTACAGATCTCACTCCTCTAAACGAAGTTCTATCTTCTCAATTCTCGGATGTTCTGAAAACTTTCAATGTTATTCATATTAATGCCCAAAGTATTCCAGCACATTTTCCAGACATGCTTGCATCATTTAACACTAGCTTCCTCAGCGCTATTCTTGTATCCGAAACGTGGCTCAAACCATGTTTACCTTCTATCTGCTATTCACTACCAGGATTCAATCTTATTCGAAATGACCGAGTAGGCCAGAGTGGTGGTGGAGTACCAATTTACCTTAGATATGATATTCCTTTTAAGATTATTAAATTGTCTACTCAAGCACCCTTGCCTAATGAAGCTGAACAACTCTTGTTGGAAATTATATTATCTAGCAACAAAATCTTACTAGGCGTCTTTTATAGCCCATCCCTCCATGTGAATTATTTCCCTTTGTTTAAGAAAACACTTGAAGACCTGACTCCTCTATACAATCACATTATTTTTATGGGCAACTTTAACAATTGCTTGTTAAAAAATATTCACCGCACTAAAAAGCTGCGCTCTATTACTGACTCGTGTAATTTACATATTCTGCCACTTAATGCTACACACACGTTGCCTAACTGTATTTCATCCCTGTTAGATCTTATCATAGTTTCATCTCCTGATCACCTGTCAAAGTATTGTCAATATGCAGCTGTGGCATTCTATCATCATGAACTCATCTTTCTGTCATATAAAATACGTACTCCAGAACTTCGAGGCAAGGTACTGATGCTACGGAATTTTAGAGGGATGAGGGATGCGGGACAGTCCCGCCCATGACCATGAGTGCTGTAAAGCGTTCGAAACGTCGGGTATTTAAAAAGTTAAATATACGCGATAAATTCCGTAAAAACTAGTATTATTTCAGTGATACTGTACTTTTTTACATAACAAAATTTTTACATTTTAAACATATAGACGGAGTAGAAGCCTATGGCACTGATATTTAACAAAAAACAAAAAAAATTGAATAAAGCAAATAAATTAATTAAAATCAATCAAAATTCAAATCATATACACCCTAGCCTGTGACCCTGCGAAGTGACTTGGTCAAGAATGCCTACTAAACTAATTGTTTTATTGCCGTTCGTAAAGTAGAGTGTATGAAGTAAGTAAGAAGAAGATAAAGCCTCTCCTCAACAACTCACAACTCATTCCAACGCTATCAACACAAGACCGCACTTATGTCTCTTACGTGCCTTCATCCACTCATCAAAAACTAACTCTTATTCCTACACCATCTCCACAAGACCATACATCGATCTCTTACGTGCCTTCATCCTCTCATCTACAACTAACTCTTGTTCCTACGTACACCATCTCCACAAGACCACACTTCGATCTATTACGTGCTTTCATCCTCTCATCAACAACTAACTATTATTCCTACACCATCTCCACAAGACCACACTTCGATCTCTTACGTGCCTTCATCCTCTCATAAAGAACTAACTCCTACTCCTCTACTATCTCCACATCAACAAACAAGCTATATAGAAGGGAGTATGTCCGAAATTAAAGGTTTCTTTATGTTTAAAAAAAGATATAAGCTATTTTATTTTTTGATAGTTTAAGTCCATAAATAAAGATTACATTGAAAAAAAAAAGTATGCATATTATTATACAAAAGTATTTTATTTCTTTGTTTGTTGTGTGTAGTACATAACCCGATTTTGACTAAAGCAGAAATAAACAAAGAGGAGAAATAACTAAATAGCATAGGTAGGAAAAATTGATGTTTTTATATAAGTGGCGAAATCATTTCTAGAAAGTTGTAAAAACTGTCTTCATCCATCCGGAGAAAATTAATCATGTCTTGTGATGACTATTTAGTACGTTTATGTGGCTTACTTTTTGTCTCCTTTGGAGCCATTTTTTCACACAGCAACTCCTTTTTTTATATTTTCGAATAAATTAACCGAGAGGCCTAATGCCAATCCAACACGTTGGTGTTTTAAGAGAGTTGGAGGCATTTTGAAGAACTCTACCGCATATGCGTTCCGCTCCAAGTCCGAACGCGTACCGCTAGACAGGCCCGTGTGTAGGGTCTGCCCCGATAAAAGCCCCGATTTCTTTCCACCCTAGATCGCTACCAATATCATCTCGTATGTAGCCCGCTTAAGGCATTCCACTAGATGCAGTGACGACTTGGTAAAACATGAGGAAGCCAAATGATGCAGGTAGCTCAGGACCATGATTTGTGGCGTTCCTTAAGAGAAGCCTATGCACAGCAGTGGACTTGTGAAGGGCTATAACGATGATGATGATGAAGGGTGATAAATAAACTCATAGCCTACCTAAATGTTAAAGGATAATGGGGTATAGTCACCTATTGTCACCTCTGGCGATTAAAATTGAATTCCTTTTTATCTGTAAAGTAGGTCTCCAGTTCTCGTCAATCACCATATCAAACATAGCAGCATTTTGCTGCTATTTTACAATTGTATGCAGCAAGAGCGTGGTTTTTCTTTAATAGTGCCGATCTTTTCGTGAAGCAGCCATAATACGGTGTTTAAATGTGTTACATCTAACACCTTCAAATAACTTCAATCGATTTTTAAACTAGCATTTAAAAAATCTAATAACCATTTCATATTATGTTATATAATACTAATATTTCAATTTATCCAGCTATAAAATAATGTTTTTCATAATGTTAAATATACTTAACATTTAAAAAAAAGAATCAAAAAAACAGTTCGGGATTAATTTTACTGATACAACAGAAAATAATTTCTCCGAAAATAAATTTCACCCAAAAGGCACACAGGATAAAAAGTAAATCAAGCATAAAATTAGAGAAAACGACCAAATCACTCAAGCAAATTACTCCAACATCCGGATGGCCATTCTAAATGTTAATTTATTAGGGAATACATTAACAATGTCACCAATGAAACACGAACCTGTATCCCGGATTTGAGTCGGACGCGCAGGGAGTAGCGTTAAGAGACGTCTTCACTGTATTTGTCATTGTCACAAAATGTCTGTCGGATTGATTTAATATTAAAACCATTTAATGAATTTTATGTGCAAAAATAATTATTTGCTTTATTCATTTTTTTTTGTTTTTTGTTAAATATCAGTGCCATAGGCTTCTACTCCGTCCACATGTTTAAAATGTAAAAATTTTGTTATGTAAAAAAGTACAGTATCACTGAAATAATACTAGTTTTTACGGAATTTATCGCGTATATTTAACTTTTTTAAATACCCGACATTTCGAACGCTTTACAGCACTCATGGTCACGGGCGGGACAGTACGCAGTACGGAGGGGACAGGGCCCCGATCTAGGAAACATCGGCTGCATTTTTGTTCCTGCCAGCCAATTGAGGAGGCGATATCGGCCACGACTTAGGATGGCCCTACATACGACACGATTTAGAGGCAATCTAGGAGGCATCCCCACTACTCCACCCTAGATCGCCACCGATATCATGTCGTATGTAGCCCGCTTTACACTTCGCCTACCAGCAGGAGACTGCCACTCGAGAACTTTTCTTCCCCATCGGTTTTTGGTTCCTCAAGCTATACGGCCGGTCCGTTGCCACTTCAGCTTACTAATCTGTTTGGCTATGTTGGTTACTCTGGTTCTACTGCTGGCCGTATGAGGAATCTTAAGGTCGCTCAGCGAACTAAGAAGAGAGCAATGGTCGGAGCTTCTTGGAGTGACAGACTTATCACATTTACTCCTATACAAATGTCTTTCCGTCTGTTAGAAGTCTTTATACTGTTAAAAAGGGACATCAGGTATACCGCGAAGTAATTTCGTAATATTTGTTTCATTCAATTTTAACAAGCTGTGCGAGTGAGTGTTTTCATAGTAAAATGTAAAATATTTAAAATACATCTCGAATGCCGAGAGCACTCGATATCGAGCCGATGCTCCAGTTGTGTCAATGAGGTATTACTCAGATATGTGTCAAAATAGATTTAATTGATAACTTTATAATCAGTATCGATATGTTTTTGTGCAATGCGTTATTAGGTATAATAATAACTATAGCTCTGATTAAGAATTCTATAATATGTATTTTATGATATATAACTAAAACTAAATACTTAATTAAATCAAACAGTCCTACTTCCCGCGGTACTAAGAACGCTGACTACATTTTCTAGTGTAATGGCTATATTTGGCGTTTGAGAGAGAAAAGATTCAGCTCTCTTATCACTAGCAGCGACGACTAGTCGCAGATACAGTTCCCTATATATACTTCTTAATGTAATGACTAAAACTCCTTAAGGATTTTTTAAACATCTTACAATTTAGGGATTTTTTTAACATCAACCTTACTCCTTACTTTAACGTATGGTAGTGAAAGTTGGGTGTGGCAGAAGAAGCACGAGAGTAGAAAAAATGCAGTAGAAATGCGGTCGCTAAGGTCGCTTAGGGCTGAATCTGAGTGACAGGGTGAGAAACTGTGTGATAAAAGAAGAGTATCGTTTGCAGGATGATGCGGTGACCAGGATTAAGAAAGGAATGCTTCGGTGGTTTGGTCATGTAGAAAGTATGAATGAAGAAAGACTTACAAAGCAAATATATGGTGCAAAAGTAAATGGAAGAGTCGGAGAGGGACATCCTAGGCGAAAGTGTGTCGACCAAATTATCGATATATTAAAAATGGGCCAAATTAAGAGTACCCTTAACCGACGAGCATGTATGCGTAGGTATATGGATGTGGAAGAGACGAGAGAGGTATGTCAGGATCGTGCTAAATGTTCCGAGTTCGATCCCCGCCGGCAGCAATGAAATTTTTAATTGCAATTTTAAGTGCTGCTTTACCACGTGCTCGGCGATAAAGGAAAACACCGTGAGGAAACCTACACGTCTGAGAAATAAGAAAAAAAAATAAAGTCATGGGAAGTTCGACAATACGCATTGGGGCAGTGCCGCGGTAAATTCCTTGACCTAAAACCCTCTCATATATAAGCGGGAGGCTTGCGCTCAGTAGTGGGACGTATATAGGCTGTAACATAGCAATACATTCAATAGAAAAGTATGATGGGTGCTGCACTCTGCTTGTGGTGCTGCTGGGACTACCTCGCTTCTGTAGTGCATCAGGGATGTTCGCGGAAGCGCGAGTGGACTGCTCTTACGCGACTATGTGCAAGAGGTGCGCGTCACTGGTGCGCAGGGTGCGGGGGAGCATCAATAGTATTCTTAACCCTTCAACCCCTTAGCGGTCGAATTCGACCGCGGCGCTATTCCGTCAAAATTCAAGCGGTCGAATTCGACCGCGCACACCCACAGCACTTTAAACCATTAAAACGTATAGAGACTACTTTTCTATGAAGAAGTTTGACATTACAGAATCAATATGAAATTTTCTATCCTTTAATGCAATTAAAAATAGTTATTCTATCGATATTTATTTATAATCTACGTTTATTTCGTACGCCATTTTCGCATGATTATTATTGTGTTAATTTTGGATTTTTCTAGTGTTTTATTAGTGTTTTAGTATCATTGACTTATATATTACTAGCGTAAGGACCGGGCCGACCGAACAACTAAAAGGGACCAGTGCGCTGGCCCTAAAATTACAGTTTAGGGCCAACGGTCAACAATGGTGCGCGCGCAGGACAGATTTGCTTGTCATAAATATGTCTAGTTGCGACGTAAAAGAATGCAAAAATTATGATACAAAGATTTTTAAAAATAACATAGTATATCGTAACATCGGTAAATAATCTTATATTAATTTTGTTACAATTAAATCATTATATAACCGCATTTTTAAAGTTTTATTCTACAGTTAGTTTAGCTACGTTACCAAAATTAGGCCAGGGTTGGATTCAGACCCCCAAAAATATTGTACATGGAAAATAAAATTGTACTAATTTAAAAAAAATATATTACGTTTGGCGTTTCATGTTTCTTTTTTCCCATGTGCCGGGATTTTGGCGTCACACATCTAATTTATCAATACGTTTCGTTTCTTGACGGTTTTATTTTTATTTCTGTTTAATTTTTGTCGAAGGAACTTAGTATAAGTTAAATTTTGAATATTAGTACCTATTATATTTTATATTCAAAAAGAGTACAAAAGAGACCATATTATCTGCTTAATTGAATCTGAAAATCTGATTCACAAAATATTTTGAAATTCTGTTTTCGAACCGATTGCTTCTGGAGCATAGAGTTTTTATCGTGGTAGCCCCTCATTATAGTTGTATCAAGGATGCAACATAAATGCATCGATTGACCAGAAAAGGATCTAATTCTAACTTTATTAAAAAAACGCGGTACTCATGTACAATACAGAAATTCTCGATATCGTAGGGTTAATATTAAAATGTCAAAGTACCCAATAATAATACAAGTCGACCTTCAGGTAAAATTATGGTATTTCGCTTAATATTATTACGATACTATATACTATAAACTATGAAATAATGGTACAATTAGGATAGTTATACTACGAAATCCGACCCTGGTTGCGTCGTATTTTGATATGACGTTTGTATTATGACAGATGCGCTACTTTTTCTTGTATGAAAAAGTTACGAGTAAAATATTTAGATGGGCCTATCCTTCCTTTTGAAATCATTGTTTAGTATAGTGATTTATTATAAAATTGTAATGAAAGTTTTTGGGTGAATACAATTTATCTTTTTATGTAAATAACTTCGAGTAATGTATATTGAAATAATTGTGATTTTCACTCTGCCGACATTCGCTTGTTTGTTTTATGTTTGTTATCAAAATACAATAGTCTTTTTGTAATGTAGTAAAACCTGACTTTTATGTAGAGCATTTTGTATAGATTTTATAATAAACTTTTTCAAAGAAAAGTAGTCTCCAAATATAAGTTTTAAAAGTTTAAAGAGCCGTAGGAGGGTGCTGTCACATGCGACCGCGCGGTATTTGCCAGGCACAAGCGACTGCATGAGAATTTCAAGGGAACTGAGGGGTTTAAGTGATTGCTAGCAGACTAGACTGCCTACACATATGCCTTTGTAGTGCCATATCGGGTGGATTGGTGAGAAAATGATACATATAAATATAAATGATTTTTTTTTGTACTTCACAAATAAGGCGGCGGACACGTTCTTGCTCAAAACACACTCAGAAATGAGAAAAGGGCTCCGCCCAGCAGTGGAACTGTAACTTTTTTAAATTTTACATACCGTGTAGACTGGAAAACAACAAAATCTATAATTGTAGCTATTATTTGACGGCTGAAATAAGATAGAGTGTGGAACCAACACAAACGGGTCTCGTTGGTGAAACATTGTAAAACCGGGGCTTTGTACCTCAGCGAGCTAAACTTGCTAATCACCAGCGTTGTATGAAATTTGGCATGTTTATTTAACAAAGCTGTTTGGATTGCTCGCGCTTCTGGTTCAACAACCTGCGAGTAAAGTCGTAAAGGAACCTTATGAGTAAGGGCAGTGACAATGATAATTGATAGATCCAGATTATTTAATCAGCTTAACATATTTTAACCTTGGATATGATATGTTAAACAAGAGCTCTATGGATGTAAACACACCCACAGTCATCTTTGTTAAGGCCCCGAACACGAATCGTTAAAGTCAAGAGAACGGTAAGTGTGGCAAGAGGTTACGCCTGACTGTTCTACTCATACTACTCAAAGGTAATGGATTCGAGCCCTGTTAAGTGATTCATGCAGTAATAAGAGCAAACTTATTACTGCATGAAACTCGTATGCTTTAAAAAAATGAATGATGATGCAATTTGGTATGCACACAATATTAACTTCCTATCCTTTAGTCGATTTATATTAAAACGTAAATAAGTCATTATTAATTCCATAGAGTCAGCGATTACTTCATGGTGCTCGTACATTGTGTATTGCATATTAAGAATTTGCAAATAACCGTGCAAATTATACATTATAATTTACTATACGATATAATACGACACAATATAAAACAATACATATATATATATATACATATATATATATATATATATATATATATATAATCATCCTTTCACGGTAAATGTTGATCCAGTGAGAAGTTCGAACAATTGTTGATCCACCTATTTGACGTGTTTGCTCAGCTCCTCGTCGCACAAACTGATATACTTTGATCCATTCTTGATGCGCGTGTGACGTCGGTGGATCTGCACTAACAGGATTTCAATAAACTTGTCAGCGATTTGACCAACATTTGTTGATCTATAAACGGTCGAAAAAATCATACTGAATATGATTTTTTAGATCCAGAGTATATTTAATTTATATGCGACATTTACTTAGACTAAGTGGATCCGGAGCCATAATTGACGAATAGGTACTCGAACACGAAGCGGCAACGTCGCGTTCTGTGTGTGACAGAGAACCCAGTAGGCTACTTCGTTATAGTAATAAGGTAAGAAAATACGTTATATGCTGATTTTGTGGATCAAACTTTGGTTGGCAGGTTTTATTGTGGAAAGACGTTTGTTCGAGTTTTTGTTATCGTGTGAGTGAATTTCTGTTATTTTATTCATTTGTCATAGATCAATTAGAAGATGATGGATAGTACTTTATTACAAATTAATTTTCGTGTTTTACAAATTTAAAAAAAAATGTGTACAAATAAATTAATTGTAGCGTTCACTCGATGTGTGTGTGTGTGTGTGTGTGTGTGTGTGTGTGTGTGTGTGTGTGTGTGTGTGTGTGTGTGTGTGTGTGTGCTTTTATACGAGTTTGAGTGTGCGCGTGCGTGTGGGTGTATGTGCGTCCATGTGTGTTCGTGTGAACGCATGTGCGTGCGCGTGTGTCTGAGTGCATGTGTGCGTGTGTGCACTGTTGTGTTTTTTTAGTACTGTGTGTGTGTGTGTGAGTGTTTGCGTGCGTGTGTTAACTGTTGTTCGTGTGTGTGTGTGTGTGTGTGTGTGTGTGTGTGTGTGTGCGTGTGTGTGTGTGTGTGTGTGTGTGTGTGTGTGTGTGTGTGACGTGCGGTTGCGCGTGTGTTTGCTTTTGTGTGTGTGGGTACGAGTGTGTGCGTGTGTGCGTGCAAGTGTCCACTGTTGTTTTGTGTTTGTGTATGTGCTTGTACGTGTATGTGTGTTCGTTCGTGCGCGCGTGTGTGTGTGTGAGTGTATGTGCGGTTGTATATGTGTGTGTGTGTGTGTGTGTGTGTGTGTGTGTGTGTGTGTGTGTGTGTGTGTGTGTGTACGAGGGCGCGCGCGTATATGTGTCGCGCGCGCGTGCATTTATGTATGTGTGTGCGCGCGCGCGTGTGTTTGCATGTGTGTGTGAATTTGTGTCTGTGTTTGTGCGTGTGTGTGTGTGCGTACGTGCGTACGTGTGTGGGTGTGCTTAGGTGTACGTGTGTGTGTCTGTATTTATGTGAGTGCGCGAGAGCGCACGTGTGTGTATGCGCGTGCGTGTGCGTGCGTGCGTGCGGTGTGGGTGCGTGCGTGTGTGTTCGTCTGAGTGCGTGTTTGTGTGTGTATGCGGGTGCGGGTGCGTGCGTGCGGGTGGGTGTGCGTGCGTGTGTGTTCGTCTGAGTGCGTGTGTGAGTGTGTATGTGTGTGTGTGTGTGTGTGTGTGTGTGTGTGTGTGTGTGTGTGTGTGTGTGCGCCCAGAAAACGGAGGCGGAGAATGGAGATGTGGAGGCGGAGGTGAATGCAGCGTAGTATGTAGTGAAGGCGGAGGAGAGGAATTTGTGGTGAAGTCAGTAATAGTGGAAACGGGGAATTGTGTTGGAGGCGGAAAGAATAGTGACGGCGCGTGGTGGTGGCGGCGGAGGGAGCGGAATTTATTGTTGAGGCGGATGGAGCAGAGTTTATGGTGGAGGCGGAGGTAGCGGAGGTGGAGAACGAAAGCTTAGAGAGGGGTGCGGTGGTAGATGTGGAGGCGTAGGTGGCAGAGATGTTGGTGGGTGCACTGGACTGCAGTAAAGTGGTTACCGCGTGAGGGCAAGTGAGGCTCATATAAAGGACAGTTGGTTACAGCGAAAAACAGTGTGGCTGGTAAGTAGATATCGATACTGCCCCTAAAGATGTTACTACGAGGTTATTCATTTTTCCGAATATCAGCTTGGATACCTATTGGTACTAGAGATAAAGTGAAAAGAACTTTTCTTTTGTGACGGTTTCATCATAACTAACAAAAAAAAAACCAAACTCGGCATACCTAGCTCTACTAGTCCAGGTGTTACAGTGTTAGATACCGAAGTACACCTTCAGGTCACTTCAGCAAGTCCGGAGGTAAGGACTCATCATAACTAACAAAACGAGCCCAAACTCAGCACACCCAGTTCTACTAGTCCAGGAGTTCCACTAGTAATTCCGAATTACATTTTGAGGTCACTACATCAAGACCGGAGGTAAGGTCTCATGATAATATCTCATGTAATAGTTCGATTCTATACTTATCAATTTTGTAAACGCGTCCTTAAAAATCTTGATTATGAAGATGTAGAAAACATGTTAACTGGTTTATGGTAAACACACACACACAAACACGCAAGCGCGCGTGCCAACATGCACACATGCGCACACGCGCAAACGCATACACACACTCACACACGTACACTGCCGCACACACACGCACACACACAAACACAACAGTGCACACATGCACACCCATTCACACACACACACACACACACACACACACACACACACACACACACACACACACACACACGTACACATACGGACACGCACACATATGCACACAAACACACACACACACACATACAAACACGCGCGCGCGCACACATTTGCACACAAATACACACACACACACGCGCGCGTGCACTCTCTCTCTCTCACACACACACAGAAACACACACACACACACGCACGATCGCAAACACGTACTCAGACGAATACCTTATGTCACCGTTACCACCACTTCCGCTACAAGAAGGGGCGTTGTCGAGTAATTCGTTAAAAAAAAGTCGTTTATTTCGACCACAAGGATCATAGTGGTTAGTAATAATACAAATCTTAAAACTTAAAACTATTTACCTAATTTTAAACCTATATATAAGACAGGCCCGATTACTTAGCACTTGCACCATATGACAATGGTTCAGGTACTGACCTCAAACCTATCAGAAAATGACCTCAGGATACCATTGGAACTGGCCCACACCCTGCGCGCCAGGGATGTGCATCGTTTACGCATGGTGGCGTAGAAACAATCAACACGCGCATCCGCGAATATACCCGGCGCATTAAAATAACGAGGTAGACCAAACAGCACCCTGAATGCATTACATAACACGCATTTAATCTGTAGCTTGTACCGCCAAAGATACGAAACGGCAACGTCGCGGCTGCATACAGCCAATCCGATCGTTTATCTTATCGTTTGCTGTGCTCTGATTGGCTCATTTAAATCGGATCAACATTTTCCGTAACCATCGCAAGGTGGATTTGTATATCGGATCAACTTCGGCCAACGCTAGCAAACAGTCTCGTGAGTGAAGATGTTGATCCGGTCGGAGCCACATTAGTTACCAGAGATGCATATTGGATCAACAAAAGGCGCCGGATCAACATGCGTTTTCGGATCAACAAAGTGCGCGAAGTCGCGTCTGATCAACATTTACCGACTTTTTTCTGGTAATGCTATATATCAACTTATATAGCATTACCAGAAAAAAGTTTATAAAAACTGGCGTACAATTATATATAGCTGACGTGACGTAAGAACTGATGTCCTGGAAGTCTGCAGTATGTCAACCAATATGTCCATGATCGTCCCAACCCTTAAGTCAGATATGATAAACCACCTTTCCTCGCAAAAAAACACCGATTCCTATCAAGAGTGATTCGCGAGGCTATTGAAATTAACAAAATATCGTAAATTTAATAAAGAAGTCGGATGAGTGCTACACTCTGCCTGATTGATATTCAATAGTTTTTAAATTAAAACCAAACACAAACATATTACAGCAAGGCTTCAAGATACTGTAAGCCGAAGGTTGGCGGGCCAACTAAAACATCGAAATAGTCAAACACCCCAGAAATGTATTGCCATACAATATACATTTTTTTTAATAGAGTTGTATTCTTTGCTTTGGTACACACAATTTATATATATTTCTACTAGTCCTAATTACAACATCGTTGGGTTTTTCAAATAAATTACTATTTTTGTGAACAAAGATACAGATTTCGTAAACGTATAATGCTGGAAGCGGCAATATTTTATGTTTGCGAAAAAGGGGAATACAAATATCTAATTGGTGTGCTCCGCATAAAAACCTTTCACATTTTTTCTGTCCACGAAAAGCTCAAATGAAATCAACAGAATTACCCCATATTATTAAATCATAACGTAGGATCGAAGAAAAAAATCCATGATAGGCAGAGAGTGCAGCCTGCATGTTAGCCACTCGTTTTAACCGATATAAACAAAGACAAATTTATCTAACTTTTTACATAGGTTATCAATATGTGTCTTCCAATTACAGAACTTGTCTATTGTTACACCTAAAAAGTTAGTATGGTCAACTTCTTCGATTATGTTTTTCCCATATTCAATTTTAAGTGGTTCTGTTTACTATTATATGTCTGAAATCATCTTAGTTTTTTCAATGTTAATTTGTAAATTATTATGTCTTAACCAATCTATTTATGTTTCCAAGGTCCTATTTATTTCATGTTCGTAGTCAAAAAATTTATTATTGTTTTCAATATGAATGGTAATGTCATCAGCATAAAGCACACATTTATGTGTAGATATGTTACAAAGATCGTTGATATAGATTATAAATAATAAAGGTCCTAGTATACTTCCTTGTGGCACTCCGCATTTATTTTCGCAATACTGTGATTTATAATTTTTTATGGCGTCCTGAGTAACTTGAAACCTCAACAAATTGTTTTCGTTGACTTAAATAATCTTGTATTAATTTTAATGCCTTGCCTATTACACCATATCTGCTAAGTTTGTGTAACAATAATTCGTGGTTAACAAAGTCAAATGCCTTGGACATATCAATGAAAATGGATGTTATAGGTATTTTGTGGTTTAGGCTAGTTGTTATTAGTTTTATTAAGTTGAAACATGTTAAAGTGGTTGACATTTTTTTGTAAACCCATATTGCTTTGGTTTTAATATTTCATGGTTGTTAAAGAAGTTATAGATTCTGGTATGTATGGCTTTTTTAAATACTTTTGATAAAATAGATATCAGTGTTATGGGCCTATAATTGTTTATGTCAGTTTTATCACCTTTCTTGTGTAGTGGTTTTACGACAAAAAATTTTAGTCTTGTTGGGAAAATGCCTTGAACAAAAGATAAATTGATAATGTAAGTTAGTGGGAAAGACAAATATTTGGAGCATTGTTTTAAGATTTTAGTACTAATATCATCATAACCTGTAGAATTTGTATTTTTTAAAGAGTTAATAATTTTTATAATGTCAGTGTTATGTATTGGACCTAGATACATAGAATTGGGATAAAATGTCAATTTAGATGTATAGTCGTTCTTGGTTGTTATTTTATTTGGTGTTTTAATGTAATTATTTAAATTTGTAAAGTAATTGTTAAATACATCCGCTATTTTATCTGGCTGATAATATTTATTGCCTTTAGAGGTTATTGTAGTAATGTCATTAATAACTGCCATATCATTATTAACGTTTTTTATTATTTGCCAAGCTGCCTTACTTTTGTTGTTAGAATTAAGTAGGTATATTATATTTTTTAAAACAAAATATGATATGGTTAATTATTATTAGAAAATTCCCGCAAGGCTTCCTGTGAGTTTCTTCCAGTGTAGGTGTTTCTTTTCCAAAATGACGGTAAAAAGTAAAAAAATAATGATTTATGAATAGTAGGTAGGAATGAGTTGCCTCGAACGGGTTAGGATCGTACTAATTTCCTGACAGAAAACCCATTACCTGATTCTAGCCATACCAGGGATACGAACCCCTCATATCCAGCAGTCCCGCTTACGACCGCCGGAGTTTCGATGTACTCAAACTTATAAGACTATTAACTCATGAAATTATCCCACACAACCACAGGAAGCAATAGTTATTAACATTACTTGTTTATTTTAAACTGTATGCGCGCATGCGGTCGCACGTACAATTTATATTGTGAATTTGTTACAATGTATGCAAACGTAAGCAGGAGCAATAGTATTAAAACTAGAAAGCTCATATATTACGAAAAATTTTTAGGCATATACGAAATATGATATTAACATGCGTTATAGATATAAAGGCATTACCTTTTTTATGGAAGAGGTGGCAAACGAGCATGCGGCTCACCTGATGTTAATTGACTACCGCAGCCCATGATCAACCGCAACACCAGGGGAATTGCAGGTGCTTTGCCGGCCCTTTAGGAAGGAGTAAGCTCTTTTCTGGAAGGTCCCCAGGTCGTATCGGTCCGGAAAAATCGCCGGTAGTAAACTATTCCACAGAGAGATTATACGCAGAAGAAAACTCCTTTTGAAACGTACAGTGGTGGACCGCCAAGCATTCATATGGTGTGGATGGTATCGGGACATTTGCCGCGTAGTGCGTTCACGAAATTTGGCGGCTGGGATTAATCCGAACAATTCCTCAGAGCACTTCCCCATGGTATATGCGAATGAAAATGCGAAGAGATGCAACATCTCTTCGCAGCGCCAGTGAATCGAGCCGATAGGAAAGCACTCGGTCGTCGACGATTTGAGCCGCTCTGCACTGGATGCGTCAAGTGGAAGGAGCTGGTACTGGGGAGCCCCAGCCCAGAGATGGAAACAGTATTCCATGTGCGACCGAACCTGCACCTTGTAAAGTTGCAGGCGTTGTGCCTGCAACTTTACAAGTTGCATACTGTCCCACTCTGCTGAGCACGCCAAGCTTTTTAGAGGCTTTCTCTTCCAAGTGACCGCGAAACTGCACGTCCCTCGATATGTCGATGCCGAGGATTCCGATACTAGCTGAGGCAACAAGGTGAGTACCTAGAAACTGAGGAGATACGATAAAGGGGTTCTTTTTAGCGGTTAACGTGCAAACTTGTGTCTTCTGGGGGTTAAACTGGACTAGATTTATTCGCCCCCAATCCGACATTCTGTTCAGCAAAGACTCGACTTCAGACACAAGTGTGTCCCGGTACTCGGAGACGTTTTCCCGAGAAATATTGGCTCGGCCGGTGTAAAGAGCATCACCAGTGCTGTCATACGCATAGCAATGAATGTTACGGGTTTACAACATATCATTGATATGCATAAGAAACAGCGTTGGCGACAGCACGCAGCCTTGTGGAACATACCAGTATTAGTTCAAAATAGGCTTACAATCGGAGCTTGCACCGTCTACAACGACTTTGATGCTCCGATCTGCAAGAAAGCTGGTGATCCAATCGCACAATTTCTCGGGAAGCCCATAGGAAGGGTGCTTCGAAAGAAGTGCCAACTCTGGAGCACACGTCCTCAGCACATTTGGGGGGATTCCGTCAGGCCCATTCGACTTGTGGATGTCCAGGGAGAGGATTGCTTTGCGAACCGAGCGCTGTGTGAACTGCACTTCCGGCATGGAGCACTCACACCGCGGGATGGTCGGCGGCGTACTCCCCCCGTCATCGAGAGTAGAGTTGGAAGCAAACCTGAAGGAATAACGGCACTTTGATTAATTGATATATTGATATATAGATAATAAATTAATATTATATCAAAAGATACTAGAAACATCTTTATGTCTCTTAATGAAGTCGTATAAGATACTTTAAGGGCAATTGATTGCTTACCCTGGTTATCCTTAAAAGATACAGCAAATAAATATGCTATTGCACTCTTCTCTGTAGGTCTTTCTAAGACCTACAATTATATAGTCAATTCTGTATGATTATATAGCAAGGATAATCTACACTACGTTGTTTTTATTAATGGAGTAAGGGTGATAAACGAGCCAACAGTTCATGAGATGCTTTGGCACATAAACATCTATACCTATTCTCGATTAAGATTCAAGATGCAGATGCTTTGTTACCCCTGAGAACTAAGATGGAATGCCTCGTTGCCAGTAAAAGGGTCTCTATACTAACAATAGATGCAATATGATACCACTTACTCTGGTATTTTCCTTAAAGTACAACAAAAAAGGTAAATAATTTATTTCATTCATTTAGGTATCAATTCTATTAATTTGTGTGATTTACTGCTAACTCCATTCAAACTGCTTGGTTTTTTTGTCTTCGAACGCCTCTTTTATATTCGAACTTTAAAATAAAATGGAAGCATCGTCGATAAATGAAACAATTCCGATGTTCCAGATGCTTTTTCAACATTTCTCTTTGCATTATTGAGAGAAGAATTGCATGCCGTGGCAACCTTTAATTAAGGGGACACTTAGATATAAACCTTCCGGTAATTTCTAGTATTTACATTATGTTCGTGTATGTCTTGTTGTTTGTCCTAAATAAATTAATAAAAAAAAGCACTGTCTCAATCGATTGTAGCAAACTTCGTAGCCCAATAAGACAGGAAAGTAGAAAACGGGTTTATTCTTACGTATTTCCTATTACTATGTTTTCCATTTTTTTTTCTAGAAATAGTATGTTGTTTTTTTATACTATTTCTTGAAAATATGTTCAACTTTGTTGACAGTTTTTTTTTTGTTTGTTCGTATAGTTTGTTTGATGTTGTACAACAGAATAAATTACGCTCAAATTTAAATAATTTCAATGTTATTATTAAAAATTTTAATGGTTAAAAAAAACTAATTCCACCTACTTATATCAAAGAAGCGGCATCCGGAAGAAATTTTCTCTAGTGGTAGCCTCGTACCGATAGGCGAAGTGTAGGGTGGACCCCAACTAGTCAGAGTGACGAACAGGTAAGACATGCAGGAAGTCAATGTATGCAGGTAGCTCAATATCGTGCTTTATGGCATTCCTTGGGGCCTATGTTCAGCAGTGGACTTGTGAAGGGCTGTAATAATGATGATGGTGATGATGATGATGTCCGATATAAGACGCGTTAGCCGTGTAGTGGCGACGTAATAGAATCCCATACTCCATACAATTCTTCTTTCCTAAACTGTACAAGCCAACTGACTAACAGCACTAACATAACAAAATCTAGGTGTTTTCGTGAGGCGACTGAGAGAAACTAAAATACGAGATGGTAGTAGCGTCTTGCTTGCAAGAACTCAATATTACATAAAATAAACTGTGGTTGTCCACAGGTCTGCTATATGTGGCCACTATAGCATATATCCCCAATGAGACATTATGGAGGCAGCCTACGTTCAGTAATTGGTTGGTGACAGGAATTAATGAATGAACCATAGTCGCCACTTACGACACCCACGGACTGAAATGTGCTGATGGCACACGTAAGCCATGTACAGGTAAGTTTTTTTATAGAATATTATATACTCGTATAGCTAGCTTGTGCTTGCTTCTAGTATTTTTAATTTTTGTTTTTGGAATATTATTGAACTATATTTAAGTCATGGCAAACCCTATTTAAAGTATTCTTTTGGGTCTAAGTGTTCTTCGATATTATTTTTAACTAGCACTTAACTGAAAACAAATTCATTAAAAATTAATCAGTTAATTGAATCAGACACATAGCTACAACGAGGATAATCTTAGTTATATCAAGAAATACTGAGGCAACCTTGTTTACAGCCTCGTTCCGTTCGATATTTAAACCGGGAAAAGCAAACCATAAACTTGTAATAGACATACATACATAAAGTACTCGAGGCATTTTGCTTTTGTTTGACTTCACTTATACATAATATAAAACATTATTTATGGATATTCTCTCGGAATTTATTACATTATCTTATACTCGTATTTCAGAGAAGAAAAAATTTCGAGTTAAGTGAGCATTCAATAAATAAGTCCCATTTTATACTTCTTCTTTTTCTTGAGCATGTATATGTCTAAAACGGCATGAGCCCCACCCATACGATGGGAGGTCAAAAAGTTTGCGGAATGACAGGGAAGGATAATGAAATGAAACATTAAAATATTTTTCCTTTTTAATGTATTCTCTATTAACCCTAATACATTTATTCAAGATCTGTCAAATAACTTATTAACACCGTCTATAAAAAAGATTAACCTAGGGCGTGAAAATAGGCCGAAATTGCCGACTTCACTTTATCATCGTGTAGTACTTGCCTTACTTTGATTTAGTAGGTCGATCCATAAGTCAATTACAGTGTATTACCCAGAGATGTTTCATAGAGGATTTTGTCGTAGTTGCCACGTTTGACAGACGCAGTTTTTTCTAAATATTTTGAGTTATTATTGAGAATATGCTGCTGTCCATCTCCTGCTTTAGTTTCGCTTTGTCGCCTCTAACGACACCCTCAAGGCGATATAGGATAGTTTATATTCTAACACAGCCACAACACGGTTCTTCAGAAGTTTAGAGAACATCTATACATATAATAAAAATGTAAATTGCAGATGTCCGTACATGTTATATTAATTTTTGTTACAAAATTGATTAAGAGGATGGATTAATAAGTAACTGAATACATTTCTATCTTTTTAGAATTGTCTGTCTGTCTGTCTGTTGTCTGTCTGTTTTTTGTTAACGTATCACGTATAAAGTACTTATTTATATCAAAAGTATCAGCGTGAAATTATAAAGGTATCTTTGTGTTTAATTTCGTCTTTGTTTCATTGAAATCGATTATTTCTATCAAAAGTTATTATCAATATTCTAAAGTACGGGTACGAATTATAACTACGAATTTGTTCAATGCCGGCGTTGAGTTATAAAGTGCATGTTAATCTTATATTATAAATCATAATTAAATTATGTAAAATAATTTTCCATAACGATATAATAATATCCAAAACGCAGTAAACAAAAATAAGAAAGAATATCTTAATAAATATAAACAATAAATATAATTAACCTAAATTACCAATTTTGTAAATTACCTTATCTAAAGTACAATAGTTAACCAATATCATCAATAGAGGGTGTTGCTGTAATACATAAAGGCAGGTTTTGTTTTTCTTTCCTGTAGATGTGTCTTCATAACAAACTAATTTATTTATAATTTTTTGAATAAGAAGTATTGCTTAAAATGTATTTTTTTACCGCTGAGTAGCCAAAATAAATGTTTGAAAGATATATTAATAATGAGGGTATCCACGACTTTTTATACCGCCAGGATGGCGCCACTTAAAATGAGTTGTAATATTTGACAGATGTCATAGTCGGTAAGTTAATTTGTTCATAAATTGCAAGGGCTAATGTTTCTTTATGTACCGTTAGTTATATTTTATATTAATTAGATTAAAAATAAATAAACTAAACCACAGATATTCATTAAAATAGAAAAATCAAATAAGTTGTTAACAATGTGTAAACAATTAAAGAAAAAACCACATAGGCATTGTTAAAATAAAAACAACACGAAAAAACTTCACTTCAATGTCAACTAGCGACATCTGGTGAGCGTAAGATTATTTGCCGTCATTACGTTGGTTTCGGCTAGCATTGAAATCTCTTCTTTGCCTATGCTACTGTAGGAGTGATTTGTACAGTAGGTACTGATTTAAAAGTTCTGATATGTTTTGTATAATGTATCGATCCTGTCGAATTTTTTCTTTTCTTTTTAGAATTGATGTTAACAGCGCCATCTCTCATTAAATGTATTCCTATAATAAAGATGTAATTACCTGTATCTTTACATTGTATGTTATATTTGTGACAAAAATCATTAAGAGGACTTAAAATAAGTAAATAAGAACATTTTTATAATTTTTACAATTGCCTATGGAGGCAATTCTAAACATGTAATAAGATGGTTATACTGTCATGTAATTAATTATTAATCGTGTAGTGACGGAATATTCACTCCATATCGTCCAACGAGTGTCGTAAAAAGCGACAAAAGGAAACTGAAACTGGGCAACATCGTGTTCTCAATTACAACTTTTAATTACAAAGAAATGCGATAGTCTGCGCGGCCGACAAGCGTGTCAATTATGCCAGAATCCGCCCTATGAGTTCATCAATGGGGGAGGCTTATGTTCAACTGTGGGTTTTTGTAAGTTGTAATGATGCTATGAGATGTTTCTGGGATCACTCCAAGTCACCTCATGTTAATTATTCATTTTAATGCCTCAAAACACGATTTTAAGCCACCTATATCCATCGACTTCCTGCATGTCTTACCAGGTCGTCACTTCATCAAGCAAGGGGCCGCCCTACACTTCGCTTACCGATTTCTTCCCCATCGATTAGCAGTTCTTTGAGCTATATGGTCGGTCCATTTCTACTTTAGCTTACTAATCTATTTAATGTCGTTATTAAATTTTACCATTATAGATATAATGTTACTTATTTAAACAAGGAAATCATAAACTCGATAGGCGTAGCTGCAGTCGAGTAATATAAATAAACTTATATTTACGCAGTAAAACATCAGAAGTGATTTTTTTATAGGATTAGGGTGACAAACGATCACACAGTGCAGTGATGGTAATTGGATATTGTGGCTCAAAGATATCCAAATTTATTCTCGATTAAGAATCAAAACGCAGATACGTTGTCACCCCTGAGGACTAAGATGGAATGCCTCGTTTCCAGTAAAAAAAGTGTTTAGGGGAATTTAACACATTGCTCATTCTACCGAAGCATTACAAATTTCAACGTTTGCTGACCACGCTTGTTATATTCAAAACATAACTTTTATACATACAATTATACATAGGAATAATTCTTCAGCAGTATTCTTGGATACCTGGGATATGACTCATTTGTTCATTTTTTCTGAAATTTAAAACGAGAGCCCTTCTCCTGTTTAATGAAATCCCCCTTTACTTATTATAATTTAGGTTTACTGCTAACTCAGTATAGAAAACTGGAGATAGAAGTTAGGATTTAAATAATTAAAGAACGCTTATGAGACTATTTCGTTGTACATTGTTTTGATTAAAATGGGAGACTAACAAGCACACAGTCCACCTGAAGGTTAGCAAATGCAGTGATTGATAGACTCCTATTTATGTTCCTAATTAGGAACAAAAGCAGATGTGCAGACTATAAAGCAGGCAACATTATGCTACTAGTTAATTGTATTTTATGAGTGCATGCCTTTCGCCTTCATTTTTTTGTAACTTCGATCGTTATATAACAACATTGTGGCTCTTCAATTGTGGTATAGTCACACTGTAGCTATATTATGTACGCAGCATGAATATGTCGTTTTGATTGAAAAAAGGCCAAGCTCTTACAAAATACCAGAGCAAAAAAGCAGCTTAATCCTGCTATGTTACGTAAGGTATATAGGGAGAAATGGCAACACTTGTAACTGAAAACAAGGCGATCCATTTTAGTCCTTAGGGGTGAAAACAAATCTGGGTTTGATGCGATTAATCAAGACTAAATGTAAATAACTATATGCCACAGCATCCACTAAGCATCAGATGGACTATATGCAAATTTTCCGTCGTTATTCTACTTATAATAGTGGGAAAGCAATGAGTCGTAATATGCTGGGGGCCGCGGATTCGTCTCCTTCACGGATCAAGTATTTGTATGACCTAAAAATAATTAATCCGGATCTGGGTGTTTATTCTTATGCAATTTATGTATGTAAACTGCCTTCACGATACATAAGAAATTCTAGTGTATCGTGAAGGCAGTTTGCACACATAAAAGATGCGTTGTCACCCCTGAGAGCTAATATCGAATGCCTCGTCTACAGTAAAAAGGGTATCCGGTTATCTACACCGACCATATGAAACGCAGCAGCTGTTGCTGATATTTTACGTTGGTACTCTGTATGAATGTGGTCCTACTCTGTTCGAGTCGAACCATTCGTGATATAACCATAATACTGCTGCAGCATCGCTCTACCACGTATAAAATGTTGATCCTACTCTCGTACCAATTCATCAGTAATTCAGTCAGTTAAAACGACATAATTATCTTTGCACATATAATTCGTTAAATGGTTTTAATAGTAAATCAATCCGACAGACATTTTGTCACAATGACAAATACAATGAACACGTCTCTTAACGCTACTCCCTGCGCGTCCGACTTAAATCCGGAATACAGGTCCGTGTTTCATTGGTGACGTTGTAACTGTATTCCCTAATAAATTAACGGATGTTGGAGTAATTTGCTTGAGTAACTTGGTCGTTTTCTTTAATTTTGTGCTTGATTTACTTTTTATCCGGTGTGCCTTTTGGGTGAAATTTATGTTCAGAGAAATTATTTTCTTTTGTATCAGTAAAAACAATTCCGATTTGTAGTTTTTTAATTCAATAATTGTGACTCCAAATTTGGGCAAGGTAATTTCTTTTTTCGTGTAAGAATATCTAAATTATATATAAAATATATAACAGTTGTTCCTTTTTTTTATAAAAATATAATGTTAAGTATATTTAACAGTACGAAAAACATTATTTTATAGCTAGATAAATTGAAATAGTAGTATTATTTAACATAATATGAAATAGTTATTAGATTTTTATAAATGCTCTTTTAAAAATCGATTGAAGTCATTTGAAAGTGTTAGTTGTACCACATTTAAACACCGTATTGTGGCTGCTTCACGAAAAGGTCGGCACGATCAAAGAAAAACCACGCTCTTACTGAATACAATTGTAAAATAGCAGCAAAATCTGCTGTGTTTGATGTGGTAATTGACGAGAACCGGAGACCTACTTTACAGATAAAAGGAATTCAATTTTAATCGCCAGAGGTGACAATAGGTAACTATAGTCCATTATCCTTTAACATTTAGGTGGGCTATGGATTCATTTATCACCTTTCATCATCATCGTCGTTACAGCCCTTCACAATTCCACTGCTGAATATAGGATTCTCTCAAGGAACGCCACAAATCACAGTCCTGAGCTACCTGCATAAATTAGCTTCCTCATGTCTTACGAAGTCGTCACTGCATCTAGTGGGGGATGCTTAAACTTCACCTACCAGCACGAGGCTGCCACTCGAGGATTTTTCTTCTCCATCGGTTTTCGGTTTCTCAAGCTATATGGCTGCTCCATTGCCACTCCAGCTTACTAATCCGTTAGGTTATGTCGGTTACTCTGGTTCCACTGCTGGCCATATAAGGAAGCTTAAAGTTGCTCAGCTAACTCAGAAGAGGGCTATGCTCGGAGCTTCTCACAGTGATAGACTTATCACACTTACTCCTATATATCTCTCCATCTCTCCGTCTGTTAGAAGTATTTATACTATTAAAAAGGGATATCAGGTATATCGCCAAGTACTTTCATAATATTTGTATTCTTCAATTCTAACAAGCTGTGCAAGTGTTTGCATAGCAAACTGAAAAATACTTAAAGTACATCTCGAATGCCGAGAGCACTCGAGATCGAGCCGATGCTCCAGTTGTATCAATGAGACGCTACTCAGATATGTGTGAAAATAGGTTTAATTAATAACTTTATAATCAATATTGATATGTGTTTGTGCGATGTGTTTGATATAATAATAACTACAGCTATTTTTAAGAATTATATAAAATGTATTTTATGTTATATAACTAAAACTGAATATTTAAATATATCATACACTCCTATTTCCTGCGGTATCGTACTAAGAACGTTGGCTGCATTTCCTAGTTGAATGGCTACACTTGGCGTTTGAGAGAGAAAAGATCCAGCTAACGAACTACGACTAGCAGCGAAGACTAGTCGCAGATACAGTCCCTTAGGAACTTCACCGCACGTGGAACCCACGGACCGATAGTCTGTACAGCAAATGGCACAAATTCTCTCAGAAACTCATATTTCTCATAGAATTCAATATTTTTTTATGAATTCCTGCACAAAAATATACTTCTTAATGTAATAATTAAAAGTCTAAGGATTTTTTTAAACATTTTACAATTTACCGTTGGTATTTCAGAGAATAAAATTGAGATAATAGAAATGAACTGTTAACCAATACTAATGCATTCGCATATTTATTTATGACAGCTGATTCATGGCATGTATTACTCTTTTTTGGTCATTAATGAAAAGGATTATAATTTTCACAACAAGAACCTTAATAAATTAAGTCTTCCGAAAAAATAAAATTTTCAAATGAAAATTCAATAATTGGCTATTTTATGGTCAAGTTTTAGGAAGTAAATTTATTTCTTTATATTTTTTTTTTTCAAATCAAATCAAATCAAATTCATTTATTTGCATAATACAGGTATAAAAGTTGTTACAAAAAAAATTGAAATATGTACACTGTATTATTACCGTGCGAATACACTATAATATAGACTATGCATTACTGATTCAATAATAGGTCTTTTGAAATAAAATTAAGAATAAGAAGAAAAAAAATAAGAAAAATATTGTCAATAGTTGAGTTGAGTCTATAGTGCTCATTGTTGATATACTAAATACCTTGATGTTATATAAACTCAAAATTAAGTATTTTTGATATTACGTACAATCAAATTTAAAATGTTGTCATACAAAGTTAAAAGTTAAAATTATATTTTAATATACTAATCTTATCAAAATATTAAATTATTACAATATGTCACATATATTACGTAAATTTATAAATTATTATTATTCAATTATAATTAAATTCAAATTATTATTTTTAAGTTACAATTAAATTAAAACTATTGCTATTAAATTATAATTATTTTATCCTCTAGGTACTCTTTGACATTATAATAACATTTACTAATCAGAAATTTGTGTAATATCGTCTTAAATCGTGAGATAGGCAACTTTCTGACATCGTCTGGCAGTTTGTTGTAAATCAGTGATGCCATAGAAAGAATACTTTTATTGAGTAGTGCTGTATCACCATACGGTATTTCTACAGAAACTCTTTTTGTCGCGTAGTTGTCTATAGTAGCTTTTAAAAGAAGTCTTGTAAAAGTTTGGATTTCATTTCACAAATAGATTTATTTCGTAGATGTATATCAAAGGCAATGCCAGAATTTTTAAGATTTTTAACGGTATGGTTGACAGATGGAACATTGCTCTGATGCATTTATTTTGAGTTTTGAATGCAGATTCTTTTTTTACCGAGTTGCCCCAAAATATTATAACTACCATATCTTAGGATAGGTGTAACAAGTCTAATTTTTATCTGATGTCCGATTTGAATATTGATTCTGCTATGCCACTTAACGGTTATATCTGTATAATAAATAATTCGACCAATTATTTATTATACAGAATGAATAATTGGTCGAATTATTATTATTATAAGAAAATTATTTAATATTTGTACACAAACACGGTTTTATTTATTCAATGTACGCTATAAATTAATTTTCACTTGGTTTCATTCTCAAAATAGAAGGTTACCATCGATTGTACTCGGATGCCAATGTAAACCTCACTTGGGATTGGAATTCATGTCCGGCCACACACTAGCCAGGTGCTTTGATCGCCAAAAAATATATTAGATCTCTCTGGGATCCGTACAAGTGTCAACCAGTTCAGCTCCTTTCTTATCTTACAATTATATCAAAGTTAGAGGTCTGATCTACAAGAAAGCTTTTTTTTATAAAACTGAGGAAACAAACTGATTTAAATAAAGATTTTAATAGTACGTAAACTATTTAAATCTTTGGATTTAAATTGTACCTGTTGCTATGTAGCTTCTGCACTCCATGAACACCTGCAGTGAACCTTAAGCAAAGCAGGCTACACATGCGTTGTTACATATGTGGAATAATATGAAATACTTTACAGCCTGCAAATTATATTATCTCTATATACCCTATGAGTATGAGTGGTAGCTCAGATGGTTAGCGCTCGCTGTAAATTTCTCAGAACGCATGCAATCCGGATTCGAACCCTGCCGGCAACAATGAAATTGTTAATTACAATTTTAAGTTCTGATTTATTGCATGCTTGAGGATAAAGTAATATGTCATGAGGAAACCTGCACGTTTGAGAATTAAGAAAAAAAATTAAGAAGATATATGAAGTTCGCCAACACGCATTTGGGTAGTGCGGCGGACACTTCCTTGCTCAAAACACACTCAGAAATGAGAAGAGGGCTGCGCCATGCAGTGGAACCTATATAAGCTGTAACTTTTTTAAATTTTACATACCCTGCAGTCTATATAATTGTAGCTGTTTGACGGCAGAAATAAGATAGAGTGTGGTACCAACACAAACGGATCTCGGTGCTGGTGGCTTGCAGGTAAAGCTCGTTGGTGAAACTTTGTAAAACCGCGGCTTTGTATGTCAGGGAGCCAAGCTCGCGACTCACCAACGTTGTATGAAATTTGACTAAAGCTGTTTGGATTGCTCGCGCTACAGGGTCAACAAGCTGCGAGTAAAGTCGTAAAGGAACCTTAAGAGTAAGGGCAGCGACAGTGATAAATAATAGATCTAGATGTGTTAATGAGCTTAATATATTTAATCTTGATATATTTGTAAAACCGTAGTTCCATAATTGTTAACACAGCGAAAGCCGTCTTTTTTAAACACGAATCGTTAAAGTCAAGAGAACGGTAAGTGTGTCACTTTTCTACTCCTACTACTCAACCGTAATGGATTCGAGCCTTGTTTAGTGGTTCTGCATGAACTGAAATGAAAAAGAGAAAACTTTATCTGTTGACGTATGCTTTAAAAAATGAATATTGATGCAATTTCATCTACACAATATACTAACTTCTTACTAGTTTCTCCCAGTGTAGGTGTTTTTTCCAAATTAACGGTAAAATATAAGAACATAATGATTTATGAGTGGTAGGTATGAATGGGTTACCTCAACCGGATTAGGACCGCGCTAATTTCATGACAGAAAACCCATTACCTGATTCTTGCCAGACGCAGGATTCGAACCCCTCATAATCAGCAGTCCCGCTTATGATCGCTGGAGCTACGAGGTTTGCAAACTTATAAGGCTATTAACTCATGAAATTATCCCACACAACCACAGGAAGCGATAGTTATGGACATAACTTGTTTATTTTAAATTGTATGCACGCATGCGGTTGCATGTACAATTTATATTATGAATTTGTTACAATGTTTGCGAACACAAGTAGGAGCAATAATATTAAAACTGCAGAGTTCATAATTAATGAAAACTTTTACGGCAATTACGAAATATGATATTAACATGGGTTAAAGATATAAAGATGCAGTCTGAACGAATAACGGCACATAGTTTAATTGATACATAGATAAAAAATTATATTATATCAAAAGATATTACAGAAATCTTAATGTTTGTTAATGAAGTCTTTCAAGATAGTTTAAGGGTAATTGATTGCTTACCCTGGCTTACCTTGAAAGATAAATCAAATCAATATGCTATTGCACTCTAATCTGTAGGTCTTTCTAAGACCTACAATTCTAAATTCAATTCAGTATTATTATCTAGCTAGGATAGTCTACACTTCGTTGTTTTCTTTACCTTTTAAACGGCAAGCGTCCCAATTTGGGACCAAAGCTGGCCCAATTTGAACGCTTCGATATTCCGTCAAAATTCAAGAGGTCAAATGTGACCGCACTCACCCACAGCAATTTAACCCATCAACACGTATGTTTAGAGACTACTTTTCTATAAAAATGTTTGGTACTGTAGAATCAATATGAAATTTTCTATCCACTAGTGGAATAGAAAGTCAGTTAGTTTATGGATATTTGTTTATAATCTACGTTCATTTCGTACGCCACTTTCGTGTGAATGTTATTGTGTTGATTTTTTTTTTTTAGTTTTAATACATAGTGTTTTAGTATAGTGCTTTATTATAAAATTGTAATGAATGTTTTTTTCCTGAATATAATTTATCTTTTTACGCAAATAAATTCGAGTAATATATAGAGAAATAATTGTGATTTTCACGCTGCCGACATCTGTTTGGAATGCATTTTTTTGTTATCAAAATACAAAAAAAAATGTTTTTGTGATAACGTAAAATTAGACTTTTGTTTAGACCACAGGATAGAGAAATTTGTTTAGGTTTTATAATTCCAAACTTTTTTTAAAAAAAAAGGGTCTCTAAATATTCAGTTAATAGGTGGGTAAGTTTTAATTGTTTAAATGCTGTGGGTGGGTGCTGTCACATGAAACCGCTCGGGATATGCCGGACGCATGTGACTGCATGGGATTTTAATGGGGATTGAGGGTTAATGGAGTAAGGGTTATACGAGCCTGCAGTTTACGAGATGCTGAGACACATAAACGTCTGTACCTATTCTCGATTAAGAATCATAATACAGATGCGTTGTCACCACTGAAGACTAAGATGGAATGCCTCGTTTTTAGTAAAAAGCATCATTTACGCTAGTATTTTTCTTACAGTATAACAAAAAACGTACAGTATTTATTTCTTTCATTTAGGTATCAATTTCATTACTTTGTGCGACTTACTGCTAACTTCATTCAAACTGCTTTGGTTGGGTCCTCGGACGCCTCGTTTATATTGCAACTTTAAAATAAAATGGAAGCATCGTCGAGGAATATAACACTCCCGATGTTTCAGATGCTTTTTCAACATTTCCAGTTGCATTATTTAGAGATGCGCCGACTCAATCGATTGTAGCAAACTATGTAGCCCAATAAGACAGGAGAGTAGAAAACGGGTTTATTGGTACGTATTTCCTACTTCATGTTTTCCATTTTATTTTTCTTGAAATAGAATTTAGTTCTTTGACTATTTCTTTGAAATATTTTAGATTTTGTAATAGTTTATTTTTCCTTCGTATAGTTTGTTTGATTGTACAACAGAATAACTTACGTTCGAATTCAAGTGATTTAAATGTTATTATTAAAATTGTTTATATGTAAACAAAAACTAATTCCACCTACGTATTTCGAAGAACCGGCATCGTGAAGAAACATTCTCGAGTGGTAGCCTTGTACCGATAGGCGAAGTGTAGGGCAGCCCCCTATTAGATAGAGTGATGACCAGGTAAGACATGCAGGAATTCGATGGATGCAGGTGGCTCAGGATCGTGCTTTTTGACATTCCTTGGGGGAGGCCTATGTTCAGCAGTTGACTTATGTAGGGCTGTAATAATTATGATGATGATAATGATGATAATTTCAGATATAAGACTCGTTAGCCGTGTAGTGGCAGCGTAATAGAATGCCATACCCGTTCCATATCTTCCTTCCTTAACTGTACAAGCCAACTGACTAGCAGCATTAACATGACAACACTGAGAGAAACTTAAATACAATATGGTAGTATCGTCTTACTTGTAAGAATTCAATATTACAAGAAATAAACTGTGGATAAACTGTAAACACTTCTGCTAAACGAACAATGAGACATATTATAGAGGCAGCCTATGTTCAGTAATGGGCTGGTGATGGGATTTAATGAATTAATGATTCATAGTCGCCATTTACGATACCCACGGTCCAAAATGCGGTTATAGCTCACGTAAGGCGTACCCCGATAGCTCAAAATGTCTACAGGTTAGTCGTTTTTTGATAGAATAAGGGTGAAAGACAAGCACACAGTACACCTCATGGTCAATCAATGCTATGGCTCATAGACATCAGTCTACAACTATCCTCGATTAGGAATCAAAATGTAGATGCGTTGTCACCACTGAGGACTATGACGGAGTGCTTCGTTTTCATTCAAAACGGTCTCCAGTTTTCAAGTGACACTCAATATGAATTACATGTAATCCATATTGAATAAAAATATGTTTTTTTCTATTCTATTCATCATCATCATCATTACAGCCCTTCACAAGTCCATTGCTGAACATAGGCCTCCCCAAAGGAATGCCACATAGCACGGTCCTGAGCCACCTGCATCCATCAACTTCCTGCATGTCTTACCAGGTAGTCACTCCATCTAGTGAAGGTCGCCCTATACTTCGCCTACAACAAAAACATTATTTCCCATCGGTTGTCGGTTCTTCGAACTATATGGCCGGCCCATTGCCACCTTAGCTTACTAATCCGTTGGGCTATGTAGGTCACTCTTCTAATCATGTGGTGTATAATTTATCCTGTATTTAACTAAATAAGTTTTTCGTATTTATATTATTAATATTACAATTTGAAATTTCCAGTATGCTCTAGTGTACAAGTTTTATAATGTTAATTAACATTAAAAACTGATTTTAACGCTTATGAACTTCCCAAATGTCTTGCACAGCTGCCGCACAAACAACATAGTGCTTTTATAACAGTAAATATATTATTTTAATGCTTGACCAATTAGCTAAATTGCATATAATCTTAATACATAAAATGTCATTTCATTTTTTAGCCATTAAGTATGTATGCAATGCAACACTTACATATAGTATAAAAGCGATCACCTCATTCATAGGGTTTATTATGAATAATATACACTTTAGTAGTATGTACCTTTATTAAACACTTTTTGCTTAATATAAATTTTAATTAATTGGTTGATTTTTGGAGTCAATTAACTGGTATAACTAGCTAGTGCTTGTTTCTAGTATTTATATTGTATGGTTTTGAAACACTATTGAAAGATATTTAAGTCATTGTTAGTTATGTTTTTGGCTCTTCTATATTATTCTTAACTAGCACTAAACTGAAAACAAATTCATTTAAAATTAATCAGTTAATTGAATCAGTCTCATAGCTGCAATGAGCGAGGATAATCTTATATCACAAAATACCGAGGCATCCTTGTTTACAGCCTCGTTCCGTTCGATAATATTTAATCCGGGAAAAGCAAGCCATAAACTTGTAATAGACATACTTACATAAAGTATTTGAGGATTTTTGCTTTTGTTTGGCTTCACTTATACATAATATTAAATATTATTTATGGATATTTACTCGGAATTTATTTCATTCTCTTATATTTCGTATTTCAGTGTAGAAAAAATTCGAGTTAAGCATTCAATGAATAAGCCCGTTTTTATACTTCTTCTTCATGATGATGTAAATAACGACATGAGCCCCACCGTAAGTACTTAATTTACTTTGACTCAGTAGGGAACAATCCATCCATCAATTACAGCTTATATATACCTAATGATGGTTCATAGGGGATTTCGTCATAGTTGCCACGCTTGACAGACACAGTTTTGTTTTTATTTTGAGTTGTTATTAGAAATATGCTGCTGACATCTCCTGCTTCACTTTCGCTTTGTCGCCTCTTCGGACAACCACGGGACGATATGAGATCTATGTATGAGTGTATCTCTAACACCGCCATAACACGGTTCTTTAGAATTCAGAGAACATTCTAACTAATATGCATTCAATAAAAGAACCCTTTTTTATAATTTTTATCAGCCTGTAGAAATCTACTCTCGAAACCCTCTCGCAGTAGCGAGGACCTGCTTTAATTTCATTTTTCTCATCCAGCTTTGATGGTCCTGTCCGTGACTGGCCTTAGTACTAAATCTGGTATAAATGCAATTGTATATCAGAAACTTTTTTATTCAACATGGATTACAAGTAATACTTATTAAACGTCATTTTTTTCATTACCACTATAGGTAATCATAATATATGTTAGATCGAACAAACTTGTTCCATTTAGGAACCGAACTCACACTCTATTGTGCTGATCAAACGTTAAACCACTAGTCCCCAACAGTACGCCCCATAAGTGGGACACTAACAGTAGTTATCACGCTTGGCAGGCGGGTTGGCAACCGCTGTTTATTAAGATATTACGAGGAGGACGCTGCTGCCCATTTCCTGATTTGTTTTCCTCTGTTTCCTGTTATGGGATACTGGATTTTCTTACACGGCCAGTACACAATAAACATTTATATTAAACAGCTTATACCACGTTTGTATTAAGACGGCTGGTTGTTTACTTAACCTAGGCGATTAAACTTCGAATTGTATTATTTGATAAACATAAAACATAAAAATTAAATTTCATCGTACATTGTGTAGGGTTCGGACCCGAACGATAAAAGCTAAGTTAACATCTGCCAAGAGATAGCGATTACTGGATGTTAGCTGTCCCTTCATACACGTAATTAGAAAGAGTTTCCTTTGTTTCATTCTAACTTCCATGTTATATTTATACTGTTGTGTTTTATACTTTTATCCAGTATCTTATCTCAAACCATACGTTTTTATCTTATTGATAACTTGTATCATTATTATATTTATAATTATTTCTATTAGTTCTTTTCATCAGGAATGGTTTAGCATGGTACATTTTGTAGTGTTATTATTATAAATATTATAATAAAGTTTGACTTCTTAATTTAATAAAGGTACATATACAGTTACTATATACATAACATACAAAACAAATTCATAAAAAAAATTATCCTCTATGCTACTAAACCAATTATAGACGTACACAACATTTACGTATAGCTGCAGTATGTCTTTACCACGTGTTATAGCCATATTGCAGCGGTTCTGTGCCCATTGTCAAATGACAATATTCAAAATCGCCCGTTACAATAAAAGCATCGGACATACATGATAATTAGTTGTCAATTTTACTATATTTGTTGCAATTACTTTATAATACGAACTACCTGCATGCCAAAATGTATATTAAAAGTATTCTATTCGATTAATAACATTAATCGCCGCCATCTTCTCCAAACATCATGTGCTGTCGAAAATGATTAGGGATGGCAACCGATTGTAATCGATCTTTTGATTTTTTTATGAACTGTGTCATGTTTTTTTTAATCAGAATCATATTTTGAATTTATTTCGAATAAAGTTCATATAGAAATTACAATAAAAATAGTCAATCACCATTCCTTTATTGTTCTTCCCTAAAATTATATTTAAAACACCTACTATAACTAATGAATTAGGTCATACTCTTCTATCTTTTAAATATGTAATTAGAATAATGCTGAAGTGGACAAAACCTAATTAATTGATAGAATCAGGCGTTACTTTGCGGAAATCAATTATAATAAAACTTTTAACAGTTACTTTGCAACCATCAGCTGAATTAACCAAAATGATGTGTCTCACCTAGTTTGAAGAGCACCTCCCGCACTCCCCCAATTGCACGCACCAATTCCGTCACCACTAATCCCAGTTCCACTACTACCAACACCACTACCCCCAACATCACCATTTTAGGAAAGACACACCCTATACGATGGTTATCGGTACTTTGAGTTATATGGCTGGCTCATTGCTAATTCAGCTTACTTATCCATATCATGTCATTATTAAATGTTAAAGTTAATCATATCGATAGAAGAAGAAGTCTCTGTAGCGGAATATTATAAAAAAAAATATATTTACACACTAAAAATTCAGGAGTGAATTATTTTAGGGACATGAAACAAATTGCGTCCCCTACCGGAGCATTACAACGTCTGCTGGTCACGCTTGTGATATTCAATACATAATTTTTATTCATACAATTATATATAGAAATAATCCTTCAACAATATTCTTGCTGATACATAGAATAAAACTCATTTGCTCCTGTACTCTGAAATTAAAAACGAGAGCTCTTCTCCTAATTTAATGAAATTCCACTTTACCTATTATAATTTAGGTTTATTGCTAGCTCAGAATAGAAAAGGGGGATAGATGTAAGGATGTAAGTAATTAAACAACACTTATGAGACTACTACCATACTTTATATTGTTATTATGTATATTTTGTTCTTGGATGGGTGTTCATTAAAGCGGTAAAAACAAAATATTCGTAGTATTTCATTAGTGATATTTTTCCTGTACTCTCAAAGGTCCCATAGAATCAAGTTGTATATAACTGTAAGTATAATTATTTAATTTTTATAATTTTCATCATCGTCATTGCTATTAAAACCCTTGTTTTTATTATGGTACATGGTTTTGATTAAAAAAGGTCTCCAACAAGCACAGTATTCACATGAAGTTGAGTGAATGCAGTGCTCGATAGACTCATATTTATATTCTTAATTAAGAACAAAAGCAGATGTGTAGACTATGCAGCAGGCAGTATACACGAATATTTCGCTCTGATCGGAAAAAGGCCAGGCTCTCACTGAATATAAAAGTAAAAAAGCAGCTTAATACTGCTGTGTTACGCAAGGTATGTGGAGAGAAAACGCGAGAATATTTACTGGAAACGAGGCGTTCGATTTTAGGGGTGAAAACTAATCTACAATCGAATACCTCGTCAACAGTAAATAGGGTATCCGGTTATCTACACTCACCATACGAAACATAGCAGAATTTGCTGTTATCTTCCGCTGGTAGTCTGCTATAGCGTGGCCCTACTCCAACCACGCTATAACAGATAGAACAGATACTCCGTGGAACCATAACATAGCTGGAGCATCGCTCTACCACGTATAAAATGTTGCTCCTACTTGCCTACCAACGCATCAATAATTCAGTCAGTTAAAACGACATAATTATCTTTGCACATACAATTCGTTAAATAGTTTTAATAGTAAATCAATCCGACAGACATTTTGTGACGATGACAAACACAATGAACCCGTCTCTTAACGCTACTCGTTGCGCGTCCGACTCAAATCCGGGATACAGGCCCAAGTTTCATTGGTGACGTTGTAACTGTATTCACTATGTAATAAATTAATATTTAGAACGGCCATCCGGATGTAGGAGTAATTTATTTAAGTAATTTGGTCGTTTTCTTAAATTTTATTGTTGATTTACTTTTTAACCGCCGCGCCTTTTAGTTTAATTTATTCTCGAAGAAATTATTTTCTTTTGTATGAGTAACATCAATTCCGATTTGTATTTTTTATTCAGTAACTATGGCTCTTAATTTGGACAAGGTAATTTCTTTTTCGAGCAAGAATATCTATATTATATCTAATATAATATATCACAGGTATTCCTTTTTTTAACATAAATGTAATGTTATATTGAACAGTACGAAAAACAATATTATATAGCCAGATAAATTGCAATAGTAGCGTAATTTAACTTAATATGAAATAAGTATTAGATGTTTTTAAATGATATTTTAAAAACTGATTGAATATGGTCGAAGATGCTGGTGGTACCACATTTGAAAAGGTGGGCTCGACCAAAGCAGCTTGCTGGTCACTTGGAAGAGAAGGCCAGATTGGACTACAAAAAAGCGTGCTCACCAGAGCGGGACAATATTTCATGCTGCCACAACTCCTGCATCTTTACCTGTTGCATCTCTTGTGTATTTCACTTAACATGGAGAGTATTCTGAGTAATTTTGCGGACTAATCCCAGCCGCACAATTTTACCATCGCGACAAAACTCACGATACCATCTATACCATCTGGATTACTGGCGATCCACAACTGTGCGAATTAAGAGTCACGATTCAGTGGAATGTCAGTGTGAAACTAAACAACTGCTGTTTTTTGACAGAACCAGAGACCTTTTTTCAGATAACAAGGCATTCCATTTTAATCTTCAGAGGTGACAGCGCATCTGCATTTTGACTATAGGTAACTAAAGCCCCATTATTCTTTTACATTTAGATATCCTATGTGTTCATTGATCACCCTTTATTACCATCAACATTACAGCCCTTTACAAGTCCACTGCTGAACATAGGCTTCCCTCAAGGAACGCCACAATACACGGCCCTGAACTACCTTCATCAATTGGCTTCGTGCATGTCTTAGCAGGTCGTCACTGCATCTAGTGGGAAGACGCCTTACACTTCTCCTGCCAGTACGAGGCTGCCAATAAAGAACGTTTCTTCCGAGTGCTGGTTCTTCAATATAAGTAGGTGGAATTATTTTTTTTACTTATAAACAATTTTAATAATAACGTTGAAATCACTTAAATTCGAACGCAAGTTATTCAGTAGTAAAACCAAACAAACTATACGTTCGAAAAAAAAACTACTAACAAAAACTTAAATATTTCAAAGAAATAGTCATAGAACAACATTATATTCGAAAAAATAAAATGGAAAACATAGAATTAGGAAATACGTAACAATAAACCCGTTTTCTACTCTCCTGTATTATGGGGCTACATAGTTTTTACCTTCAAAAACTTTACCATTATCTGTTTGCTGTTCTTTCTGAGCTAGCGGGTTAAAAATTCAAATTAATAAATTTTAATTTGAAAATTTTATTGAATATATTGAATTTATTAAGGTAACTGTTGTGAAAATTAAAATCATTTTCATTAATGACCAAAAAAAGAGTTATATATGCCATGAATCAGCTGTCATAAATGCCATTCCTATATGTACCATCTATCTATGCGCCTATAAAAGGCTAAACGGGTTGTTTCTTATATATTGTTTAATTTTACTATACAGGAAAGGCAAAGGGATCATAATTCATACAACCATTAAGGCTTTTTTATAGAATAAGGGTGAAAACGAACACACACTTCACCTGATTGTAAATGGATGCTGTGACCCATAGACATCTACGTTTATCCTGAATTAAGAATCTAAATGCAGATGCGTTGTCACCCCTGAAGCTACCACTCGAGAACGTCATTTACCCATTGGTTGTCGGTTCTTCGAGTTATAGAGCCAGCCCATTGCCACCTTAGCTTACTAATCCGTTGAGCTATGTAGGTCACTCTTCTAATCGTGTATTGAACTATAATTTATCCTGTATTTAACCAAATAAGGTTTTCCTTGTTATATTATTAATGTTACAATTTAAAATTTCCAGTATGCTCTAGTATACAAGTTTCATAATGTTAATTAACATTAAAAACTGATTTTAACGCTTATGAGCTTCCCAAATGTTATGCACAGCTGCCGTTCAAACAACACAGTGCTTTTATAACAGTAAATAAATTATTTTAATGCTTGACCAATTAGCCAAATTGCATATAATCTTGATACATGAAATGTCAATTCGTTTTTTAGCCTTTAAGTATGTATGCAACTCTTACATATAGTATGAAAGCAATCACCTCATTCCCAGGGTTTTTTTATCACTAATGTACACTTTAGTAGTACGTACGTTTATTGAAAACTTTTTGCTTAATATAAATTTTAAACTATTTGATAGATTTTTGAAGTCGATTAAATGGTAGAACTAGCTTATGCTTGTTTTTAGAAATTTGATGTTATGGTTTTGGAATTGGAATTTATTGAATGATATTCAAATCATTGTTAATTCATATTTAAGTTATGCTTTTGGCTCTTTGATATTATTCTTAACTATCACTAAACTGAAAACAAATTCATTTAAAATTAATCAGTTAATTTAATCAGTCTCGTAGCTGCAACGAGCGAGGATAATCTTATATCACAAAATACTGAGGCATCCTTGTTTACAGCCTCGTTCTGTTCGATATTTAATCCGGGAAAAGCAAGCCATAAATTTGTAATAGACATACTTACATAAAGTACTCGAGGCCTTTTGCTTTTGTTTGACTTTACTTATACATAATATAAAACATTATTTATTGTTTTTTTTTTCGGCGGTAGGTGTAAATAAAGTAACATCTGTCCTTACGATCTCCGATTTATTTTACGAAATTATAATTAATATATGTTACATTCAAATCAGTTTATTAATAGTTATTTGCAAGATTTATTCAATAGTTGTGCATTTATGAAGTATTTTTCTTAGAAATTGCTTGCATTATCTGTCAGGTTAGAAAATCTTATAAGTGAAATCAGTGTAGTTTCGTTATTGGATTTACCACAACAAATCTCACTATGGCGAATGTCACCCATGTCAATAATACTCAGAGAGAACTGGAAGTTAGCTTGTCACAAAGGATGGCGGAGTTTGAGGAACGGTTACAAGCTGCTATGTTACCATCCACTCCAACACTGTTACAACTCAGTCACGAATACCAGGCTTTTAAGGAACTAGTGAGTAATATCCTAAGCTTGTTACAAAAATAGATTACTAGATGTGTCAATTCTATCGACGAAATGGACATAAGGCAACAGCGGAAGGTGTTTTGTTTAATGGTTTTGCTGAGAACCCTGAAGTTAATTTAGTAAATGAAGTTCTTGGCCTTATTCAAAACAAAATGGTACTTACAAAATGTTGACCGGCCCGCATTAAAAAAACAAAGTTATGCCAGTTCTTGTCCATTTCCATGAATATCAAACCAAGTTCGATGTCTGGAAGTCCAAATCCAAATTAAAAGGTACTTCATTCACTGTAACTGAGTTTAGTTAAAGATCAGGCAAGAGATATACAAAAAGTCAAGAAAACATTTCGGCATCAAAAATGTATGGTCACACGACGGTACTATTTATACTTAGCTCCCCGATAGAAGCCGTACTAAAATAATTACTGAAGAAGACTTTAAGAGCTTGGTTGTTAAGTGGTCCTCAACTGGTTCTGCTGTGCTAAGTGATTCATTTTCTCCTAATAATAAAGACAGTGAAATTAGGCCTGCCACGCAACAGAGCACCCCAAAATGAAACTGTCCACAGGATCTGTTGATTGGGCGCAATCAGGGAATCTCTGCAGCCGTTAATAATGAAAACAAGAGGACAAGGCGTGTTATTTCCAAATAATTTTAACCATTTGATTAATGTTAATCATCACATTAATGTTAATCATTTTTCTGCTATTTCTCTTCATATTAATATTGTTACCATAATTAAACACTTCTAGGCTTATTAATTAGTTTCTAGGTTATTTTTGTTGTACTTCACTATTTTATCGGTTTCATTAACAAACAATGTTACAGATCATAATTACTTAATTGCTTAACATTTTATTTTATATTAATTTGCTATTTAACAAGTTCTTCGATTTTGACTAATGGTGTACAGTACAATAAGTTTATATTAAGGAGAGTATATAATTTATGCTTTAAGTAATTTAACTTAATATGAAATAGTTATTAGATGTTTTGAAATGCTATTTTAAAAACTAATTGAAGGTGGTCGAAGGTGCTGGGTGTACAACATTTGAATACCGTATTATGGCTGTAAGGGAATAATGGGGTTACTAAAGGTTACCCATAGTCAAAATGCAGATGTGCTGTCGCCTCTGAATATTAAAGTGGAATGCCTTGTTATCTGTAACATAGGTCTCCGGTTCTGTCATTCGCCATACAAAGCACAGTAGTTGTTTAGTTTCACACTGACATTCCACTGAATTGTGACTCTTAATTCGCACAGTGGTGGATCACCAGGCTATGTGTTCATTTATCACCTTCATCATCGTCGATCATCGTCATTACAGCCCTTCACAAGTCCAATGCTGAACATAGGGCTCTTTCAAGGAATACCACAAATCACGGTCCTGAGCTACTTGCATCAATAGGCATCCTGCATATCTTACCAGGTCGTCACTGCATCTAGTGGGGGATGCCTTACCTTTAGCCTACCAGTACGAGGCTGCCACTCGAGAACTTTTCTTTCCCATCGGTTTTCGGTTCTTCGAGCTATATGGCCGGCCCATTGCCACTTCAGCTTACTAATCCGTTGAGCTATATCGGTTACTCTGGTACTGCTGCTGGCCGTATGAGGAAGCTTAAAGTCGCTCAGCGAGCTAAGGAGAGGGCTATGCTCGGAGCTTCTCTGAGTAACAAACTTATCACACTTTCTCATATACAAATGTCTTTCCGTCTGTTAGAAGTCTTTCTACTATTAAAAAGGGACATCAGGTATATCGCGAGGTACTTTCATAATATTTGTATCATTCAATTCTAACGAGCTGTGAGAGTGTTAGCATAATAAAATGGAAAATATTTAAAATACATCTCGAATGCCGAGAGCACTCGAGATCGAGCCGATGCTCCAGTTGTGTCAATGAGGCGAAAAATGTGTGAAAATATGTTTAATTAATAACTTTATAATCAGTATTGATATGTATTTGCGCGATGTGTTATTTGTTATAACAATAACTACAGCTTTGATTAAGAATTACATAATATGTACTTTATGTTATATAACTAAAACTAAATACTTAAATATATCATACAGTCCTATTTCCCGTGGTTTCGTACTAAGAACGCTGGCTGCATTTTCTAGTTGAATGACTATACTTGGCGTATGAGAGAGAAAAGATTCAGCCCTCTGATTATTAGCAGCGACGACTAGTCGCAGACACAGTGCCCTTAGGAACTTCACCGCATGTGAAACCCACGGACCGAAAGTCTGTTCAGAAAATGGCACAAATTCTCTCAGAAACTCATATTTTCACTGAATTCAATAAATTTTTATGAATTCCTACACAAAAATATACTAATTAATGTAATTATTAAAATTCCTTAAGAATTTTTTAAACATCTTACAATTTACCGTGTTATTTCAGAGACTAAAGTGAGAGTTGTACGTAAAATAAGAAATTTATGAAATATATTTTTTTTACTTTATAAAATCATTGTATTTATATTTGAACGTCGTATACTGATGTACTTTTTAACTTTGATATTATATTTATAGTTGAAACTTACATAAATAATTTCAAAGGTACTATTCCATAAATGTACATTTAAATTCATGCTATGGCAAATCACACATATTGTATCAAAAATATAACTCTTTTCCGTTTTAATGATAGCATTTGATTACGTTAAGTAAAATAGCAGCTTGATGCTGCTGTGTTTCGTAGGATGAATGTGAAAAACCGGATACCTTTTTTACTGGAAACGAGACATGCCATCTCTATCCTCAGGGATGACGCATGTGCATTTTGATCCTTAAGTCGGGATAAATGTAGATGTCTATGTGTCACAGCATCGATTTACCATCAGGCGGACTGTGTGCTCGTTTTCAGCCATATTTTATAAAAATCCTTTATGGCTGTATGAATTATAATCCCTTTGCCTTTCCTGCTCATTTAAATAGTGTATATAAATAGCGACAGTAGCCTAATGGCAGGGCGCGGACCGCGAACTCAAAAAGGTCGTGGGTTCGAATCCGCCATTCGACTACTGGCGTGAACCACTCGTAACACAAGCAATTTAAGCTTACCACGAGTGGTTAAGGGGAATATTAGTAATGTTTATAATATTGTTAATATTCTTTTAAAAAAAGAATTAAAAAAAATTATACATAGATATTATACATAGATGTAAATATAGTTATGGCATTTATGACAGGTGCTTCATGGCATGTGTCACTCTTTTTTGGTCATTAATAAAAAGGATTTTAATTTTCACAGCGGGAACCTTAATACATTCAGTCTTCCGAAAAAATAAAATATTCAAATGAAAATTCAATTCAACATGCGTTGTCACATCTGTGGAATAATATGAAATGCTTCACGGCCTGTAAACTATACTGTCTCTATACCCTGTGAGAGCCGTGGTAGCTCAGACGGTTAACGCTGGCTGTAAATTTCGCAGGACGCACGCAATCCGGTTTCGATCCCTGCCGGCACCAATGAAATTGTTAATTGCAATTTTAAGTTCTGATTTATTGCGTGCTCAAGGATAAAGGAAAACGTCATAAGGAAACCTGCATGTCTGAAAAAAAAGAAAAAAAATGTCCTCCAGACCGAATTTCGGCCACGGCAACCAGCCTCATCGGAGACTTACCATCGGCGCAAGACAAGATTATAGTGCCCGAGTGTATGCGCAAGCACAGGTGTATTCTCTATTCCATCACTCTCATATTCCGATACGGACGGTAAACCGACACGACCGGAGAGAGATCAAGAGCAGAACTAACGGTTTTACGTGCCTTCCGAAGCACGGGGGTGATATACCGCCAACTTCCTGACTCCGGGCAGCTATTGAGAATTTCCTGACGGAAAAACTCCATAAATAATTTTTTGCACGACCTGGGATTTGAACCCAGGACCTCATGATCAGTAGTCGCGCCACTACAATCACTGTCAACAACGAGGCTGTCACAAGGACACTACAACACTACAATATGTATAATTGTAGCTATTTTACTGAAGAAATAAGATTGATTTATTTTAATAAAATTATTAATAAGATTGAGATTGTGATACCAACCCAAACAGATCTCGGTGCTGGTGGCTTGCTGGTAAAGCTCATTGGTGAAACATTATAAGACTGCGACTTGCGTTGTATGATATTTGGCATGTTTCTTTAATTAAGCTGTTTGGATTGCTAGCGCTGCAGGCTCAACAACCTGCGAGTAAAGTCGTAAGGGAACCTTAGGAGTAACGGCGGTGACAATGATAATTGATAGATCCAGATTTGTTAATCAGCTTAATATATTTTAACCTTGGATATGATATGTAAAACAAGTGCGCCATGGATGTAAACACAGACACAGTCATCTTTGTTAAACACGAATTTTTAAAGTCAAGAGAACGGTAAGTGGGTCAAGAGGTTACGCCTGACTGTTCTACTCATATTACTCAAACGTAGTGGATTCGAGCCCTGTTAAGTGGTTCATGTAGTATAAAGAGCAAACTTTATCTGTTGACGTATGCTTTAAAAAATGAATGTTGATGCGATTTGGTCTGCACAAAGAATTAAATTCCTATTCTTTAGACGATTAATATTAAAATTTTAATAACTCATTATTAATTCCATAGAGTCGGCGATTACTTCGTTATGCTCGTATATTGTGTATTGCATATTAACAATTTACAATTGTATTTTAAATGTTTAATTTTAACTTTCTAACTAGGTACAAAACGGTTCATAAAACCGTGTATTTGTCAAATTATATCATTATAGTTTGACGAATACACAATATAATACACGACACAATACATATACAATACACACGCATATAATATATCCAATATGTCAAATTATGTAGCATTACTAAATGAAAATATTTATAAAAACTCGCGTAAAATAATATATGGCTGACTTGAAGCAACGATCTGCTGGAAGTCTGCAGTATGTTAAACAACATGTTCATAATCGTGCCAACCCTTAAGCAAGATATGATAAAACACCAATACTCGCAAAAGATCACCGATTCCTACCAATAATGATTCGCGAGACTAATGAAATTAATAAATATATCGTAATTCCGTATCGTAATTAAAAAAAATACGCCGTGGTAGCTCAGATGGATAGCGACCGCTGTAAATTTCACAGTGCGCGAGCAAACCGGGTTCGATCCCCGCCGGCAGCAATAAAATTGTTAACTGCAATTTTAAGTGCTCATTTACCTCCTGCTAGGTGGTGAAGGATAGCATCGTGAAGAAACCTGCATGTCTGAGAAATAAGAACAAAAAAAATAAAGATATGCGAAGTTCGAAAATACACATTGGGGTAGTGACGCGGAAAATTCCTTGCCCTAAAACCCTCTCAGAAATGAGCGGGAGACCTGCGCCCAGTAGTGGGACGTAGGTATATAGGCTGTATCATAGCAACACATTCAATAGGGAAGTAGGATGGGAAGTTTCGCTTAGAGATTTCTTTGTCGTCGGTTATCGGCCCTTTGAGTTATATGGCTTTTTGAGTTATATTGGCTAATTCAGATTTTCGGTTCTTGAAGCTATATGGCCGGTCCATTGCCCCTTCAGCTTACTAATCTGTTGGGCTATGTCGATTACTCTGGTTCTACTGCTGGCCATATAAGGAATCTTAAAGTCGCCCAGCGAACTACGGGCAGGTCTATGCTCAGAGCTTCTATGCGTGATAGTCTTATCACCCTTACTCCTATACAAATGTCTTTCCCTTTGTTACAAGTCTTTATACCATTAAAAAAGGGACATCAGGTATATCACGAATTATTTTTCTAATATTTGTATCATTCAATTCTAACGAGCTGTGCGAGTGTTTGCATAGCAAAATGGAAAATAGAAAAAAGAGAGAATCGAGATCAAGCCGATGCTCCAGTTGTGTCAATGAGGCGCTGCTCAGATATGTGTGAAAATAGTTTTAACTGATAACTTTATAATCAGTATCGGTATGTGTTGTGCGATGCGTTATTTAATATAATAATAATTACAGGTTTGACTAAGAATTACATAATATGTATTTTATGTCATATAACTAAAACTAAATACTTAAATATATCATACACTCCTATTACCCGTACTAAGAACTCTGGCTGCATTTCCTAGTTGAATGGCTATACTTGGCGTATGAGAGAGAAAAGATCCAGCCCTCTTATCACTAGCAGCGATGATTAGTCGCACATACAGTTCCCTTAGGAACTTCACTGCACGTGGAACCCACGAACCAAATGGCACAAATTCTCTCAGAGACTAATTTTTCTTATATAATTCAATAATTTTTTTATGAATTCCTGCAAAATATACTTCTTAATATAAAGATAAAATCATTAAGGATTGTTTAAACATCTTACAATTTACCGGGGTATTTCAAAAACTAAAAGTGATATAAGAAAAATGGAATGTTAACCAATACTAATGCAAAAACGCATGTTGTGCGTTGAATAAAAAATTATGTAATATATTTATTTACTTTATAAAATCAATGTATTTATATTTGAACGTCGTATATTGATGTACTTTTTAACTTTAATATTATATTTATAGTTGGAACTTACATAATATCAAAGGAACTATTCCATAAATGTACATAAAAATTCATGCTATGGCAAATCACACATAATTTATCAAAAATATAAATCTTAAAAATTTAAATTTTATGATAGAATTTGATCACGTTAAGTAAAATAGAAGCTTGATGCTGCTGTATTTTGTAGGGTGAATGTGAAAAACCAGATCCCCTTTTTACTAGAAACGAGGCATGCCATCTCTGTCCTCAGGGGTGACAACGAATCTGCATTTTGATCGTTAATTCAGGATAAATGTAGATATCTATGGGTCACAGCATCCATTTACCATCAGATGGACTGTGTGCTCGCTAACGCCTTTATTCTATAAAAAAACCTTTATGGCTGTATGATTTATGATCCATTCGCCTTTCCTGCATTGTCATATTATACAGTATTTAAAAAACAATGCGGTTATCCTTTTGGGGGCGCATAGATGTATATATAGGTATAGCATTTATGACAGCTGATTCATGGCATGCATTTCTATTTTCTGGTTATTAATGAAAATGATTTTAATCTTCAAAACAGGAACCTTAATAAATTCAATCTTCTGAAAAAATAACAATTCAAGTCAAACAATTGGTCGAATTATTATTATTATTAGTAAATTATTTGAAATAATATTTGTAAACAAACACAGTTTTATTAATTCAATGTACGCTATAAATGAATCTTCAATCGGTTTCATTATTAAAAGAGAAGGTTACAATCGATCGTATTCGAATGCCAATGTAAACCTCACTTGGGATTGGAATTCATGTCCGGTAACACACTAGCCAGGTGTTTTTATCACCAAAAAATATATTAGATCTCTCGGGGATCCAAACCAGTGTCCACTAGTTCAGCTCCTTAGTTATTAGTATTAGTTTAGTGTCATACAATTACATCAAAGTTAGGGGCCTGATCGACAAGACAGCCTTTTTTTTATAAAATTGAGGAAACAAACTGATCTAAATTGCACCTGTTGGTACGTAGCTACTGTACTCCACGAACACCTGCAGAGAACTTTAACAAAGCCGGCTACACTTGCGTTGTCACATCTGTGGAATAATATCAAATGCTTCACAGCCTGGAAATTATACTGTATCTATATACCTATAAAATTCACAGAACGCACGCAATCCGGGTTCGGTCCCTGCCGGCACCAATGAAATTGTTTATTGCAATTTTAAGTTCTGATTTATTGCGTGCTCGAGGATAAAGTAAAACATAATGAGGAAACCTACATGTTTGAAAAAAAGAAAAAAATATTTCGTACATATATGTAGTTCGCCAACAAGCATTTGGGTAGCGCGACGAATACTTTCTTGCCCGAAACACACTCAGAAATGCCCAGCTGTGGGACCTATTATAATCTATAACTTTTTTAAATTTCATACAACCTGTAGACTGGAACACAAAAATATGTATAATTGTAGCTGTTTTACGGCAGAAATAAGGTAAAGTGTGGTACCAACACAAACGGATCTCGGTGCTGGTGGATTCCTGGTAAAGCTCGTTGGTGAAACAATGTAAAACCGGGGCTTTGTACGTCAGCGAGCCTAGCTCGCAAATCACCAGCGTTGTATGAAATTTGGCATGTTTCATTAACAAAGCTGTTAGGAGTGCTCGTATCCTATCCTATATATATATCATATCCAGATGTGTTAATCAGCTTAATATGTTTTAAGCATGGATATGATATATACAACCAGAGCGCCATGAATGTTAACACAGCTACAGTCGTCTTTGTTAAACATGAATCGTTAAAGTCAAGAGAACAGTAAGTGTGTCAAGATGTTACGTCTGACTGTTCTACTCATATTACTCAGACGTAATGGATTCGAGCCCTGTTAAGTGGTTCATGTAGTAAAAAGAGCAAACTTTATCTGTTGACGTATGCTTTAAAAAATGAATGTTGATGCAATTTGGTCTGCACACAATATTAACTTCCTATTCTTTGGACGGTTAATATTAAAACTTAAATAAGTCATTATTAATTTCATAGCGTAAGTGATTACTTCATGGAGCTCTTTCATTGTGTATTGCATGTTAACAATTTACAATTGTTTTTTAAATGTTTAATTTTAACTTTCTCATTAGTTACAAAACGGTTCATAAAACCGTGTATTTGTCAAATTATATCATTATAATTTGATCATAATACACGATATAATACGACACAATACATATACAATACATACGCATATAATATATGTCCAATATGTCAAATTATATAGCACTACTAAACAAAAAGATTTACAAAAACTCGCGTAAAATAATATATGGCTGACGTGAAGCACCGATCTGCTGGAAGTCTGCAGTATATTAACCAACATGTTCATGATCGTGCCAATCCTTAAGATATTTGACGACGGAGATTTGACGACTCCGTGGCGCAGTGGCTTAGCAATGAGTGGCTGCGCTGGGGGTCGCGGGTTCGAGTCCCGCACGGAACAAGTATTTGTATGGCCTACAAATAGTTGTTCCGGGTACATATGTTTTTCCTTGTGCAATTTATGTTTGTAAACTGCCCCTACGATACAAGAGAAAATCTTAGTGTAGGGGTAATGTTATTAAAAAAATTATTAAAAGATGTGTTAAACACCAATCCTCGCAAAAGATCATCGATTCCTACCAATAATGATTCGCGAGGCTAATGAAATTAACAAATATATCGTAATTCCGTATCGTAATTAAAAAAATATCGCCGTGGTAGCTCAGATGTATAGCGCTCGCTGTAAATTTCACAGTGCGCGAGCAAACCGGGTCGATCCCCGCCGGCAGCAATAAAATTGTTAACTGCAATTTTAAGTGCTGATTTACCTCATACTCCGCGGTGAAGGAAAACATCATGACGAAACCTGCATGTCTGAGAAATAACAACAAAAAAATTAAAGACATGGGAAGTTCGAAAATACGCATTGGGGCAGTGCCGCGGTAAATTCCTTGTCCCAAAACCCTCTCAGAAATGAGCAGGAGGTCTGCACTTAGTAGTGGGACGTACATAGGCTGTAACACAGCAATACATTCAATAGAGAAGTAGGATGGGTACTGCACTCTGCTTGATATTCAATATTTTTAGTTAAATTCAAACACAAACATATTACAGCAAGGCTTCAAGATACTGTAAGTCGAAGGTAGCCGGGCTAACTATACCATCAAGAGGTCCAACACCCCCCTCCCCCCCCCCTCCGTGACCATAGGTACGTTAAATCTCATATAACGTCGGGATTAAAAAGTCAAAATTAAGCGCGATAAAACTCTTAAAATTAGTTTCATTTATTCCCTTAAATGTTCATTTGTTATTGATGCAATTCGGTCTGCACTCACTATTAACTTCCGATTTTGTTGGGAGATTTAAATGAAAATTTAATCAGTTATTATTTATTCCACGGTGTCAGCAATTCCTTCACGACGCAATTTATTAACAATTTATAATGTACCTATTTATGGTTTTTTAAGCAACGTTGCTCAATGAAGGTAATTCAACTGTACTAAAGAATGAGGTGATTGCTACCATGCTCATTGTTAATGTTTTTATAATTTTTAAAACAAAATATTATATAGTTAATTATTACTAGAAAATTCCCGGTAGGCTTCTTTCTAGTTTCTCCCATTATAGACGTTTTTTCCAAATTAACGGAAAATTAAAAACATATTGATTTATGACTGGTAGTTACAGATGGTTTGCCTTGACCGGGTTAGGACCGCGCTATTTTCTTAACAGAAAACCCAATACCTGATTCTTACCAGACCGGGATGCGAACACCTCATAATAAGCAGTCCCGCTTAAGACCACTGGAGTTACGAGATAGTCAAACTTATAAGGCTTCTAACTTATGAAATTATCCCACACAACCACAGCAAGCGATAGTTACGAACATAACTAGTTTATTTTAAACTGTATGCACGCATGCGGTCGCACATACAAATTATATTGTGAATTTGTTACAATGTATGCAAACGCAAGTAGGAGCAATAATATAAAAACTACAAAGTTCATATTTTATGAAAATTTTTAAGGCATATACGAAATATGATATTAACATGCGTTATGGATATAAAGGCATAGCCTTGAAGAATTACGGCACTTTGATAATTGATAAATAGATAATAAATTAATATTATATCAAAAAATACTATAGACATCTTAATGTCTCTTAGTGAAGTTGTTCAAGAATATTTAGGGCAATTAATGGCTTACCCTGACAAAATCTTAAAAGATACATCAAATAAATATGCTTTTGCGGTATTTTCTGTAAGTCTTTCTATGACCTACAGATAATTCTCTATTTTTATTTAGCTAGGATAATCTATACTATTTCGTTTTTGTTAATGAAGTTAGGGTGATAGGCGAGCCTATAGTTCACAAGATGTTGTGGCACATGTACATCTATACATATCCTCGATTAAGGATTAAAATGCAGATGCGTTGTCACCCCTAAAACTAAGATGGAATGCCTCGTTTCCAGTAAAAAGGGTCTTTTTACTCACAATATGAAGTAAAGCTGCAATATGCTACCATTTAACGTTTGTATTTTCTTTACAGTACAACAAAGAAGGAAAATAATTTATTTTCTTCATTAGGTATCAGTTCCATTACTTTGTGTACTGACTTACTACTAAATTTATTCAAACTGCTTTGGTTGGGTGATCGAACGCCTCATTAGTATTGCAACTTTAAAATAAAATGCAAGCATCGTCAAGGAATGAAAGACTCCCGATATTTCAGATGCTTTTTCAACATTTCCGTTGCATTATTGAGAGAAGCACCGACTCAATCGATTGTAGCAAACTACGTAGCCCAATAAGACCGGAGAGTAGAAAACGGGTTTATTGTTACGTATTACCTACTTCTTTGTTTTCCATGTTTTCTTTAAATAGAATGTTGTTGTTTGACTATTTCTTTGAATTATTTCAGTTTTTGTTAGTAGATTTTTGTTCGTTCGTATAGTTTGTTTGGTTTTGCAACTGAATAACGTGCGTTCGAATTAAAGTGATTTCAATGTTATTATTAAAATTATTTATAAGTAAAAAAAAACTAATTCCACCTACCTATACTGAAGAAGCGGCATCCGGTTCTTTATTGGCAGCCTTGCACTGGCAGTGTAGGGTACAGTACAGTACAGTACGCGAAGTGTAGGGCGTCTTGCCATGTTTTCTATGTTCAGCAATGGACTTGTGAAGGGCTTTAATAATGACGATGATAACCTATATAAAACGCGTTAACCCTGTAGTGGTGGCGTAATAGAATCTCATACCCGATACAATTAATCTTTCCTAAACTGTACGCGCCACCTGACTTACAGCACTAACATCACAAAATTCGGGCGTGTTGTATGAGGCAACTGAGAGAAACTAAAATACGAGATGGGAAGTAGTGTCCTGCTTGTAAGAACTTAATATAACAAAAAAGAAACTGTGGATGCCCACATGTCTGCTATATGGGGCAAATATAGCTTATATACCCTATTTTTTTTTTGAATAAGAGTACGGGCGCACAGAACACCGCATGGTAAGTCGATGCTGTAGCCCATAGACATCAGTCTACCACTATCCTCGATTACGAATCAAATTATTTATTGAACACTTTTTGCTTAATATAAATTTTAAAATATTTGATAGATTTTTGAAGTCAATTAACTGGTATAACTAGCTTGTGCTTGTTTCTACCATTTATATTTTATGGCTTTGGAACATTATTGAATGATATTTAAGTTATTATAAACTATATTTAAGTGAATTTGAGACTTATTTCCCTTCGATATTATTCTTAACTAGAACCAAACTGAAATTTATTTTAAAATTAATCCGTTAATTTAATCAGTCTCATAGCTACAACGATCGAAGATAATATTAGTTATATCACAAAACACAGGCATCCTTGTTTACAGCCTCGTTCCGTTCGATATTTAATCCGGGAAAAGCAAGCCATAAACTTGTAATACACATACTTACATAAAGTAATCGAGGCATTTTGCTTTTGTTTGACTTCTCTTATACATAATATAACACATTATTTATGGATATTCACTAGGAATTTTTTACATTTTCTTATACTCGTATTTCAGAGTAGATAAAATTTCGAGTTAAGTGAGCATTCAATAAATAAGTCCCTTTTTATTCTTCTTCTTTTTCTTCAGCATGTAGAGGTCTATAACGAAATGAGCCCCGTCCATACGAGGGGAGGTCAAAAAGTTTGCGGAATGACAGGGAAGGATAATGAAATGAAACATTAAAATATTTTTCCTTTTCAATGTGTCCTCTATTAACCTTAATATAATTATTAGATCTGTCAAATAACATATTAATACGTCTAAAAAAAGATTGATCTTGGGCGTGAAAATAGGCCGAAAGTTCTGACTTCACTTTATCATCGTCACCAAATATTTTTCTACGCAGTTCTTTCTTCATCTCCGTAGTACTTGCTTTACTTTGATTCAGTAGGGATCGATCCATACATAAATTACAGCCTCTATATACCTAATGATAGTTCATAGAGGATTTTTTCATAGTTGCCATGCTTAGCAGACGCAGTTTTTTTTAATATTTTGAGTTATTATCAGAAATATGCTGCTGTCCATCTCCTGCGTCAGTTTTGCTTTATCGCCTCTTACGACACCCACGTGGCGATATGGTATAGTAGATATTCTAACACCGCCACAACACGGTTCTTCAGAAGTTTAGAGAGCATTCTAACTAAATGAATGATAAACCTCACCCCCCTCGTGGCCACAGGGTGTGAGTTCGGTTCCTAAATGGAACAAGTTTGATAGGTCTAACAAATCTTATGATTACCTCTAGACGGTTTTATGCAATTGAATTTACACCAGACATAGTACCAAGATTGGTCACTGACAGGACCACCAAAGCTGGATGAGAAAATAATACTAGTTTTTACGGAATTTATCGCGTATATTTAACTTTTTAAATACCCGACGTTTCGAACGCTTTACAGCACTCATGGTCACGGGCGGGACTGAGATGTTCAACGTCCATATGTCATAGTTAACGGCGGTTACCATAGATTAAAATTTAACTTTTGTTCCGATCTATGCAGTATGAATTTATGGTACCTTGAAGTCTTGCAGTTGTATGCTTGGGTTGGGATTTAATTTTATTTATATTATATTAATTTTATTATTATTATATTATTTAATTTTATTTATATTGTAGCACCCAGCCATCTTCTCTATTGAAATTAGGATGTTTTTTGATTTCAATAGCCTCGCGAATCATCCTTGGAAGGAATCGGTGTTCTTTAGCGAGGATTTGCGGTCTATCAAATCTGATGTAGTGACGGGGGCGATCCTGTACGTGTTCACAGACTGCAGACTTCCCGGAGCGTCGATTCTTCAAATCAGCTATATGTTCTTTAACGCGGGTTTTTATTGATCTTTTAGTTTGTCCTATGTGGGCGAGACTACATTCACAATCAAGCTTGTACACTCCTGCATCTTGCAGAGGGACATTACACTTGAATGATGGTAAAAATTGACCAATCTTCTTCAGCGGCTTGAAGCATGTTTTGATGGAAGCGCGCTTCAAGATATAGCCAATCTTGTCAGTGACTCCTCTAACATATGGCAGTACAGCAGGTACACGCTCAACTGTGGCCGGCTTCACTCGTTCACTGTGACGTAGGCGTGGGACTCGAAGCTTGTTGTCATGCAAAACTTGCTTGTCATGGTGGAGCTCTGCAGCCAGGTGTTTACTGTCACAGATCCCTCGTGCTCTCTGAAACAAACATTTACCCACGGTAGCTAACTATGAAGGATGGTGGTGAGAATCACCGTTTACATATCTATCTGTATGGGTCTTTTTTCTATACACAGTATGGCTCAAGGTGTTATCAGGATTCCGAATTACTAACACATCTAGAAAAGCTAAGGAATTGTTTGCCTCTAACTCCATTGTGAACTGAATTTTAGAATTTATAGAGTTAAGATGGTCTAAAAATGCAGTTACTTTGTCTAAAGGTAGAATTGTGAAAGTGTCGTCTACGTACCGCTTGTGGAATCTTGGATTTATGGGTAAAATAAACAGGGCTTTCTCCTCAAATCTTCCATGAATATGTCGGCGACAATGGGATATACAGGTGAGCCCATCGCCACACCATCTACTTGCTTGTAGAACTCCTCCTTCCACAATAGGTAGCCAGATGTAAGGCAGTGTCTGAGTAATACTGCATATTCTACGGGCATGTTGTTTTCTTCCAGCCTTCTAGTTACAATTGGGATGCAGTCTTCAACAGGTAAGCATGTAAACAGTGACTGCACATCAAAACTGACCATAGTTTCATTGTTTGCCAGATGTAGGTCTTTAATCTCGCTGACAAAATGGTAGGAATCCTTTATGTGTGCTCTTGTATGTCCCCTGAGCGGTGAGAGTATTTTCGCTAAGTGTTGAGCCAATCTGTACGTTGGTGAATCGATTTGGCTCACTATGGGACGTAATGGAGCATTGGGCATGTGTATTTTTGGTAACCCATACAATTTTGGTGATTTGGCGCACGTGGGTATTATCCATTTTACGTTCAGATTTAATTTTTCGGAGTGTTTCTTTATGAGGTCATTAGTTGTTCTAGTGGGTACTTATATCCGACAAAAGTTCTTGTATTTTAGAATTATAATCTGACGTATCCATGACTACCGTGGCGTTTCCCTTATCTGCGCGGAGAATCGTAAGTTCTGGTTTATTGCGTAGGTTCTTTAACGCTATAAATTCGTCTTTGGGAAGATTCGGTTTAGGCACTGAACATCGACGTAACATAGATGAAATGTCTTGACGTATCGCCTCCAAATCTTCTTTCCGCATATTGTTTTTAAATAAACAGTCCTCGACACTACAGATAATTTCTTCGTACGGTAATTTGCGGGGTGTAATAGCAAAGTTGAGGCCTTTGGATAAAACCCTAATTGTTGCATCATCCAGTGTTTGTTTTGACAGATTATAGAGCGCGATTAATCTATGATCTGTGTTTGTCAATGGTTGCTTTTGGTTCTGGCATTGATTCAGATGTTTGACATTTGACTTGTTCGTTAATTTTTGATATTTTAAATAAAATAAATGAATTATATTAATATTATAATTATATTATAATATATATTATAATAATATTATAATTATATTATAATACCCCTGCCAGCCCTTTTCAGGGCTGCAATTGGGGGTCATTGTAGAAGCGTGCTCGTCGCGACCCCTGCCAGCCCTTTTCAGGGCTGCAATTCTACACAGCTGCGCACCCATGCAAACGAGGGTTAGGGCGTCCCCCCCAAGGCGACGCACACCAGCTCGTCGCCGTTGGTGTGGAATGCAGCGCGCAAAGCGGCGATGGGGACCGCCACCCGTCACGCACAGCCCGACACGGTGGAAGGTGGAGGACGGAGTGCAGAGTTGGCACGTGGAATGTTAGAGGGGGTATGAGAGATAAGACGAATGAGTTGATCGAAATAATGAAAGAAAGAGAATTAGATGTCGTGTGTATGTCGGAGACCATACGGAAAGGCAGTGGTACTGAAGAGCTCCCTGGCGGGACGTTAGCTATATGGTTCGGAGTCCCGGAAAGCGAGAACGCCTGCCAGGGAGTGGGAGTGCTGTTTGTCGTCCCGGTTGGTCGATCTTATGACTGAATACAAGGCTGTGAACTCAAGACTTCTCTGGGTTCGCTTCAAAATGGGACTGACGAAGTTATTCCTTTTGGCTGTTTATGCGCCGGTAGCTTCGTTTTCCAGGGCTGAGCTGGAGGAGTTTTGGGAGAATGTAAGAGAAGTTCTAGATTTGGTTAAGGGAAAGAAAAGAACTGTGGTATGTGGTGATTTGAATGGATGGGTAGGTATCGCTCGACCAGGATACGAGTCGGTGCTTGGAATGTTTGGCGATAAAAGGGTTAATGATGCTGGCAAGCTTATACTGGCTGTATGCAAGGAAAAGGGTCTCCTTGTGACAAAATTTATGTTTAATCACAGGAAAATCCATATGTACACTAGAGAAAGAAAGAATGAGAGAATTATGATTGATTTGTTCCTGGTGGATGACCGACTGCGAAAACAGGTGATGGATACACGAGTGTTCAGGGGTGCTGACCTGGGAACGGATCATTATCTAGTAATTACTAGATTTAGGGGTTTGTTCGCGGGTTGGCGCTACCGGACGGCAGTAACAGAACCACAGTCGGTCTGTCGCATCCGAAGCTGGAAGCTTCAGGAAGCGGATACTAGGGACAAATATCACAGGAGGGTAGCCGAAAAGCTTGACACCATCGATGGCAGGAAAGAATGTGTGGAGAGAACATGGCAGAACCTTAGGGATGGAATGGTAAGTGCAGCGGAAGAAGTATGTGGAACGACAAAAAGAGGTAGTAGTAAAAGAAGAGATGCATGGTGGAATGATGAAGTGAGAGAAGCTGTAAAAAAGAAGAAAAAAGCATGGTTAGACTACTTGGCCTCTGGTAACGATGAGTATATGAGAGAGAAGATGAAAGAAAGATATAAGCTGCAGAAAGTTCATGCGAAAACATTGATTGAGGAAGTACGTGAAAGGTGTAGAATAGAAGCGGACGAGAGGTTGTCGCACAACTTTAGGGAAAACTCCAAACTCTTCTGGAAAGAGGTTGGAAGGTCCCGGAGTGGTGCGACAGCCTTAAGATTGAACAAAGTGCTTTCGAGAACCAATGATGTCCTCTCAGAAAAATCGGACGTCATGCAGCGATGGAGTGAATTTTATAGAGAAATGTATGCGTGTCATGATCTTAGTGAAGGATCCGGGGGTGACGCCGTGACTGGCACGCCAGACACGGACCTCGATGACACTGAGGTCATCAGCATGAAAGAGATTGAACGTGCGATTCGAAGTTTGAAATGTGGTAAGGCTGCGGGACTAGACAGAGTTACTGCTGAAATGGTCAAGTACGGTGGGCCTCGCGTCTGGGACAGCTTCCATCTGCTGTGCAATTTGTGCTGGCGGACGGGAGATGTCCCGGATGATTGGCGATCCGCGGTCATTGTGCCTTTATATAAAGGTAAAGGTTCACATTTTGACTGCGGGTGATATCGGGCGATCAGCTTGACCAGTTTAGCAAGTAAAGTTTATTCGAAGGTTTTGACACGTAGGATGCAAGAGAAATCGGAAAGATTCTTATGTGAGGCACAATGCGAATTTAGACCTGGAAGAGGATGCACGGATCAAATGTTTTCTCTCCGCATGATCACGGAAAAGCTTCTGAGTGTTAACCAGAGGATTTTCTGTGCTTTTGTGGATCTGGAGAAAGCATTTGATAAGGTTATAAGGAAGAAAATGTAGGAACTGTTGCCGGGATATGGTGTGGATGGTCGATTTTTAAGGGCTGTGCAGTCACTTTACTATGACTGTAAAGCCTGTGTGCGGGTAGGGCATGATCTGTCACCCATATTTAGCGTCCAAGCGGGCGTAAAACAGGGTTGTGTCATGTCTTCCTGGCTGTTCATACTGTATCTCGACAGCTGTTTACAGAAGCTGAAAAATAGCTGTTTGGGTGTGAAATTGGGTGACATAAAAGTTAATTGTCTGCTGTATGCTGATGATGCAGTGCTTATTGCACCATCAGAAGCAGAACTGCAGGCATTAGTCACGTGTATGAAAGAGGAATGTGAAATTAAAGGTCTCCGTTTGAATGCTAATAAAACTAAGGTTCTGGTATTTGAAAAGGACGAAGAGAGAACGAAATGTGAAATATGTGTAAATCAGGAATGTCTAGAACAGGTAAATGAAATTGTATACTTGGGAAGTGCTTTCAGCCGGGATGGAAGATGTGATTTAGATGTGGATAGGCGTGTCGCTGCCGGAAACAAAGTCAATGGTGCCCTGAATGCATTAGTAAAAAAGGCAAGGCGTGGTGAAGAGTGCACGCCTTGCAATACATAACGCAGTGTTGGTACCGACTTTGTTATATGGCAGCGAAACCTGGGTATGCCAGAAGAAGCATAAAAGCAAGTTGAATGCAGTGGAGATGCGATCTCTTCGTAAAATGTGTGGCGTTACCATAGCCGACCGAAAGCGAAACGAAGAGATTCGCAATATGGCAGGATTGAAAGATGACCTTATCACAAAAATTGATAGGGGCGTACTCCAATGGTTTGGGCACGTTGAACGAATGAGTGAAGACCGAATGGTGAAGAAAATATATAGAGCGAAAGTAAATATTAAAAGGTGTCGAGGTAGACCGAGACTAACTTTCGAAGACCATGTGAGCAAATTGCTCGAAGAGGGGAGGGTCAAGAGTACTAGGATACCTAGACGTGCATGTATGAAGAAGTTAATGAACCTGAAAGAAGCGAAAGAGGTATGTAAGGATCGTGACACTTGGCGATCTGTTCTCTCTGGCTACCCCGTTATGGATTGTGCGTGAAGATAAGTAAGTAAGTAAGTAAGTATATTATAATATAATTATAGCGATAAATTCCGTAAAAACTAGTATTATTTCAATGTGTAGTGTTCGCGTAAATATAAGAAATCATTATGGATGAGAAAAATCAAATTAAGGCAGGTCCTCGCTACTACGAGAGGGACTTGAGAGTAGACTTTAAACCCCTGGTCCCCAACAGTGTGGCTCATAAGTGGGACACTAACCGTGGTTATCACGCTTGGCAGGCGGGTTGGCAACCGCAGTTTTTTTAGTCGTTATTAGAAAGACGCTGCTGCCCATTTCCTGATTTGTTTTTCTGTGTTGCCGCTTATGGGATACTGAATTTTCTTACACGGCCAATACACAATTAATATTTATATTAAACAGCTTACACCAAGTTTGTATTAAGACGGCTGGTTATTTATTTTAGATTAAACTTCTAATTGTATTATTTGATATACTAAATTAAATTTCATCGTACATTGTGTAGGGTTCGGACCCGAACGATAAAAGCTAAGTTAACATCTACCAATAGATAGCAACTACCGGATGTTAACTGTCCTACACGAAATTAGAAAGAGCTTCCTTTGTTTCATTCTTGCTTTCATGTAATATTTTATATTCTTGTACTCTTTAGTATCTCAAACCATACGTTTTTTTCTTATTGATAACTTGTATCATTATTATACTTATAATTATTTTTTGTTAGTCATTTTCATCGGAAATTGTATAGTGTGGAAAAAGCTTGGCATGCTCAGCAGAGCGGGACAGTATTTCATGCCGGCGCACCCCCTGCATCTTTACAAGGCGCAGGTTCGGCCGCACATGAAACACTATTCCCATCTCTGGGCTGGGGCTCCTCAGTACCAGCTCCTTCCACTTGACCGCATCCAGCGTAGAGCGGCTCGAATCGTCGACGACTTAGCGCTTTCCGATCGAGATGTTGCATCTCTTTACGTATTTTATTGCATCTACCACGGGGAGAGCTCTGAGGAATTATTCAGATTAATCAATATTAAACGATAATAACGGAATAAATCCCAGCCGCCAAATTTCGTGAATGCACTACGCGGCAACCGTCTCGTTACCATCAACATCATCTGGATGCTTGGCGTTCCACCACTGTACGTTTCGGAAGGAATTTTCTTCCGCGTACGACCTCTCTGGAATAGTTTACCAACGGCGATTTTTGCGGACCGATATGACCTGGTGATATTCAAGAAAAGAGCTTACTCCTTTCTAAAGGGCCGGCAACGCACATGCAATTCCCCCGGTATTGGGGTTGATCATGGGCGGCGGTAGTCACCTAACATCAGATAAGCCGCATGCTCGTTTGCCCCCTCTTCTATAAAAAAAACTTCTTAATTTAATAAAGGTACATTTACAGTAAGTATATACATAACATACAAAACAAATTCGTAAAAGAAGTATTCTTTATACTACTAAGCGAACTCTAGGCGTACACAATATTTACGTACAGCTGCAGCATGTCTTTCCTACGTGTTAGAGCCATACTGCAGCGGTTCTGTTCCCCATTGCCAGTAGATATAAAACAAATTTTACATCTGGCTTCAACAAGATGGTTATACTGCCATGTATTTAATTGTTAACTGTGTAGATGCGAAATGCCTCCTCCTCCGCCCTCCTCCCTCCATCTCCTTAATAACAACTTCTAATTATTTAAAAAACTGCGATAGTTCGCCCAGCCGCCAAGGGTGGCATTAGTGACTGAATCTGCCCTAAGAGTTCATCCATGAGGTAGGCTGTTCACATGTGGGCTTTTATGGATTTTTAGTGATGATGCCACGAGATTTTTCTAGGGTCAATCTAATTCGCCTCATGTTTATTATTCATTTTAATGCCACAAAGCGCGATCCTGAGCCAACTGCATCCATCAAATTCCTGCATGTCTTAGTAGTTCGTCACTCCATCAAGCGAGGGGCCGCCCTACGCTTCGCTTACCGATTTCTTTCCCATCGGTTATATGTTCTTTGAGTTATATTGCTGGCCTAATTCTAATTCAGCTTACTAATCCATTTAATGTCATCATTAAATGTTAAAGTTAATAATAAACTCGATAGGAGTCGCTGTAGTCGAATAATATAAAAATATATATTTACGCAGTAAAAAGGCAGGAGTAAAATATTTTAGGGGAATAAAACACATTGCACCCCTAACCGGAGCATTACAACGTCTGCTGGCCACGGTTGTGATATTCAATACATAATTTTTATGTATAAAATTATGTAAAGGAATAGTCCTTTAACAATATTCTTGTTGATATCTGGGGTAAAACTTAGTTGCTCGTGTACTCTAAAATCTCGGCTACCAATCTAATCAGATCATACAATACCTACCTTACGTCCGCTCTAGTACGGGGCTAATTAGATCAGATAATATCAGAAGTACTGCCTTATGAAAAAACAACTTTTTCCTTTAAAACAAAACCAAAGACAATATGCAATAGATAATAGTATCAAAGACAAAGATATGCTCTTTTATTTTAAACCATAACCTGGCAATGTTTCTTAGAAAAAAAAAAAGAAATCACTCTGAACTTTCGGCGTTCCACGTGTCGATTTGATGAAGGTGCTCCGTCTTTTTTATAGAATTTTATATTTGTGTCTGGACTAAAAACGAAAGTTTTATACTTTTTTATATTCCTTGTAATATAGTAAGCACGTAGATATGTAATTTGTGGTATAAAAAGTGAAAAGTAAATTGCCAAAAGTACTTCAAATTCCGGAAGGCCCGTTTTGGCGGGTGGGTAATAAATGTGTTATTTTTCAAATTCTCATTCATTTTTAGTGTAAAATGTAAGTAAAAATAGTTTTCCTACATATTTCAAATAACATGACGTTGTATTTATTTCAAATTCACACAAACATATTTTAGAAATATTGTTCGAAATGTCATACAGACAAAATATTATTTTTTTTTAATTTTTTAATATTAATATTTTGGTATGAGTAACGAATGGAAACACATAAAACATAAAAATATACATATTTCCAAACAACTTCATATAAATTTCTCCAAAAACAAAAGTGTAGAATTCAAATTAGTAGTAATTTTGTCACTAAAATTGAAATACTGCTACAATGCTATACAGGGTAATTTATATACTTTATTACAATTTCTAGCAACCAAAAATAATTTTATTCGATAGTTTATACATTCAACAAGAATTCCTGTAAGTTTTATCCATAAATATTGTCTCAAAGTGAAAATATAGCAAAATTTGCAATATAGCAAAAAATTTTCTAACTTACAAATTTTCCCGCCATTAAGGTCCCGAGCGAACGGGAGTATAACATGTCGCGCGCTGTCAGAGCGAAGGGGACGAAAATACTTGTCCTAATTTAATGAAATTCCCCTTTACCTATTATATTTTAGGTTTACTGCTAGCTCAGAACAGAAAAACGGAGACGTAGGTTAGGATGAAAATGATTATACAACGCTTATGAGACTACTGTCATACTTTATTTTATTATTATGCATATTTTGTTTTTGGATGGGTGTTTAATAAAGCGGGAAAAACAAAATATTCGTAGTATTTCATTCGTGATATTTACCCTGTACTCTCAAAGGTCCCATAGCATCCAGTTGTATATATAACTTAAGTATAATCATTTAATTTTTATAATTTTCATCACCATCGTTACCAGTACAGACCTTGTTTTTATTATTGTACATGGTTTTGATTGAAAAAGGTATCCAATAAGCACAGTCCACCTGAAATTGAATGAATGCGGTGCTCGATAGACTCCTATTTATATTCCTAATTAAGAACAAAAGCAGATATGCAGACTATACAGCAGGCAGTATACAAGAATATGTCGCTCTGGTCGGAAAAGGGCCAGGCTCTCACTGAATACCAAAGTAAAAAAGCAACTTAATCCTGCTGTGTTAAGCAAGGTATGTAGAGAGAAACAGCGACAATTTTTACTGGAAACGAGGGTTTCCATTTTAGTTCTCAGGTGTGAAAACGAATCTGCATTTTGATACTTAATCGAGCCTAAATATAAGTATGTGTGGGCTACATCATCCACTTACCATCAGGTGGACTGTATGCTAGATTGCCGCCGTTATTTTCAAAAACATCATCAACAGCAGCCCGTATGTTTACACTGCCGTTAATGACCTTTTCCTGTTTTAAGGAGGGTTTTCCCTTATCTCTACACTTGGTAGGTGTATTGGCAATAACAGTACTTGCCAAACGTCTTGCATCTGTAGCTTCTCATCACTGGTATTTTATGTCTGGCGTAAATTCGATGGATATACCGACAACCTTATGCCATGAGATCTTTTTGGCATTTTCAATAGTCGCCTCTTTTAAGACCAACGGGAAAACATGGTAATTAATTTTCTAATACTGATACTACATTGCCAAATTAAATGGTGAGAAATTATAGTAATTTTATATGTTTATGTGGTAACGTAGCGCAGTGTCTTAGTAATGAGTTGCAGCGCTGAGGGCTGCGGATTCGATTCTCTCACGGAACAATTATTTCTATGGCCTACATATAATTATTTCAAGTCTGGATTTTGTCCTTGTGAAATATGTGTAAGTAAACTGCCTTCATGACACATAAAAAATCCTAGTGTAGGGTACCGTTAAAGAAAAGGAAAGAAAGATGCGTTGTCATCGCTGAGGTTTACAATCGAATGCTTCGTCTACAGTACATAGGGTATACGGTTCTCTACACTCACCATATGAAACACAGTAGCATTTGCTGCTTTCTTCCGCTGGTAGTCTGTGATAGCGTGGCCCTACTTCGATCGAGTCGAACCATTCGTTATACAACCATTATTTGACTGCAGCATCGCTCTACCACGTATAAAATGTTGTTCCTAGTTACGTACCAACTCATCAGTAATTTAGTCACTTAAGACCACACAATTAGCTTTGCACATATAATTCGTTAAATGGTTTTAATAGACTAAATCAATCCGACAGACATTTTGTCACAATGACAAATACAATGAACACGTCTCTTAACGCTACTCCCTGCGCGTCCGACTCAAATCCGGGATCCAGGCTTTAGTTTCATTGGCAACGTAACTGTATTTACTAATAAATTAACATTTAGGACGACCATCCGGATGTAGGAGTTATTTGCTTAAATAATTTGGTCATTTTCTTTAATAATATTCTTGATTTACATTTTTATCCGGCGTGCCAGTGGGCTTAAATTTATTTTCGGAGAAATTATTTCCTTTTGTATCGGTAAAATTAATTGAGATTTTATTTTTTAATTCGATAATCATTACTCTTAATTTGGACAAGGTAATTTATTTTCTCGTGATACAATATTTAAAATATATCACAGGTTTTCCTTTTTTTTTACAAAAATATAATATTATATTGAACAGTACGAAAAACATTACTTTGAAGCCAGATAATTTACAATAGTAGAGTTATTTAACTAAATATGAAATATTTATTAATTTTTTTTAAATAGCAGTTTCAAAACTGATTGAAGGTGTTCGAATGTCCTGGTTGTACCACATTTGAACACCGTATTATGGCTACATCACGAAAAGCTTGGCACGACAAAAGAAAAACCACAATCTCACTGAAGATCAGTGTGAAACTAAACTACTGCTGTGTTTTGTATGGCGAATGACAGAACCGGAGACCTATGTTACAGATAATAAGGCATTCCACTTTAATCATCAGAGGTGACAGCATATCTGCATTTAGACTATAGGTAACTATAGCCCCATTATTCTCTGCCATTTAGATGTCCTATGTGTTCATTGATCACCCTTTATCATCATCATCATTACAGCCCTTCACAAGTCCACTGCTGAACATAGGAATCTCTCTCAAGGAACGCCACAAAGCACGGTCCTGAGCTACCTGCACCAATTGGCTTCCTGCAGGTCTTACCAGGTCTTCACTGCATCTAGTGGGGGATGCCTTACACTTCGCCTACCAGTACGAGGCTGCCACTCGAGAGCTTTTCTTCCCTATCGGTTTTCGGTTCTTCGAGCTATATGGCCGGTCCATTGCCACTTCAGCTTACTAATCTGTTGGGCTATGTCGGTTACTCTGGTTCTACTTCTGGCCATAAAAGGAAGCTTAAAGTCGCTCAGCGAAATATGTAGAGGTCTATGCTCAGAGCTTCTCTGCGTGATGGACTTATCACCCTTACTCCTATACAAATGTCTTTTCCTCTGTTAGAATTATTTATACTATTAAAAAGAGACATGAGCTATATCGCGAAGTACTTTCATAATATTTGTATCATTCAATCCTAACGAGCTGTGCGAGTGTTTGCATAGTAAAACGGAAAATATTTAAAACACACTCGAGATCGAGCCGATGCCCCAGTTGTGTCAATGAGGCGCTACTCAGATATGTGGGAAAATGGGTTTAACTGATAACTTTGTAATCAGTATCAATATGTATTTGTGCGATGTGTTATTTGATATAATAATAATGGAAACTAAAAATAATAACGGAAATAATGGAAAGTGAGACCATAGAAAAAATTTTCATACTGGATGATTTTAATGCGCATCCTGATACGCTTTTTGGTAATGAATTATTGAACTTTTGTTCAGAATGTGTGGTCTTGCGTGGATATGAATGTACTTCCATTAGACACATAAACATTTGTTAGTGAGGCACATGGTTGTCAGCGCTGGCTGGACCATTGTATTGTCACTGAAGCGGCTCAGACTTTAGTTGTTGGCGCAAAAGTATTGTAGAGTTCGTATTATTCTGATCACTATACAATGCAAATAGAACGTAACATAAGCTTGATTAGAAGTAACAGTGTAATAAATAATAAAATTTATGCAAATAAGACGACATGGGGTGAAAGAAATATAATAATATGTATAGGCAAATATGCAATGTTAAATTGAGTGATATAGAATTTCCGCAGCAATTTAAGAAGTTTTCTGATAAAATGTGTACAGATCCTAGTCATAAATTAATATTGATGACATGTATTGTAAAATTGGTCTCTCAGGTGTTAGCGGATGGAGTGAGATAGCCAATCTTTTTAATAATTATTTTAAGGTTGTATCTCCCCTAGGCCTCTCAACACTATAGAGATGAATATAATAGATGAATAACGATGAGGCCCAACAACACTAAAGAATCTAACGCTACGTTAGTGATACTGAAACCGCCAGTACAAGCTGTTCTCAGCAGCATTCAAAATAAAATACTGCCGTCTAAAGAGGCAAAAGTCAGGTCATAGGTAAAATCCTCCAAATCTTGCGGATCCGCAGGACTGATGGTCTCTATCTTGTGGATTTGCAAGATTATCTTTTGGGTGCTGGGTTGCATTCCCTAGTTTAGGATTTTGATGGGACTAGCTCGTCACTGTAGTGCATCTACTATGTTCGCGGAGGCAGGTATCGATGACTTTTATGCTATAGTGCGAAAGAGATGCGCCTCGCTTCTTTTTCGTATTACTCTTCTAATAGCATCTTAAGCACCTCAGCCGATAGGTGGGACTCTCCGCTTTTAAGACACTGGATCTGCTTTCACATGAATAAGAATTAAAATGTAAAAATTAAGTAATGATGGTAAAATGTTTTTTTATTAAGTGATTTTAGTAATTTTTGATATTGTTGTTAAAATGTACGATTTTTTTTTTCTTATATTTTAAGTAATTTAACTAACAATGATTCCATAATAATGTTATGTTACTAATCAATTTATGGACTCTTGTCTGAAATAAAGTTTATTATTATATTATTATAAGTACAGCTTTGATTAAGAATTACATAATATGTATTTTATGTTATATAACTAAAACTAAATACTTAATTATGTCATACAGTCCTGTTTCCAGCGATGTCGTACTAAGAACGCTGGCTGCATTTTCTAGTTGAATGGCTATACTTGGCGTATGAGAGAGAAAAGATCCAGCTCTATTATCACTAGCAGCGACGACTAGTCGCAGATACAGTTCCCTTAGGAACTTCACTGCACGTGGAACCCGCGGACCGATAGTCTATACAACAAATGGCACAAATTCTCTCAGAAACTCATATTTCTCATAGAATTCAATATTTTTTTATGAATTCATGCACAAAAATATACTTCTTAATGTAATGATTAAAAGTTCTTGAGAATTTTTTAAACATCTTACAATTATGGGATTGAAATAATACTAGTTTTTGCGGAATTTATCGCGTATATTTAACTTTTTAAATACTCGACGTTTCGAACGCATTACAGCACTCATGGTCACGGGCGGGACTGAGATGTTCAACGTCCATATGTCATAGTTAACCGCGGTTACCATAGATTAAAATTTAACTTTTGTTCCGATCTATGCAGTATGAACTTATGGTATCTTGAAGTCTTGCAGTTGTATGCTTGGGTTGGGATTTAATTTTATTTATTATAGGATCCCAAGCAGATGGTAGCACCCAGCCATCTTCTCTATTGAAATTAGGATGTTTTTTTATTTCAATAGCCTCGCGAATCATCCTTGGAAGGAATCGGTGTTCTTTAGCGAGGATTTGCGGTCTATCAAATCTGATGTAGTGACGGGGGGCGATCCTGTACGTGTTCACAGACTGCAGACTTCCCAGGGCGTCGATTCTTCAAATCAGCTATATGTTCTTTAACGCGGGTTTTTATTGATCTTTTAGTTTGTCCTATGTAGGAGAGACCACATTCACAATCAAGCTTGTACACTCCTACAAGGTATTTAAAAAGTTAAAATATACGCGATAAATTCCGTAAAAACTAGTATTATTTCAATGTGTAGTGTTCGCGTAAATATAAGAAATCATTATATAACATACTATTTTACACTCCTGCATCTTGTAGAGGGACATTACACTTGACCGACGGTAAAAACTGACCAAACTTCTTCAGCGGCTTGAAGTATGTTTTGATGGAAGCGCGCTTCAAGATGTAGCCAATCTTGTCAGTGACTCCTCTAACATATGGCAGTACAGCAGGTACACGCTCGACTGTGGCCGGCTTCACTCGTTCACTGTGACGTAGGCGCGGGACTCGAAGCTTGTTGTCATGGAAAACTTGCTTGACATGGTGGAGCTCTGCAGCCAGGTGTTTACTGTCACAGATCCCTCGTGCTCTCTGGAACAAAGACTCTTAAATAACTATGGTCAGTTTTGATGTGCAGTCATTGTTTACATGCTTACCTGTTGAAGACTGCATCTCAATTGTAACTAGAAGGCTGGAAGAAAACAACATGCCCGTAGAATATGCAGTATTACTCAGACACTGCCTTACATCTGGCTACCTATTGTGGAAGGAGGAGTTCTACAAGCAAGTAGATGGTGTGGCGATGGGCTCACCTGTATCTCCCATTGTCGCCGACATATTCATGGAAAACTTTGAGGAGAAAGCCCTGCTTATTTCTCCCATAAATCCAAGATTCTACAAGCGGTACGTAGACGACACTTTCACAATTCTACCTTTAGGTAAAGTAACTGCATTTTTAGACCATCTAAATCTCTATCTAATCTAAATCAAGAAGATTGGTCAGTTTTTACCATCGGTCAAGTGTAATGCCCCTCTGCAAGATGCAGGATTGTACAAGCTTGATTGTGAATGTGGTCTCTCCTACGTAGGACATACTAAAAGATCAATAAAAACCCGCGTTAAAGAACATATAGCTGATGTGAAGAATCGACGCTCTGGGAAGTCTGCAGTCCGTGAACACGTACAGGATCGCCCCCGTCACTACATCAGATTTGATAGACCGCAAATCCTCGCTAAAGAACACCGATTCCTTCCAAGGATGATTCGCGAGGCTATTGAAATCAAAAAACATCCTAATTTCAATAGAGAAGATGGCTGGGTGCTACCATCTGCTTGGGATCCTATAATAAATAAAATTAAATCCCAACCCAAGCATACAACTGCAAGACTTCAAGATACTATAAGTTCATACTGCATAGATCGGAACAAAAGTTAAACTTTAATCTATGGTAACCGCGGTTAACTATGATATATGGACGTTGAACATCTCAGTCCCGCCCGTGACCATGAGTGCTGTAAAGCGTTCGAAACGTCGGGTATTTAAAAAGTTAAATATACGCGATAAATTCCGTAAAAACTAGTATTATTTCAATGTGTAGTATTCGCGTAAATATAAGAAATAATTATGGGATTTTTTAAAATCACCCTTACTCTCTACTTTAATGTATGGTAATGAAAGTTGGGTGTGGCAGAAGAAGCACGACAGTAGCACGCTAAGGACTAGTTTGCTTAGGGCTGAATCTGAAGCACAGGGTGAGAAAGATCACGTCGGGGTCACCACTGTGGCCGTTGAAGTAAAGGGGGAGATCTCCCGCCGGGCAAGGTGTTCTGCCCGGGGAGCGGCCAACACTCCGTGTGATAGTTCAGAGATGTTTTATATATGCTGTTTATGATTCGGAATGTTGATAGCGTGATTTAAGCTTCGGTGTGTTTCGCTTGCGGCGCGACGACAGCGCCGCCACAATGTTTTGTAGGGTGAATATCAAAAACCGGATACCCTTTTTACTGGAAACGAGGCATGCCATCTGTGTGCTCAGGGGTAACAACGCATCTGCATTTTGATCCCTAATTTAGTACAAATGTAGATGTCCATGGGTCACAGAATCTATTTACCATCAGGTGAACTGTGTGCTCTTTTTCACCCTTATTCTATAAAAAAAACCTTTGTGCACCCATAACCATTTTCCTGCATGGTCATATACAGTATATAAAACAATCCAATTATCCTTTTGGGAGCGCATATTTATTTATGACAGCTGATTTATGGCATATATTACTCTTTTTTGGTCATTAATGAAAAGGATTTTAATTTTCAATCAACCCAATCAAAAACAGTCAACAGTAACCTTAATAAATTCAATCTTCTGGAAAAATTAAATTTTCGAATGAAAATCCAATGATATGACTATTTTATGGTCAAGTTTTAGGAAGTAAATTCATTCCGCCTGTGGCATCGCTCTCGAGCGGTCGTGTCCAGGTAGTCCGCGCTCTCGTCCCTGTACGGTAGTGCTGTCTCGCTCTCGCACCTCCGCTGTCCTGCTAGCGCTGTAAAACGTCGACGCATTGGTGAGTCTTTTACTGCTAACAGTTCTTGCCCCCCAGTCTTCGGGCGGGGGGGTTCGACTGACCTCCGTTTGTTACTGTTACTTTATTGTTATTGTTTTATTGTTGATTTTTGTTATTTCTCTGTTATTCTTTGTTTTTTTTTTTGTATTGTTATACGTGTATATTGTCTCGTAGTACGTCTCGTGTTCAAGTCCCTGTTCCTCTGAGACCCGTCCTAATCCTTAATGTTCGTAAAATTACTGCCCCAACATGTCCACAGTTAGCCAAGTTATGTCCCTCGTCGCCGCCCTAAACCAAACTCTTGGTCTGGGCTTAAACCTCGATTAGACGGTCCTCGCCGCCATCGCCGCCCATTTTACTCCCCCTGGCCCTCAGGCACTCCAACCGCCACCCGTAATCATGACTTACATAGAGACACAGAACTCCTTTGCCCCCTTAGAAATGGAGTACGAACGCTCCGAGTCCTCTGTGTCGGCCTCCCGGAAGAGGTCCGCCACCAATTCTGGCACCGGTTCATCGAAGTTCTGTGACTCCGACGGAACCGGGGACTCCTCATTCACGCAGCGGTAAACGCGCCTCGAAGAAACGCACCCTCCCTGTCTCAGTGGACCCTGCCGCTCCTACAACCTACGCAGCTCCCGCTGCCGCCCCTGCCCCCGCAGTACTTATGTCACTAGAAATCCCCGCTTCGACCAAGCCAGCCTCTCGCTGTGCTCCAGTCCTCGCCAAGAAGCAAGTCCTGCCCCCTGTCTTCCTAAGAGACAAGGCAAAATTCACCAAACTATCGAAAACCTGCTACGACGCAGGCATTAAATATGACCACGCCATCAACCTCGGGGAGACTATTAAAATCATCCCCAACTCGATCGATGACTTCCGTCAACTCACCAGGCTATTCACAGCTGAACGAGTTTCGTACCATCCGAAGCGTCCCCTTCGAATTCTCCAATGAGGAAATCCTTTCCCCGTAGAAGCCGTGCACAAAATGCACAGCAGAATGGGCAAAAGGTTCAATATTGCCCTGGTCATTTTAACAAACGTGCCGGAGGCAAAAGCCATCTTCCGGCGGGTACGCACAGTGTGTGTCCTGTCGAGAATGAGGGTTGAACCCCACATAGGCGTGGGTTCCCGGTGCAGTGCTACCGCTGCCAGCTATATAGTCATGCGGCGGCCAACTGCTCCGCCCCACCCAGGTGCGTTAAGTGCCTTGAACCTCACAACACCAAAGAGTGTCCTCGGCCCAAAGACGCCGAATCCCCACCCGCATGTGTCCTGTGTAAACAAACAGGCTACCCGGCAAACTACAGAGGCTGCCCTTGCGCACCTCATCCTCGCCCCAGTAGACAAGCTCCACCGCCGGTCAATGACCGCTCATTCCCAGCTCTTTACCAACGGCCCCATCAGGGCCTTTCTCAGCCCATTCAGGGCTTATCTCGGCCCTCTCAGGGTTCCCCTAGGCCCCCTCAGGGCATTATTCGGCCCCCTCCGGACTTCTCTAAGCCTATGCAGCCTCCAGTCTTTCCCTGAGGCCCCAATAACGCAGACCCACCGCGGACAACCTCCGCCCCACAACAATCACAGCCCTCAATTGAAGACCTAAAAACGTTGTATTCCGCTATAAGGAACATCGACGTTGGGGAAATCGCTGTGTTAGCACGCAAATTGCGCGCTGCGAAGTCCCCTCAGGACCGTCTGCTCGCTCTTACAGAGCATCATAATCTTTTGTGCTCGTTGTAAGTTAAGCTAACTTAATTAACTTAACTTCACAATGACAGAGCAGTTTGCTCTACCAAAGTCCCACGGTCGTATCAAACCTAAGGGTTTATCGCTTGTATCCTTTAATATTCGCGGTTTGCGAAATAACCTCCCAGAGCTTAAGGTCTTTCTTCGAAATCGTGAAGCCGATTTCCTCCTCCTACAGGAAACTAATCTCAAAACTAAGGACACTAAAGGCCTTTCTGTTAAAAACTTCTCTCTTCTTCGTAATGACAGACCCGACCGCCGAGGCGGCGGAACGGCCACCTATTACAAGAAGACACTTCACTGCTCGCCCATTTCTACTCCGCAGCTTACCAACATGGAGGCCACGATATGCAGGCTAGCTATGACTGGACATCAGCCCATCCTCATAGCCTCCTGTTACATCCCTTCAGGAACCCATCCCCTCAAAAAAGATTTAGAGGCTATTTTATCTTTAGGCAATTCAGTCATTATGTTTGGAGATTTTAACTCCAAGCATACTGAATGGACATGCCGTACTACCTCTCCTAGTGGAAAGATACTGCTCGATATCGCGCAGTCTCTTTATATTACCCTCCATAGTCCCCTCGGTGTTACCCACTTTCCCGATAATACCGATCACGCCCCCGATGTACTAGATTTTGCGTTACTCCAAGGAGTTTCTCTCAACCTCAGGGCAATCGAGACACTAGACGACCTAGGATCCGATCACTGACTGGTCTTCCTCATTCTTGCCCATCAGCTGCCTCCCCGAACACACAATAAAACCTTCACTAATTGGAACGGATTCAAGGAGTCCCTAGCTAAAGCTGTGGACTCACAGGACTCTACCATCTCCCTACCGTCGGACTTAGTCCCGAAAAAACCGACACCGCGATCGATTCACTCTCCACCCTTATTAAATCCTCCCTTAAGGAGAACGAAAGGGTCGTCCCGGTTGCTAACAATAGTGGGCTTCCCCTACATATTAGCAACCTATTAAAAACCAAGAAAGCTGCTTTCCGGAGAGCAGCAAAATATCCCACCCCCGAATATAGGCGCACGGCCAACGGCCACGGTTTCCGCCTCTCTGAATTTCGAGACCTCTAAAAGAGTAAACTCATTGAGAATATCTCTCCATCCCATACAGCGTACTATCAGATGGCTAGAGCCCTTCGCATAGACGCTATCACCCACACTCCCCCTATCTCCCGTCCCGACGGTACGGTTGCCTTCGAGTACGAGGAACAGGCTGAGTGCTTTGCAGATAGCATTGCCACACAGTGCTCTCCTAGCTCTCAAACCGTCGACCCCTCACACTCCAGGCAGTGGAGGATGAGGTCCGCCGCCGGAACTCACCCCCTACAGCCTCCGAACCTATCTCTATGTCCAATGATGAGATTTCATCCCTCATCAAAGGACTTAAGCACAAAAAGACTCCGGGTGCAGATGGTATCTCCAAACAAGCCCTTAAACACTTTCCTGAGCAGGTGTTAAGCTTTTTATCTATTATCTTCAACGCCTGCTTCAACCTTAGTTACTTTCCCACTACGCGGAAAGAGGCAACTGTAATTGGTATTCCCAAGCCAGGCAAGCCTCCCAACCTCACCTCCAGTCATCGCCCCATTAGCCTCCTCAAGGCCATGGGCAAGCTCTTCGAAAGATACATCCAAACTCGCATGAGGCGCCATCTGTTTCCCACAGACGGTGACCCTCTTATCATTCCCCATCAATTCAGTTTCCGAGCGAAACACTCATGTCCCCAACAAGTTCACCGTATTGTGGAATATATCCTCAGCGGGTTTTATCCTCGTCGTCATAAGACCATCGCTTTTTTTTTCGTCATAGCTAAAGCCTTTGATAGAGTCTAGCATACAGGCCTTATCTACAAGTTATACAAAATAGGTCTCCCCGATCGTCTAGTACGTCTCGTGGCCTCTTATCTAAAGTAGCGTACCTTTCGTTTTAGACACGAAGGCACGCTATCTTCACAGCGCCCTATCAAAGCTGGTGTCCCTCAGGGCTCAGTTCTTGCTCCTCTGCTGTACATCCTGTTCAACAACGACATTCCCATCCCATTTAAAGGTATTCAGCTCTCCCTTTTCGCAGACGACACTGCTATCTACTGTAAAGGTATCTCGCTACCTTTCATACGGAACAAAGTTCAAAAGTCAGTTGACAACCTAGGAGCTTGGTTCAAAAAATGGCGCATCGATGTGAACCCGGAGAAGAGCTCCGCCGTTCACTTCGATTATAAACGATGCCGTCTCAAAACACTCCACCAATACGTATGCTAGGGACCCCTGTCCCCTGGCATACGTCTGCCAAATATTTAGGTGTCACTCTAGACACAAGGCTCACTTTCAGGCCCCACGTCAAAGGAGTAACCCGTCACGCACGTTTTTACCTAAGTAGGCTCAAGAGTATATTGGGCCGACACAGTAAAATGTCCCTCAGAAACAAGCGTACCCTTTATAATGTCTGTATACAACCAGTCATGTCCTACACGGGCCCCATTTTTGCCCATGCTGACCCTAAAATTATTAATGAACTCCAAATAGTTCAAAACCTTTTCTGTCGTCGAGCTGCGAACGCACCTTGGTACGTCCGTAATGCTGACCTTCATCGGGACCTAGAGCTCCCTACAATTCAACAATTTCTTAGAAAACTCTCTGAGAACTTCTTCAAAGCCTCAGAGTTGCACTGCATCATCTTATTCGTGAGGCAGCTACTTATACAGCCCCACTATCGAGTCCGCAGGCCGAGAAATTCTCACTCGGACCCGCCTAATAAACTGTCAAACGACCTGAACTGACTCTTGGCGGCTCAGGCCAACTCTAATTAAATTATTCATAATTAATTTGCCTTCGTAGGCACTCCCTCAGCGGCTCGTAGCCGCCTGTGCCCTCTTTTCCCAAAAGAGGGTCGCTTCACTATCACTCAGTTATCACTTAGGTTCCCCCGGTAGGCAGTGAGTCCCTCATAACCACGATAGACCGGCTATCGTGGTATGCGCTATGCATTTTCCGCCTCCCTACATAAAGGGAGCCCTTTCCAATTGCTTCGGGCGCAAAAAAAGGAAGTAAATGCAGTTCCATTCAATCAAATTCATTTATTTGCATGTATACATATTCCAATGTCATGTATTATTATTACTTTACGAAGAGTGAGCAAATACATTACAATATAGACTACGCATTACTAATTCAATATTGGTGCTTTGAAATAAAATTAAGAATAAGAAGAAAAAAATAAAAAAATATTGTCAATAGTTGAATTGAGTCTATAGTGCCTATTGTTGTCATACTAAATTTAAAAAAAAATTGTCATACAAAATTAAGAGTTTAAATTATAATTTAATTACAATGTATACATTATATTAGGTAAATGTATAAATTAATATTAATCAAATCGTAGTCTATAATTACATTCAAATTAATATTATTAATTTACAATTAATTAAAACTATTGCTATAAAATTATAATACTTATACTCTGGGAACTCTTTGACATTATAATAACATTTATTAATCAGAAATTTGTGTAATATCGTCTTAAATCGTGAGATAGCACAACGTTCTGACATCATTTGGCACTTTGTTGTGAATCAGTGATGCCATACAAAGAATACTTTCATGGAATAGTGCTGTATCACCATACGGTATTTCAGGCCGTGAGCCCTGAGTCAGATGAAGAATTAGAAGAGTCGCATAGACTAACAGCGCAAACATCTCGAAAATAGACGGTATTTCTATGTCTAATCTTTTTTTGTCGCGTAATTGTCTATAGTAGCTTTTAAAAGCAGTCTTGTAAAAATTTGTAAAACGTCTTGAAGAAACCTGCATGTTTGAGAAATAAGAAAAAAAATATTTAGAAGATATATGAAGTTTGGCAACACGCATTTGGGTATTGCGCACATACCCTGTAAATTTTACATACCCTGCAGACTACATAATTGTAGCAGTTTGACGGCATAAATAAGATAGAGTGTGGTACCAACACAAACGGATCTCGGTGCTGGTGGCTTGCTGGTAAAGTTCGTTGGTTAAACATTGTAAAACCGCGGCTTTGTACGTAAGCGAGCCACCAGCGTTGTATGAAATTGGGCATGTTTCCTTAGCAAAGCTGTTTGGATTGCGCGCGCTCCAGTGTCAACAAGCTGCGAGTAAAGTCGTAAAGGAACCTTAAGAGTAAGGGCAGCGACAGTGATAAATAATAGATCCAGAAGTGTAAATCAGATTAATATATTTTAATCTTGGATATAATTTGTAAAGCTCTAGTTCCATAATTGTTAAGACAGCCACAGCCGTCTTTGTTAAACACGAATCGTTAAAGTCAAGAGAACGGTAAATGTATCACTGTTCTACTCACACTTCTCAAACGTAATGGATTCGAGCTTTGTTTAGTGGTTCATGCAGTAAAAAGAGCAAACATTATCGGTTGATGTATGCTTTAAAAATGAATGTTGGTGAAATTTGGTCTACACAATATATTAAATTCCTTTTCTTTAGTCGATATAAAAAACTTAAATAAGTAATTGCATACCACTACCATTCATTGTGGCATACATAATTGTAAATTAAATGTTTAATTTTAACTTTCTAACTAGGTATAAAACAGTTCATAAAACCGTGTGTTCGTTAAATTATACACGATATAATACGACACAATACATAAACAATAATGTATATGTCAAATTGTATAGCATTACCAAAACAAATGTTATAAAAACTCGTGTAAAATAATATATAGTTGACGTGAAGCACCGATCTCTTGGAAGTCTGCAGTATGTCAACCAACATGTCCATGATCGTCCCAACCTTTAAGTCAGATATGATAAAACACCAATCCTCGCAAAAGAATACCGATTCCTACCATGAATGATTCGCGAGGCTATTAAAATTAACAAAAATATCGTAATTTTAATAGAAAACTTGGAACACTCTGCTTGATATTCAGTGGTTTTTAAATCAAATCCAAACACAAACTACATCAAGGCTTCAAGATACTGTAAGCCAAAGGTAGCCGTTTTAATTATAACATCGAGATATCAAAAACCTCAGTCCTCCCACCCTCCATAACCATAATATGTATTTTAAAGCTCATGAAACGTCGTGACTTCAAAGATAAAATTGAATGCGACAAAACTCTTACAAGTAGTTTCATTTAATCTCATAAATCTTCATTTGTTATTGATGCAATTCGGTCTGCACTCACTATTAACTTCCGATTTTGTTGAGAGATTTAAACGAAAATTTTATCACTTATTATTTATTCCAAGGTGTCAGCGATTCCTTCACGACGCAACGTATTAAAAATTTACAATTTACCTATTTATGCTTTTATAAGCAACATTGCTTAGTGAAAGTAATTCGATTTTTTTACGAATAACGGCAGGTTGATTAATTGATATATAAATAAAAATTAATATTATATCAAAAGATATAACAAAAATCTTAGTGTTTCTTAATGAAGTCGTTCAAGATAGTTTAAGGGCAATTGATTGCTTACCCTGGTTACCCTTAAAAGATACATCAAATCAATATGGTATTGCACTCTTCGCTGTAGTTCTTTCTAAGACCTAAAACTCTATAGTCAATTCTGTACGATTATATAGCAAGGATAATCTACACTACGTTGTTTTTATTAATGGAGTAAAGGTGATAAATGAGCCATCTATACCTATTCTCGATTAAGATTCAAAATGCAGCGTTGCATGCGTTATCACCCCTGAGAACTAAGATGAAATGCGTCGTTGCCAGTAAAAAGGGTCTATATACTAACAATATAAAATATAGCAAAAATATAATACCATTTACGATGGTATTTTCCTTAAAGTAAAAAAAAGGTAATTTATTTCCTTTATTTAGGTATCAATTCCATTACTTTGTGTGACTTACTGCTAAGTCCATTCAAACTTCTTGGTTTGGGTCTTCCAACGCCTCGTTTATAATACAACTTTAAAATAAAATGGAAACATCGTCGAGGAATGAAAAATTTCCGATATTCCAGATGCTTTTTCAACATTCCTCGTTGCATTATTGAGAGATGCACCGGCTCAATCGATTTTAGCAAAATACGTAGTCCAATAAGACAGGAGAGTGGAAAACGGGTTTATTGTTACGTATTTCCTACTTCTGTTGTACGTTCTGTTGTGTAATGTTTTGCATTTTACTTTTCTTAAAATAGTATGCTATATAATGATTTCTTATATTTACGTGAACACTACACATTGAAATAATACTAGTTTTTACGGAATTTATCGCGTATATTTTAACTTTTTAAATACCTTGTAGGAGTGTACAAGCTTGATTGTGAATGTGGTCTCTCCTACATGGGACAAACTAAAAGATCAATAAAAACCCGCGTTAAAGAACATATAGCTGATGTGAAGAATCGACGCTCCGGGAAGTCTGCAGTCTGTGAACACGTACAGGATCGCCCCCGTCACTACATCCTAAGTCCAAAAGGCTCCAAAGTCTTTGCCAGAGATCTGTCTGCCAGAAAGAGCCAACTGTCAAAGCTGAAGACTGAATGTGGCAGCATCGTTTCCGGGACACCTGAGATGATGAGTGAGATTGAGAGGTTCTATGGGCAGCTGAACACATCATCATTGGAGCCACACGCAAGTGTGAGTAACGATCCAAGAGCAAGTCTTATCCGACACTATTCCGATGATATCCCGGACGTCAGTCTAAGCGAGATTAGAATGGCTCTCCAGCACCTTAAAAACGGCAGGGCCCCAGGCGAGGATGGAATTACAGCGAGCTTCTGAAAGTGGGTGGAACACCGGTACTGGAAGTCCTTCAGAAGCTCTTCAATTCCGTCCTCCATGGTGGCACTACTCCAGAGGCGTGGAGCAGAAGTGCGGTGGTCTTGTTCTTTAAGAAAGGCGACAACGCTCTCTTGAAGAACTACAGACCGATTTCCCTTCTGAGCCGCGTCTACGTGCTGTTTTCGAGAGTCAATACGAATCGTCTCGCACGCAGACTCGACGACTTCCAGCCTCCCGAACAAGCCGGTTTCCGAAAAGGCTTCAGTACCATAGACCACATACATACCCTGCGGCAGATTGTACAGAAGACTGAAGAGTACAATTTGCCACTTTACCTTGCGTATGTGGACTATGAGAAAGCCTTTGATTCCGTCGAAATTTGGGCGGTGCTGCAGTCCCTTCAGCGGTGCCAAGTTGACTGTCGGTATATCGAAGTGCTGAAGTGTTTGTACAGTAGGGCTACGATGGCTATCCGAGTACAGAACCAGAGCTCGAAACATATCCAACTGCAGAGAGGTGTAAGACAGGGTGACGTTATATCCCCGAAACTCTTCACCGCTGCTTTGGAAGACGTTTTCAAGCTACTGGACTGGAAAAGATACGGTATTAACATCAATGGCGAGTACATCACTCACCTTCGATTTGCCGACGATATAGTCCTTATGGCAGAATCGCTGGAGGACTTAAGCACTATGCTCAATGACCTCAACAGTGCCTCCCAACGGATAGGTCTTAAGATGAACATGGACAAAACAAAGATCATGTTTAATGTCCATGTCACACCTATGCCGGTAGTTGTTAAGAGCACTATGCTCGAAGTTGTTGACGAGTATGTTTACCTGGGACAAATAGTCCAAAATCGGATCGATTCAACTCGGCTGGGCAGCGTTCGGGAAATTAAGACATATCTTCTCGTCAGGTATACGTCAATCTCTAAAAACTAAATTGTACAACAAGTGCGTGTTGCCAGTGATGACTTACGGATCTGAGACGTGGTCCTTCACTGCTGGCCGTATGAGGACGCTCAAGGTCGCTCAGCGAGCTATGGAGAGGGCTATGCTCGGAGTTTCTCTGCGTGATAGACTCAGAAATGAGGATATCCGCAGTAAAACCAGAGTGACCGACATTGCCCAACGGATTAGTAAGCTGAAGTGGCAATGGGTCGGCTATATAGCTCGAAGAAACGATAACCGATGGGGCAGAAAGGTTCTCGAGTGGCAGCCTCGTACCGGTAGGCGTAGTGTAGGGCGACCCCCCACTAGATGGAGTGATGACCTGGTAAGATATGCAGGAAGTCGATGGATGCAGGTGGCTCAGGACCGTGCTTTGTGGCATTACTTGGGGGAGGCCTATGTTCAGCAGTGGACTTGTGAAGGGCTGTAATGATGATGATGATGATGATGATGAGATGGCTGGGTGCACCATCTACTTGGGATCCTATAATAAATAAAATTAAATCCCAACCCAAGCATACAACTGCAAGACTTCAAGATACCATAAGTTCATACTGCATAGATCGGAATAAAAGTTAAATTTTAATCTATGGTAACCGCGGTTAACTATGACATATGGACGTTAAACATCTCAGTCCTGCCCGAGACCATGAGTGCTGTAAAGCGTTCGAAACGTCGGGTATTTAAAAAGTTAAAATATACGCGATAAATTCCGTAAAAACTAGTATTATTTCAATAGTATGTTATAGTTTGATTATTTCTTGAAAATATTGTAGTCTTTGTTGACAGTTTTTTTGTTTGTTCGTGTAGTTTGTTTGTACAACGGAATAACTTACGCTCAAATTTAAATGATTTCAATGTTATTATTTAAACTTTTTTATAAGTAAACAAAAACTGATTCCACCTACTTATATCGAAGGACCGGTATCCGGAAGAAACGTTCTCTAGTGGCAGCCTCGTACCCATAGGCGAAGTGTAGGGCGGACCCCCACTAGATAGAGAGACGAACACGTAAGACTTGCAGAAAGTCGATGGATGCAGGTAGCTCAGGATCGTGCTATGTTGCCTTCCTTTGGGGACTCCCATGTTCAGCAGTGGACTTGTGAAGGGCTGTAATGATATTGATGATGATGATATCCAATACAAGACGCGTTAGCAGTGTACTGTTGGCGTAATGGAATCCCATATCCGATACGATTCTTCTTTCCTAAACTGTACGAGTCAACTGACTTACAGCACTAACATCACAAAATCTAGGCGTGTTGTATGAGGTGACTAAGAGACACTAAAATACGAGATGTATAGAAGCGTCTTGCTTGTAAGAGCTCAATATTACAAAAAAGAAACTGTGGATGCCCACACGTCTGCTAAACGTGGTAACTATAGCTAATATCCCCAATGAGACATATTATGAAGAGAGCCTATGTTCAGTAATGGGCTGGTGACAGGATGTAATGAATTAATTAACCATATTTGCCACTTAAGACACCCACGAATTGAAATGCGGTGATGACTCACGTGAACCGTATCCCGATAGCTCATAATGTGTACAGATAAGTTTTTTTTTTAGAATAATAGTAAGAGATGAGCACACAGTACATCTCATGGTAAATCGATGCTGTAGCCCATAGACATCAGTCTACAAATATCCTCGATTAGGAATCAAAATGCAAATGCGTTGTCACCACTGAGGACTATGATGTAACTATGATGTACATGTAATCAATATTGAATAAAAATATTTTTTTTCTATTCGATTCAACGTTCATCGTAATTCTAATCGTGTCATCATCATCATCATTACAGCCCTTCACAACTCCTCCACTGCTGAACATAGGCCTCCCCCAAGGTATGCCACACAGCACGGTCCTGAGTCACCTGTATCCATCGACTTCCTGCATATCTTACCGGGTCGTCACTCCATCTAATGGGGGTCCCCCTACACTACACCATTTACCCATCGGTTGTCGGTTCTTCGAGCTATATAGCCGGCCAATTGCCATCTTAGCTTACGTTGGGCTATGTAGGTCACTCTTCTAATCCTGTATTGAACTTTAATTTATCTTGTATTCAACCAAATAAGGTTTTCGTTCTAATATTATTAATGTTACAACTTAAAGTTTCCAAATAAGGTTTTCGTTGTAATATTATTAATGTTACAATTTAAAATTTCGAGTTCGCTCTAGTGTACAAATTTTATAATTTTAATAAACATTAAAAACTATATTTTAACGCTTTAGAACTTCCCAAATGTTTTGCGCAGCTGCCGCTCAAACAACATAGTGCTCTTATAACAGTATAGTATATTTCATAACGAGTGCGGAAAGCCTGTCATTGCAAAGAGTTCCGAAATATGTCTACCCCAGCCGAGGTGCAGCCGAAGGTGAGGGTTGACAATCGGAGAAAGTTGGAATGAAGGTTCCGCTTACTGAACAACTATTTTTAATATAGTTGCGAAAAAACGAAGAAATTTATTATATAATAAAAACATAATAAACTTAACTAACTTGGGTATTCATTTTACACGTTGTTTCTTATTTTCAGCATACTTTTTAACATCGAAAACCTCGACCATAACGTAGAAGGTTTTAATTTTGCTGAGAGATCGGAGAAGTATGCCAACATAACATTTTCTGAAAAACTATTTGCTTTTTTCTCTTCTCTCCAAGCAATAAATTCGTCGTAAGTGGATATTTAGCGACTTTTTGACTTTTCCGGTAAAATGTTCTCCGAAGCATTTTATGCAATTATACTGAGTTGCGGTGGTGTTCATTCAAATAAAATATCGTCGAAATTAATCATTTTGTGCAACAAACAACTAACCTCGCAAAGAACGTTTTTAGAAAATGACGCCAATCGTAAAAAAAAATAAGCAGAGATTTTCTTTTGTTTTCTTCACCAATTCTGAGTAGGCAAAGGGAACTATGCCCGTGCCAACTAGCCAGGTCTTCAGTAGATTTTTTATTGTTATAAAATGAACATGAAATTTAATGAGATGAAATTAAATGAAACCTAACCTAACTCATTGAATCAAATCATTAAATCTGATATTGAAACAAATTTGTAGCTTCTTTTTAGAAATATTTGCATGAATCATAAAAACTTCTATTAAATTTTTTAGTAAAAACTTCGTGGTTGGTTTTTTTTAATAGAAATTATTTTAACATTTGGCAAAGAGAACGCACGAGTTCAGAAAAGGTAAAAAAAGCGCGAGTATGTTGTAATAGCCCACATCCCGAACGCTATACGTCCCTGCAATACGCCACTTTTTGAGCAACTGTGTTAAAAAAAATATATTATTTTAATATTTGATATTATTTTAATATTTGGGATTTGTTGCTCTTCGATATTATTCTTAACTATCACTAAACTGAAAACAAAATCATTTAAAATTTATCAGGTAATTGAATCAGTCTCATAGCTACAACGAGTGAGGGTAATCTTAGTTATATCACAAAATACTGAGCTTGTTTACAGCCTCGTTCCGTTCGATATTTAATCCGGGAAAAGCAAGCTAAACACTTGTAATAGACATACTTATCTAAAGTACTCGAGGCGTTTTTCTTTTGTTCGACTTCACTTATACATAATATAAAACATTATTTATGGATATTCACTCGAAATTTATTACATTATCTTATACTCGTATTTCAGAGAAGAAAAAATTTCGAGTTAAGTGAGCATTCAATAAATAAATCCCATTTTATACTTCGTCTTTTACTTCAGCATGTATATGTCTATAACGGCATGAGCCCCACCCATACGATGGGAGGTCAAAAAGTTTGCGGAAGGACAGGGAAGGATAATGAAATGAAACATTAAAATATTTTTCCTTTTCAATGTATTCTCTATTAACCCGAATACATTTGTTAGATCTGTCAAATAACTTATTAATACCGTCTTAAAAAAAGATTTACCATGGGCGTGAAAATAGACCAAAATTGCCGACTTCACTTTATCATCGTCGCCAAATATTTTCCTACGCAGTTCTTTCTTCATCTCCATAGTATTTGCCTTACTTTGATTTAGTAGGGATCGATCCATACATCAATTACAGCCTATGTAATACACCCAATGATGGTTCATGGAGGATTTTTTCCTAGTTCCACGCTTGGCAAACGCAGTTTTTTTTTAATATTTTGAGTAATTATCAGAAATATGCTGCTGCAATTTCCTGCTTCAGTTTCGTTTTGTCACCTCTTACGACACCCACGGGACGATATGGGATAGTGTATATTCTACCACCGCCACAACACTGTTCTTCAGAAAATTAGTGAACATTGTAACCAAATTTGCATTCAATAAAATAGCCCTTTTTTCTAATTTTTATCAGCCTATAGAAATCTACTCTCAAAACCCTCTCGTAGTAGAGAGGACCTGCTTTAATTTGATTATTCTCATCCAGCTTTGATGTTCCTCTACGTGACCAGTCTTGGTACTACATCTGGTGTAAATGCAATTGTATAAAACCGTCTATAGGTAATCATAAGATAGTTAGACCCAACAAACTTGTTACATTTAGGAACCGAACTCACACTCCGTTATACTGATCCAACGTTAAACCACTAGTCCCCAACAGTACGCCCCATAAGTGGGACTCTAACAGTAGTTATCACGCTTGGCAGGCGGGTTGGCAACCGCAGTTGTTTAAGATATTATTAGGAAGACGCTGCTGCCCATTTCCTGATTTGTTTTCCTCTGTTTCCTGTTATGGGATACTGGATTTTCTTACACGGCCAGTACACAAATAATATTTATGTTAAACAACTTATACCACGTTTAGTTAAGTTAAGTTGTTAAGACGGCTGGTTATTAACTTAACATAGGCTATTAAACTTCGAATTGTACTAATTGTACTATTTATACTAAAACTTCATTAAATTTCATCGTACATTGTGTAGGGTTTGGACACGAACGATAAAAGCTAAGTTAACATCTGCCAAGAGATAGCGACTACTAAATGTTAGGTGTCCCTTCATACACGTAATTAGAAAGAGCTACTTTTGTTTCATTCTAACTTCCATATTATATTTTATACTTTTATGTTTTATACTCTTATACAGTATATCAAACCATACATTTTTATCTTATTGATAACTTGTATCATTATTATATTTATAATTAATTCTATTAGTCATTTTCATCAGGAATGGTTTAGCATGGTACATTTTGTAGTGGTTATTATTATAAATATTATAATAAGGTTTGACTTCTTAATTAAATAAAGGTAAATATACAGTAAGTATATACATAACATATAAAACAATTTCAGAAAAGAAGTATCCTTTGTACTACTAAGCAAATTCTGGGCGTACACAACAGTTGCGTATAGCTGCATCATGTCTTTACCACGTGTTAAAGCCATATTGCAGCGGTTCTGTCCCCATTGTAAAATGACAATATCCAATATCGCCCGTTACAATAAAAGCATCGGACATACATGATAATTAATTGTCAATTTTACTATATTTGTTGCAATTATTTTATAACACGAACTACCTGCATGCCAAAATGTACATCAAAAGTATTCTATTCGATAATAACATTAACCGCCGCCATCTTCGCCAAACATCATGTGCTGTCGAAAATGATTAGGGATGGCAACCGATTGTAATCGATCTTTTGATTTTTTTATGAACTGTGTCATGTTTTTTTTAATCATAATCATGAATTTATTTCTAAATTCATAAAAATAATAAAATAGTAAATCACCATTCCTTTATTGTTCTTCCCTAAAATTATATTTAAAACACCTACTATAACTAATGAATTAGGTCATACTCTTCTATATTTTAAATATGTAATTAGAATAATGCTGAAGTGGACAAAACCTAATTAATTGATAGAATCAGGCGTTACTTTGCGGAAATCCATTATAATAAAAATATTAATAGTTACTTTGCAACCATCCGCTGAATTAACCAAAATGATGTGTCTCACCTAGTTTGAAGAGCACCTCCCGCCCTCTCCCATTTGCGCGCACCAATCCCGTCACCACTAATTGCAGCTCCACTACTACCAACACCACTACTCCCACCACCACTACTCCTAACACCACTATTTTAGGAAAGACACACCATCGACGAATTTTTTTTATTATGTGCGAGCAGCTATGCAGGTCTAGGTAAAGAGACCAGTATCACTGCGACCTAGAAGATCTATTGTGATCACTGCTATGGCTATAGTTCACTGCTAAGCCCTATGTCTTCAATAAATCGAAGGAGTTGCTTAGCCGTGAGCAATTTCACTTCTTCTGGGCAGAGTAGATATTGTCCCAGATGAGTGTTACGTTTGCGCATTAAGGTCCGCAAACGGTTAGGATATGTAGAGGCGTTTCTTCCGATAAGGAACAGAACCGACACATTCTTGAGTTGCTTAGTCCCAGGATGGACATGTGCTTTTAAAGACAATAGTGTCCTGTTAGGGTTCATGCCAGAATGCACAATTTATTTTTACTTAATCCCAGGGATTCTGAAGCGAATTTACGATCAAAAGCCCGGATTATGGTTTTAGAATGTTTTAAGCCTTGTGTGTCAGACCAGATCTTAAGTAATTTATTGTGATAAAGAGTTTCAAGGGTCAATCGGGCTAGGCTTCTTGAGATTCCACAAAATGGCTCGTGTCCAAATTGTGTGCACTTTGAGCCCTCCCGTGCAAGTTTGTCGGCAAATTCGTTGCCTACAATACTCTCGTGACCCGGAACTCATCTTAAAGCGACCCTGTTTTTACAATCCAGGGCGTTTAAACGGTTCACGCAGTCTCCAACTAGCTTTGAGTTCACTAAGTTTGATCTCAGCGCTAGCAGTGCTGCTTGACTATCAGAGTTTATGTAATTTTTTTGGTTGACGTAGTGTTTTTGCAGATTGATTTCCGCACACCAAAGTATGGCGAAAATTCCTGCCTGGAAGATAGAGGTGTATTACCCAAATTATACTAAGTTTGAATTTGGGGCATTCCCCATAAATCCCAAAGCCTACGTCGAGGCCCATTTTAGACCCATCGGTATACCATATGAGGCTACCGACCTCACAGATAACCTGGCCATTCAGCCAGTCTTCTCTGGAGGGTAATTCCACTATATACTTTTTATCAAAAGTGTATAGTGGACGCATGATATCTGAGATCATGCATAAGACCGGTGATTCCTTAATTGAGTCGAGCATGGATCTCAATCTGTAGAAGAGCAAGCTCAGACCGCCCTGGGCGTTAATCCTATACAGACTAGCCCTCGCCTCCTTGTCTAGATAGAGATCATGGGGAGTTAGGCATAGAAGTGCATTAAGAGCCGTTCCAGGCGATGATCGCATAGCTCCAGTTGCCATTAGGCAGGCAGTCCTTTGTAGACTATTTTGTCTGTCCGCACCTTGTTACACCAGACAATAGAGGCGTAGGTGAGAATCGGCCTCACTATGCTGCTGTACAGCCATAGGACCATACTGGGACGCAAGCCCCAGTTGTTCCCGACCAAACGACTGCACGTACCTTTTTTGCCTTATGGCATAAGTTGCTAAGGTGAGAGTTCCACGTTAGTTTTTGGTCCATTGTTACGCCCAAGTACTTAACTTCCGTGGAAAATGCTACTTCTTTGCCATTAAGTTTTGGTTGGACTAATTTGTCCAACCTTCTCTTTTTATCAGCATTAACTGATAAACTGTTATCCCTACACCAGTTATTTATGGTTTTTAGGGCTCTTTGTATTATTGACGATAAAGTACTTTGGCAATAGCCCCTTGCAATGATCACAAGGTCATCAGCATAACCCAATGTGTCAAGGCGTAGGTCTGCCATTTTGTACAATAGTTGGTCAACCGCAAGAGTCCAAAGAAGTGGTGGTAAAACACCTCTTTGTGGGCAGCCTATTGTGGTTGCAACCTCAATCGAAGTTTGAAACAGCGCTATTTTTGCCTTTCTGTTTGAGAGCATCGACTTCACCCATCTGATGGTTGTGGGGTCAACATTTTTAGATGTTAGGCCCCCAATCAGCAGTGATGTGGGACTACTGTCGAAGACGCCCTCAATATCTAGAAAGGCACAAAGAGCTATTTCTTTATCCTCCAGTACTTTTTCGACCCTGTCAATGACACTGATCAGGGCTGTTTCCGTAGATTTGCATCTGCGGTAAGCATGCTGGTTGTAATGTATGGGCCTCGTAGCTAGAGCTACATCCCTTATATATCTATCTTTAACCTTTTCCAATGTCTTAAGAAGAAAGGAAGATAGGCTTATAGGTCTAAAGGACTTTGGTAAAACGTATTCCTTTCTACCAGCCTTAGGTATAAATAGAACCTTGACAATTGTCCATCGTTCTGGAATGCACCCAATCGCCATGCAAAACTTGCTCTGAAGATTTTCACCAGATAAGGAAGAAGGATGTCGATACCCGTCTGTAGTGCACCAGGTTTGGCCTTATTATCTCTGCAGCCCTACGCCAGTCCTCATTGCAAGGCCTTCGTAGGGCTCTGAAAGGGTTCAAGGCTAAAGTCTTGTATGACCCTGGGAAATGGGTTGACGCTAGTAACTCCAATGTTTTTGTTTCACTATTAGTGAAATTACCATCCGGCTTTTTAAGAAGCCCGATCTGATTAGGTTTAGCTTTCGATAGCATCTTGTGTAGTCTTGCACTGCGAGGCAAAGACTCAACTTCCTCGCATAGCTTCCTCCACGATGCTCTCTTGGCTTTCCTAATTTCTTTATTATATTCAGTTAGGGCTGCACTATAAATATCCCACTCTTTGGTTCTCTTAGCCCTAATAGTTTCCTGGTCTTTTCCCTAAGGTCTTTCAGCTTAGAATTCCACCAAGGAACTTTTCTAGTTGAGGTCTTGGTTTTGACGGGTCAACTGTCCTCGAAGGCTTCACAGATACCTACGGTTACTGTCTCCGTCGCTAACTCCAGACCTTCGATCGTTTTGATGCTTTTAAGGAAACGTTTCCAAATTCCTCCTTAGACTATCTCTATAGATATCCCAAGAGGTCGCTTTCGGATCCCTAAAAGTAACGGTTTCAAAGGATGGTGAAGGGATGGGAAGGTGGTGGGAATCACAAACTTAATGTACTTGTGATCAAACATCGAGTTTTCGCTACTAACATGCCAGTCATTTATCCGCCTGGACATGTTATTGGTAGCAAAGGTTATGTCTAACACTTCCTGCCCAGCAAGTTAATTGTGTGACCTAAGTTTAGGCTTACCAGGCGGTTGGAGATGAGAAAATCATAAAGTAACTCACCTCTTTCGTTGATATTGGTGCTTCCCCAGGCTGTGTGGTGAGCATTAGCATCACAACCCACCACAAGTTCGGCGTTGAGTTTTCGAGCAAACTCCGCCACTCGCTAAAACTCGATGGTAGGATCTGCGTTCTCGCCGGGAAGATAGGCTGAGCAAATGATTACTCTGGCCCCTGTGTATCCCTTGAGATTTATAAGGGCTGTAACCAAGTCATCGTTGCAGTACTCTGGAAACAGCTAAAATTTCAATATTTTTATTATAAATTATACAAGCTCTGGGTCTACTGCCTTTGGTATTGACAAGAATCTTACCGGCAGCCGCCAATCCCAGAACTTGTCCGTTGGCAACCCAAGGCTCTTGTATAAGGGCGAGGTCAATGTTGTCCTCTGCAAAGGAAACCTCCACCACGGCAGAGCAGCTGCTGCATGGTGAAGATTTGCTTGGAGGACCCTCGTCTTACCCGTGGGTTTAGCCATTTATGGACGTGGGGGGGCAGGGGTCTTTTTCGCCTGTTGAGGACGAGGACGTCCTTTTCCTGCGAACCTGACCCCCGCCTTACCTTTATTCGAACCGCACCCACCTCCCCTCCCCCCCCGGCCTGGACGACACCAGCGGAGGCCGTCGGACCGAGGCGAAATCTGCGCCTTGGGTCTTCGTCATTCTCACCGGTGGCGTTTCAGCCTCACCCCGAGAGGTGGAGGGCTGAGGGGATTGGGGTTGGAGTTGGGGCAGTTCGGGCTCCATTGCCGCGTCAGAGCCTCCCCTGACTTTAAAAGTTATCATCTTAAAGCCAAGGATGACTCTGCCGCCTGCCTTCCGAAGAGCCTCCGCCGATGGGTCGTCCAGAGAAAAGGTTATTAGGAACCCATTCTCCTCGTCCCTACGGTGGAGGATTCTCCAGAGCTTAGTATGGAGCCCTTCATTTTGTGCTCTCAACATCATAGCCGCCTCCTCTGGAGAGTCGGTTCGCTGCGGGGCAATTAGATAATGCCCAGCGTAGGCTTAGGCAGTTCGCCCTCGGGTATTACCGAGAGCTATGCTTCCGGCCAGGGCTTTAGTTATCCGATTTCACCCACAATCCATTCCTGGCTTGCCTTATTCAGGCACGTTACCAGAATCCAACCTGGCTTGTGTGTGAAACCGGAAAATTTTGGGCCCACCCGGTTGCGACCCACAGTCCGTCTTAGCGATGGCCTGTGTTAGTGCCCGGTGGACCAACCGCATCTGCTCCACACTCATAGGATTCGAATTGCGAATTACTATACGCACGGAGCCAGCTACGGCACTGAAGCTGAGCTTCTTCTCCTCCTTTTGCAGCTTCACAGTCTTCCTGGGCTGGTCTTTGAGGGACACTTCCCAGACGAGCGCGGAAGGGGGGAGGTTTGGGCAGAGGAATTTCGTCCCAAGGCTTCTGGCAGAGAGAGAGGGCCTCTTCGGCTCCCATCTCAGCTGCTATCAGCCTTCGGTACATTTTTCTCGCAGCCCTACTAAGTTTATAAGGCCTAGCGATTTTTTATTTTCCCCTCCCTGGTTCGTTTCCAATTGTAGTTCGGCTGCAAACGTGCCCTCCACTTCACTGCTCGTCCCAGGTTGGGGCGCACTGTTGCAGGGTGTTGGTGAGGCTAAAAGAGCCTCTTCCAAACTTGCAGCTAATTCCATTAAAGAGACTTCTCACTGTCTTTAACAAAACAAAATACTCACCCCCGCAGAGCCCGCTGCCAGGGAAGGGCTAAAATACTACCCGAATCGCCCTGGTCTCGGGTAACCTTTCACTACAGCATCCATCGGCACGGTACGCCTTGACACCTTGGATTGGGTTGGGATAGGAAAAGGGGGGAGGGATAAAAGAAAAGAAAAAGAGGATCCTTTGAGTATTTCTGTTTTATCTGTTTCCTATTAAACCAGACCAAATAACAGACGGCAACCACGTGAAAGAGAACTCCTCAGACTTTCCCTGGGGATCAACACGACCTGCGCTCTCCCCCCAGAGCCATACGCAAAACTGCTCGCCGGATAGGAGAGCAGAATAGGTGTTAATCTAGCCCTATTTATAATACCAAAGTTAGGAGTAGACTAACCCCCGCCCCACCATCGACGATAGTTATAGGTTCTTTGAGTTATATGGCTGGCGCATTGCTAATTCATATTACTTATCCATTTGATGTCATTATTAAATGTTAAAATTAATCATAATCTCGATAGAAGTCTCTGTAGTGAAATAATATAAAAAAATATATATATTTACACCGTAAAAAGTCAGAAGTGAATTATTTTAGGGACATGAAACAAATTGCGCCCCTGACCGGAGCATAACAACGTCTGCTGGCCACGCTTCTGGTATTCAAAACATAATTTTTATGCAAAAATTATGTATAGAAATAATCCTTCAACAATATTCTTGCTGATACCTGGGATAAAACTCAGTTGCTCATGTACTCTGAAATTTAAGACTAGAGTACTTATCTAATTTAATGAAATTCCCATTTATCTATTATAATTTAGGTTTACTGGTAGCTCAGAATAAAAAAGGGAATAGAGGTAATAATGTAAATAATAAAGCAACGCTTATGAGACTACCATCACACTTTAATTTGTTATTATGAATATTTTGTTTTTGGTTGGGTGTTCATTAAAGTGCTAAAAACAAAATATTCGTAGTATTTCATTAGTGATATTTATCCTGTACTCTCAAGGTTCCATAGAATCCAGTTGTATATAACTGTAACTATAATCATTTAATTTTTATAATTTTCATCACCACTCTTACCAGTACAGCTCTTGTTTTTATTATTGTACATGGTTTTGATTGAAAAAGCTATCCAACAAGCACAGTATCCACCTGAATACCAAAGTAATAAGCAGCTTAATCCTGCTGTGTTACGCAAGGTATGTAGAGAGAAACGGTGACAATTTTACTGGAAACGAGACGAATCTGCATTTTGATACTTAATCGAGGCTAAATATAAGTATGTGTGGGCTACATCATCCACTTACCATCAGGTGGACTGTATGCTAGATTGTCGCCGTTATTTTACAAAAACATCATTATCATCATCAACAGCAGCCCGTATGTTTACAATGCCGTTAATGACCTTTTCCTGTTTTAAGAAAGATTTTCTTACTTCTCTACGCTTGATAGGTGAATTGGCAATAGTAGTACTTGTCAGACGTCTTGCACCTGTAGCTTCTAATCACTGGTATTTTATGTCTAGCGTAAACTCGATGAATATACCGACAACCTAATGCCATGAAATCTTTTTGGCATTTTGAATAGTCGCCTCTTTTAACACCCACGGGTAAAATGTGGTAATGAATTTTCTAACACTGCTACTGCATTGCCAAATTAAATGGTGAGAAACCATAGTACTTTTATGTGCTTATGTGGCTTCGTAGCGCAGTGTCTTAGTAATGAGTTGCAGCGCTGAGGGCTGTGGATTCGACTCTGTCACGGAACAAGTATTTGTATGGCCTACACATAATTATTCCAAGTCTGGATTTCTGTACTTGTTAAATTTGTGTAAGTAAACTGCCTTCATGATACATAAAAAATCCTAGTGTAGGGTAACGTTTTAAAAATAAGGAAAGAAAGATGCGTTGTCACCTCTGAGGTCTAAAATCGAATGCCTCGTCTACAGTAAGTAGGGTATCCGGTTATCTACACTCACCACATGAAACACGGCAAAATTTGCTGCTATCTTACGCTGGTAGTCTGCGATAGTGTGATCTTACTCCGATCGACTCGAACCATTCGTGATACAACCATAAAATAGCTGCAGCATCGCTCTACCACGTATAAAATGCTGATCCTACTCTCGTACCAACTTATCAGTAATTCAGTCAGTTAAAACAACATAATAATCTTTGCGCATACAATTCGTTAAATGGTTTCAATAGTAAATTAATCAGACAGACATTTTGTGACAATGACAAATACAATGAACCCGTCTCTTAACAATGACAAATACAATGAACCCGTCTCTTAACAATGACAAATACAGTGAACCCGTCTCTTAACAATGACAAATACAATGAACCCGTCTCTTAACAATGACAAATACAATCAACAAGTCTCTTAACAATGACAAATACAATGAACCCGTCTCTTAACAATGACAAATACAATGAACCCGTCTCTTAACAATGACAAATACAATGAACCCGTCTCTTAACAATGACAAATACAATGAACCCGTCTCTTAACGCTACTCCTTGCATGTTCGACTCAAATCCGGGATCCAGGCCCGTGTTTCACTGGTGACGTTGTAACTGTATTCACTAATAAATTAATATAAAGAACGGCCATCGGGATGTAGGAGTAATTTGCTTAAGTAGTTTGGTCGTTTTCTTTAATAATATTCTTGATTTACTTTTTATACGGCGCGCCTTTTAACTGGAATTTATTTTCTGAGACATTATTTCCTTTTGTATCAGTAACATTATTTCAGATTTTTATTTTTTAATTCGATAATTGAGACTCTTAATTTGGAAAAGGTAATTTCTTTTTTCGTGAAACAATATCTAAAATATATCACAGGTATTCCTTTTTTTATATAATTATAATGTTATTTTGAACGGTACGAAAAACATTATTTTGTAGCCAGATAATTTACAATAGTAGCATTATTTAACTTAATATGAAATAGTTATTAGAATCTTTTAATGGCTAATTTAAAAACTGATTGTAGGTGTTCATAGGTGGTTGTTGTACCACATTTGAACACCGTATTATGGCTGCATCACGAAAGGTCGGCACGACCAAAGAAAAATGACGCTCTCACTGAATGTCAGTGTGAAACTAAACAACTACTGTGTTTTGTATGGCGAATGACAGAACCGGAGACCTATTTTACAGATAACAAGGCATTCCACTTTAATCTTCAGAGGAGAGGAGCACATCTGCGTTTTGACTATAGGTTACTATAGCCCCATTATTCCCTTACATTTAGATGGGCTATGTGTCCATTTATCACCCTTCATCACCATCAACATTACAGCCCTTCACAAGTCCACTGCTGAACATAGGAATCTCTCTCAAGGAACGCCACAAATCACGGTCCTGAGCTACCTGCATCAATTGGCCTCCTGCATGTCTTACCAGGTCTTCACTGCATCTAGTGGAGGATGCCTTACACTTCGCCTACCAGTACGAGGCTACCACTCGAGAACATTTCTTCCCCATCGGTTTTCGGTTCTTCTCGGATATAACTCAAACTAATTACTTAAATTATCACACAGTCCTACTTCCCGCTGTATTGTATTGAGAACGCTGGCTATTATATATATTTTCTCATTGAATGGCTATACTTGGCCTTTGAAAGAGAAGAGGTTCAGCCTAGCAGTGACGACTAGTCGCGGATACAGTTCCCTTAGGAACTTCACCGCACTTGGAACCTTGGTCTTTACATAAAATGGCACAAATTCTCTCATAGACTCATATTTCTTATAGAATTCAATAAATTTTAATTAATTCCTGCACATAAGTATACCTCCATTTTATAGCAATGATTAAAAATCCTTAAGAATTTTTTTAAACATTTTACCATTTACCGTGGTATTTAAGAGACTAAAGGTGAGCTAAGAGAAATGAATTGTTATACAATACTATTGCAAATTGTATGCTATTTATGGGCTACAGCATCCACTTACCATCAGGTGAACTGTGTGCTCTTTTGTCGCCAAATTCTAGAAAAAAAAAACAAAGTTAAGGGCCTGTTCGACAAGACGGCCTTTTTTTATAAAACTGAGGAAACAAACTGATTTAAATCACATCTGTTGGTATGTAGCTACTGCACTCCACAAACACCTGCAGGGAACTTTAAACAAAGCAGGCTACACATGCGTTGTCACATCTGTGGAATAATATTAAATGATTCACAGCCTGTAAATTATACTGTCTATATTCCATGTAAAGGAAAACCCTGTAAAGAAACCTGCATGTCTGAGAAATAAGAAAAAAACACTTCGAAGATATGTGAAATTCTCCAACACTTATTTAGGCATCGCGCGGACACTTCCTTTCCCAAAAAAAAAAAAACACTCAAAAGTGAGAAGAGACTGCGCCCAGCAGTGAAACCTATAAAAGCTGTATCTTTCGTGCATTGTAATTTTATAAAAGATACAGCTTATATACCTACGATAAGCAACCCAGTCCGGGGATGTTTAACATACGTACCCTCCGTAATCATAGGTACCTTAAAGCATATGAAACGTCGGGATTTAAAAATGTTAAATGCGATAAAACCATTAAAATTGGTCTCATTTAATTTCATAAATGTTCATTTGTTATTGATGCAATTCGGTCTGCACTCACCATTAACTTCCCATTTTGTTGATAGATTGAAATGAAAAGTTAATCAAGTCATTATTTATCCAACGAAGTCAGCGATTACTTAATTCAATGTTTTAACAATTTACAATGTACCTAACTTAACGCTTTTATAAGCAATATTGCTTAAAGAATAAAGTTCAAATTTTTTACCATGGAAAAAATGTACTAGAGAATGAGATGATCGCTACCATGCTCTTTTTTATTGTATTTATATTTTTATAACAACATATTATATGTTTAAAAAAATTCCAGCAAAGCTTCTTGATAGTTTCCCCAAGTTTAGGTGACTTTTTCCAAATTAACAGTAAAAAAAACATATTGATTTATAAGTGTTAGGTACGAATGGGTTACCTCGACCGGGTTAGAACCGCACTAATTTCTTGACAGAAAACCCATTACCTGATTCTTGCCAGTCCCGGAATTCGAACCCCTCATAATCAGCAGTCCCGGCTACGCTTGTAGTCAAACTTGTAAGGCTATTAACTCATGAAATTATCCCACACAACTACTGAAAGCGATAGTTATAAACGTAACGTGTGTATTTTAAACTGTATGCACACATGCGGTCACACGTACAATTTATATTATACAATGTATGCTAACGCAAGTAGGAGCAATAATATTTAAACGGCAAAGTTCATAATTTATGAAAACTTTTACGGCACTTACGAATTATGCTATTAACATGGGTTATAGATATAAACATGTAGCCTGGACGAATAACGGCACGTTGACTAACTGATATATATAGATAAAAATTTGATGTTATATCAAAGGATATAACAAAAATCTTAATGTTTCTTAACGAAGACGTTCAAGATACTTTTATACAGGCTTACCCTAGATAAACCTTGAAAGATACATCAAATCAATATGCTATTGCACTCTTCTGTGTAGGTATATCTAAGACCGACAATTCTAAAGTCCATTCCGTATGATTATATAGCTAGGATATTCTACACTACGTTGTTTTATTAATGGAGTAAGGGTGATAAACGATTCTGCAGTTTAGGAGATGTTGTGGCACATAAACGTCTATACCTATTCTCGATTAAGAAATAAAATTCAGATGCGTTGTCACCACTGAAGTCTAACATGGATTGCCTCATTTCCAGTAAAAAGGTTCCGTATACTAACAATTTGAAATATAGCTGCAAAACGCTATCATTTTACGCTGGTATTTTCCTTACATTACAACAAAAAACGTACATTATTAATTTCTTTCATTTAGGTATCAATTTCATTTCTTTTTGTCACTTACTGCTAACTTCATTCAAACTGCTTGGGTTGGGTCCTCGAACGCCTCGTTTATATTGCAAATTTAAAATAAAATGGAAGCATCGTCGTCATTCGTCATTTCTTCCTTCCTAAGCTGTACAAGCCAACTGACTGACATCATTTACATCACAAAATCTGGGCGTGTTGTAGGAGGCGACTGAGAGAAACTTAAATACGAGATGGTAGTAGTGTGTTGCTTGTAAGAACTAAATATTACAAAAAAGAAATAATATCCCCAATGAGACATATTATGGAGACAGTCTATGTTCAGTAATGGGCTGGTGGCGGGATGTAATGAATTAATTCACCATATTCGCCACTTATGACATCCATAGACCGAAATACGTTGATGGCTCACTTTAACCGTATCTCGATAGCTCATAATGTGTACAGATTAGTTTTTCTTTTAGAATAAGGATGAGACACTAGCACACAATACACCTCACCGCAAGTCAATGCTGTGGCCCATAAACATCAGTCTACAAATATTCTTGATTAGGAAACAAAATGAAGATGCGTTGTCATCACTGAGGACTATGATGGAGTACTTCGTTTCCAGTAAAAACCGTTACCAGTTTTCAAATGACTTTCAGTAAGAATTACATGCAATTCATATTGAATAATTTTTAAATCTTTTCAACGTTCATCGTCATTCTGATCGTGTTTTGAGCTTTAATTTATCCTGTATTTAACCAAATAAGGTTTTCGTTGTCATATTGTTAATGTTGCAATTTAAAATTTCCAGTATGCTCTAGTGTACAAATTTTATAATGTCAATTAACATTAAAAACTGATTTTAACGCTAATGAACTTCCCAAATGTTTTGCACAGCTGACGTCCAAATAAAACATTGCTTTCAAAACAGTAAATATATTTAAATAATGCTTGAACAATTAGTAAAATTGCATATAATCTTGATACTATAATAACTCTATTTTAAAGTATAATGAAATTTCATTTCGTTTTTAACAAACTGTTCACGGCCCGAAGCCACCTTTATCCATCAACTTCCTGCATATCTTACCAGGTTGTCACTTTGTCTAGTTTCTTGTTTATTTTATAAAAACGTTACCTCCACACTAGAATTTCCTCCTGTATTGTGGGGTCTGTTTACTTAAATAAATTGGACGAGGACAAACAACCAGACCCTTTTCTTTTTTTGCTTTTAAGGGTCCAAAAGCGACCTCCTGAGAAATCTACAGAGATAGCCTAAGAATTTAGAATTTAGAAACGTTTCCTAAAAGCATCAAAACGATTGAAGGTCTGGAGTTATTGACGGAGACAGTAACCGTAGGTATCCTTGAAGCCTTCCAGGAAAGTTGTCACGTCAAAACCAAGAAATAGAGACGAAAAGTCCCTTGGTCGAACACTAACCTAAAAAGACTTATGGAAAAGACAAGAAAACTATTTAATATGGCTAAGAAAACTAAAGAAAAAAAAAGAAAAATTGAGAAAGCCAAGAGAGTATCATGGAGGAAGCTATGGGAGGAAGTTGAGTCTTTGCCTCGCAGTACAAGCCTACACAAAATGCTATCGAAAGCCAAACCTAATTAGATCGGGCTTCTTAAAAAGCTTGATAGTAACCACTAATAGAGAAACAGAAGCACTAGTGTTACTAGCGTCAACCCATTTCCAAGGGTCACATAAAACTTCTGCCTTGAATCTTTTCGGAGCCCTACGAAGGTCTTGTAATGAGGAATGGTGTAGGGCTGCAAAGATATGCCTGGAGACGACGTCGTCAAGGCGGTCTTCACGACCATCCTCTTATAAAGGTTGTTCCCTTACCAGAAACGGGGCCTCTGGGATTGCAGACACTTGGGGCGGTGGCCCCGAATGCCTAGAGATGTAACCCCCGAGGAGGACGATGTCTCGGAAGTGGTCCCGAGACATCTTGATAACACTGAGAGGGTGCTGGGGGCAGTAAAAACTGCCCTCGGGACGTGCTTCCAATATAGAAAAGCGAGAGAGGGGCCCCGATTGCGTTCCGTACGGAGATCCAGGGACCCTCATATATACATTGATGGTAACCACCGTGGGTTTTGGTCGGTAAAAAGAGTCGGGCATAATCTTGCTGTTGCCCATGCTGCAGAAAAATTTCCTCACAATAAAAAAGGGCTGCAAATGTAATAAGGCCAAACCTGGTGCAGTGTCCTGTTGACTCCTTTAAACCATTTAAAACAAGCGGGGAGGACGGAATAATTCCCATTCAACTACAGAGGGGTATTAAGATCCTTTTCCCTATCTGGTGAAAATCTTCAGAGTTAGTTTTGCATGGGTATATATTCCAGAACGATGGACAATTGTCATAGTTCTATTTATACCTAAGGCTGGTAGAAATAACTACGCTTAAACGCATCAAAAAATGTTGAATCCGCAACCAGTGAAGTTGATGCTCTCGAACAGAAAGGCCAAAATAGCGCTGTTTCAAAGGAGAGGGGTTGTAGAGAGGTTACAACTACAAGAGGCTATCCACAAGGAGGTGTTTTGTCACCCTTTTTTATACTCTTGCGGTTTACCAAATATTGTACAAACGCCTTGACACACTGGGTTATGTTGATGATCTTGTCATTGTTACGGCCCAATATTATTATTAATAATTAATTCAATATAAAGGGGCGTCAAAAATAGTCTTAAAAGATATATATAAAACAATAAAATTACATTAATAACCATAATACATTTCAGACATTAGACCAATAACATAGTAAATTAAAGGCAAAATATTGTCTTCCATAATAAATAAATTTATTAAAAACTTGAAAAAATATTTAAAATAAGATAATAGAAATACAAGTCGAAAATATGTATTATAAAAATAAAGATAAATAACATTTATAAGATAATTATAAAATTTGTTAAAAATTGTCTAAGTCTTGGAAGGAGTTCATGTATAAAAGAAAATTTTCCTAAGTTGTGGAAGGAGTTCACGTATAAAAGAAAATTTTCCTAAGTTATGGAAGGTGTTCATGTATAGATGTTTTGTATGGAGGAGCTGTCGGAGATACATACCTGCAGTTGTACATATATATGGGATGGTCGGGAGCCCGACTGCCTGAAGTACTGTAGCACAATGACTAGTCCTATATTAGGGACTTATGATATTAAATTCAATGATACAAAAGCAATACTATAGGAGGTCTCCATGATGAATTTGCATTACAATAGTAGGGTCGTGGTTTCGAACCCTATATATTAATGACTTATGAAAGTAAGGTCTATGATACAAAAGCAATACTATATAAGTTCTCTATGATTAATATGCACTACAATGGTAGGGTCGTGGGTTCGAACCCTATATATTAATGACTTATGAAAGTAAGGTCTATGATACAAAAGCAATATTATAGGAGGTCTCCTTGATGCATAAGCATTGTATGGAGTGGTCGGGTGACCGACTGCTCCTAGTACTGTAGCAAAATGACTAGTCCTTATTGGGGACTTGAAAAGGAATATTATGGTGGCGTTTATGCTGCTTCACGAGCAATTGGTCCGAGGTAAACTTGGACTCGCTAACCGATGTGTCCTAGACATATCATCTTAGTGCTGGTGGTAAGCGGGTTTGTTGTAGCAATATGGCTTTCCCGTGGACATCGTACACCCATACTGTTTGTGGGCGACGTCGTATTGGGGTGATGAGTGTGTTTGGTAGCACTTTTAAGTGTAACAGGCATACTAAACTTCATGGCTTAGTGCATTAGCGCTATGATACGTGGAGTTTTGTCCACTGACGTCTTAGTAGCGTGATACTATGATACGTTGGTGCAGTTTTATATAACAACAATCTTAGTGCCGGTGGTAAGCGGGTTTGTTGTAGCAATACGGCTTTCCCGTGGATATCGCACACCCATACCGTTTGTGGGCGACGTCGTAGCGCATAGCGATGCGTCGTCTATCTTTCGGATTTGGATGATGAGCGTGTTTGGTAGCACTTTTAAGCAAACTTTGTAACAGGCATACTCAACTTCATGTCTTAGTGCATTAGTGCTATGATACGTGGAGTTTTGTTCATTGGCGTCTTAGTAGCGTGCTACTATGATACGTTGGTGATATTTTTTGTATAATAACAATAAAAACTTTGTTACCAAGATCGATAGGGGTCATGTGGGTGTGTTGTGAGGGTGCGCCATCCGTATGATAGTTGCATTGATGCTTACTGCTACTTGCGGTATTGCGTCTTGTGATGGATCTGCGGGTGTGCTGCGCCTGATTCGACGCATTCTTGTGGTTCTGGTCGATGGAGGTAAACAAATAACATCTTAGTGCCGGTGGTAAGCGGGTTTGTTATAGCAATACGGCTTTCCCGTGGACATCGCATACCCATACCGTTTGTGGCGACGTCGTAGCGCATAGCGATGCGTCGTCTATCTTTCCGTGCGGATACCTTCTTCCGATACTACATACCCCAAAAAGTTAACTTGCCGTTTGAATAGTGAACATTTCTTCGGACTCAACTTGAGGTTGGCACTCTGAATCTTTATGAGCACGCGTTCCAGATTTTGAAGGTGTTCCTCAAACGTCCGACCTACGATGATTATGTCATCCAAATAGACCAGCAGGCATCGCCAATTAGCCCGGTAAGTACAAGTTCCATCAGCCTTTCAAACGTTGCTGGAGCATTGCACAACCCAAACTGCATTACTTTAAATTGCCACAGACCCTTTCCCGTCGAGAACGCAGTTTTCTCCTTGTCCTTAGGGTCAATTTCAACTTGCCAGTAGCTACCTTTTAGATCCAGCGTGCTAAACTACTTTACTCCTGTAAGCATGTACAGCGTGTCATCAATTCTTGGCAAGGGATAGCTGTCCTTCTTCGTAACGTTCAGACGGCAGTAGTCAACACAAAACCGCAAGCTGCCATCCTTCTCTTCACCAGCACCTCTGGTGAACACCATGGACTAGAGGCAGGTTCAATAACACCATCCTTCACCATTCCTTCAATCATGGTTTCCACTTCCTTTTCACGTGCTACCGGCAATCTTCTTGGCCGCTGAAGGATAAGCAATTCTTCTCCTGTGTTTATTTTATGTTGAACTAAGCCAGTCTTTCCTATGTCAGCATCGTTTGATGAGAATACATCGGCATACTTGAGTAACAACTTCTTCGCCTTGACATTTCGGTCGGGGAGAGAACGCTGCGACAGCCTTCCAAAAGTGTGGTCACTCTCGTTTGTGCATCCTTGCTAGGGGTCTCACTCGATAGATATTGGCACCGACGTAACCAATCCATTTCCTCAGAAGTACCAACCAGCGTGCCTTTTTCTATAATCTGTTCCCGGTCACAAAGGTTTAGCACACATACTCCTGAGATGTCAGTGGTTCTGACCAAGGTTCGAGCCACTTTGCATGGAAGGTCATTGTTTACTCTTTCCAAGTACACAACGGTGAGCTTGCCCAGCGTTTCGGGGAAGACTAACCGGAAAAATTCTTAATGCTGTACAGGTTCCCTGGTAACGCAACTTCCATAAAAAGTTCCTCGTGTCCACATTTCAAAATACCTTGCTTAACGTCGATCTCACAACAATTATTCCTCATAGTTCCCATCAAGTCTAGGCCCAGGATGCAGTCATCCATTATATCAGCCACGATGACATTATGCAGGTAGATCACGTTGCCTAGCTTTAACTCCATCTCCTTCTCTCCACGGACGGGTGTACGCTGACCGGTGGCTGTTACCGAATTAATGCGTTCTCGGTTGTATGCGGAGTTCCCAAGGAACTGACTTATAAGGTGAGAACTAACAACTGTACGAGAGGCTCCAGTGTCTATGGTCAGTTTACACGGCATTCCATTGACCTCGCCCTTGATGATTAGACTGTTCCCATCATGGATTTGTGAGATCGAGATCCTTGGAGCTCTTTTAACATCAGCCAGCACCCGCCCCGCAGTTCTGGCTTTTACTCGTTTCCCTGCTGCTGCTGGGCGGTGCTGTTGGCCGCACAACCCTCCTGAGATTGTTCACTCCCCTTCCCTTTCTTGCGTTCGCTTAGGGCAGCTGGATCGAATATGGCCCTTTTCCCCACAGCCATATCACCTAGGGCTGTATCCTTTGTTGCGGTCGCGAACTGTAGCTGCTGCAACCTCCCTGACGCGATGGGAACGATGATCCTGCCGCACGGCTTCCACCTCCAGTGCATGGGCCAAGGCGTCCTTAAGCGTCTCGTGGTGCCCGAGCCTCACAGCAGCTCTGACTTCCAGGTCGCGGATGCCGTCGATGAATGTCTGCACCAGGTTCCCTGCAATGAGCGCAGGTACAGACCGGTATGCTTTTCGCACCAGCTTCTCCACCTCTAGAGCCCACTGCTGCAGGTTTTCGTTGATGCGCTGCACGCGATCTTTAAGCTGCGCACGAAAGACGTGTTCCAGGTGAGCGTCGCCATATCTCGACTCCAGTGCCTCAAGGAGTTGCTCATAAGTCACTTCCTCACCGAGAGCTTCCAGAACTGTTAAGGCCTGGTCGCGCAGGCCTAGTGTGAGAGCAGTCATGGCTTGACTTTTATTCCAGCCGTTCGCCTTCGTAACAGCTTCAAACTGGATTTTGTAGGCCGACCAGGAAGAAATCCCGTCGAACGGTGGCACCTTGAACCCACGTAGCGAAGGTTTCAGTTCGTCCAGTGATTTCTTCATGTCAGCCACCACGTTGTCAACCCGATTGTTCACTTGGTCGATTTGGTTTTCAGCTTTCTCGATTCGGGTTTCAGCTTTCGCGATTTTGGTTTTAGCTTCCGACAGGCGGTTATCATGCTGAGCAACCCTATCCTTCACCTCGTTTATCTCCTTCCCGAAGGTAGCGTGAAGGTCCTTCATGAGGAGCATTTGCTCTTCCAACCGACGGGCCTGTTCATCCTGTCCGCGCTGCAGCTGCTCCTGTAGCATCGCCATCAGAGCACCTAAGTCAGGTGCTGCAGATGTAGGAGCTACTGACGAGCCCGCAGCCTCCGTGACTGGCAGTTGGCCCTCCGACGTCTGTGGCGTTGCACCACCAAATCTCCTCTGGTCCGTCTCATGCTTGCGTTGACTGCGGGTACGGACACCCTCGGCATGATTTATCCTACTTCTGACACCAATTGTTACGAGCTTGAGGTTCGTGACAATAAAAATTGCCGATAGAATTACCTAAATTAACACTTTAATTTTCTTTACACCAATTAAAACTTAAAACACTAATAATTAATCACACTGATTCACTTTATTCCGCTCCGAAGCTTCGCTTGTCTCGCCGAATTCAATACTTCCCCGTTCGCACCTTGCAGCACCTATAAATACACATTAGTACCGAATCATCCAGAACATTCAAGTAAATACGCGCACCAATCGACAAAGCGCCGAAAGTTCGAGAGTCAGCTTCCATAATCTTAGTTCTTCGTTTCGACAACAGATGACGCTGTCGGTTGAAAGATTAGTGATGTAATTTTATGGAAAGCTCTCCCCTCACTCCGTTACCCGACACTAGATGGCGCTAGTGCCAGATGTCAACTTAGCCGCGTAACAATACTATAAATATACCATTTTATAATTATTGTTTACAATTATAGTGTTTTTTTTTTCTTAGAGACAAACGAAGTGATAGTCCACCTATTGGTAAGTGGTTATTGCAGTCTATGAACGCCTCCTACATATGCGTTGCCAATTCTGGGGACTAAGACGGAAAGTTGTAAAGCCTTTAATACTGGAACAGAAACAGAAACTTTTTTATTCAATGTAGATTATAACAATACTTATTAAAAGTCACTTTTTTCATTTACTACTGGTTCGCAAAAAAAACCTCTGTCCTGGGAAGAACCAGCAAGAAACCCAGCGGGACAATTTTTTTTCCAATAATAGCTTACAATTATGTTTACAATAAACAACACAAGACAAATTAGAAATAGCTTGGTAGCGATCACCCTTCCCAGGGGTTATTATCATCTATAAATTCCTTAATATTATAACAACCCTTTTTATACAAACTTAGTTTAATAACATTTTTGAACTTCGTGTATGACAAATTTTGTATATTTTCTGGGATTTTGTTGTAAAAGCGTATACATCGCCCCAAGAATGAATTACTGACTCGGTGGAGTCGAGTAACTGGTACTACTATATATATATAAATATATATATATATATATATATATATATATATATATATATATATATATATATATATATATATATATATACTACTGTTCTATAATATCGCTATTTGGCGGTTTGAATAGGGTATAAAACGTGTTCCATCAAAATATTTATTCGTTTTTTATTCACTGTTATTTCCATAATATAATAAATATATTACTGAAACTCACAGAAATGTAGTGCGCTATTTGGCAGGTCAATTGACTTTATGTTTCCAGTTCCAAGTAAAATTGTACTGATGGGACTAAAGTAACATGTAAAACCTTATTGCGGGTACTCAAAACTTTTGGACTTAATCAAGTGTTATGACTAGCGAAACGATGCAGCTTCTTCCGAAACCCTTAAAAACTTTTTCTATAAAGCTGTCCCAAGATATTATATTCCCGCTAGAAGTAATAAATGCTGATACTAAGAGTGTTTTACGCCATAATTTTTATTTCAATTATGATCCTGTTAAAGTGGACTTTATAAAAGCTAAAATTTTTAATAACGTTACTTATAAAAAATGTCATTTAAAGTTCTCAGTTTCTTGTTTAAGTGATCAAAGACCTCTATGTATACCAACTGACGAATGAATTATTTTATTTTAAGACCGATTTCCAATCCTTGCTGTTAGCGCCGCCAGATGAATCATCTTATTAAATCTTTCAATTTTATTGTATATCATAAGTAGAGAATAATCAATCTTATCAAATGCGTAAATAAAAAATAAAAATAAGTAAATAAAAAAATGAATGTTATTATTAGTATTAAGAGGAATATTACAAAAAAAAACGCGAAATTACAAAGTTTCCTCGTTAAATTATATGTTTTTTTCGTTCCGTTTTTTGCTTGAAATATAATTACTTGTTAAAAATAGTTCGTTTTTTCTACTACAATAAGCTTGGAGCAAATTTTAAATTATTTATTTAGTAATAATCATTCTCCCAATGCATGTTTAGGCCAAAACTCTGAGAGACAGCAAAATGCTCCCTTGAAAGATACCGACTTATGCTTTTGTACAGAAAGTTGCTGCGAGCACTGTCTTCTATCGCATTGCCTTATTGTAGTAACTCAGCCGAACTTATTGTACAAGTAAGACGGTTCCTGATGTTTTATGATGCCAAAATTAAAGCACGCTAGATGCAGTTTCTGTCTCGACTTCATTTTAAGTATGGAGTGATCATTGAGAAACGGAGTAACGTGCCACCGAAAAGGAACTGTGAAACAAAAACGTGCGCAAGCTTTTTGAACGCGCTGACCAAGCCGCTCCGTTCTGGCCAGCACCAGCGTAATTAAGCTTGGATAAGACTAGCGACTCGACCAGCTATACACGCAATTCCTCTAATTCACATCGTTGCATGTCAAGGGTGAAACGTTTTATAGAGATATTAAAAATGTTAATTTATTAAAATTTGTCATTTTTTTGGAATTCTCTAAAATAAATGTAATAGCTACTTGCAATTATTTTAGCTAGATGATGTATCAATATAAGATGATGGAAATGTCAATAGGACTTTGTTTTAAAAATAAGTTATTGAGATAACGTTAAAGTTAAATGTAATGTGTGTATGAATTCTACTGCGCCGCTACTACAACGCGACAAAAACTTGTGAATACTACGCAATCGTTAAAGAATTTTCCCTTCCATTTTATCCTTGGTTATTGCAATAACAAAATGGAGCTAAAGAAAATGCAAGAAAAGATATGATTGATTTTCAAAAGCAACCTGCCTAGCAAGATTGATGATACCTGATGGGTCCAAGCTACTGTGTATTATGACTATAGTACCGCACCGGAAATAATACCACCATGATGTACAGCATAAAGGTTTCATCTTATCCATTCTATACATCAATATCTCAGGCATAGAAAGAAAGATAAACTGAGCGCTGCATATATCTCATATAACACATTAAACATGCTCAACTTCTTGACACGCACTCTAGCACACATCTGTCGTCTTTTTTCTTTAACAGTTCGTAAAATTTTTATGTAGGAGACACACATATGTGTCCCTAAAATCATATTGTTGGTAGCAAATTATTTTAAATACATATGTGTGACCTCGTGTTCTTTCAATAAGTTTACTTGAGCATGGTTTTGTATTGGTTTCGGGGTCATTTAGAACGTACGTAACACTCCGTCTATCTTTTATTGTAGTAAAGTAAAGTAAAGTAAAGTAAAGTTACAGCCTATATAGGTCCCACTGCTGGGCACAGACCTCCTTTCATTTCTGAGAAGGTTTTAGGGCAAGGAAGGCGAACTTCACATGTCTTCGAAATATTGTTTTTCTTATTTCTCAGACATGCATGTTTCCTCACGATGTTTTCCTTCACCGCCGAGCACGTGGTATAGCAGCACTTAAAATTGCAATTGATAATTTCATTGGTGCCGGCGGGGATCGAACTCAAGTTACTCGCGTTCTGTTATATTTACAGCGAGGGTTAACCATCTGAGCTACCACGGCTCCTTTCTTTGTAGGCCTGTGACCATTTCATCTTTGCGATCGCTTACCACCCCCCTTACGTGTATACAAAATATTGTTTTTACTTCCACACCGTACTTGTATTATAGCTTTTAATGTAGATAGATCTAAATTTTTCAATATAACTTTTATCGTTTCAATTAATAATTAATTATACAAAATAATAAAACCGGCCAAGAGCGTGTTGGGCCACGCTCAGTGTAGGGTTCCGTAGTTTCCCGTCCGTCACAATAAGTGTTCCCACTTATGAGTTTAAAGGTGGGTATCCATTATGTTCGCGCTCCAGCAGCGCTCCGCGCTCCTGCAACTGCTCCCGGTAGTGAGTACGTGCGCGAACATGGAGCAGGCGATGCCAAGGAGAGACCAACCGAACAATTCGATAATACCCGACCCAATATAATAAGTACCTACAGCGCCATCTCTCGGGGAATTGGGTTACTAATTAATACATAGACGTGCCAGAAGTTTTCGGTGGTAATTTTGGATAATTTTTTTAATAATTCTTTTTTTGTTTGAAAAAAGATACGTTCAGGATAATAAAATATGTAAACGAAGTTAAAAAAATGCCTGCTTAAACGATTATACTACAAACTTAGTCCAGAAATTATTTTGTACAACTTTTTGTCTTTTTTTGTACAAAAACTGTTTCCATCCAGGTTCAAAATAATTTTCCTAGAAAGTCCTTATAAAGTTCTACCTTTCAGATTTTTTTCATATTTTCTAAACCTATGGTTCAAAAGTTAGAGGGGGGACACATTGTTTTTTACTTTTGGAGCGATTATTTCTGAAATTATTGACATTATCAAAAAATGATTTTAGTAAACCCCTATTCATTTTTAAATACCTTTCCAACAATATATCACACGTAAGGGTTGAAATTAAAAAAAAAATCACTTCCCACTTTACATATAGGGGGGCTACCCTAATAAAACATTTTTTTCCAATTTTTATTTTAACACTTTGTCGGCGTGATTGATACACATATTGGTACCAAATTTCAGCTTTCTAGTGCTAACGGTCACAGAGATTAAGCGAGGACGGACAGACGGACAGACAGACATGGCGAAACTATAAGGGTTCCTAGTTGACTACGGAACCCTAAAAAAAGGTAAAAAATGTTATACATACGATAAAGTACGGCTACTTCCAAGAGAGCAGAGGACACATATCTTAATTGAGAAATCAAAGTTATATGTAGATATCTATGGGCCACAGGATTGACTTGGTGGTTATATTACTTATCAGGTTGGCTATGTGCTTGCTTTTCACCATTATTACATAAAAAAGCGACCTTTCTAAAGGCAAGGCACCTGCGATTCCTCTGGTGTTGCGGATGTTCATGGGCGGCGGTAGTCACTTAACATCAGGTGAACCGTATGCTCGTTTGCCCCCTCTTCTATAAAAAAGGCAAACTCTAAGGCAATTTCTTTTTCCTTCTTTTTAATTTGAAAAATTTGTTTCTATATTTTACGATATAGGCTATACATACGCGTTGTTATCTTTGACGGATAGGATAAAATGTCTCATTACCAGTAAAATCTGTTCCCGGTTCTCTTCACTCACCAGACAAACTATTTGACACCATTAAACTACCATTTTCCCGTGGTATTTTGTGACGGTTTATCCAATTCTGGTCGGACCAACACTCATGATTCAGTCATAGTACTCATCAGGTTTCTGTCATGTTTACCCAAGCACTCCACTCTGTAACGTTAAAAGTGCGTTTTTAATTAAAACTTTGTTTAAGAATCTGTTTAAAATTTTATTTCTCACATTAAACTGTTAAATTGTTTATGACAGATGAAATTAATAATGAGAACTGTACTATTAAAACTGTATTTAGTATTTTAAGATGTAATAAAAATTTTATTTAGAGTTTTTAAGGTCTACGACCACACAAAACTGGTTGTTAATTGTGATATTATGTCTTATATTTCATTATATTTTTATATTATGTTAATGTTTTATGGTTTTTATAATGTGGTTAAATTTTCCTTTTTGGAAAATATAGTTGTCATGTTCCTATGTTTTTATGGAAAATAATGTTATGTTGCAAATTAAGGGAATGTGATAAAGAAATTTATGCGCGAAATTAAGAGGCTTTTGCGCCTGGCCCAGTACACGGTTTTGCTTGGTAGTACTTAAGAAAATCGACTAATTTGCAATTTGTCATTCTGTCGCTGCCCACGCCCCCGCAGCCTCCTCCGTTGTCCGTACCCTCGTAGCCCGGTACCAAGAAACAGGTCCCGCCCCCTGTCTTCCTCAGGGATAGTGGCCAATTCACAAAGCTCTCAAAAACCTGTTACAACACAGGTATAAAATACGACCAAGCCACAAACCTCAGTAAGTCAATAAAGATCATCCCCCATTCTATCGACAACTTTCGTAGCCTTACCAGGCTCTTCACGGCTGAACGTGTGTCCTATCACACGTACGCTCTCAGCGTAAGGTCAGGGCTGTCCTCCACGGAACTCCCTTCGAACTCGCTAACAAGGATATCCTGGAGGACCTTAATTCCCAAGGTTTCCCCGTCGAGGCTGTGCACAAAATGCAGCAGCATACAGCAACAAAGGCAAGAGGTTTCCGTTTGCCTTTCTCGTTCTGTCAAACATGCCGGAGGCAAAAAAATATATTCCCGCAGGTACACACAGTGTATACCTCCACGTAGGCGCGGTCATCCAGCGCAGTGCCACCACTGCCAACTTAATGGGCATGCGGCTGCCAAATGCTCCCCCCCCCCCCAGGTGCGTTAAGTGCCTTGACCTACACAGTTCGAAAGAGTGCCCTCGGCCCCGTGATGCCGAATACTCACCCGCGAGTATCCTATGTGGACAGTCTGGCCACCCGGTCAACTTCAGAGGCTGACCTTGCGCTCCTCGCCTCTATCCTAACAAAGCTGCCAAACTAACTCCACCATCGCTCAATGACCATTTATTCCCGGCTCTCCCATCCAAAATACCCTATCAGGCCAATTCTCAGCCAACTTAGAACGCCTATAGGCCCTAGGCCTATCGACCTCCACAGGGCCCCGCTATCACTTAGCGGTCAGCCGCCGTTGAGTCTACATTACCTAAAGATGCCTCGTGTAGAGGCGAAACACGTGTCGTGTTATCGTCGATGGTGTGTCTTACCTGGAATAGTGGTGTTGGGAGTAGTGGTGCTGGGACTAGTGGTGACGGAGTTAGTGCATGCAATTGAGGGAGGGCGGGAGGTGCTCTTCAATCCAGGTAAGACACATCATTGTATTTATTTAGCTGAAGGTTGCAAAGAAATTTATATTTTTATTTTTCATCTCCCTATTCGTAAGCTGCCTTAGTAAGGCGCACTCTCAGCGGCTACTCGCCACCTGCGCCCCTCTTTCCCCAAGAGGGGTCGCATCCGATACGGCTAAAAGACTTTACCAGAATAAAGCCAGTCTCACAGATGGTTTTAAAAGGGTAGGCACTGAGGCTTCTCAGGAAGTCCCACAAAAACACGCAGCCGACTGCGTGGTATGCCTAGAGCATTCACCACCTCCCAGCCCCGCTTTCCGGAGGGTAGTCCCTTTTTTTGCTTCTGGGCGCAAAAAAAATTTGGAATTTGTTCGAGATCAGCTACAGTTCTAAGTTATAATCAAGAATGAAAATTGGAAAAGCAAAGTAAAAGTAAAAGTGAATGTTATTATTACACTTTCTAGGAGCAGTTATAAGTAATTACTGTTTTATTTACCAGTGTCAACCCTGTAAGTTTGGGAATTAAAGAAGAAATACAGTCCACTAAGTTTGTCTGACGTCTAGCAGGGGTCACGCCCACCAGGTTGCTTCCCGAACGCAATGAGGTGTGGCATAGGCAAGGGGACCAGTACTTGGTAGATCGCTTTTAGGCGTGAGAAAAAGAAACGCTGTCGCTTCCTTTTCACTTATATATAATATAAGTATTATAATATATTAACCTTGCCTCCCAATATACCTATATTCCGTAAATTTAATATATGTACACAAAAACAAAAATGGTTTTATTAAAAATAGCGATACTCATTATGTAAAACAAGCTAGTTAATTTACTCCAAAGAGTCACTAATTTATTGGGGAAATTTGAATTAACTTCTACAACAAAGTCCTAAAAAAATGCAAGACCTTTATTATACTACGAAACTTAGATGAGTTATTATTTCATATTTAAGTTACTAAATTCAGAAAGTTATAAACAATAAATAAATCCGCGCTGCGGACGACTGGCGGGATTGTTTGGTCAGCCTGTGCGCTATTTAATCGCACCATATCTATTTGATATTTCTTTTTAAAATAATATATACTCTTTTATTGAAAAATAAAACCCATAATTCACTCACATATTTACTAGTCCATAGCCTGAATTTATTTAAAATTGATTTCGTTACATTCGAATGAAACTGCTTTTTCACTTAGTGGACGTACCTAAAATTGTAGATTTTGAGGAAACTTTGCGATCTTTTTCTATCGAACCAAAATGTGTCAATCGTGTTATGGTCATCATAATTCACTAAGAAAAATCTTTAAATTTCATAATAAATTTTAAAAAATGTGTATTTGTAATTTTAAATGAAATTTAATGCCAAAAAATTGCACCTTTGAAGCGTGAAAGGTCTGCTTTTGGCGCCCACTTCACCTTAATGAGCTATTACAAACACTCACAGCACTACCCTAAAACAGCCAATTTATGGATACTCCGGCTTACACACAAGAAATTTGGGCACTCATTTCGTAATTATGTAATAGGTTTAGTAATAGTTGAAATAGACCCTTTTTATACAAAAAATGTGATAAATCGCCCATTAAGAATTAAATGCAGATTAGCTTTCCCAATAAAGACTTTATTGGAATTCCTAATGACCAGTGCGAAAGGGTTTCCAGTTTTTGCACTCATCATAAAGCAAAGCATCAGTAACTGCTCGTTGTTATTCTACGAGTTGCTATAGTGTACTTTTGTAAAGATCAAGCCGACCCTTTTATACTTCAGCCACGATACAACTGCAGCTTTACAAAATTTTCTCGTATTTTTAAATTATGAATAGAAATCAAATATTTTATTTCGAAATTTACTTTGTAGTTGAAAAAGACAGAAGCAACTTTACAAACTAAATTATTTGATACGACGCAAACTACTTCAATTTAGATCTTGACGCCGATTGTCGCGTGGCTCTTCAATACCTATTCAACTACTCCCGGCGAAGTTTCATTATATGTAAGTAGACTTGGAGTTAATTCTAATTCAAAGAGGAAATTTCTATTAACAAAGATCTTGTTATCAAATACTAGTTGATTTTCCCGTACTGATTGTGATTAAGAATTTAGTAGAACACTTTCCTAAGCTGTAGTAGTATAATTTTTTTTTTCGATTAATGTACATATACACAATATAAGAACAGTACTCTTGTGAGAAAGTGAATTCGCGTAAACATAAGAAATCATTACGAAACTCTTTTTAAATTTCATAGACGCGCGGGTTTGCCTCACAATGTGTTTTGAGTTCTATCATTATATTCAATTAATTGCGAATATCAGTATAAATCGAACTTTTTATACCCCGAATTTACGACTGCGCTGCCGCATAAATATTATTACTAAGGGTATGAAAAATTTAAGCAAATCTTAAACTGTTTTTTGTGTAGAGTATTATTTAAGATTCTTTATTACGGAGCAATCACTAAGTAGAGAGAGAGTAGTAAGAGAGCTGTGGTAGCTCAGATGGTTAACGCTCGCTGTAAATATAACAGAACGCGAGTAACCCGGGTTCGACCCCCGCCGGCACCAATGAAATTGTTAATTGCAATTTTAAGTGCTGATTTACCACGTGCTCGGCGGTGAAGGAAAACATCATGAGGAAACCTGCATGTCCGAGGAATAAGAAAAAATTATTTCGAAGACATGTGAAGTTCGCCAACACGCATTGGGGCAGCGCGGTGGACACTTCCTTGCCCTAAAACCCTCTCAGAAATGAGGGGAGGCCTGTGCCCAGCAGTGGGACGTATATAGGCTGTAACTTTACTTTAAATCACTAAGTACAGTCACATATAAATAAAAATTATAAATCTATGTTATTTTCAAATTGCAAACCTGCAGTGGTCGACTTTGGTTTTAATCAAAGCTCGCTATATCGCTCACATGCGAAATATTCAACAACGAAACTCTCGATATGGATTTCATCTCTAACGTATTCACAATTGAATTTTAATTTCGCCGTTCTCTTATTAAATTAAATGTTTGTGTGCAGTTAGTTCTTTTATTTGTTTTTTTTTTATTATGAATATGGTCTGCACCGATTGTACGAAACAAATTTATTTTTTGAAACTAATTTCGGGAAGCGTAAGAAACGCGTTGATATGACGTCGCATATAGATCTGCTTTTAAAAGTCAAAAAGCTGACGTATTAATCTTCTACATCGTTACTCCATGATCTGGACGAGGGACACGTAAAACTGCTAATTATACGTTTCACACACTCTGTAAAAATAATTTGCCATAAATTATTACTGAATGTGGTGCTTTTACTTTGATTGATTAGTTTAATTCCTTTTTGATTTAGAGTATATATGTTGTTTAGGTTTTTTTTTTCTCTTACATTGATGTATACACCTGTAAAGACATATCCTTTATCTAAAAATGTAGTATTTTTGATTGTAACAATGTTTACTGATATTGTCGATGGTGTATCTATTTAAATAAAAAAAATAAAATAGAATAAAAAAAAACACTGTAGCAGATGTTTCACACATTTAGTGCTACGCTCAGTCGCGTGTACGGGTATTTTACGTCTAGCATAAGCGAGACGATGAACCACCACAAGACAATTTATCAACCAATATCTTTTCTTTGGATCCAGCAACCATGTCTCAAGCAAACACGTGACAAAATTGCAATTAACAACTTTTTGGTACCGCTGGGGATCTAACTCGCGTACTATATGTATTTTGAATAAAACGCTTATCCCTTGAGCTACCTTACTAAAAATCTTTTTCTTTGATAAGTAATCACGAAAGTTTCAAACAGTATAGTCAAATGTTTGAGCAAATATTTTGCTGACTATTCAACAAACGCTAATGCTAAACAAACATCACAACATAAACACTCTGTCGAGTATGTCAGTCAAGAAAGTCCTTGGGTCGTATTTGTCATTTCAAACAATACTTTATGATAATGTACGTAATGTTTAGAGATATTATTTCCGTCGTTTTAAAAAAATAAACAAAGCACTCCGTAGCTAAGTAGTTATCATGACTGTTAATAACAATTTTAAAGAGAAAATAATCAGTTCAATTTTAGTTATTAATTTATTCTTGATATTTTCGCCAATAATGATTATTCACTATTATACCATCACTAAAACTCATCCACTATTGAATAATTAAATGGTTAAACGAACTTACCTTAAGTGAAGTTCAACCATAATTATACGAAGCTCCTTGTCCTAGACATTCTTAACAATTTTAGTACGCCGCATTCCATGCCAGCATCACAATTTATCCAAGCTCGCTAAAAAAATTTTTAAGGAGTAGCATACATGGCAACACTGTATCAACCCATCCGTCAATGCAACTTCATTATGTTTAAAGCAAGGAATTAGATCAGCACCCCTAACCAAGTGTGGGTTGGGCCGGGAGTATGGTTGAACTTCACTTAAGGTAAGTTCGTTTAACCATTTAATTATACTCTCTCCTTGTCCTAGACATTCTTAACAATTATAGATGTTTGAAGACAGGGTTGCGAATTTATAATAAAAATAAATGGAAATTTGCAATTTTCCTTATTTTATAAAAAATGTTGTAGATATTGTCTGTATGTCATAAATTTAAATTAACAACATAAAATAAATTATCTTTATTTTATAACATTTCTTCTTTCAGCAGAAGTGGCCCTGTAGAAGAATTATGACTGAAAAAGAAAACAATCTGGAATATCTATTGCAGTTTAATTTATAATAAATTTTAATTTAACATCTTATAACTTACTAACTTACTTAAGAAATACTATTCGAAGTGGGTTAAATTTATCATTATCTTGTGTTCTGTTTTCTATTAAAATATTTACAAGAAAGCCTCAACCCCTTCTCATTTATTTCTTCCCATACACATCCTGATGAAGTGAAATTCTATCTATATCTTAACTATACATCTGAGCTCCCCTTTGAATAAATGTAATATTTGTTGAAGAACAACATACGTACGTAACATACGTACGTATACGTACCTGTAACTCATGACAGCTCAGCCTGTTACTAGTTTTTGTAAATTTCTGTATTCTCAATATTTATTGCAATATTCTGTTGTTAATTTATTTAAAAGTAACTTATTATTAAGTCTATTTTTATAACTCAAACCTAAGTAAAAGGCACAAAAGCCGAATAATGAATTTCATTACACTTACTACAATTTGGTAGGATAGAGAATTAATAATTTTATTATTTTATAATTTATAGTATTTGACATAGGAGAGGTCACTATAATTCTTAGTATGAATTTAGGAGTAAATCTTGGAGTGCCATATTTTACAAAATGCTTCACTAATAGTAACCTATGATGTGTATGAGGTGTCTATGAGATGACTGTAACACAGTAGTATGATTATCATTATATAGGCAGTGTTATTAATAATTTGTTATTTTATTCAAAACAAATAATTCAATTTTTACATTTACTGCCCATGTGGAAAAAACAAAAACCTACGGTTTTTTGACTCAATTGTTTTTTTTTTTTGACATCATAGACATTAGAGGAAATACATAAAAGAAGAATCGTCCCCTCATCTGATATAACTGCCATGGTGTCTGGGTCATATCTACAGAACCCCATTGTTAAGTATATAATAATTTTATTATTTCTCGTTACGAATTTGATCAATTTTTAGCTTTTGACACTGCTTTATTATTTTGTTGAATAGACTTGAAAGACTTCCTCCGATTGTTCTTTGTTTACTTGGCTCAATTTTAGATTGTGTGTTTAATTTCCATATTTTTATTTAATTTAAATATTGTAATTAATGAATAGAACCCTCTCTATCTTGTTAATATACGAAACAGGGGTTTTATCAACTCTGAGTAAAATTGTACACCATAAGTATTATTTAGTTGTAGTAAGTTAATTATTCATTATAACTATATTGTTTTGCTTAAAGTTTTGTTTTGTATTCTACCATTTCCAAAATCATAAGTATCTACTACTTTCATATTCAATAATATCGATGTAATTTCCTCTCAATGAAGGACTAAGACCCAAAGTTTGTCTCATTCTATTGGCTTCTCTCCATGGGTTGTGCTCAAATATATAAATAGTCACTATTTATATCATAAAATTTTTATAAAGTTCTTAAGAATTTTTACATAATTTCCTCTTACTGCAACAATTTTATTTTTGTGGCTAACATATTTTGGTAATCAGTGTACGCATCTGTCAGCATAACTCTATTGTGCGTTTACCATACCTAGTTTTAGTATATGAAGGTAATAATAATAACATGGTAGGTACAACTTAATTTTAATGAATAAATCGATCTTTATTTCTTATTTTTTTAAATTATTACTTACCATATTTACTAAGTTCCTTACATATTACTTATTTTTAACTCTTCATAACCTTTTAATATTTTACAATAGGAAAATATTTTACAATAATAATTTTTAAATTTCTTTTTAATTGTTTAATTTACCATTGTTTTAATTAGTGAAGTTTGTAAGTTTTAATTCTTATAGATTATATTTTATGTACCGCTATAGGCCAATGATGCATTTACAACTCATCATTCTATTTAAAACCTAATGATGCTAACACTTCTTCCTTTCTTGTAACTTAGGTTATATTAAGTTACATATTAACAAATTTATTGTAATTCAATCTGATGGTTAAAATACTATTTTTGTTTTGCATATTTGTCAAGTCTGGTTTCATTAGCACCTTGTGGAACCAAATATATTACAAGCGATATAATTTGTAAAATAGGTTTTATTCAATCTTTCAGATTTTCCTAAACAGCTTAAATGCTTATTTTTTTACTCACTTTTTGCTTACTTATATTTTATGTGTATTTTAACTTGTAACCTTTTGATATTCAATATCAAGGTAAAATAGTTCTTATATCACATTTTTCTTACTTTCATGTCATATTATCTATGCATCCATTGCAGTCTATAAAAGTCCACAGCTGCACATACGCCTACCAACCACCAAAATGCCTGATAGAAGTGCCTGGTAGGGTGTCATATTATGTAGCTTTTTATTTTATTTTATGTGCCTACAAAAGAATATGTAATAATATACTGTATTTAGATTTAAAAATGCATCTATTAAATCCCATTTGTTTGGGAATTAACCATTTTAGGGACTAGTAAACTGACTCTCCCTTACACACCGGATAATTTTGTCCCAGAATTCAGTTATTATTTCTAACTTGTTCTGCCAATTTTTTGTGGATGTTAAAGGTTTACATAACCTTAATAAAACCATAAATTAAGATTATTTATAGCACTTATTTCTTTCCATAATCAGAATTTTCTGATATCTAAAGAAGTTGTAATCTCAGGGTATATAATTTCCGGGCTACTGCCCCAATTTTTAAATTATTGGTATGTTGGTAATTGGTATATATTTTGCTACCTTGATGTCCAGTGATCATGTGGGGTTCTCTTATGTTGACAATTTTTGGAATTCTTTTGCCAAATCCATGTATTTTATTTCCATGTATTACAATTTTTTTGTTATTTTAGTTTATTGTTCTCATTATAACTTTTACTACACCTAATTCATACTATCTCTACATCACCACAAGGTAGACTGGTAGAGAATGCCTTAGGCATTAAGTCCACCTATGTAACATGTGTGTATATGAAGTTTTAAATAATAAATAAAAGAAATGGTCCCGAGATCCCGGTACCCCTTTAATGGGGCAGAGGTGCGAAGAATCTCCGGGAGGAAAATTGGCGACGAGGTTCGCCATTCGTCACGTTCTGTCTCGGGGCGAAAAGTGGATTGCGGAAGCCCGTCTAGCCAAGCTAAATGTATATGGAGCAATAAATGGCTGAAGCATGCTATATGATGTGTAATAGAGGTATAGATGTGTTATGTGTAAATGAGACGAAACGGAAAGGAAAGTATGTCACTACTCATGACATGTATACGGCGTACTGGTCTGTTGTAGACGAGACCGAGTGGGCATGCCTAGGAGTCGGTATGATCTTTTCAGAAATAATGGTTCGATTTGTGAAAGAGTGTGAATGTGTAAGCCCAAGACTGCTATGGATACGAACGAAAGTGGGCTAAAGGAAGTTGTGTGTTCTAGGGGTCTACGCCCCAAACATGTCTAAGTCAGTTTTGGGAGATATTAAGATGCTGGTAATTAAATGTAAAGAAAATGAAAGTATTGTTGTTATGTTAGAAGATTTTAATGGAAGAGTTGGAGTGAAGAGGTTTGGTTATGAAAGGATATTGGGAATTTTGGTGATGAAAGTATAAATTTGAATGGTGAAAGCCTCCTCACCGTATGTATGGAAAAAAACAGAGAACACTTTCTTTCGTCATAAGAAGATTCAAATGTATACATGGGATGAAAAGCGCAGTGGTAGATACAAAGATTTGCCGGCGATCCAACGTAGGTACGAATCATTACTTGGTTTTATGTCGAATTAATGGTCTATTAAGACTTTTGCGGCATGAGATATCTGTGTCTACCACTGCGTTACAGCGGGTTAAAACAGATACAGGAACAGGTTACAAGAGGTGAAAAACAAGTACAAATGTAGACTGAGAGAAAATATAAGTGGTTTGGATGAATTAGGTTTGAATGAGTTAGACTTGGAGAATGCGTGCCATAATGTTAAGAAAGGTTTAGTGGATGCAGCCACCGAAGTATATGGTGTTAGTAAGAGAACGAATAAAAAAAATAAAAATACGTTATGGTGGGATGATGCGGTACGTATGGAAGTTGAATCAAAGAAGAGGGTTAGATTTACTAGCAACCAAGGCTGGTAATTCTTGCGATACGAATGATGATAATCAAAGAAAACAGGCAGTATTTAGACGTCTAAATAAGAGAGTAAAAGAAGTAGTGGAAGGTAAAAAGCAAGTAAGAATGGATAAGAATGATAGAAGAATATTGGATAACTTACAGGAAAATATTAAAATATCCTGGAAATTCATAAACACTGCCAGGGGACATTCAAAACAGCCTAGATTGAATGCTATACAAGACGAAAATGGCTGTATTCTAAATGATGAAATTTTGAGCTTAAAGAGAAGAAAGGAATATTTAGAAAGTGTGGTTATGAGTGTGAATACGTGTGAATTAATTGAAATATAAATTCCGAAAGAATAAGAAGAAAGGGATAGGGAGATAAGTAAAGATGAAATAGTAAAAGCAATGAGAGTTTCACTCGAAATGCTAGGACTGGGGAGGAAGTGGTGGCAGGTCTGCTGTACACCTGGCTTAATTTATGCTGGGAACTGAATCAGGTAACGGAAGACTGGTGCAAAGCCATGATAGTCCCAATATATACAGGAAAAGGGTCGCAGCAAGACTGTAAAAACTACCTTGGTATCGGCCTTCTTAGCATTGAGGTTAAATTGTATGCTAACGTACTAATTGAAAGAGTTATGAAAGAAACTGATGGAAAAATTTAGGATGTGCAATTAGAAAGGGAATAGGGTGTACATATCAAGAATTTTACATGCGCATGATCGCGACGAATTGTATGGCCAAAAACCAAAAAGCTTTTTGTGCGTTCATGGACCTGGAATAGGCTTATATGACAGAGTGGCAAGGAATGTGTTATGGCAAACACTAAACTCATTGGGATTGAGCGCAGGGTTAATACTGCTCGCATTAGAGTCTCTTTATAGGGATTCTAGTGCTTGTGTTAGGATCAACGGGGTCTATTTGGACAGGTTTGTCATCCATAAAGGTGTCAGACAGGGCTGTGTGGCTTCCCCGTGGCTGTTCACCCTATTTATGGACAGCTGTTTTAAAAGGTGAAAAATGCGGATTATGAATGGGTTAGTTGACCGTCAAATGCCTTTTGTACGCCTATGATCAAGTTATATTTGCATCGTTGGCGGCCAAGTTGAAAATGATGTTACGTGAAAGGGAACTGAAAGTAAACGCTACTAAGACGAAAGTTATGGTTTTTGAAAGAGAAGAAAGTAAAACGATATGTGAAATAAGAATAGAAGGAGAGTTGGTCGAGCAAGTAGAGCAGTTTGTATATTTGGGATGCGTATTTAGCAGAGGTGGGATAAATAATAAAATAATGAATCTGTCACGTGTAGGCCATAAGTCTAGAAAAAAGACAACTTATAATAATTCAGGGTGCTTGCCATGCCCCCCCCCCTCCCCGAACGCGTTTCCGCTTTGTCGTGGCTTAGTAGCGGTGGCTTGGTCACCTGCGGTGAACAAAGAGGAAACCATATGGCTGGTCCGAGGTTAAGGGCCGGCCCGAGGTGGCCACTTCGAGTGGGCTTGGTGAACCTACTTCGGATGTGTGCTAATGGGCTGCGGTGAGAGGGGTGTCTTCTCCCCCTACCATTGCAGCCGAGGTGGATTCGCGGAGGAAAAGGAGTGTTGGTATGGCGATGCGCTACTCGCCTTATTCTCCGCGACTCAAACGGTGCCGCACCGTTGATGCGGTGGCGGTGGAGCTGCGGGGGTAGAGGAGTATCAGTATTGCGAGGTGCCACTATCCCTACCCTACGCAGCTGAATCTTGGTTAGCAGCGGAGCCTTAGACCAGATCCGCCGCTGGGGTCAGGAAGGCTAGTGCTTTTGAGTGCTCGTTTTGACACGGGGGCGTCTGTTGCGCAGGTGTAGTTGGAGGCCGTAGAGGAAGGGGTGCCATGTGGTTTTAGTCAGAGTGAGTCCAACATAACTCGTCCTTGTCCCCGCAAGGCGGGTATGCGTAGGCTTTTCCTCATGTTATAAAAAAGGGTGCTTGCCATCGGTAAAGACTAAAATGAAACGACTTATGACATATATTTATATTTGGTGAGCTTATCCTTCACAGTACTGAAATAGAACATTAAGTGCACTGCTGCTTGAGTCCTAAGCAGATCAATAATTCAAGAATCTAGCTATTTTTATTTGAACCCTATAATCTAAGAATAATATGGATAAAATGTTCTCGGGTAAGAGCCTCGTACTAGTAAGTAATATTTATAGCCTTATTTATAATTAGAAGTCCGTCTGGGTAGATTTTTATATAAAATTTTATATTATATATAATATGGTTGTAGCACGAATGAGTCGGCTCGACCGGGGAAGGACCATGTTCCCATAGAATACAAGCGTAAAATAGCCGAATAATACTTTTGTGTTTCGTATGGTGAATGTAGAGATTCGGACACCTCTATTTTACTGGAAACGAGGCATTCCATCATAGTCCACAGGGGTGACAACGCATCTGTGTTTTAATTCTTAAACAAGGATAAATGTAGATGTCAATGGGCAATGAAAAATTCTTTGAAAATGACTAAATTAAATAAGTTGAAAATTGGCTTCTTGAACCCCGGGTCCCTTGGTACTAGGCACGACGAATTCCTAGCTGCTATGGCGCATCACTCTGTAGACATAATGGCTATCAATGAAACATGGCTTCGGACAGGGGAGGAAGGCCGGGCGCCTTCTGTTCCAGGGTATCGACTGCTTCACGTACCCCGACCTCCCGAAGTTCGTGCGCGTGGCGGCGGTGTGGGTTTTTATTTGAGACGGGGCTTGTCGTCAAAGATTATTCAACATCCTATTTGTCCCGCGGTGGAGCAGATGTGGTTAAATATTAAAATTAACAGCAAGTCCCTTGTCTTTGGTACTGCTTATCGTCCCCCATGGTTGAGCGTGACATTATTTCTGGACGTGCTGAGCGAGTCCTTAGGTTCTTTTGTAGGCTACGATCAAACGGTACTGCTTGGGGATTTTAATATCGACATTTTAAATAAAAATTGTGTTAGCACCAAAATGCTTTCGGACTTCCTAACATGCAATAACCTCGTGCAATATGTTGAGGAACCAACACACCTTACTGAATATAGTGAGAAACTGTTAGATGTTATATGTTCAGATGCATCGGTGTTATATATAAGTGTGGACTATATTAGTGACCTCAGTAGTCATGCCTTTATTGTATGTGAACTTGACATTCCCAAGCCTAAGTTTCAGCCTGAAAGCGTCACGTATAGACCTATAAGGGATATGGACATAAACCTTTTCAACCAAGATTTAAAACAAATTAACTGGCACTGTGCATCGTCAGATAACATAAACGATATGATTGATTCTTTTAACAAAAAATTATTAAATATCTTTAATTCTCACGCCCCTCCTAATACTGTCTATATAAAAAAAAATATTATCCATGGATAACGCATAACATAAGATGTATGATGAGGACACGCAACGAGGCTCAAGTGAGAGCCCGGAAAACAAAACTTACTCCACATAAGGATTATTATAGGGAACCAAAATCAATAGTTATGGAATGTGGAAGCACATTAAACGCCAAGTTCAAATAAAAAGTAAGGATACTTCTTTGCCATCCCATTTCAGTGACCCTGATGCTTTAAACAATCATTTTCTTAATATTCCTGGTAAAAATTACGTCTCATTGTCTCTTCTCACTTTCTTTGAATTTAATGGCACTTATGATAACTCTTTTTATTTTAAAGAATCCTTGGAGGATGAGGTGGTTAAAGTTATAAACTCTTTGCAGTCTAATGCAGTGGGGTGCGATGGCATTTCTCTTGATATGTTAAAGTTATTACCTAAAGATGTTATTACAGAAATAACATACATAATTAATAAATCTTTTGCGACAAATACCTATCAGGATCTCTGGCAAAAAACCATCGTTAAACCTATACCAAAAACTAGTAACCCTGTTTGTATGTCGGATCTCAGGCCAATTAGTATTCTACTGTGCCTTTCTAAAATAATAGAAAAGCTTGCATGTAATCAGCTAACAAAGTACCTTGAAGCAAATAACATCCTTCCTGAGCTGCAGTCTGGCTTTAGAAAGAAGCACAGCACTACCACAGCGCTTATAGAAGTCGTGGATGATATACTGACTGCACAAGCAAGTGGTGAGGGTACTATTTTAACATTACTTGATTTCTCGCGCGCCTTTGAAACCCTCAATATCCCATTACTTCTTTCAAAATTATATTTTTATGGTTTAAGCAGAAACGCAACCCAATGGTTTGCCAGTTACTTTAAAAATAGGTCACAGCAAGTTGAAATACAATTAAATGGAAAAGGTAAAACTATTTCTGGGGAGCGCCCTGTGAACCGAGGAGTACCGCAAGGATCCATTTTAGGTCCCTTACTTTTTATAATATATAGTGCAGACATTATTAAAAATATAGAGTATTGTAAGTACCACACTGACGACTATATATATAAATACATATATATATATATCGTTTAAGCCTTGTGATGTTCAAGTAGCAGTGACAAAATTGAACTTGGATTTGAGTCGGATATCTTTGTGGTCAGAGCGTAACGCATTGGTTCTCAATCCAAAAAAGTCGCAGTACCTTATTCTAGGATCGCCAAATCAAATAAAAAAGATCACACTAAGCCACCCTGCCATTATTGTAAACAACGAACCTATTGTGAGAGTCTCTGAAGTCAGAAATTTGGGGGTAATAATGAACGACAAACTTCGTTTTGAGAAACATGTGATGGATATTGCACGTAACTGCTTTTATAGGTTAAAAGTATTTTATCGTATTAGTGAGTACCTAAGTGTCACCTTACGTATACATCTCTGCGAGTCTATCGTGCTTTCAAAATTCAATTACGCGGATTCTCTCATAGGCCCACGACTATTATCTCGAACACAGCAAATAATACAGCGGGTACAGAATGCCTGTGCACGCTTTTGTTTCAATGTACCACCACGTGCACATGTAACCCCTTTCATTAATAACGCTAATATTTTAAAAATGGACTGTCGCAGGCGACTACACTTTGCCTCACTTTTGTTTGGAGTTATTAAAAATAAAGAACCTTTATATTTATATAATAAGTTGATTTGGTCTAAATATCAAAATAAGCAGTATAATACCAGATCATCCAATTACAAGTTAGTATATCCTTTCTACCGGTCGGCAGCTTTCAGAGGTAGTTCTAAATATAATGCCACTAAATGTTGGAATAACCTCCTGCCTCCACTGCGTGACCTGAAAACAATTAGTGGGTTTAAAATCAAATACAGGTTACACTTACTTTCGGAACAAAAAAATACCGATCTATAAAATAAACTGGTAGGAGGTTAAGTTCTTTCAACACGTCAGTAATCTCAGTCCCATAAATTATATAGATATTTTTAATTTTCACTTTATATAATATATAAAACTATTTTATTTAAATATTTATATAATAAATTTACTTTTTCTGATAATCATTTTCTTACCTTTATTCTTTAGCCAACGTTTATTCCGTATTATTAATAAATAAAATTGATATATTTAGAAGGAAAACGTTAATTCTATTTTGTACTTACCTTCATTAGACTAATGATATCCACTATTTATGTGAATTAAAATGTAAAAACATATATTTTTTTTATATATTCCGCGTCGCATTATAGCATGTGCATTGAGGCAGCCATCCGAGTTACGTTGGAGTGCGGGCCGGACTGAAAACCAGTGTCGGGATCAGAGCAATTCGTGTTTCTGTATCTCGATTTTTACTGAGTCCTGTCCATTTCACGGTCTTATGCTGCTACACGGACTCATTTTATATTATTTTTACATTTTTGTTAATTTAGGGAAATATTGTTTTATTTTCTGTTTAATTCCAAGCTTTGTTTTGTATCTATTGTGATTAGACCGTGAATAAATGTTTTTTCTTTCTTTCTTTCAATGGCATCTATTTATCATCAGGTGGACTGTGTGCTCGTTTGTCACCTAATTTTATTAAAAAAAATAGTGAATAACTAACTCACAGTCACCAGTAAGTGGTTCTTGAATCCCATGGATATCAAAGGACATCCTTGCAGCAGCTGCAGTGTGGTACTTCTGAGCTAAATGCTTAAACAAAGGTAAAGTTCAAAGTCATCTATAAGTCTTTACATATTAAATGAAATTAAAGTATCTGTAAATATTGAAAAAAACTGGCTTCTATTAGGTTCAGGGGATTTTTTGCATTGTATTAATATACCTATGTATAAGTAACCTTTTTTTTAAATCTCCGTCTGTCTGTTCGGACTAATCCACAGAAAAAAATAAGTTTTTCAAATACTTTATATAATAAAAATTAAAAAATCATATGGTTCTAGTCCCTGCGGTAACGCGTTAAGAACGTTTCAAACAGCTGCATTTCCTCGCATAGTGGATGCGCTTAGCATTTTGGTGAGAAGGGGCAGCCCTCTTGTCAGTAGTGGTGATGACAAATCACAGGTTCCTTAAGAACTTCCAGGTGAATGAATCACACGGATCAACTACCTACCTAGATAATGGCTTAAATATAAAGTTAAAAAAAATTATTCACGGTTGATCAACGGTGCAGTTATTATGGCTGGAACACGAATGGGTCGGTTCGACTATGAAACGACCACGCTCTCATAGAGTATGAGCGAAAAATAATCTTTTAATGCTGCTGTATTTCGTGTAGTGTATGTAGAGAATCGAAGGCTGTTTTACTGGAAACGAGGCATTCCATCTTATTCCGTAAATGTGCATGGACCACAGCATTACTTACAATCAGGTGAAATGTGTGCAAGTTTTTTCACCCTTATTCTACAAAAAATCCTTCAGGCCAAATGCTCTCAAAAAATACCTGCTTAATTTAGAACAATTCTTGAGTATATATCTAGTAAGTGTAGTTTTAGGTTTAGTAGGTATCAGTAGCAAGTTACGATACAAAAGACTGTGGTCAGTTGCCACCCACACTTGACTAAAAAGCAGGTTATTTGGTGACTTTGATCTACCGATAAGCTATTAGCAGTTGTAATTAATTCAACTAAGCCACTTATTCATATGACTTAGTACACCGTTCGAAGTGGTCATTAAGAAATATTAATTACACTGTAAACGAGAGAAAAGGTTTACAAAAACGTTTCATCAACAATAACAACCAAATTGTTTTTAATCTTATATAATTACAGTTAATTTGTTTGTAATTGGGGGTTGAATATTATACTAACGGTTTTACGGCTATGTATCCGTACACATATAAAATTGAAGTGTCTGTCTATTATATTGGAATAACTGGCTTCTTTCAAGCTCGGGGGTTTTTTTTAATGTTTTTAAGACGTAAGTAACCATTTCTAAAAAAATGTCCGTTTGTCTTTCTGCCCGTTGTATCTATAGTGGTGAAATTTTACGAACTGGGAGGGAGCAATATCAGAAAACCTTGGAGATTTTTGTTTAAAAAACGAAAAATTGATGAAGTTAATGATTTTAACTCTCACAGAAAACAACAGTAAATTATCTATATAGCTCAATAATTTTACCGGCTACGTGGTGCATTGGCTTAATAATGAGTAGAGGCGCTGAGGGCCGTGGGTACGAATACCTCACGGAAGAGGTATTTGTATGGCCTATAAATAATTACTACGGTTCTGGATGTTTGTCTTTGCGCAATTTATGTTAGTTAACTGCTTTTACGATACTTCAGAAATCCTGGTGTGGAAGTACATAAAGTGTAAAAAGAAAAACAAAATAATCAGTTAGCTAAAGTGACAATAGGCTGTCATAATATTTGTTCCTAGAAGAATAGACAACCGACGGGGAAAATGGAACCCGAGTAGCATGCTCATTTTCATGCACAGAGTTTAAGATTACTTTACATTAAATGAAATAGAATGATTTTTTTTTATAGTTTAAAACCATAGAATACCATAATACACAAAAGAAATGCCAATCTTATTTTGTACGAGAACTGGTGTCGCTGGGAGCATACATACAAGCAGTTATGTTGTGTTATCACTACTTAAAAACTCAATTTGCTCATTGGTCATACAAATTTCTATAAAAACATGTTACAAATGCATTTTATTATTACATAAAATCAGAATTTATTTCAAGGCAATGACAACGGATTTTCAACGAATCTTTATAGACCGTTTCTTTTCGAAACTGTCTGTAAAGATTCGTAACTGTGTTGACAGACAGAGCGAATTTTCACATTTTAGACTAAATCCCTATTCACTATCATCAAAAATAAAATAAATCGTTTAAATTTTAAACATATTTATTTGTAAATAGTGTGCAAACTAATTGCAAATACAATAGTGGTAAGTATTTTTTTTTCTTATTGAAAATAAAAAAAATGTTGAATACGTACAAGATGCGTGGCATCTTACAAATCTGTATGTTTAAGCAAACTGTAGTATATAATGGCATCAAAGCTGGCGATGTAGTCATATATGGTGAATTACCGGTAACCGGAATGTTTTGCAAAATGAAATAAAACCCACCCCCTCAATTTGGGGATTCCCGACAGGGTTTTGTACCGAGCTAGATATAAGCTGGTTCTGTTTTAATTTTCACTACTGGTTTTATGTTTCAGTATAACTTTTTTATGAAATTATCGTTTCATTTAGCTGTACTTACACGATGGAGCGTGAAAAAAGCTAATGAAACGTCGTGAAAAGATGATTTTTTTCCATCGGGATTGGTTTTTTTCGGTCCCGCAATCAAAGGTATAGTTAGTACTATCGTCTGTTTTTGGTTTCGGGAGCGTTTCACAAACACGCTGTATATACATATATATGTAAATATAATTATCATACATATTGTTGTCTACTGTTTGATGTTTAATGAAATTTTACATTCTACTTCAGAAAATTTAAGGCAAGGAAATAATTTTGCCGTGTAGTGGCGGTTGAAATATCCACTACCCCATATCTTCCCGTGGGTGTCGTAAGAGGCGACAGAGGGACACAGAAAGGAGATGGGAAGCAACATCTTCCTAATAACAACAAAAGCATAATAAAAAACTGCGGTTGCCAACCCGCTCCCCAGGCATGGCAACTATGGCAAAAATCCCCCCATGAGCAACGACGCAAATAAACGGCCCCCAGTCCCCGGCGGCCCCGCTATTCCTGGCTACGGTGGCGACCATGGTAACGGCGGGGCAGGTGCCGTGCTAAGAATCGTCTATCGTAATTTTCTGTCGTAATAAACGCAGAATACCGGATGTAATGATTATTGGCAGATGTCAAACTGCTTTTTCTAGGCGACAAAGTTCATATCGATCCTCAGTGCTTTATAATAAATTAAATAGAAATCTAAATTTTTATCCTCTTTCCAGACATGAATGTAAAGTTAAAGTTCGAGATTGGTTATTGTCACTTGATTATAGTAAAACAGAAAATATAATTTGTTAACATGTAGTAATGTATGTCGTATAATAAAAGTATAATAAAATTATAAAATTTTAAAATTATGAAATTAAAAATAGCAGTCTTTGTTTAAAGCATCTATTTATTCATTATAGGTTATAATGAATAAAATATATATTCTGTATGAAATTATATAATAATATATTCTATATATTCTATGTATATATATATATATATGTGTGTGTATGTATATGTATATACGTGTGTGTATGTATATGTATATATATTGCAAATTGCAAACTAATTTTAATATACCTACGATTATATGAAATATAATAACGACTAAAGAGTCGCATTAAGTTAAAGTATATGTTTCGTTGTAAATAAATACATTCAATTAGCTAAACAATTACTTAAAAATGTAAAGCTTAGTTACTTAATTAATTGTTAAGACTAAAATACTGTTGTCACAACACTGGGAGAGGCCACTGATTCCTAAGATACAGACTTGTCTAGTTTGGGAATCAGAGTCTTCACTCTATTATTGTACTTTTATTCGAATAAATGATTATTATTATTATTATTATTATAAATATTATTATTATTATTATTATTATAATCTCCGGTGGAGGTTCGATTGCCACCTACGACGACTCGACCTGGCAACGTATAACGCACGCACCCTGAGAACTGACGAGAAGATACTGGAGCTGGAAGAATAGACAAGTTGCGCTGGCATATTATTGGATTATCTGAGGTCCGAAGAGAGGTGGAGGACACGGTAATCCTCGCGTCCGGCAACTTGTTCTATCACCGGGAGGGCGACTATCTGTCCCAAGGAGGTGTCGGATTTATCTTTCACAAGTCTCTCGTCAACAACGTTGTAAAGATTGGGAGTGTGTCGATGAGGGTCGCGTACCTGATACTCAGAATCACCAAACGGTATTCGCTGAAGGTCATACAGGTCTACAAACCAACCTCGGCACATCGCGATGAGGAGGTGGAGGAAATGTATAAGGATATTTCTAGAGCCATGCATTCCTCCAAAACCCACTACACAGTGTTGATGGGAGACTTTAACGCAAAACTAGGCACAAGAGAAAGCCGTGAGCTTAAGTTAGGAAAATTTGGAGTGGGGCAACGGAACCGTAGGGGCCAGCAGCTGGCTGACTTTATGGAGAAAGAGGGACTCTTTATGATGAACTCTTTCTTCCAGAAACGGCCCCACAGGAAGTGGACCTGGTCGAGCCCCGACGGTTCGACAAAAAATGAGATTTTTTTTTTTTTTTTTTTTTTTTTATAGAATAGGGTGACAAACGAGCACACAGTCCACCTGATGGTAAGTGGTTGCTGCGGCCCATAGACATCTACATCTATCTTCCATTACAAATCAAAATGCAGATGCGTTGTCACCCGCGAGGACTGAGATGGAATGCCTCATTTCCAGTAAAAAGGGTCTCCGGTTCTCTACACTCACCATACGAAATACAGCAGCATTAAGCTACTATTTCACGCTGGTATCCCGTGAGAGCGTGGTCCTTCCCCGGTCGAGCCGACCCATTCGTGCTACAACTATACTACTAATATAACTGCAGCATGGCTCTACCACGTAAAAAAAAAGATTGACTTCATTATGACGACCAGACGCCAACTATTCAGTGATGTCTCAGTGATCGCAAGGGTGAAAACCGGCAGCGATCACCGAATGGTTAGAGGCACACTGACCCTAAACGTTAAGTTGGAGAAGTCTCGTCTAATGAAGTCAACGCTCCGTCCCCCTCGTGCTCTAATCCAGAATCGCGAGACTTTTCAGCTCAAATTACGTAACCGCTTTAGTGCCTAGAAGATTGCAACGCAGTGGACGATATGAATGACAAGCTCGTGGAAACCGTCCATGCGGTCGGAGCTAAGTTCTGCAAGACCCGCCGCAGACGAACACAAAAACTCTCCGATCACACTCTTAATCTAATGGCTGTTAGACGGGAGATGAGGCTGCAATCGTCAACAGATTTGACAGCATACAGGCAACTGAACAGACAGATCTCCAAATGCATGCGGCGAGACTTACGCAACACCCGTTCGCTTGATCACCTTTAATACTGCTCGTATTAAAGAAGCGACCAAGCGGAACCAGGGCTCCAAAGTCTTTGCTAGAGTTATGTCTGCCAGAAAGAGCCAACTTTCAAAGCTGAAGACTGAGTGTGGCAGCATCGTTTCCGAGACACCTGAGATTTTGAGTGAGATAGAGAGGTTCTATGGGCAGCTGTACACATCATCGTTGGAGCCACACGCAAGTGTGAGTAAGGATCCAAGAGCAAGTCTTACCCGACACTATTCCGATGATATCCCGGGCGTCAGTCGGAGCGAGATTAGAATGGCTCTCCAGCAACTAAAAATGGCAGGGCCCCAGGCGAGGATGGAATTACAGCGGAGCTTCTGAAAGCGGGTGGAACACCGGTACTTGTAGTCCTTCAGAAGCTCTTCAATTCCGTCCTCCATGGTGGCACTACTCCGGAGGCGTGGAGCAGTAGTGCGGTGGTCTTGTTCTTTGAGAAAGGTAACAACGCTCTCTTGAAGAACTACAGACCGATTTCCCTTCTGAGCCGCGTCTACGTGCTATTTTCGAGAGTCATTACGAATCGTCTCTTGAACTTGAGACCCTTTCATCCTCCAAATTTACTATAGCGAACGCGGTGTTAAAAATACGGAAATTAATATACAAATGTCACGCGGATAATTACATCTTTTTAGCTTGTCATTATACCAATTGCAATTTAAAAAGCGATAATATTTCCCCGTTTACCGGTATCGGTAAAATTTTGTTACATTCTTAGTACTGTTGTTTTAACACATTAATATTTCTTTATTTTTAGCTCTAATATTCACAAAATATAAATAGTTTCGATTAAATTTAAATTCCACATCCGGCTGCCTTTCCGACTCGTAATTATTGCACAATTCAGTATTTTCGAAATAAAATGCACCCAGCAACACTTGACACGAAAATTGGGCAGCGACTGTGACGGCAAAAGAGATATATTGACATTTATAGGTGTGAATTGACATGGTGTGGCTACACGAGCACCACCCACTCCCCCTTCTATTGTGTGTATAGTATTCTATGTTGAAAACTAAAGTGTTATTTTTCAACGTGGAAAATTAAAATTTCATGTGGAAAACTTCAACAAAGTTTTTTATTCTACTACCGTTTTAAAATGTGTTCATTATGAATGCCCAATAGAACGGAATAGAGCAGAATAAGATATAATAACAAATGACAGCGTTAAAAAGAATGTACTTAATAACATACAATGGAATATTCATTGGCTCTTTCTTTGCGTCCAAGTCGACTCTCGATTAAGGGGGTATCACACTGCCGACCATCTCGCGGTGTGAGTGCTCCATGACGAATGTGCGGTTCACACAGCGCTCGGTTCGCAAAGCACTCCCCTCCCTGGATAACTGGACATCCACAAGTCGAGTGGGCCTGACGGAATCCCCCCTTTTGTGCTGAGGTCCTGTTTTGCAGAGTTGGCGCCGGTTCTAACGCGTCTTTTCCGGTACTCCTACCCCCTAGCCGTAGTCCCAAAATCATGGAAGACGACTTTCGTCCACCCGATCCCTAAAAAAGGCAACCGTTCAGATCCGGTAAACTACAGGCCTATTGCCACCAACTCCTTGTTCTCCAAAATTATGGAATCCATTATAAACTGCCAGCTCACGGGGTAACTTGAGCATCACCAGCTGATTAGTGACCGCCAACACGGTTTTCGTTGAAGTCGATCGATAGCGACTAACTAACTATCAATTAATAACTCTTGAGTACAAGTGTTATATTCAACATAACAGCATTAAGCTATATTAGGTTGGTATTCTGTGAGATTTTGGTTCTACCCCGATTGTGCCAACCCATTTTAATATAACAAATATATAGCTACAGCGTGGCTCTCCCACGCATAGAAGTTAATTTTCTATTATGTATGATACTGTTAGTTATAAGTGGGATAACGTAGTGTTTTTTTTAAACGAAAAAATTTACAAATAAAGTTTAAAATTTGTTTAAACTGTAATAATTAGAATGTAAGAAACTACGCCAACGATCTACATTGTACGTTTCCGAAACAGCGCCATCTGTCATAAAAAGTAAAAAGTAGCATATTTAACCTTCAGTTGTTAGTTACTAAGTGTTGGCGACGCGCCTATAAGAATATTTCAATTTATTAGTTAACCGATTACGAATAGCTTCTAAAAAGCTAATTATCAAGCAACAATATTCCGATAAGAAAATGATTAGTTGAATCTTAAAGAAATATCGAATTAATGATATGAAGGTCTTGGGTTCGACTCCCAGGCCGGAATATTTTATCGTTTTCTTAGTAATATCTCTCAATAAATTCATATAGGGAATTTTTAAGATATAAATTATGTTACCGGATTTGTTCCCCGGTTGAAATCATCTTTCCAATAATGTTAATTTAAAGAAATTAGAGACCAGGATTTGTTCCCCGGTCGAAATGATCGCTGTGCATAAGTAGAATTAATGGAAATTAATTGCATAAGTATTGTCTTATATGAGTTTGATATGTTTTGTATGAAAACAAATGCCTATTTTCTATGATTGATTTATGAAAACATTCACTTATATTGTTTGATAAGAAACATGATAACTGATAAGAATCAGATTAGAAATAGTTTTCGGCGTTTGAGAATTGTGTAGAATCATTTATTCACCTAGTATTGTTGATATTAGTGTATACTAAACTTTCCATTTTTACTGATAGTCGATAGCCGTGCAAAAGTTAGTTGTTCAAATAGTGTGAGTTCATAGACGCACGCTAGCCACGTACTTAGGAGGCCAAATATGTAGAAATTTAAATATTTGCAAATTTCAGCAATTTATGTAAAATGACTTGTAAAACATTTCAGATTGATTGTACGTGTAAAAGAGGTGAATTCTGTGTTATTTTATGTGAAAATTCCTGTGAATAAATAAAATAATGATAGTTTTGTATAAGAAATTTAAAAGTGTTTTAATAGTGAAATGTATAGAGAAAATGTAAATTAAACTATTGTATTAGTTAAGATATGTATAATTTCAAGTGGAAAACATTGTTTTAACTTTCTATGTTAAATATTTAAGAAATTCCAACTTTGAACATGTGAGTAAAATAAGCATATTTTGTTAAATAAATAAAGGGTTTTTTGTGATATAAAAATGTAATGTATATCGTAGTATAGATATTTTTTGTGCTATCTTTATAAGTAAATTGTATAAATGTATGTCTTATACAAATAAAGTTATTGAGCAAACCGTGAGAGAGTGATAATACAAGCAAGCGCACAAATGGCGCGGCTCACTTTCGCGTTTAGCTTCGAGGTAGTTCAGTAAATTGATTTTTCTTGCAAATCATTCGGGAAAAGTGCAAGACCAGCAGTCAATAAGAAGAAGAAAGAAAAAGTATAGGGAAGTGATAGGGAAAAGTAATTACTCTCTCACGGAACGGTTTGAAGATAATTGCATTTTTATTCCCAAGGAATTCTCCCCTTAAAGTGATACAGTCCATATCGAAGAATGAAGGCGTTGGGACCGGGACAACTTCGGAAGACCCGTAATCCCCGCCTGAACCTATTTTCTGAAAAGGAAGAGGTTATCGCCCTTGTGTGTTACTCCGTTGCGGAGATCACATACGTTGTTCCCGAACCCAACGTAGGCGTTGTAGGAGGCCGGATCGAGAGAAGCCTCGATTCCCCCTTCTGTTTCTTAGTTTAACGTTTGTCTGGTTCCTTTTCATATAAAGATTTTAATATGACAGGAACAGTGGAAATATTCCATTCCCGATACTTTTAGTGCAACCCTCGTAAATATCATGACCGTATCTTGAGCTGAGAGTATGTGTTTTTTTTATCGTCATATACATAAACCGTGTTACAAAAACCTTGCGGTTCCCGTTAAGTAGATTATCAGAATCAATATTCAAACGTAAATAAATAACTTTAATTCAGATACATCGTTATTGGCATATTGTATGTGCGTTTATTACCTCTGCATTGGACTGAGAGTAAAATTATTGTCAAGGATCCTGCGAGTGTCAGTTTTTTTAGGTATGAATAACATTTTTTGACACGAGTGAATTTAGGAATTTGCCTATTGTGAACGCTAAAATCCATTAATAACGACGAAAAAATGTTACTATCATAAATTATTGTTTTGTAGAATAAGGGTGACAAACGAGCACACAGTCCACTGCATCAGGTGGACTGTGTGCTGAGCCACTACATCCACTTAGACATCTACATTCATAGAGATAGAGTCAAAACGCAGATGCATTGTCACCCCTGATGTCTAAGATGGAATGCCTCTTTTCCAGTATAACCCCTCTCCTGTTCTCTACACTTAACATACAAAACACAGCAGCATTAAGCTACTATTTTACGTTGGCATTCTGTGAGAGCATGGTCCTACCCCGGTCGAGCCGACCCATTCGTGCTACAACCGTAATAAAGCAGCAGTGTGGCTCTACCACGTATAAAATGTCATGCCTATTATGCCTATACGTCCTTAAAAACATTTTCGGGTTGTTTATTACATAGGAGAAGGCGGGGGGGAAACCGGAGAGAGCATGAAACCAGAAAGTTACTATTTCACTACTCTGCCTATAGCTGGCTCGTTCTAGTTAAAGGAGAAATACCCGCGAACGCTTACTCAATGCAGTTACAAATGACGGCGTCGATGACATCTCAGAGCGTGCGTCTATGAACGAAAATTGAAAACAGAGGTAAGTTATCTAATATTTTGAATTTTTTAAAGTATTATCATTAAGATTGGCTATGTGCTATCAAAAATCGTTGCACATATTTAAATTTCTTAAACGGTGTTTTTTATTGCTCTGAGTGTCAGCATAACCAGTGGTAAATTAAAAAAGTGACTTTCAATAAGTATTGTTATAATCTACATTGAATAAATAAGTTTCTGTTTCTGTTTCTGTTAGTTATTACAATTCCCAACATGGTACCTGTGTGGTATAAGCTGACTGGGTGATTTCGACTATCAGATTTCACCCCGATCGATTCATATGTACGTATTGAGGGTGTTTGTTTTATGTCTCCTTTTAATTACTATTTTTTTTTACTTTTTACAGAGTGCGAGTGTCAGCATGGCACGAATATATGTGAGAAATCCAAATAGGCTTCGCTTCGCGGGCCTCCTGCTTTTGAGTGGCTTATAAATTATCCACGAAGGAGACCGGGGGTCTATTCGCTCGCTTTGCTTGCTCACTCGACCCCGCCATCTCCTTCTAACCTAACCTGTCCGAGTCGGTATGCCCGAAGTCCTGAGCTCGCTTCGCTCGATCTTACACTCAATAAAACACCAAGATAAAAAATAATAAACAAACATTTTTCAATGTTTTTTAATGTTCCTTTTTTGTGTAGATTATGAAAATAATAAAACAACTTCATTCATGAACATTTAAAGCACTGAAACAAACATAAGTTTCTATTTTTTTAATCTTGTAATTTTTCCGTAAATCCGCCGTAAAAACGATGATTTTAAAAAATCATTGAAATCGGATGATTTTTCGATTTTCTAGAACCTAAAAACGAGGGACCACGATAGTGTAAAATTACCGCGGTTACTACACTACTGTAGGATCCGGAGAAATATATTATTTTAAAAATTCTAATCTGCTAATCTGAGTGCCCTTCAAAACCGAAGACCCTTTTTACTGGAAACGAGGCATTTCACCTAAGTCCTCTCGGATGACAACGCATCTGCATTTTGATTCATAATCGAGGATAGATGTAGATGTCTATGGGCAAAAGCAACCACTTACCCTCAGATGGACTGTCTGCTCGTTTGTCATCCTATCGCATAAAACAATGAATTACAGCCATGGCGGCCATTCTGAACGGATATTGTCCTTCTACGTAGAACAGGATTATACTGCACGATTTTATTCTCAAGTACAGGTACAGTTACTATTCCCTTACTCTCATGGTCCGAGGTAATATAACACGAACCTAGACACCAGGCGCAGGACTTCGGGCTTTTCGAGGCACGGATATTCTACTGACTATAAAACCAACAAAGCAGTAACATTGTTTAAATTATTGACAAATTTAGTAACATTTGTTATTAATATATTACTTGACAATAAAATATTCCGCCATTACACCCGCCGTATGCGTATGAAATAAGATACAATTAGTACCAATATGTCACTGAGCCAGTTTTGATATGTAATTAATTCTGAATTACAACACAATATGTCGCACTCGTTCGGACAAATTTATAAAATTGTCTCATTATAAAGTTTTATTGTATTTTCGATATCTCGACGGACTACAAATTATCGCCATAGTAAATTTTAACGCACGTGAACTGTCAAAGTTAAAGTGAAATTTTATAATCTGTTTCCTCAAATTTATTATACCTCTGACATTTATTATCTGTATAAAATTTTATAACATCATTAAAACAGTTTAAGGTCATTGGGCTTTATTTTTATGTAAAATACTTTTCGATGTACTTAATTGACGCAAAATTATTTAATGATCGCAACAGATGTATGTCATTTAGTATCAGTAACCATTTTCCTTTTGAAAAATATGTATGTAATTTTTTAAACACAACAAAGTAAAACCGTAATGACAAACTTACTTCAATCTATCTGACATCATATGAGAGACGGCAAAAGAGCAAGCGGCTCACCTGATGGTAAGTCAGTAAGGTACTGCCCCCCAACCATGAATTAATGCAACACCAGGAAAATTGTAGGCACGTTACCGACATTAAGTGTAAGGTAAGTGTTGGCTACTATAGTCATGGACACTTGTAGTTATACAACTCATATGGAGTGCCTCAAAGCCTGTAATTATATTGACTCTATATATGTATTGCTCTCTTTCTTTTTTTGTTTTCTCTTTCTTTTTGTTCAGACTGGAACACAACAGTGCAAGCACTGCTATTTGGTAATAGAAGTTAAGGGGTAGTACCTTTACGGATACCTGAGCAGGAAATAAATACTTCCACCCAGATCATTTACTTATTTATTTATTTGCAAAAACAGCAGCTTGTTTTAAAATATATTACAATTATAAAGGTACATAAAACAAAATCAATGAAAGTAGTTGATATTCAAACTTTAAAAAAGACGTTGGGGTTCGTCATTAATAACGAAAGTTATTAAAATAAATATTATAAGACATAACATTAAAAAACAAATTTAACGAAACCTTGTTATTTATGTGTCTTGTACTTATCGCATATCTAAATATATCTAAAACTTCTTATTTTTGTAAGCAAATTGCATTTTCATATTAATACGAGCTAGCGGTTGTTTTTTCTTATTTAAAATTTGATTATTTTTTTTCTTTGAATACTCTCAATACGACAAATATGGATGACATTAAATAATATATTGAGACTAAATAGACTGAAAAGTTTTACAAACTCGCATGACAATACCAATATTGTCACAATATTTCAACCATGTTGTGAGACGGTTTTTTGGAATGACATACTACCAGTAGTTGGACACATACCGGTAGGTAGCGGAGATCCCTGTTGTCGAGGTCCAGAAATCACCCGTGCGAAGCTGGGGCGGGTCTCTAGTAATTTATAATTTACGTGTATTATAATATTAACGATTTAAATAAATAAAACAATATGAGTAACATTCAGGTCTCGCAAAACATTAGTTCTCTCAATTAACCCTTTAAACTCGTAAAAGAAATCAATTTATAATTTTTTACAACGTTTTTAATAACTCGCATTTGTCTTCGGGTAAAATTTAGTAATTTATTTTAAACTAACTTTCCGATGAGCTGGATACTTGAAATTTTGAACATAGCATAGAATAAGATAAGAATGTAAGAATATAAAGAAACTGGTATATTAAACAAATTAATACATAATTTACAAAATGTTTACGTTTTTCAGTCTCTGGTAAAATATTTCTCTTCATGTAATAATCATAGAGACCACTTAATTATTTTAAATACATACACAATCAGTGACGAATCACATCCATATACATCTTAAACACATTAGTTTAGTAAAATTGCCACGTAATGACGGCTAATCAAAACTTATCATCATATTTCGTCTCGTGGGTTTTGTAAGAGAATACTTTGAGGAATGTCAGAGATGCATTATTACTTCTGATAGATGGTATTATCATCTTGTCTACGACGTAAACTATTCATAATGAAGACGGACTTTTCAAAGTTGCAAGATATCTGGTACTGTGATTATCAATCCACTTGCGAGCGTGAGAATTTAGGCAAATCTTCCTCATAACGAAAGAAGCTCATGTCTGGCAGAGAACTTTCAAGGACAGAAGGAGAAGAACCAATGAATGTAATAAGAAAATCCATCATCATCATTCTCACAAACTTCCCACAAGAAATTCCACAAAACTGCATCCATCGACCTACAGATCCTACCATATCATTCCACTATCTAGTGGAGGGCACTCCTAGCCTTAGCTTTTAGCTTACTGATACAAGGCTGCCACTGGTACGTCTTTCATTTGTACTCATTAATCGAATGTATCCTTTTAGAGCATAGTCGTATTCCGGTCAAGCCAACCCATTTTGTTTGGCAGTCATGAGAGTGATGCAGCTCGGATCCGCGTGAACAATATAATGGCGTTGTCAGTAAATTAAAAGAGAGCAAATAAGCGAATAATTTAAGGCTAGATTTAAAATTAAGAACACAATTTTCGCAAAAGCATCAACATTATATATTGTTTCTTTCTTTTTATAAAAGAAAAATTGTATGTTTTGTCTTAATTATATAATAAAATAAATATTTTTGGAAAAAGTTGTCATATATACTGTCTGTTCGGATAGGGATACGACTTGAGATTTCTGTTGTTTTAAAGTATATATTTTAACACTAGGAGTCCATCGGGGTAGATCCTTCTATGTTCCGCTATAAAGTTTATAAAGAGATTAAATAATTACGGGCTGTAAGACTTTCCATCTTTGTCCTCAGAGTTTAAAACGTTTCGGTAGTTTAAAAAAAATTCAACTTGTACTGGTGTTCATGGACACCAGCCATGAACTGCAGGCTTCACTTACTATCAGGTTAACTATAACTTCTTTTGTCTTTGTCACAAACATTACACAGTTTTATCACATTTTGTTTAAAAAAAACACTTTAATAAAATTAATTGAACGTTTTTATCGCGCGAACGTTTTCCGTGACGTTCAAAAACGTTGGAAAGTTGAAATGATTTGAAAATGAAATGCGATGAAAATTATGAAATTATTTTTATTCATAGTACAGTATCTTCGAAATATGTGGATGTATCAATATTTTAAATATAATTGTTGATTCGCCTGTTAGCGATCGTCTGACTTCTGAACAACTGACCAATTAAGGTGGCATTCCTACAATATATTAAATTGTTTTATCGATAGGATGATTCATACCTATGGTAGTATCAAAAAGATATTGTGGACTGTAATCAAGTTATTAATAAATTCTATTTATGAATCTATGGTGACCACTAAGTGTATAATTTTCACAGTATATAATATTCGTCCCAAAAAATAAAATCGCAAACTGGACACGATATAGGGCGCTGTGGCTTAGTTACTAATACATTTTATATTTAAATAGTAAAAAGGCGAAAGTGAATTGGGAGTGAAGCTTATTACTTCACCTGTTAGTTATAATTTGGGCCAGCTAGTTATAAAAAAATCGTTTTATAGTGCGTTATTACCGCAGATTTTAAGAAATAATTTAAAATCTCTGTTTTTTTTCCTTTTTCTCTTTCTGGGAGATCGTCTAAACAGTAGTATCTTCTTGTAGATTTCTGTTGTCATGCAAGATTGGATAAATTGTTGTGTTCTAGTTTGAAGGTGAAAGGTTCCATTATGTTCTTTATTTATTTTATTATTTATGGCATTTCTTGTAAAAATTAATTTCTTACGCGATCTGTAAATTTAGTTTTGTTTGTGTTAAAAAAATATAACCACTGCTTTTTTTGGATGGTAGGTGTACAATAAATAACTGTTTAACTAGCTCCTATATTTTATTTTAATTTAAAATATTAATAAACAAGTTTTGTTCTATATAAAACCACTAAACTATGCAGTGTAGAAATAAGGTGTACCAACTCCCATAGTAGAATAGTTGAAAAAGTGGCTAACAGTAAGCAGTAAATAACAGTTAAAAACTCTCCACAACAGCGCTGAAGTAGCAACTGGGATGAAATAAACTTAGCATTTGTCGACGATTTGAAGTGTGCTGCTAAACTGCTCAGTAGCTCTAAAATCTAAAATAATTTTATTTAGTAGATATAACCTCGAAAAAGTCATCTATCCCACTAATATTTTTCGGCACGTTCTTTAAAATTTAGCCCGTAGCTATAGTGGTGCCACCCTTATTTAACGGTTTTCTATGGACACTTTTTAATACACAGTCTGTATTCCTTACTTCTACACTCCATGCACTAAACAATCGGTGATTAGTTGTTGTATGGATGAAGTGTAAAAATATGAACATTTAGAGATGTTTTGTCTCATCTGCACCTTCCATTAGTGATAATTTATTACAATCAAATTCCCAAATTTTCATCTCATTTTGTCTGAACTGCTTAACTGTAAACATAATGGCAAATGTTACTGAAGTGGGGAATATACAGAAGGAGCTTGAAGAATGCTGGACCCCTAAGGTGACAGAATTTGAAAGAATATTAAAAGCTGCGTCTACACCAACTAGTTCCACCCTTATTTAATTACGTGATGAGTTTTACGCATTCAAGGAGTTGGTAGCCTCAATGTTTAATCTTCTCCGACAGCAGGTACGTGCTTGTTTACAGTCTAATAATGAAATTGATAAGAGACATAGACGAAAGATTCTGCTGCTCAATGGTATACCTGACACAGCAGAGGTTGAGGCAGAGAAAGAGATCCTGTATCTTTTACACAACAAATTAGATATTCCACATGTGACAAACGCTAGCATCAAGCGGTGTCATCGGATCGGGGTTAAAAAAGATGGTCACACACGGTCAATTCTCATCCAATTCAAAGACTATAACACTAAGCATGAAGTTTGGAATGCTAAGACCAAATTAAAAGGGTTTCATGTTTCAGTTTCTGAGTTCCATACAATAACAAGACAATCCATACATAAGAAAGCCCGCAAGCAATTTATGCCAAACTGCCTAATAATGAAAGGGCGAAGATCTCCTCGGAGAAAGAGTTGGATATTTTTATTGAAAAATTTCCTGCATTCAGTTCTCCGGCTACTTCTGGATTGGCTTCCAAACAAACCCCACAAAGCTCTTCTGTAATGCATCGTCAAGGTGAAGCTGCTCTGCGGAAGCAGGTAGGGGCATCAGCGCAAAATGTTGACTCTAAGAGATCTCGTCGCTTCAATGTAAAGAAATAACCTTCTAAATATATTATTATAATGCATGGGCCAAAATGTTTCCATTGGGTGATGTGGTTTATTTATACCTTGTTTTTGTTAAATTTGTATACTTTTTTCCAATTTAAATTTAATATTAAATTTTCTTTCTTTATTCATATATTGTTAACTTTCAAATTTTAATGAAAATTTTATTGAAATTTTTTAATATTTTTTAAACAGTTCACTAATGGGATAGTGTTGTTTGCATTAGGTTGATAAATTTTACATATTTTTTGCATATAAGGTTATTTTACTATACCATTATTATTTTATAAATATCTTTTAGATATTTTATTTGTATTTATTTATAAATTTGGTAAATATTGCTATTTTTGTGTCTGATGTAGAATCTTTTTTAATTTTCGGATAATTCATTTCTTTCTTCTAATTCTTGTAATGATTATTTTAGCCATAGTGCGTGTAATCTACATGATATACTGCAAGGGGTATTTTCTACTTGTGATATTTTTTTAACAATGTCACATTAACGCTCAAAGCATCCCTTGCCACTACTCAGAACTCGAATTGTCTTTCTCATCTAATTACGTTCATGCAATTCAAGTGTCGGAGATCTGGCTAAAGCTATCTTAGCATTCAACTTTATATCCCTTACCAGGTTATGTGCTCGTAAGAAATGATCGCACTGATAAAGGAGGCGGTGGGGTGGCTATCTATTTGCGCGCTTCGGTTCCGTATAAAATAGTGTTAGCCTGTCCATCTTGCTACACAGCGTTGTCTTTGTCTTGCTACCCAGCATGTCAAAGGTACAAGGATGCTTCTAGGAGTTGTTTTTTGCCCCCCGCCCACCTCTGAATTTTTCGCCCCTTTAGAGATGGCTCTCGATAACATTTGTTCTGAGTACACACATTGCATAATCATGGGTGATTTTAATACCGATTTGTTGAAAGTTTCTCTTCGTTCTCAAAAATTTCAATCAAGCATGGAGTCGGTTAATCTTTCCTTTCTCCTATTACGGGCTACACAATATCGATACCGATGACTCCTTAATTGATCTTATTCTTGCTGCTTCTCCTGAGCATGTTGTATCACACAGACAGTTGCATGCTTTGGGTTTTTCGCGTCACGACCTTTTATACGTTTCCTATAAGCTCAAAACAAAAACTCTCTTGTCCCTTACTACCTGTACGCAATTTTTCTAAAATTAACTACGATAAGTTAATTAGTGACGCTCGAGATCTCAATTTAACTTGCTTGGTAGCAGAACCTATAATTAACGGTAAAGTCTCTTTTCTTAATGATAAAGTTCTCAGCTTGTTTGATGATCATGCTCCTGTCCATAACGTCAGGTTGAGGCATCCCCCCACCCACTGGATGACAGAGGGCGTAAGGATGGCAATGCTTAGACGGAATCAAACCTTTCTTATATTTAAGACGAAATGATCTGAAGAAAATTGGTCACTCTTTAAATCAGCAAGGAAAAAGTATAATCAGATGGTACGTGCTGCTAAACGCCGATATTTCCATAACTGCATAAACAATTCATCTCCTACCGAAGTGTGGAAATTCCTCAGAGCTGTGGGTATTGGCAAGCCATCCATGCTGGACTGTGATCCTTCTACATCTCTCGATGAGATAAATCAACATTTCGCTTCCTTCAAAGCAATGGATCATTTAGTCCGTACTCATACTTTAAACGTTATTGTTGCGCGCCTAAGTTGACATCTGGCACTAGCGCCATCTAGTGTCGGGTAACAGAGCGAGGAGAGCTTTCCAGAAAATGACATGACCGATCTTTCAACTGACAGTGCCATCTAGTTGAAGAACTAAACTTTCTAGAAGCCTTATACTCGAACTTTCGGCGCCTAGTCGATTGGCGCGCATATTTACTTGAATATTCTGGATGTTTCGTTAATAATGTGTATTTAAAGGCGCTACAAGTTGCGATCGTGGCAGTGTTGAATTTGACGAGACAAGCGAAGCTCCGGAGCGAAATAAAGTGAATCAGTGTGGTTAATTATTAGAGTTTTAAGTTTTAATTAGTGTAAAGTGAATTAAAGTGTAAATCTTGGTAATTAAATCGGCAGTTTTTATTGTCACGAACCTCATGCTCGTAACAATTGGTGTCAGAAGTGGGATAAAATCATGCCAATTTTACCTAAGGAGAAAACGGAGGGTGTTCGTACCCGAAGTCAACGCCAGCAGGAGACGGACCAAAGAAGATTTGGTGGTGCAACGCCGCAGACGTCGGAGCACCAGCCGCCGGCTGCAGGCCCGTCAATAGCTCCTACATCTGCAGCACCTGACTTAGGTGCTCTGATGGTGATGCTGCAGGAGTAGGCTCGCCGACAGGAGGAACAGGTCCGTCAGTTGAAAGAGCAGCTGCAGAGCGGACAAGAGGAATAGGTCCTTCGTTTGGAAGAGCAGCTACGGGACGGACAGGATTAACAGGCCCGCCGACAGGAGGAATAGGTCCGCCGACAGGAGGAACAGGTCCGTCGGTTGGAAGAGCAGCTGCGGGGCGGACAAGAGGAACTGGCCGGTCAGTTGGAAGAGCAGATGCTCCTTATGAAGGACCTTCATGCTACCTTTGGGAAAGAGATAATGGAGGTGAAGGAGAGGGTTGCTCAACATGAGAACCGCCTGTCGGAAGCTGAAACCCAAATCAAGGAAGCTAAAACCCAAATCGACCAAGTGAACAATCGGGTTGATAACGTGATGGCTGACGTGAAGAAAACGCTGGACGACCTCAAACTTGGGGATGGAACAACAGCTCCCGTAGTAGCTACAACACCTTCACTACGTGGATTCAAAGTGCCGTCGTTTGACGTTACTTCTTTCTGGTCGGCCTACAAAATCCATGTTCGAGGCCGTCATGGAGGCGAACGGCTGGAATAAAAGCCAAGCCATGACTGCACTCACCCTAGGCCTGCGCGACCAAGCCTTAACTGTGTTGGAAGCTGTCGGTAAGAAAGCGACCTATGAGCAGCTCCTTGAGGCGTTGGAGGCGAGATATGGCGACGCTCACCTGGAACACGTCTTTCGCGCGCATCTTAAAGATCGCGTGCAGCGGATTAACGAAAACCTGCAGAAGTGGGCTCTAGAGGTGGAGAAGCTGGTGCGAAAAGCATACCGGTCTGTACCTACGCTCATTGAAGGGAACCTGGTGCAGATATTCATCGATGGCATCCGCTACCTTGAAGTCAGACCTGCTGTGAGGCTCAGGCACCACGAGACGCTTAAGGACGCCTTGACCCATGCACTGGAGGTGGAAGCCGTGCAGCAGGATCATCGTTCCTATCTCGTCAGGGAGGTTGCAGCAGCTACAGTTCGCGACCGCAACAAAGGATACAGCCCTAGGTGCTATGGCTGTGGGAAAAGGGGCCATCTTCGATCCAGCTGCCCTAAGCGAACTATAGAAAGGGCAGTTGAACGATCTCGAAAGGGTAGTGCAGCTAACGGCACCACCTGGTGGTGGCAGGATCGTCGTTCCCCTCGCGCTAGGGAGGTTTCAGCAGTTACGGTTCGCGACCACAATAAAGGGAAGTTTAATGTGGCGTACTGCAAGGCGGTATACTCTCTCCTGTCATCTTCTTAGTTTTTAAAAACTTGATCACTCATAATCTTGATTGCTCGTACCATCTGTACGCCGATGATCCGCAGTTATATGTGCCACAATGGCATTGAAGAACTACATAATGGAATTCACAAATTAACCGCTCAGCCCCCAAGAGGTCGAATTCGACCGTGGCACTATTCCATCAAAATTTAAGCGGTCAAATTCGACCACGCACACCCACAGCACTTTAAACCATTAAAACTTATACTTAGAGACTACTTTTCTATGGAGAAATTTGACATTACAGAATCAATATGAAATTTCTATCTTCTAGTGCAATAAAAAGTCAAGTTATCTTATGGATAGTTATTTATAATCTACGTTAATTTCGTACGCCATTTTTGCGTGAATGTTATTGTGTTGATTTTTGGATTTTTCTATTGTTTTATTAGTGTTTTAGTATAGTGTTTTATTACAAAATTATAATGAAAGTTTCTGTGTGAATATAATTTATCTTTTTACGTAAATATTTTCGAATAATATATTTTGAAATAATTGTGATTTTCACGCTGCTGACATTTGCTTGGTATGTTTTGTTTTTGTTATCAAAATACAATAGTCTTTTTGTAATGAAGTAAAACTTGACTTTTATATGGAAAATTTTGTATAGATTTTATAATGCCAAACTTCTTTATAGAAAAGTGGTCTCTACATATAACTTTAAATGGTTTTAAGTGCAGAATATGGGTGCAGTTGCATGCGACCGCTCGGGATTTGCCGGGCGCATGCGACTGCATCGGATTCTTATGGGGATTGAAGAGTTAAACCAGAATTTAAACACAATTAAAGATTGGTTCTCGCACTATGGATTCTGTGTAAATCCAGTAAAATGCCAATCGATTTTAGTGGGAAGTAAAAGGTTTCTAGCTAGGGTTAATCAAGTAAACATACCTCCTATTTGCTATGATTATATTAATACTCCATTTAGTGAGTCTGTTTAAAACCTTGGCCTGTATATTGATAGCCCTCTGAACTGGAAAATGCAGGTTATCGATTTAGGTAGGAAAGTCGTTGCCACCTTACGTTAATTTTATCGTCTCAAATACTTCCTTCCTATTAAGTCTAAGCTCATGTTTGTCTTATTTTAAACTCTTATTTTACCTATCTTTGATTATACAAGTGTGTGCTACCCCGACCAGTCCCAAGAACTTCTTAACAAGCTGAAGCGCCTGCTTGATACCTGTATTAGATTTATGTTCGGTCTGCGAAGTATGACCATAGTTCTCGTTACAGATCTTGGCTTAAGTGGCTTACCATAAGGCAAAGGCGTAACTCCAGAATATTACTTGTTCTTTTTTCTATTCTAAATGATCCACATTCGCCTTCTTACCTCAAAGAACGATTTCTTTATCTCTCTTCTTGTTATGATAGGTTTCTTCGATCTTCCTTTAGTAACAAGGTTTATATTCCTACTCATCTCACCGGGTTCTATGGTAACTACTACAAGTAACGAAAGGAGTTCTCTGGAATTCCTTGCCTGATGATATCAGAAAAGCACCTAACAAATACTCCTTAAAAAGATGATACGCGAGCATTTACTGAAGAATCATTAGAATTACAATAAAGTTAAATAGTCGTATTTATATGTATGTATTAACTTTGTATTTATGTATATTTATATCCATATACGTGTATGTATGTATGTTTATATGTGTTTATTAGCATACAAATGTATTTTTATTATAAATATATATACATATTATCTTTTTTTATTGCTTCACCTACGACAAACTCATCACTCCATGGGTTGACTGGTAGAGAATGCCTTTAGGCATTAAGTCCACCCTTTGTATCTTTTTTTTTCTAAGGGCACGTAGTAAAGTTTTAAAATAAAAAATAAAATAAACTGCTGTTTGCAAAAAGGCTACATAATACTTTCATTATTTCTAGTATTAACGTTAGCTTTTGCAAAGATTCACGTACGTTCAACGTCTTTCATTGACAGAAAATACCAAAAGGCTTTCATTTAATTTATTGTTGTACCTGTGCAGCCTTATAATAATTATCTTCATTTTTTATAGAAAATATATTTTTATTGTTATCTTTTTACAAACTTTTTCCAATTGTCATACCATAGAATCTGCAAATTATCGGTCTTATGTATTAAAATTTCAGTTTAGGTTAACTTATTTATCAAAAGATTATCATTTTCGGCTATATGAGTTTGGGTAGTTCATAGAACATTGGGAATACAGATAAACGTTATTTATGTTTAACTATCATGACGCGAACTGTTACATTTTTATCAACTTTAACGATGGCTCCATAAAATTGGAAAACATAAATTCGATGTTGTCCCGTACGTCATAAAATCAAAGATCGTTCCAGTATCAATGGGGGGTAATATAAAATTCTACTGCTTTATATACGACGTTGTCCAAGCAGTCGTTGCATACAAGAACAGTCATTGGTATGATGGGTGATTATCGTCTAAGATCTAAATTCCGTTTTATTGCTAAAGGAAAACTTCTAATAATAATTTTGTTTACTTTTTGTTGCTTCTTCGTGTTTTTATGAAAGTTTATTTTTGAATCTTGATTAACAATTATATAATTATTATTTTATTTTATATAATTATTTAATGTTTAGCACTCAATAGCACAAATAGGTTGGCTCGACCGAGAAAGTACCAGGTTCTCACTGAATACCAGCATAAAATTGAAACCTAATGCTACTGTGTTTCGGATGGTAGGTTCGGGGACATTTACTATTGGAAACGAGGCATTCAATCTTATTCTTCAGGGGTGACAACGCATATCAATTTTCATTATTAACTGAGAATACGTGTAGATATCTATGAGCCACAGAACCCATTTACTACACAATAGACTATGTACTCAGTCATCAACTTTATTATATAAAAATTCCTACTAAAGAAGGAAAAAAGTTAACTAACTATACTATGTAATGTGTGTAACTATAGTATGTTTTTCTTCTGGGTACTTGATTTACTTCTGAGATGGTTAAGGAGAAATTAATTTTCTGCTTGTTCACAAACTTCACATAACATCAAAATGCAGCCTTCCTTAACATGTTTTTTTTAGACCGTCGAGCTCGTAGTAAATTTGAATAATGTGAATACCAGCGTAAAATAGCAGCTTAATGTTGCTGTGTTTCGTATGGTCAGTGTATAGAACCCTTTTTACTGGAATTTCATCTTCTTTTATGACATTTCATCTTAGCCCTCAGGGGTGACAACACAAATGCATTTTGATTCTTAATAGAGGTTAAATATCAATTTCTATGGGCCATAGTATCCACCTACCATCAGGATTGTGTGCTTGTTTTTCACACTTATTCTATGAAAAATGCACTTAATTGACATTTTGTTACATTTAACTTGTAAACAGTTGTAGTTAAGTTTCCATTGTGCCAATTAAGAGTCCAATTAAGTGCATACCATTATCAAGATTACTTCTGACATAATCCGTCAATTAGTGCATGGTCTCTTAGCCCTAAAACGAAATTATCAGTCTGACAGCAAATTATTCGTTTCGTTTCGTTTATTTACTTGTTATTTGTGGTATTTTTATATAAAATAAAATATATGTAAAATTAATAAGAACATAATGCTGAAATAGAAAATAATATTTTTATTCAATACAGATTATTACACAATAGTTTAAGCAGTCATTTTAAATTACCACCGGTTGAGTAAAAAAAATAGTTTCTGTCCCGAAAATAATCAACAAGAAATCACGGATTATTTTTTAAATAAAATAGTTTCGACAGATGTGTGCTGATCGCTTAGAGTTGGGAAGCGACACGTCCGCAGGTTAAAATCACGCAGGAAAGGAGTATTTTTATTGCCTAAAGATAATTGTTCCGGGTTTTGATGTTTGTCCATGTGTTAAATCCTCCACGACACAAGATAAAATTATAATTTTTTTTAATACGAAAGTAGTAAATAACCCTCTTAAAATTAAATAATCGTTGGTGCGTCTCTCAGTAATCGTGTAACTTCTGAACGACTTGAGCATTTATGATACAATATATTTTATTTGTCCAGACTCCAGTCGATGGACCATAACTATGCCTTGGTGCTTGATTTTTTTTAATATTCTAGAACGCTAAAAGTAGTAGTAGTAGTAAAGAACGATAGAATACTAAAAGTAGTTAACAAATTATAATATATAAAATTATCATGCAGTCATGCTATCCGTGGTATCGAGCCAAGAACGCTGGCTGCGTATTTACGCTGAATTGTTATACTGGTACTTAGCGAAAAAAGAACCAGCCATCCTATCACCAGCAGCGATGACAAGTCGTGGATACAGTCCTTTTATTAATAAATTTATCAACGTCTGTCGTGCGAACTAGTAATATTACAAAAACAGACACAGGTTTTTTTTAAGTTCAGTACAGATTACTCTCATTTAATTTACCACCGGTTGGGAACAAACTTCAACTCTGTCCTGGGACGAATTAACAAGAAAATCAGGGGGACTTTTTTAAAGATAATAGTTTACAATCATACATGTTACACAATTAACCACACAAAACATATTAAAAATAGCTTGGTAGCGATCACTTCGGCGATTATTATCATCAATAAATTCGTTAATTTTATAATTACCATTTATAAACCAACTGTGTTTAATAAAGTTTGTGAACTTTGAGGAGGATAAATTTTATATATTTTCTGGTATTTTTTTGCAAAACGTGAGCATATGTACATCGCTTCAAGAATGAGTTACCGACTCGGTGGAGTCGACAACAATAGTAACCCAGTTATAAACTAACCAACAAAAGCACGCACACACATACTCATGCGCGCACGCACGCACACACATTCCCATGCACACAAACAAACCAACAAAAAAAAAACACTTTTTTTGTTCGTAATCTACGCGTTGGAATTCATATTGGTAATTTTTTTTAGTTTTTTTCTAACTTTATTTAAGAAGGTATAATTAATAACATTTTTTATTGTACGTGAATTTACAATTTTATTAACGACCAGAAAAGTTAATTTATCATTTCAATGCAAAAACATATCCCTGTGTTTGATTTGGTAAATTACAATTACCGCACTATTGGCGTAAACGCATAATAATAAAGTGCTTAGTAAACGCAAATAATATAGTTTTGTAGCATTATTTATGCAAATTTATAGATAATTTAGATAAGATAATAAGATACAGAAGTAACTAATAATAAAAAAAATTACTGTTTAGGTTTTAATATCACAAAATGTATCATTTATAAATTGTAGGTGCATTATATGGTACCACGAGATTACAATGTTTTCCTATGGCCACAAAACGCTAATATGATACAGTATTTTATCCAAAATTACTATTCATTTTTTAAATCAATAAGGATTTTTGATGTAATAAGAGTGTCATACGAGCACATAGGCCATGTAATGGTAAACGGACAACGTGGCCCATAAGCATCTACATTTATCTTCTATTGAAAATCAAAATGCAGATGCGTTATCTTCCCTGAGGACTAATATGGAATGCCTCGTTTCAGAAAAATGATCTTCGACTCTTCGCACTCACTATACGAAACACAGCAGCTTCAAGTTGATATTTCATGGTGATATTATGTGAGAACGTGGTCCTACCCAAGTCAATCTGACTCATTCATGCTACTACTATCTGCAGCATGCTCTACCACGTATAACGTGCTTATAGCATGAATAGCATTGATCTTGGTTTAAATAGGCTAACCACACAATAAAAGCATGTCTAGAAAAGTTCATTGGTATCATTCAGAAAGAAAAAAAAGATTTGACTGAAAGGGAGGATTAGACAACGGACCGAGATGACACAATGGCTATTTTGATTTCTAAAGGGTATATACAATATACCTACGTTAATTTAAGGTGAATAACTTCTGCTAAAAATGAAAGTATTCAGTGTATAATTTATACAATTTTGATGCTGTACGCATTTGTAACACTAAAATAGTAAAAATTAGCAGCAATGATAATAGTGTGTTGCTAGATTAACTTTTGAAAATTATCCCTGTATATCTACGCTGCCAAATTATTTGCGTTTTTCACATTACGCACAGGTGTTTACTGAAACTGGGCATAACGAAAATGAGAGTGATTCCAAGAAACATGAAAAAGAAAGTTTTCGATACTTCTAAATGAATCTACAACATTATTTTGAATTAAATACCGGTGAAAACTATCAATTAATTAATGCAATCTGATGTTATCATCTCTTGAAAGCCATAAAAAGCGATAGAGTCAAACGAAACAGAAGAGAGTAGAGAGGTACAGCAACCTCTTGATAACAACTCAAAACAATTCAAAAAACTGCGGCAAACAAGCGCTAAAACGTTTAATTCTCCCCTTTTTTGATCTCATAACAATTTGTGATATATTTTATTAAAATTAAAATATTTTAAGCCTACAATGGTGGCTTTGTATAGTTTTGATAATAGGAAATAAATTAATTTGAATATGTTCATTAATTTTTAATATCTTTTTCATAAATTTTGACATCATACTTTAATTTTTCTTACAAGATTTGCCAGTATTAGACGATAACTTATAAAATACTATTTGATTTTAACTGCAAAAATCGGCTTTTACGTTTTTGCCTTTGTATGAATCTATTTTAAAGTACAACAATAATTTTGCTATCGTACGTTAAACTTTTCCTCTTGAATAAAAATGATCCAATAAGCCAGTAGAATAATATATCTACAACATCACTTCTGAAAAAGTTACCACAATAATCCCGTAAGTTATTATTAATGAAACACATTGTTAAAGCGTTTTCAGTAATTTTTAAATTCCGTTATTGCTTCCATTCAAAAGTATTTAACTCAACGCCAACATCAAGATTAGATTCTGCAAAAAATTACTTTTATTTGATATATCAATAACTTTAATATTACAACTCATTCCTGAGTGATACCACAAAAACAGTAAATCATTTTTCCTGTATAATGTAAGTTTACGATTACCGACTTTTTGCTCGGGGGCGTCGATTACATTATTTATTACGATACAAAAGAAAAAATTTAAACTATCTCACATTGACATTGAAATTGTTATATGTTTTTCTTTCAAATTATGTTGAGTTTTCGTTATTTATGTATGTACTAATGTAACTACTTTACGGATTTTTCGCGTTATACGCGATAAAATCCGTAAAAGTAGTTTTAATCAATGTATAGTGTTCGCGTAAATATAAGAAATCATTATGTATTAATGTAATTTAATTTACAGTGTCCTATAATGAGATTTAAAATTGATCGTTTAGTTACATTAAATTGTATTTGATTAGATCGAATTATGTCTAGTAATAAATTAAAAGTTCTATACTATTTAATTAGTTAATTAGTGCGTCAAATATGAGTCTCTGAAAATTGACTAAATATTTGTGCCATTTGCTTTTTTTCAAAGAAGGATTATTTATGTTCTTGTTCTTACCATATATTCTACTATATACATTTGAGTGTTTTTGTTTTTGTGTAAATTATTCATGGGGAGTTTATTGCCATTGTCACGTATACCTCAAACTCTTAAAACTGGATTGTACAACCAGTGCGTGTTGCCAGTGATGACTTACGGATCTGAGACGTAGTCCTTCATCGCTAGCCTTATGAGGACGCTCAAGGTCGCTCAGCGAGATATGGAGATGGCTTAGGGTTTGTCTGCGTGATAAACTCAGAAATGAGGATATCCGCAGTATAACCAGAGTGACCGCCATAACCCAACGGATTGGTAAGCTGAAGTGGCAATGGGCCGGCCATATATCTCGAAGAACCGATAACCGATGGGGGAAAAAGGTTCTCGAGTGGCAGCCTCGTACCGATAGGCGTAGTGTGGTGCGACGCTCCACTAGATGGAGTGACGACCTGGTAAGACATGCAGGAAGTCGATGAATGCAGGTGGCTCAGGACCATGCTTTGTGGCATTACTTGGGGGAGGCCTATGTTCAGCAGTGAACTTGTGAAGGGCTGTAATGATGATGATGATAATGAAATTATTCATACTTAGGTTTGTTTGTAAATGTAATAAAATAAAAAATTTGGTACATGCGACTTCAATATAAATAAAATGAGAACATCATCAATGTAGTCGAAGTCAGTTAATTACACATTTATGGAATATAAAGATAACTTAAAAAACTACTGGTCAAATTTTGATTAATTTTATTATGACTTTAACAGTGGTAGAGCTACGCGGCAGCCTTGGCATTACTTCCTGTAGTGGTACTTCTAAAACAATATTACTCCTACTAGAACGTGCTAGCACGTGATAGCAGTTCTAAAGGTAGCCACTTTCCGTCCTTTCGTGTTTCCTACACATCAAATTTACGTAGCATGTAGTGTACTAACTCTCCGTCAGTGGTTCTTATGTTGTTATTTTGAAAACCATATTCGCATAGCGAGGTCGTACCAACGTTCTATATGAGGCACCTCTAACGCGCGCACTTCGCACGCTCAACTTAGTAGCTTGTGAGACGGACCTATTTTGTTATGCTCTGATTGAATTCACAAAGACAGCATTGTTTGTAATTTGTTACAAATATTAAATATTAAATACGAATCAGTTAGACAGCTACATTATTGTATTAGGCAATCCTGTTATGATAGTTGTAAGTTTCAGAAACAAATAAATAAATATTAAAACAGCATACCGAACTTCCATTTAACTTAAAATCCATCAAACCGAACACGCATCTGTGAACAGATTTTACATATTTTCAGGACCATTTCTATATAACAAGCTCAACAATTCACTAAATATATTATATAGCGTAAATTATAAGAAATGTAATAAAATTGTAAGAGAATTTCTGAATAAATTAAATTACGAAGACACAGAGAAGTTGTTAGAAAATCTAAAATCACTTTGTATTAATCGTAAGTTACAAATAATTGTTATTTAGTTATTTTATTTAGACATATATGTAATATAATATAGTTTAATTATTTAAATTATCTTGTGTCCTACATTATTACCCATATTGTAAGTGATCTGAAACACAGGTACTCAACCTAGTTTGTTGTAACTAATATTATCAACTTGAGTTATCAATTTTCCTTTTGTAGATTTTAAAGCTACACATAGTTTTAATTTTTATTATTGCATGTTATTTTTATTATGAGTAGACTTATTGTTAATTTCTCTAATTGTAATCATATTTACTTGTTCTTGTATCTAAACATGTTTAATTGAAAATGAAATAAAAATTATTTAAATTATTTAGTGTTGTTCTGCTTCTGCATTTCGTCTGGTGAGTGCAGGTGGCCGGAGGCCAATTCTCCTCCACTTAACATGTTAACGGAGTTAAATAAAACAATACCCCAGGGGGGTACCAGCACCCCCAGTGACGGAGAATTCTTCGCTAAGCATCCACGCCCAAGCTACCCTACTCTTCTTGAGCGTGAATACTCAGGTTGCTCCGCGTATTCTGAGGGTGACACCTTGAAACCTTGACGCCGTTCACTACGATCTGGAAATGGCGAAGCCGGCCTTGGTCTTTCTAACCGAGACACAAGTGTAATTTCCGGCTTATACTTCATATCTCTCCTACCTGAGGTACAAATTGGAACTCTTGGTGACCCGGGCTGGAACTTGCATGTACTTCAGAGAAGACATCCGTTTTCAACGCCTTGACAGCCTTAAAAGAACGGACCGATCGTGACGGTCGTGCGTAGACAGCGACGACCATCAACGCGTCTACGGGTGGCTACAACAGGTCCCATCCACAGAGAGTGTGATGCTTAGTGATTTTAACGCTCATCACGCTGAATAGCTTGGTTCTCGTTTAACAGATTATGCGGCTAGATCTGTTTATGAGTTTGCTTAGGCATATGGTTTGACACAACTGGTTACCTCGCCTAGGCGGATCTCAAATGTGGAAGATCATGTACCTTTCCTGTTGAACCTTCTGCTGACTCTCATCCGGACGGATATCAGGTCTCTCTCGATGCTCCCCTTCTGGATTCCACTTACGCCACTTACGCTCCCATCGCGATTGCGTTCTGGAGGTTGCCAACGTGTTTGGCATTACAGGTCAGCCGATTGCGACGGGATGCGATATTGTTTTAATCCTACTCTTGAATCTGTGCTTGTTTCTTGCCGGATGATCTCGTTTTGTCACTGATGTGGTGCTACAGGAATGGAACTTTTTATTCCATCATTTGTCACAATGGAAATTTTTATTACATCAATCATTATTGGAGGCAAAACCCAGCCATGGTTTGATCACTCTTGCTAACAGACCTGGGCTCAAGTATTGACGTAATGGGATGCAAACACCAGCGCTCTTAAAAAGAAATACAATTCTGCCTCCAGGTCCTTCAAAAGTGTCATTATCAAGGCAAAGTTAGAGCAAAACGACAGAAATGGCGAGAAACTATTTCATCTTCCTTCGGTAACACCTGCATTCTGGTCTGTTATCATGGCTGTCCAAAGGAACTTCTGTCAGCCATCTCTACCATCTCTGCACAGGGAGGACAACTCACTGGCCCATGACGCAATAGACAAAGCCGATCTGATGGGCTCTCTGCTTACGTCCACCTCGACTCTTGATGACTGGAGAAACACACCGCAGACCATCCCGCGGTGTGAGTGCTCCATTCAGGTTGTGTTGTTTACCCAACGCTCGGTTTGCAGAACACTCTTCTGCCTGGACGTCAACAGATCGAGTGAGTGTGGTGGCATCCTTCCTATTGTGCTTAAGACATGTGTTGGCAGTTGGCACCGGTTTTAACGCGTCTTTTTCGGTATTCCTACACCCTAAGTGTAGTCCCAAAATCGTGGTATATAGCTTTCTTGAACCTGATCCCTAAAAAGCTAATCGCACTGGTCCATCGCGTATTGCCATCACCTCCTTAAGAGCCAGCTCATGCGGCTGATTCTTTTTGGCATTCTTTGGCGAGGTTTATGTTCACCGGTGGACTTGTGAAGGGCTGTTATGTTGATGATGATTATGATCATGCGACAGCTTGAAGATCACCAGCTGACTTTTGACAGCAAGTACGGTTTCTGTCGCAGTTATTTAGCTGATGATCTTCTGGGTTACTAAACTCATAAATGGGCAGATACAGTCGAATCTAACGGGGAGGCGTTGGCTATTAGTTTGTACGTAGCAAAGACCTTTAATCGCGTTTGGCACAAAGTGCTTCTTACGAAACTTCCTTTCTATGGGCGTCCCGAGAAATTTTGCAATTGAGTCACCTAGTTTTCTTGCAGTTTGGAGCATCAAGGTTGTAGTGGACGATGCATGCTCCAAATACAAGCCCATTGACGCTGGTGTTCCATAAGGTTAAGTGATATCATCAACGCTGTTTCTTCTGCACATCAGTGTCATGTTGCAAACCGGTTACATTCATTGCTATGCGGTAATATTTAAAGAATTTGTTAAACAAAGTCTCGGACTGGGGATGACTATATCCAGTCATGCTCAATCCCCAGCAGACACACGTACGCGTTCACTGCTAAAAAAGTATCCCTTCGTAGTATGTCCTCAGTTTCTAGACACTCCCTTGGTTGCCTCAGCCGGTATTGGAATCCTCGGCGTCAACATATTGATTGACGGGCAATTTCGTGGTCACTTTTGTAAGAGAAGGCCAAATTGGTCTCTAAAAAGCTTGGCGTGCTCAGCAGAGTAGGACAGTATTACATGCCGGCACACCACCTGCTACTTTACAAGGTGCAGGTTTAACCGCACATGGAATAATGTCCCCATATCTGGGCTGGGGATCTCCAGTGCCAGCTCCTTCCATTTGATCGCATTCAGCGCAGAGCAGTACGAATCGTCGGCAACCGAGCTTTTTCCGATCGCCTTGAATCAGTGGCACTGCGAAAAGATTTTTCATCCCTTTGCGTATTTTATCACATCTACCACGGGGATTTTTCTAAGCAATTGTTCGGACTAATTCCGCACAAGTCATAAATTTCATCATCGTACATCGCGACAAACATCACGATACCATATCATCCATACAATCTGGATGACTGGAGGTCCACCAATGTTCGATTAAATTAGATTAAATTATTAAAAGAAGTTTTCGTCCTCGCACAACTTCTTTTGTGTGGAAACGACTACCACCAGAGATACCTACGGACCGATACGACTTGGGGACCTTCAAGAAAAGAGCCTACTCCTTTTTTAAAGGCCGGCAACACACCAGCAATTCCCCTGGTGTTGCCGTTGTTCATGGGCGGCGGTTATCACTTACTATCAGGTGAACAGTATGCTAGTTTGCGTCCTCTCTTATAAAATAAGGACCACATGAGATGCACTAACTTTCAAACAAAAGAGAATTGTCAAAATCGGTTCACCTAGAAACATAACACATAAGAATACAGTCGAATAGAGTACTCATTTTGTTTTAAGTCGGTTAGTAAATATAAGATTTTATTTTAAGCATACACTAACGTATAAAATTTATTATATCCTTATAGCGATTCTGTCACACCGCCGCAACATGGCACCCACATTATTCTATTTGTGACAAATAAACATTTGTATAACATAGAAAGGTTAAAAACATCAATTCTCACTATAATAAGTATACCCCAGCTTTGCTGTGGTCGGGACTATCGATGAAATAAATACCGCTTAGTAACCGAACACGCTTTTAAACTACACTCGAATGGATAAAAGCCCATCCATTTCGTTGTAACTCGTTTACATTTGTTTATGCTTGTCAAACGTAAATCATAGAGCCCATTTTGGGAGAGTTTTAATTGTAAAATAAATGTGTTTAATGTAATATGATATCTGTAATAGTTTTATTATTTTGAAACTGAAGTGATACACTAACTTTTTTTTTCTTGTGTTACGAGTGGTTCACGCCAGTAGTCGAATGGTGGATTCGAACCCACGACCTTTTTGAGTTCGCGGTCCGCGCCCTGCCATTAGGCTAATGTCGCTTAAATTTTATAACGTTGTACTTGTTGGCTTCTGCAGTCCATGCAGCGTTTAAAAAAGGTTGTTTTTGTTAGGTTTTGTTATTTAAAACAAACGCTAGCAATGCTATTAAGATTACAAATATTCCATATAACCACATCTGGTAAGCTTAAAATACTTTGTGTTAAGAGTGTTTCACGATAGTAGTTGAATGACGGATTTGAACCCAACCTTTTGGAGTTCGTGATCCGCACACATCAATTAGGTACCTGTCGCTTAAATATGCAATAAACTTTAAACAAATTAGGTTTACATATTTGCTGTCACCTCGGAGGATTAAGGTGGAATGTCCTAAACCTCAGTTTTAGACATAGCCGGCTGCCAAGGTTCAACAGATTGGGGATGATAGGTGTAATATTAGTGTATCCTAATTTTTTTTTATAGAAGTGACAAATTATTAAAAAGTTTTGGGTAATGTTTTTTGAACAGTGTTCTTTGATCGGTGGGAACTTTTAATTATATAATCGTTTTTGCGTCAGAGTGGTCGTGTAACTTCTGAACGGCTTAATAAATTAAGGTTATAGGTATAGGTACTCACAGATTATATTTGTTATACCGGGACGATGGTTTTAGCTATTCGATAGATGGCGATGTAGTCAAATTATTAACAAATTCTGTAACTAAATTCTACAACGGCTCGTATTCACCAAGATTTTTAGTGCCAGAAAAGACTAAACACAATATCTTGACCCGATAGGGGGCGGTGTTAGTCGAGTTATTAATCAATTTTATATTTGAACTTTAAAAAGGCTAGAATGAAACACATAGCACCACCAAGCTCGCTAGGTAAAAACATTAATAAACGATATAAATGAAAACAAATATGTAATAATTTAAAAGAATGCAATTTAAATATTAACGTAATAAAAATATAATTCATTGGTTTATAATTGGGACAACATTAATTCTAAATTGATTCAAGTCTTTGCCATTTACGTTTTATAAAGGCGATCATTCTACAAAGGAAGCATAATTGGAAATGTCGGATCCCAGCAATCGGTTTGTTTGGCTGATAAAACAAATTAATAACAAAGTCCTTTGGTTTAATTAATTTTACGACATAAATCATTTTAATAAAGGTGCTTTGCAATTTATTATATTTTGGTAACCTTTATTAATTAATTTATAAACTTGACGTATATTATAATATTTTTGCTAATTTTATTTTGTTGATGACTTTAAAAAAAGCAGAAGTTCTCAATTTCAATATATTCCCGCTAAGAAAATTGAAATAGTTATTGGTTTCATCCCGATTTTTAAAAATCGAGTTTGCATCAGATCTCGACGTTTTGGGATCCCTGGAAGCTGTGTGTGTGTGTGTGTGTGTGTGTGTGTGTGTGTGTGTGTGCGTGCGTGCGTGCGTGCGTGCGTGCGTGCGTGCGTGCGCGTTTGTGCGGTGCGTGCGTGCGTGCGTGTGTGCGTGCGTGTGTGTGTGTGTGTGTAAGTATGTAAACCTTTCATAACTTTGGAACGTCTTAACTGACTTTAAAATTTTATTACAAACATTTTTGTAATAAAATTTTAAACGGCTTTACTAATGGATATCAAAAACTAATCTCTTAAAAAAAGAGAAAAAGCTCTTAATCTCAAAAAAATGACGTCGAATGCCGTTTGGTCGAAGGAGAAAGAATTGGAAAAAAACTTTTTTTAACATAAATTCGAGATTTCACAACATAATTTAGTGAAATTTAAAGCGCTTTGCATTTGAAATTAGCGGTAAGTTTCAGGGATGGCCTGCAGGGTCTACCAATTTTTTTATATTATTTTACGCGATATCTTCTGATTTGTTTTTAATTAAGTTGGCTACCTCAAGGGGGGGGGGGCCTAAAATAATTTCCACATAATTTAATAGCTTCAGAATTGATTTCTTATACTTACGCGAACACTACACATTGAAATAATACTAGTTTTTACGGAATTTATCGCGTATATTTAACTTTTTAATACCCGACGTTTCGAACGCTTTACAGCACTCATGGACACGGGCGGGACTGAGATGTTCAACGTCCAGATGTCATAGTTAACCGCGGTTACCATAGATTAAAATTTAACTTTTGTTCCGATCTATGCAGTATGAACTTATGGTATCTTGAAGTCTTGCAGTTGTATGCTTGTGTTTTTATTTGAATGAATTTTGTTTATTATAGGATCCCAAGCAGATGGTAGCACCCAGCCATCTTCTCTATTGAAATTAGGATGTTTTTTGATTTCAATAGCCTCGCGAATCATCCTTGGAAGGAATCGGTGTTCTTTAGCGAGGATTTGCGGTCTATCAAATCTGATGTAGTGACGGGGGCGATCCTGTACGTGTTCGCAGACTGCAGACTTCCCAGAGCGTCGATTCTTCACATCGCTATATGTTCTTTAACGCGGGTTTTTATTGATCCTTTAGTTTGTCCTATGTAGGAGAGACCACATTCACAATCAAGCTTGTAAACTCCTGCATCTTGCAGAGGGACATTACACTTGACCGACGGTAAAAACTAAATAATCTTCTTCAGCGGCTTGAAGTATGTTTTGATGGAAGCGCGCTTCAAGATGTAGCCAATTCAGTTCACAATGGAGTTAGAGGCAAACAGTTCCTTAGCTTTTCTAGATGTGTTAGTAATTCGGAATCCTGATAACACCTTGAGCCATACTGTGTATAGAAAAAAGACCCATACAGGTAGATATTTAAACGGTGATTCTCAACACCATCCTTCACAGTTAGCTACCGTGGGTAAATCTTTGTTTCAGAGAGCACGAGGGATCTGTGACAGTAAACACCTGGCTGCAGAGCTCCACCATGTCAAGCAAGTTTTGCATGACAACAAGCTTCGAGTCCCGCGCCAACGTCACAGTGAACGAGTGAAGCCGGCCACAGTCGAGCGTGGGCCTGCTGCACTGCCATATGTTAGAGGAGTCACTGACAAGATTGGCTACATCTTGAAGCGCGCTTCTTTTTTATTTAATAAAAAGCTGAAGAAGAAAACAATTAATTTTATTTTTTTACCACCCACCCCATAAAAAAAAAATTTTTATTTAATTTTTTTATTTTTTTTAATTATTTTATATAAAAAAAAACTTCCTTGGCAGAAAGGAGGGCGCAAGTGGCGAAAAGCCGCTTAGAAGTGTGCCTAACTAAGGCACATTAAGGGATGTGTTGTGTAGGCTCGGCCTGAGCCGCCAGGAAGCAGTTCAGGTCAGCCGAAAGCTTGTAGGGGGGGGTCCGAGAGAGAGTTTCTCGGTCTGCGCACACTATAGCGAGTGTTAATAGGGGTTGCATAGGCAGCTGTCTCACGAATGAGATGATTTGGGTGGGACTCTGAGGCTTTGAAAAATCTCTTAGAGAGTGATTTAAGAAACTGCTGGATGGTTGGGAGCTCTAAGTCTCGGTGTTGGTCGGCATTACGGACATAATAGGGCGAGTTAGTGGCCCTAAGGCAGAATAGATTTTGAACTATTTGAAGTTCATTTATAACAGTGGTATAACAGTGGTTTTAACAGTGGTAGAGCCACGCGACATTTTTGCTGTTGCACGTATGGGCCGGCTCAGACCGGGGTGGTACCACGACCTCACAGAATACCGGCGTGAATTGGAAGCTCTGCTTCCGCGGTTTGTCTATTGAGTGCAGGCCCAAATCCCCCCCCCCCATCAACATGGTAGCGGAATTAAATGATGATAGACTGCCCCAGGAGGGTACCCCAGGAGAATCAATGGGTGCTCACCACGTCCAAATTGCTACAAATTCATTGCTACAGCAGATCCCCTCCGCAGAGATCGTGATCCTCGGCGACTTTAACGCCCATCACGCCGAATGGCTTGGTTCACGTTTAACCGATCATGCGGGGAGATCTGTTCATGCCTTGGCATATGGTCTGATACAACTGGTTACTTCGCCTACGCGGATTCCAGATATGGAGGATCATGCACCTTCCTTGTTGGACCCTCTGCTGACCTCTCACCCGGACGGATATCAGATTTCCGTCGACGCCCCTTTAGGCTCCTCGGACCATTGTCTTGTTCGGAGTGTGGTGCCACTCACGCTGAAATCGCAGTTGCATTCTGCAGGCTGCCGCCATGTTTGGCACTATAGGTCAGCCGATTGGGATGTGATGTGGTCTTTCTTTGCATCCTACCCATGGGGGCGGTTTTGCTTCTCGCCAGACGATCCCAACGTTGTTGCGGATTCTGTCACTGATGTGGTACTCCAAGGTATGGAACTTTTTATTCCTTCCTCTGTGGTGCCCATTGGAGGCAAATCTCAGCCATGGTTTGGTCGTTCCGGTAAAATAGCATCATGCTATAAGCAGGAGTGCTACTAAGCCTGGGCTGACGCATCAGCGTCCCGGGATGTAAATACCAGCGCTATAAAAATGAAGTATAATTCCGCCTCTAGGTCCTTCCAAAGAGTCATTGCCAAGGCAAAGTCAGAGCATATAGGCAGAATTGGCGAGAAACTAGTTCGCCTTCCTTCTGGAACCAGTGCATTCTGGTCTCTTGCCAAGGCTGTAAAGGGGAATTTCTGTCTGCCATCTTTTCCATCTCTGCACAGGGAGGACGACTCACTGGCCCATACCGCAAAGGAGAAAGCCGATCTTCTAGGCTCTTTCTTTGCGTCCAACTCGACTCTCGATGACGGGGGGAGTACGCCGCCGACCATTCCGCGGTGTGAGCGCTCCATGCCGGAAGTGCAGTTTACACAGCGCTCGGTTCGCAAAGCACTCCTCTCCCTGGACATCCACAAGTCGAGTGGGCATGACGGAATCCCCCCAATTGTGCTGAGGACATGTGCTCCAGAGTTGGCACCGGTTTTAACGCGTCTTTTCCGGTACTCCTACTCCCTAGGCGTAGTCTCAAAATCATGGAAGACGGCTTTCGTCCACCCGATCCCTAAAAAAGGCGACCGCTCAGACCCGTCCAACTACCGGCCTATCGCCATCACCTCCTTGTTCTCCAAAACAATGGAGTCCATTGTAAACTGCCAGCTCATGAGGTACCTTGAGGATCACCAACTGATTAGTGACCATCATTTTTCCAGACCAGATTTAGTCTACATCAGATATAATAGACCGCAAATCCTCGCTAAAGAACACCGATTCCTTCCAAGGATGATTCGCGAGGCTATTGAAATCAAAAAACATCCTAATTTCAATAGAGAAGATGGCTGGGTGCTACCATCTGCTTGGGATCCCATAATAAATAAAATTAAATCCCAACCCAAGCATACAACTGCAAGAATTCAAGATACCATAAGTTCATACTGCATAGATCGGAACAAAAGTTAAATTTTAATCTATGGTAACCGCGGTTAACTATGACATATGGACGTTGAACATCTCAGTCCCGCCCGTGACCATGAGTGCTGTAAAGCGTTCGAAACGTCGGGTATTTAAAAAGTTAAATATACGCGATAAATTCCGTAAAAACTAGTATTATTTCAATCTTCTGGTCTACCTAACTCACAAATGGGCGGGGACATTAGAGTCCAAGGGGGAGGAATTGGCCGTTAGTTTGGACATTGCGAAGGCCTTCGATCGGGTTTGGCACAAAGCCCTTCTTTCGAAGCTCCCTTCCTATGGGCTTCCCGAGAAATTGTGCGATTGGATCACCAACTTTCTTGCAGATCGGGGCATCAAGGTCGTTGTAGACGGTGCAAGCTCCGATTGCAAGCTTATTTATGCTGGTGTTCCACAAGGCTGCGTGCTATCACCATTGCTGTTTCTTCTGCATATCAATGATATGTTGCAAACCCGTAACATTCATTGATATGCAGAAGACAGCACTTGTGATGCTCTTTACAACGGTCGAGCCAATATTTCTCGGGAAAACGTCTCCGAGTGCCGGGACAAACTTGTGTCTGAAGTCGAGTCTTTGCTGAACAGAGTCTCGGATTGGGGGCGACTAAATCTAGTCAAGTTTAACCCCCAGAAGACACAAGTTTGCACGTTATCCGCTAAAAAGAACCCCTTTGTCGTATCTCCTCAGTTTCAAGGCACTCACCTTGTTGCCTCAGCCAGTATCGGAATCCTCGGCGTCGAAATATCGAGTGACGTGCAGTTTCGTGGTCACTTGGAAGAGAAGGCCAAATTGGCCTCTAAAAAGCTTGGCGTGCTCAGCAGAGCGGGACAGTATTTCATGCCGGCACACCGTCTGCAACTTTAGAAGGCGCAGGTTCGGCCGCACATGGAATACTGTTCCCATCTCTGGACTGGGGCTCCCCAGTACCAGCTCCTTCCACTTGACCGCATCCATCGCAGAGCGGCTCGAATCGTCGACGACGACGATTCACTGGCACTGCGAAGAGATGTTGCATCTCTTTGCATTTTCTTTCGCATATACCATGGAGAGTGCTCTGAGAAATTGTTCGGATTAATCCCAGCTGCCAAATTTCGTGAACGCACTACGCGGCAAATGTCCCGATAACATCCACACCATCTGGAGGCTTGGCGGTTTCAAGAGGAATTTTCTTCCGCGTACAACCTCTCTGTGGAATAGTTTACCACCAGCGATTTTTCCGGATCAATACGACCTGGGTACCTTCAAGAAAAGAGCGTACTCCTTTCTAAAGGGCCGGCAACGCACCTGCAATTCCCCTTTTGTTGCGGGTGCTCATGGGCGGCGGTAGTCACTTAACATCAGGTGAGCCGCATGCTCGTTTACCCCCTCTTCTATAAAAAAAAACTTTGGGTTTAGCATGTGCGAAAATGGGGGCCGCGTAGGTCATGACAGGTCGTATACAGACCTTATATAGGGTTCGCTTGTTGCAGAGGGACATGTTACTGTGTCTGCCCAACAGGCTGTTGAGCTTATCCATGTAAAATCGCGCGGTGCGAGTTACCTTCTTGATATAGGGCTCGAAAGTGAGCCTTGCATCAAGGGTGACGCCTAAGTATTTGGCTTTTGATTGCCATGGGACAGGGGTTCCTAACATCCTGATTGGCGGAGTGGCGGTGAGACGGCGTCGTTTGTATTCAAAGCAAACGGCGGAGCTCTTCTCCGGGTTTAGGTCGATACGCCATTTTTGGAACCAAGCTCCTAAATCGTTAACTGACTTTTGGATCTTGTTCCGAATCTGTGGCAGTGAGTTGCATTTAGAGTAAAGGGCTATGACCTCTGCAAGGAGGGCGAGTTTAACACCTTTCGACGGGATAAGGATGTCGTTGGTGAATAGTATATACAGGAGGGGCACGCACAAGCAAGCACATAGCCTTTAAGGACACCGTTTTTATTTTGACGTGTAGACGATAGCGTGCCTTTGTGTCTAAAACGAAAGGTACGATCCTTCAAATAGGAGGCTACAAGGCGGACGAGGCGGTCAGGGAGGCCTAAGTCGTACAATTTGTAGATAAGGCCCTCATGCCAGACTATGTCGAATTCATTGGCAATGTCGAAAAAGACCGCGATGGTCTTTTGACAACGATGATAAAAACCGCTGAGGATATATTCCACTATGCGGTGAACTTACTGGGGGCACGAGTGTTTGGCACGAAACCCGAATTGTTGAGGGATGACAACGGGGTCGCCGTCTGTGGGAAACAATTGGCGCCTCATGCGCACGAGAATAACTCGTTCGAAAAGTTTGCCCATGGCCTTGAGGAGGCTGATGGGGCGGTGATTGGAGGTGAGGTGGTGCGGTTTGCCTGACTTGGGAATGCCAATGACAGTTGCCTTTTTCCAATAGGTAAGAAAATAGCTGAATTCGAAGCAGTCGTTGAAGATTATGGCCAATAAGGCGATTACCTTCTCCGGAAAGTGTTTGAGGGCTTGGTTGGAGATGCCATCCGCGCCCGGTGCTTTTTTGGGCTTAAGTCCTTTGATGGTGGATGAAATCTCATCTTTGGACACAGTGATAGGGTCAGAGGCGTTGGGGGGCAAGTTCCGGCGACGGACCTCGTCCTCCACTAGTTGGATATGGAGGGGGTCAGTGGGTTGTGAGCTGGGAGAGCATTGAGCGGCTACGCTGTCAGTGAAGCACTCAGCCTTTTCTTCGTACTCGAAGGCAATAGAGCCGTCGGGACGAGATAGAGGGGGAGTGTGCGTGATAGCGTCTATCCGGAGGGCTCTCGCCATCTGGTAGTACGCTGTGTGAGAGGGAGAGATTTTCTCCATGAGATTGCTCCTTTCGAGGTCTCTGAAGTCTTTGAGGCGGTAACGGAGTTTGCGTTGAAAGCGGTGGGCCGCGATTCTATACTCGGGAGTGGGATAGCGTGCGGCTCTACGAAGAGCAGCTTTTTTGGCTTTGAGCAGGTTGCTAATATCTAGGGGAAGACTAGTTTTAGCAACCGGGACAACCTTTTCATTCTCTATAAGAGAGGATGTTATAAGAGAGGTGAGATTTTCGACCGCGGTGTCTATTTTCCCCGTACTGTCGAGGACGTCGGAAGAGAGGGTTATGGGAGGGTCCGGAGAGTCCATAGCCGAGGCTAGAGACTTCTTGAAGCCCTTCCAGTTGGTGTAGGTTTTGGAAGTAGGAATTGGAGGTGGCTGATGGTCAAGAAGGAGGGATACAGGACGGTGGTCGGATCCTAGATCATCTAGAGACTCGATTGCTCTAAGGTTGAGGGAGACTCCTTTAACTAGAGCAAAGTCTAGCACGTCAGGAGCGTAGTTAACGTTGTCGGGATAGTGGGTGACAGTGAGGTAGCTGTAGATAGTCAGATCGAGAGACTGAGTGATATTGAGCAGCATCTTGCCACTACTAGTAGTAGTGCGGCAGGTCCATTCAGTATGCTTGCAGTTAAAATCTCCAAACATAATGACTGAGTCGCCTAGTGCAAGGATGGCCTCGAAATCACTCTTAACGGGGAGGGTTCCGCTAGGGATATAGCAAGAGGCTATAATGATAGAATGGTGTCCAGTCGTGGCTAATCTAGTGATAGTGGCTTCCATACTGGTAAGCGTCGGAGTGGGGATGTGGGAGCAATAAAGGGACTTTTTGTAATAAATGGCAGTACCGCCGCCTTTGCGTTCGGGTTCATCATTACGAAGAAGTAAGTAACTTTTGATAGAGAGGCCTTTAGAGACCTTAGGGATGAGGTAGGTCTCCTGAAGGAGGAGGAGGTCGGCTTCGTGATCTCGAAGGAAGAGCCTAAGCTCTGGGAGGTTATTTCGCAAACCGCGGATATTGAACGAAACAAGCGACAAACCCTTCGGTTTGATAAGACCATGCGATATTTCGGGAGCAGAGGGCTCCGGCATAGTGTTTTTACGACCTTAGTAGATCGATGTACTCAGCAAGAGCAAGGAGACGATCCTGAGGGGACTGAACAGCGCGCAGTTTACGCGCAAGGATAGAGATTTCCCCTATATTGATCTTACTCATAGTGTTAGACACTAGGCTTAGATCGTGTACTATAGGATCTGCCTGTTTTTGTGGGGCGGCAGAGGGCCGCGGGATATTTGTTGCCTTTGGGAACCAAGGGTTTATTGGGAGCGGCGCAGGCTGGGAAGGGGGAAGGCTCACAAGGGGCCGAGGAGGGCGCTGAGGTGGCCGATAGATGCCCTGTGTAGGCTGGGATGAGCCCTGAGGGTGATGTGGTAGGGGCAGGCCCTGGCGGGGCATGCGGCTTGCAAGAGCCGGGAAAGTTCGGTCATTGACCTGAGGTGGAGCTTTGTTGCTCAGAAGTGGTCGAGGAGCGCGAGGGCAGCCTCTAAAATTGGCCGGGTGGCCTGTTTGTCAGCATAGGACACATGCGGGTGGGGATTCGGCATTTTTGGGCCGAGGGCACTCCTTCGAGTGATGGGGTTCTAGGCACTTAACGCACCTGGGTGGGGCTGAGCAGTTGGCTGCCGCGTGCCCATAAAGTTGGCAGCGGTGGCACTGCGCTGGGTAACCGCACCGGTGTGGGGCTTCGACCCTTACACGCGACAGGCCGCACACAGTGCGTACCTCGCGGAAGATGGCCTTCGCCTCCGGCACGTTTGAGAGTACGAGTAGGGCGAGATTGAACCTCTCGCCTCTGCTGCTGTGCATCTTGTGCACCGCCTCGACAGGGAAGCCCTGGGACTTTAAATCATCTGAGATGTCCTCGTTTGCGAGTTCATGAGGAACTCCGCGGATTACTGCTTTTATTTTTCTTTCCTCGGCGAGAGCGTACGTGTGATAGGACACGCGCTCGGCCGTGAAGTGACGAGTGATGTTCCGGAAGTCTTCTATAGACGCCGGCATGATTTTGATGGCCATTTTCGTAAAGGGTTTTTGACAGTTTGGTGAATTTGGCCTTGTATCTGAGAAAGACAGGGGGCGGGACTTCGCTTTTAGCCAGTTTGGGAGCGCAGCGGGTTGCTGGCTTGGCGATAATGTCATTATGTGAACTGTGTGCTCGTTTCTCACCCAATGCTGTAAAAACTCTCATTTAAGGGATTCTCGTGGAAGTGTTTAAATAAATTAATTTCCATATAGATAAGCACTAATTCCAAAAACAACAGAATGTTCAATAGTTATGTTTGGATTCGATATCGTGATACTACAGCGCAGTAGACAAACGCATAATTACTGCGCAATAACGAGCCGTCAAAGGCAAGTTATTCATGTTGACTTGATTTTGGACGTAGGAGTAAGCTCATAGCTGCTTTGCGATTTATATAGGGCGTTATTCTCTAAGTGATACCATTCAGCATACCCACACAAAAACCCTTGAGCGAGCATAGTCAAAGATAAACAAGAGTAATCTATCAGCTAATAGGCAATTATAGTCATACAGATTGTCAAATGGCTGTTTATATATATCCAGTTATTGCTCGCAACATCGTCCGTGAGGAAATTATTACGGTTGGATGTCATGAGTTTTAATTTTTGAGCGGAGCCCTATTTCTTTTTCTAATATAAAAGAAGTTTAAATCACTCTCTATATCGTCAGCTATCTACTACCAGTGGAAGTTCCGTCAAAATCGGTCGGTTAACAAACAGATAGAAAAATCGAATATACTTTCATATGTATTGAGTAGAAAGTTGTTATTTTAAAATTACAAACACACACTTGAATTTTGTCTATTTGTATAGATCTGTCAAGTGTTTATGTATGCAGTTTGTGTAGAACCGTGATTTAATAGTATTTAATCAGATACGGCTACGGTGCAACGACTGTCGAAAATAATGATAATTATTATTATTTTTGTAGTCGTATCTGCACACAGGTCCTTGTCAATCTTCGGGTTATCAGAGTCTCTGTGACTGTTTGCTCTGGGCTCAAATACAGTTTGCGGTGCTTCTTGATACCACCTTCTTCCCCTAAATTTCAGCCGTTTGGTCTCTTCCGAGGTTTTCTGTTTAATTGGGCTCTATCTATCTATTTAACTATATTTTATTGAATTTTAAACGTGTATATTTCATGTAATCTTGCTTATATTATATGTTTGTGAAATGTCATAAGTTATTACAATGATATAAGTATTATGACAAGGTTAGAACCACGCTCTCGGAAAATACCAGCCGAAAATAGCGGCTTAATGCGGCTGTATTTCGTATGATTAAAGTAAATAACAGGTGACCCTTTTTACTGGAAACGAGGCATTCAATCTCAGTTCTCGGGAGTGACAATGCACCTATATTTTGATTCTTAATTGAGGATAAATGTAGATGTCTATAGACCTCAGCATCCACTTAATATCAGGTGGACTGTATACTCATTTGTCGCCATTATTCTATATAAAAACATGAACTCAACCAGATGAGAACACAAATAAAATAGGTACCCCATATTAATAATAATGGTATTAAACAATACTTACTTCATCACTCAGCTACTCGAAATGGTTCTTGGCTAGAATTTTCATATCAAGTGGACATATATCAGCACATTTGAAGAAATAGGTCTCGTGTTATACTCGAATCGTCGATCCACGTCAGGTACAATGGTTTTGGCAAATTACCCCCTATTTTTACGGGCTGAAGATGAAGATAATTAAGGCCGATATAGGAAAATTTGTTTACAAAATAGAATAATAAAATAAAACAATAGTTATAAATGCTCGACATTGTATTTGGAAACATTTACAAGAAACAATCTCTCATTATTTAAACTATATCAACAATAGTCAGTTCCCATACTTTGTATGGGAGAGTCGGCAATTGACAGTAGCCTATAAATTTATAGATCTATCATGTACAATACTTAGCACCGTTAGCTCTAAATTAGACTAGATTTTTATTATAGAATTCTCTATATACAATTTTTACATTATTTACAATTAATTTATTATACTGCACAACATTATTAAATTTTATTCAATTTAAATAAAATTAAATTACACAATTTTTTGTCACTTTCTAGATTTATATCCACATCATAATACAAAATATAATACACGATGACAAAACGTGTGAAACGATTATATTTATGTAAGCAAAGGAAAAAAAATTAATCTATCGTCAAACATAAAACACACCAATATAATATTTTAGAATTGTCAATAAATAATATTATGTGTTATGTATTTGTTAGCCAAATTTAATAATATCAGTCAAAACTAACCTACTATCAATCAAAACTAAATTACAACTGTACTTTTATCTCAAGATTTGTAACTTGTTTTACGAGTTCACAAGGAGGTTCCGACGATACCTAGCATGGTAGAAGAAATGTTTCTTTCAGCTTCGTTTAAGGCTTGAAGGTACTAATTATTCTAGCAGACCAATGTTACATCAGTGATTATTAAGAAGTAAGAAATCCCAATCTGGCAAAAGAGCCACACGTACGTAACAAAAACATCTGTGAACGACAATGAGAAGAGCTTTGACGATCGTTTGTCGGAAATACAGGAAAGAGGAATGAAGGAACAGAAATCATAATTATATTCTGATGATAAAGATGGTTGAAATATAAACGTATCTTCTAATTGTAATTATTGATCTGAAATTGAATTGTAGTCAAATGAATGGAACTTAAAGATGGCAGAGATATTGTGACTCAAACTTATAAATACAAAGTCGATTTTTTTCCATGTCAATTTCAGACTTAATGAGGTTAGTCAAATATGTTTAGTGTTATTTTACTATTTTAATTGTTTTTTTAAGGAATTTTTTAAAATAGCATTTTAACTAGTTACCATTTTTCAAAGTAGTACTTGGAGGGACTCTGCTATTAATTTACTGCTTATATTACTTCTTTTCAATATGAGTATACCAAAAGCAAAACAAAAACAGTGTCGAAAATTATTAAGAACATTAAAAAAATACAATAATGTTATGTGACTCAAGCCCATTGTATTAAATTGTTATGGCGTTGTTTGCTGTCAGTAAGGTTTATATAAAATGTAAACCTAACCACTTTTGAACTTTAACATGCGGTTTTCTGCTGTTATTATTGAAATTAAGTTTTGTTGACATACCGACGGAAAGTGGTGTCTGGTTTATGATAAACACGTTCGGACATGTTTGAATTATAAAGCGAGGTTTATTTGAGAGCTCGTTTGATCTGTAAGTAGCTATTTGAATATAATTAAAAATGGATTCAAATCATATTTCTAGGTAACACTGATACGGTATCCAAAAAGCAACGGTCTACAATGATAAAGAAGCGTCAAAATTTGTAGGAATAGGTCTATAAATATCGGTAACAAGATTCAAATTTCTTGTTTACGACAAATGAGCAAGTCTAGTTGTAACTCGAGCGGAGCGCTTTTAAATTCGAGCGATCAACCAACGCTCTAACCGTAGGAGAAAAGATCGCGGCGCTAACTGGAGATAAATGTTGTCATTCGCTTTAACGACACTTCGCGTGTGGCCGCGAGGGTGCTTGAGTGTGAGGGTGGGTGTTAATTCGGGCCACAAAGAAAGCGAAAAGTAAGCCAGCCTACTATCCTAATACGTTAGACAGACATAGGTACAACGTTTTATGAAACCTATTGAAGTGTTGGATTTCGGTTCTTTTCACGTGGCTATGATACATAATACGACCGACGTTTTAATATGAAATTGAATAAATTATTTTACATAATAATATGTATATGTATATATATGTATATGTATGTATGTACGTATGTGTATATATATGGAGGTTTGTAAATTTGTATTATATTGTATATTTTAATAATTTTATTCGTTAATTTATTTACAAACAATTATTTTATGTATCATATTTCAATTCTAAATTCAGTGCATTGTGAAATCTGCTAGAAAATTATTTTAATCTCCAAAAATAATATTATAAGTTACTAACATGTGGCGAAACTGCTTTTTGTTCATCATAACGAAATAATTACCCCCCAAAAAAAAGAGTCTGGCCATAAAAATTTTAGACATATTTACAAAACCTATAAACTACTCCACATTTAAATGTTGTAATTCGTATATTTTGAAATCAAAATAGTTTCACCTACGACGCTGATTTCGTGACCACAGATTAAAATAACTTTAAGATCAGACGACAAATGTAACAAGGGATCATTTACTTTGAGATTCCGGGTATCAATCATACGAATGTTTGTTCAACGTGTTAGCGTAATGTTACAAATGTTAAATGCTACGCCGAAGTGTTAATTGTCGTGTAAACTGTCGACAGTGTGTTAAAAGTAATTTTGGTAGGTGTTATTTATACAAGCAGTCCAAATTCAGCCATCAAGTAGTACGTTTATATCCAGATCAAACGGGCGCCAACAAAGCTAATTTTAAAAATGTTTTATTCTAATTTCAATTTGAATAAAAATGTTTACAGATTATAAAGTAAAACGCCGGTGAGTTTACTTTAGCTAATGCAGGCATTATGAACGAATTATTTTTAATCTGGTCATTATTACGAATTACAAAAAAAAAAAACAGTTTTATTTGCAAAATACAAAATCGACTTAAAAAATGCTTTAGGTTGCTCACCTTTAGACAGAGACAGGTATGTGGATAATTAATACTTAATTTATGTAAGTGATAGTCAATGGTTATATAAGGAAGGCCGTTTGATTGTATCTAAAATAAAAATAAAAACAGACTTTTGATTGTAGATTTTTGAGACACTCTAACGTAAAAATAAAATTACGATTCTATTAATAAGGGTTGACAGCTTTGCCGGTATTATTTTCAAGATTATTCTCAAGATTCAAAATTCATATTTACTTAAAATGAAAATTTAGGAATCATCTAGAACATATTGTTAAATGTAAAAATTGAGCAACTTTGCTTCATCTTTATCCATTCAAGACATTAAGAGCTGAAATTCCATAGAAAATTCATTCACACATTAGCACTACTAACTTACAAACATTAAAATTACTGTTCACAAAATTCGTAAAAGTCTTATATACAAAAGTTAAAACTATGAAAGGAACACAGTCAGTAACTATTTATATTGGATGATGTACATCTGAGGGTGTTTAATTCTTGGAAGTGCTGTAAAGATTGTTTTGAGTGTATTGTCGCTTATTTTTTTCACATATAAAAAACCTAGAAATTTATAATAAATGGCGAATATTAGCAAATATAACCTATGAGATATTAATTTTTCCTGATATTTCACAATTCTTCTAAACTGTATAGCATTACCATATATACAATATGTAACGTAATTAACGCACACCCTCAGACACCCCAATTAGTATATTATGTTATAATCACAATACATACACTGAATTTTTAGTTAAACATTTTTATGCACTGATTATTTATCAAATTAGTTATACTAATTCTGGAAGAATGTTGTGGTCACAGTACAAATCCACGAACGCAAAGACTTTAACATGCTTGAAATAAAGTTCATTTTTTTATTTTTATTGAATAACAGAATTAGTAACAATACAAATAAAATTGCACTCTTAAAAGTCTTACTGCCTTAGGTTACGGTCCATTTCAGTTTGTTTTGACTGTACAGATTTAGTGTGACTGTAATTTACGTAGTTTTAATTATTTTTGGGATAAAAAAATTACCTATATTAAAAATGATAGGAATCGATTCAGTAAACGATTCTGAACAAACTACTTTCTCAAAGTGCGTTAATTATGTTACATGTTGTATATATATATATATATATATACTTTCTTATATATCACTTTTTTATTTATTTACATATGCTAAGAACAAATCCCCATCCAGCCAGCTCCAAGCGGTTATATAGTACCAATTTTTGTTTTAAAATATATACTTTGCTAAAATAAACGTTACTGAAACTAAAAACTATGAAACTATAAACGACATCAAACAGCTAACGTATAGAATACATACTTGAACATATTTTATCTTCACCTTATTACAGTTTATCGGACTTGGGCGACATTCTAAGTCTGCAATTATTACTGAAATATCATAACGACATTTCCCACCCAAGATACAATATAACGTACGTAGAGTACGGACAAAAGCAATAACGTATTTCGAATGGAATGTCAAGGGAAAAATGTTTTTACGTTACCATTAAAGGAACTATTATTAACATGTTACCAGAAACAGAAATCACAACTGAACAATGTGTACCAAAGATATGCCTCTGATTTACAGCGTTTCTATGAATTGGATTCCAAAACTGTAAATATCAACATTTATTAAGTCTCCTAATATTATTACTGGAATTATACGGATAGAACTCCCCTTTTCCTTAATTCAAATTTTTTTCGAACCTTTTATGTACTGAGGCTTATAGCGCATAATAGTTTAAAAAAATTTACTTATGTCCTAAAATTGGAACAGACAGAGACCAGTACTGAAAAGATCGCGCATTAGCATCGTTATTTTTTCAGATTTATTGTGATTGGTTATATCTGGAATAATCAACTTCAATATGGCAGGTAGCCCGTGTATACTTTTTAAACTCTCAAAAATCTCTTCTGCTTATCCCCAAACACTCCGACGTAACATTAATGTAAATAATTTTAAGATGCCGTTAAGGCTCATGCCGTCTCTATCACTTTAAGTTAAAATAACTGTGAGACCACGAGATTTAATGACGTCCTAAGTATCGTTTGAGTATAAAAATCTCAAAACGTCTTTGCAGTACTTCAATAGTAATAGCTTATATACAACTCTCCTGCACGCGGTGAGACGTGGTGACGACTTCAGGCCGCAAACGGTGCGCTGTCAGTGATGACGTCACCGCGGTGCTGCCACTCGGACTACATGCATTCACGCCTTTATTCGCACGCCCTAAGCTATGGTAAGACTGTAAGGGAAAATGATTTTTAATAAAAAGTAACACGGTATTTTTTAACCATCACAAATCCGGTGATTATTCACTATCCCACTGATGATAAGTGGCGACGTATTCTAAGATGGTAAAACACACTAACTTAGCTTAGCAAAAGCCTTTGCACTCTTGCCTCGAACACATTGACATTATAATCGGAACTATGTATTTTTATAGAAGGGTCTCGAACGATTATAATAAATGGAACACAAATGTGCCCGTTTGTTACTTAGATGGTTTATGTTTTGACACCTACACTAATCACAAATTAGGAATCAGAATACAGAATATGATTATACCAATATGCGAGATTGACATACTATCATCTAACAGAGGCTAGATCTCCAACCATTTCCCATAGTTAATTTTAAAATACTCAAAAGAATAAGATGATCTGATGGGTTTCTCAAGTGGTCACTACAACGCACGTACAATTTAATTTTCATTATATACTGAGGCCCCTCCCTTCTCTCCATAGATTGCCTCATTGGGAAATTTTACCATAGTTGCCATGCTTAGTAAGTTATTTTTTAATGGTTTTGAATCTGGAAGATACTATCAGTTTCAGTTTCCCTAGTAGCCTCTTACGACATCCACGGGACGATATGGGTACGGGGTATTGGATATTCTTATACAGCCACTACACGGTTTAATAGAATACGGTTGAGTTATTTATAAAAATAACTTAAATTAAATGACAAATGGTACGGTTAAAATCATGGAAGTGCTATGTACTACGTAATAGAACAGAGACATCAAGTCTTGGTTGTTTGCAGCACGAGAGCCCACGTGCTCAAACTTTGTCAGTCTATGCCATAGAGAGGTACCATGTGCATTCAACTACGCTCTCCAAACTGTCCAGTATGTTCCAGTACAAATTACTTTAATAACTTAGAACATTAAAATTTCAACTGTAATACTCACACTAGTTAAAGGTATCTTATAATCTTTTTTCCGCAGCTCGGAGTAAAACCCGCCCCCGTCTGGCTCGGAACGCACGTCTTCGTTCGGTTTACTTATTTTGCTGGTGGATGGCGGGCGTTGGAGACTCATATAACCGTTGGACACAGGTCTCCGCTCTATTCAATTAGATACATAATAGGTATAATATTTTAGTTTTAATAATTAATGCAAAATATTACATAGTAGTTATAATTATAAGCTAAGCTATATGTATAATATTAATACCGTATTGAACGTGCTCTGTTTTCGGAATAAGGTGTTGTCTATTGTCTAAATAAATATATTAAAAACCTTATACCAATAATTGAATTTTTTTCCATTTTATTCTTATACCTTTTTATTTTGAATAAATTGTTCAGAAAAATGTATAATAAAATAGATATTTTATTTAAAAAAAATACTGGCTTCAAAGAACTCAAAAGAAATTTTTTTTATATATATTTACGCGAACACTACACATTTAAATAAAACTAATTCTTTCGGTTTTTATCGCATATATAAATTTTTATTATATGGCTGACGTTTCGAGCACTTTATTTACAGCGCCCATGATCACGGAGGGGACAGAGGTGTTTGAAGTCCCTATGTCATAGTTAACATTCGGCTACATCTGGATTAAAATTATTAATTTTTGTTCCGATCTATGCAGTATGAACTTATAGCTACTTGAAGTCTTGCAATTGTATGTGCAGTATGTTGGAATTTAATTAAATAAATAAATAATTATAGGATCCCAAACAGATGGTAACACCCAGCCATCTTCTCTATTGAAACTGGGATATTTTTTGATTTCAATAGCCTCGCGAATCATTATTGGAAGGAATCGGTGTTCTTTAGCGAGGTTTGTGGTTTATCAAATCTGATGTAGTGACGGGTTTGATCCTGTACGGGTTCACAGACTGCAGACTTCCCGGAGCGTCGAGTCTTCAACATCAGGGATCCTATTTATATATAATATTAATCTGGAGATATCCGTGGTTAACTAAAACATAGGGACGTCGAACAACTCAGTATCCCCCCCTCCCCCCTTCCCCGCGACCATGGGTGTTGTGCGAATATAAGATAAGTTAATCTATGCGACAAAATCCGTAAAAACTAGTTTAAAAAAATTGTTAAGCGTAATTATCTCTAATTTGGTATCGTGGTAAGTCATAGTATAAAGAATAATTAGAATCACGTGTTTATTATTAAATAATACAATACAAATTTTATATTGAACCACCCTTGAAGTAAAACCTAGTTGAAACTAAGTAACCCTAAATGAAACAAGAACCATTAAATTCAAATAATGATTTCTTATATTCATCAAACAGAGAATAAAACTATTTTTAACGGATTTTATTGCGTTTAATTTACTTATTTTAATGACGTTTTGGGTGTTTAAAAATCCGTAAAAATAGTTTTCGATTATTAAATTCAGTCAACAATTGGAGAAGAATGACGCTTAAAATACATTTCAAAAAGGTGCATACATTGTTAGTGAGAACCACTAAAACGACTGATTCTATAACTTTGTGCGTTGTAGTAGGCATTGTGATGTACGATACATTATAACAGACATCTTACAAGTTCAAGCGGTATTTGAATGTGAAACTATAGGATAATTAGCCGGTAGTTCTAGTCACTCGACCACACGCTACTAAAATAAAATTAACTCAAAGAGGTCAACCAATCTCACCATAAAGACTTGGTATGATATCTGGGTCAGCATCGTCAGCCTCACGCGAATCCGGAGACCGAAGAAGTGGTCCTCTTGCCTCGCTAGGACTAGAATGAGGAGCGATTTCTTGCTTTACGGGCGTTGGACAGTGTCCAGTACGGTCCGCATACATCGCTTCACTGTAAATTAAATTCTTTGTAAAACTCTATCAAGGTGACGGTTTTGAATTACTCTCAGAAGTTACCATAAAGCGCCAGTAAAACTATACTACTATATAGACTGAGAGTAATTTCTTAAATTTACGCGAACACTACACATTGAATAAAACTAAATTTACGGATTTTATCGCGTTTATTTCACTACTTTTACTTATTTTTAATTCCCGAAGTTTCGGGTGCTTTACAGCAACCATGGTCACGGGGGGACTGAGATGAGGGACTGAGAAATTGGACCAAAAATTAATATTCAAAAACTGAAGGTAGCCGGGCTAACAATGACATTGGGACGTCAAACATCTCAGTCCCCCCCCCCCGTGACCATGGGTGCTGTAAAGACTGAGAGTATTAAAATGACTTATTCACAGAATTTATTTTGTATTTTTTAATTCCAGAATTTATTTATCTAAATAAGAGGTAGCAAAGTGAAATTAAAAGTAAAAGAACTGACAACCAAAGGGGAACAAAGGTTCTCAAGTCTCGCAGGCACGCAGGCTCTACTAGATGGTGTGACGACATGGTAAGACATGCGGGAAGTCAATGTATGCAGGTGTCTCAGGACCGTGCTTTGTGGTATTGCTCGTGGGAGGCCTATGTGATAAAAAATAAAAAGATATGATAAAATATATCACGAGATCTGCATGTCTGAGAAATTAAATATTTGAACTAACTGCTCTATAAACCTCGCAGAAATAATACGAAACCAATCTAGCAGTTGGACATATTTTTAGAATGTAGCTATTAAAATAAAAATAAAATAAGATTTGAAAAGAAAGATAATATACTCGTAAAAGGCAATATTACAGAGAGGTTAGTAGTAAGTTAAGTTAGTTAGGGCAACATTTGTATATTTACGTAAAAACTACATAAAATAGAATAAAATTAAACTAAAATTAATTCTAATATTTAGATCTGATTATTTTTAATTTTCTTAGGTCTCTAGTGTTTTGCAGCACCCATAGTCACCGTGCCCGGGTCAACTGCGGCCACGTATAATGTAAACATTACCTCGCTTAAAGAGTAAAAATGTGAAGCGATATTTTAATGATGTGATAAGCAAATTCACCGTCTCTGTATTCTTCGTATATATTAATAATTATATTTTTCAAAATAATGATTGGTGAACCATATAACTCGAAGAACAGTTAACCGATAGATAAACAAATGTTTTAGAGATTTCCAGTTCGTACCGGTAAGCGGAACGTAGGACGGCCCCGCATTACATGGAATGACGACTTGATAGATCATAATTTTATGACATTCCTTGGAAGAGACAGTGAATCCTTCCCTTTTACCATCTTAGTCCTCAGGTGTGACAACGCATCAGTATTTGGATTTTTAGTTAGTTAAAGTTAGTTACAGCCTATATACGTCCCATTGCTGGGCACAGGACTCCTCTCATTTCTCAGAAGTTTCAGAGCAAGGAGGAAGTTCACTATGCTGTCCCAATGCATGTCGGCCAACTTCATATGTATTCGAAACATTTTTTTCTTATTTCTCAGACATTCAGGTTTCCTCCACAATGATAACCTTCACCGCCGAGCACATGATAAATCAGCACTTAAAATTGCAATTAACAATTTCATTGGTGCCGGCGGGGATCGAACCCGGATTGCTCACGTACTGTAAAATTTACAGCGAGCGCTAATTATCTAAGCTACCACGACTGTCAATTTAGATTGTTAATCGAGATTAACTGTAGACATCTGGGCCACAGCATCCACATACTTATACATATAAAAACAGTCCTTTATTCAACGGTGGACTAGCAAAGGTTTGTAGTGATGATCTTGATCACTTGATCCTAAGAACCCAGTTACTAGCAGAAGATCTAGGTGGTAAGCTAAGTGGAAGTACGTACCATCTTCTCATCTGCCTCTACCACCAAGCAACAGTGCGTGTACTGTGTTCCGGTCTGAAGTGTGTATTGAACTAGTATATTTACAGGTTGAGCGGAAAATCTAAGTACTCTTTTTTTTTCTTTGGTTAAAGTTGATAGCAAGTGACCCCAGTAGGCACTTTCCATCAGTACTGTTAGTTCGCTTACTACCTTACCTTACTATTATAAAAAAGCACATACACTAAATTTATAAGTTCGCTGCAAAATCATTTTTAAAATAAAAGCAATAAAACGATATAATTTTAAAAATATAAGGAAGGAAATGCACTTAAAGAAAATTACAACTACAATCAACACAATCTCGAAACTTGAATTACCTTAGTGGGGCGTGCTTCGCGGGCAGCTGCCGATGTCGGTTCGCGTGACGGCGATACAGCACGCCTAAAATGCCGCACACAGCAGTCGCCAATAAAGCTGACATTGCAGCTATAGACGCTAGCACGGGGGACATTCCCAACGTATTGCTCTCACCTATGTCGAAAGAGAAAAGGAGAAAAAATACAGCGTAGCACAAGAGTAAATAAGACAAACGATTAATAACTTATTCCCGACGTTAAGAATTTAAAGCCTTACTCATAAAAATCTAAAAACTAAAGTTTAAATTGCTCTCACACTTGTCGCCAAATAAAAATAGAATGAGAAATATATAGAGATAATTAGTAATTAATTTAAGTAAGAGATGATCAACCATTATAAGTTAGGTTAGATTTTTATGTTATAAATATTAATTAAAATACCATTTCAAGTTTGACGTATACAAAAAAAAAACTTGAGCGTGTTTTGCTTATCAGAGACTGACGTTACTGGATGAGCAAAACCTGTAGCTTATATGAGAACACGAGAAATATTACAATAGTGGTGGTGTTACTATTTTTGTTGTTACTAGCGACCCTGTAAGATCTATTAATGTGGTGTTATTTAGATTTTAGATTTCAAAGACCATTTATTTTATCAATTTGTTTCATTTTTTAATATCTTTAAGTGTTTTTGGGACTTTTATTCATTTATTTTTAAAGAAGGGTGATAAACGAGCACACAGTCTACCTGATGGTAAGTGGATGCTGTGGCCCATAGACATTTACATCAATCCTCGATTAAGATTCAAGACGCAGATGCGTTGCCACCCCTGAGGACTAAGATGGAATGCCTCAATTCCGGTAAAACGGGTCTCCGGTTCTCTACGCACACCATACGAAACACAGCAGCATTAAGCCGCCATTTTGCGCTGGTATTCTGTGAGAGCATGAACCTTCCCCGGTCGAGCCGACCTATTGTAAAATAACTATAATATAGCTGCAGCAAGACTACCACGTATACAAAAAGATCTGTCCTGGCATTGGCTTGTATTTTTGTAAAGTTTTATCACAATTGGCTCAGCCATTTCGAAACCGAAACCAAAAAAAACCGAGTCCAAACAGACCGACAGGCAATTTTTTTAAAGATTATTCATGTCTTAACAGCATGAAAATAACCCTCTCAGCTCAATAAGGGATAGTTATTACGTTATTATAGACAGACACGTCATTATTGACAGTCTCGTTGGTCTAGTGGTTGTAGTAGTGCGAATGCTGATCATGAGGTTCTGGGTTCGAATCCCGGGTCGGGCCAAAAAATTAATTATTGAGTTTTTCCGTCAAAAAAATTCTCAGTAGTTGCCTGGAGTCAGGAAGTTGGTGGTGTCTCACCCCCGTGCCTCGGAAAGCACGTAAAGCCGTTGGTCCTGCACCTGATCTCTCTCCGGTCGTGTCGGTTTACCGTACCATCGGATTATGAGAGTGAGGGAATAGAGAGTGCACCTGTGCTTGCGCATGCACTTGGGCGCAATAATCCTGTCCTGCGCCGATGGCTAGCCTCCGTTGAGGCTGGCCGCCGTGTCTGAAATTTGGTCTGGAGGACATTATTATTATTATTATAGACAGACACTGCAAATTTATTTAAACGTATAGATGTTAGCCGCACCCACCGCGGAATAAGGCTTCATTCAAGTGTTTTTAGCTCTAAAGCCTCCACTAACCTCTTTTTTCTGAGGCTTTAACGACCTAAAGAGATCTAACGAATAAATTCTCTATTGTACAATACTTAAAATTAAATAAGATAGTCTTTCGGTAAAAACTTTCAAAGATATCACTTTAAACAGCAATTAAAGATTTCTTCAAGATTTTTTTCGTCTGAGTAAATTATTTCTAGGTATAATCATGATACAAAGAGTTTAAACACAGTAGAAAACAAAACGCAATGGTTATAAATATGAAATTTCTCTTATACAGTTATATCCAAAAATAAATATATTTTACTGTATTGTATTTTTGTACATCTTAATTAATCAGACGGGCCTCGAACACTGCAGTGGGATGAAGTACATTGATTGATTAATTAATACCACAACGGCATTTCTGATTAAAATTGATATACACGGCCCGTTGTGCATTGTTAAAAATGCCTTTATATGGACTATTACTTAATTAAAAATGCTTCGTATAGTGGCCGTTCCGATTCTTGCAGTAGGATTAAAAATAATTTCTATAAAAGACTAACGTTTACCCCACCTTCACACCGGTGATATTGGGATGTCTAAAACAGCTCCACCTACCACCAATAGTTAAGAACCATCAAGGTGACCCCAAAATACCCTATAAAATTCATCAAAATCAGTTACACTGAATTTTTGTATACAAAGACTAGCAATCAGCCTTTGATTCGCTCGGGTGAACTCAGGATCTCGACAACATCGTGACATAACGGGTAATATTAAAGCTTAGGACCATCGAAGTTACTCCATAACTACCCCATATAAAATTTATCAAAATCGATCAAGCTGTTTAGGGGGAGAATACTTGGTAGAGCCATGCTGCAGTTATATTAGTATAGTTGCAGCACGAATGGGTTGGCTCGACCGCAGAAGGACCACGCTCTCACAGAATACCAGCGTAAAATAATAGTAGAGTGTAAAGAACCAGAGACCCTTTTTAATGGGAACGAGGCATTTCATCTTAGTCCTCACAGGTGACAACGCATCTGCATTTTCATTCGTAATCGAGGATAGATGTGGATATCTATGGGCCACAGCAACCACTTTTCATCAGGTGGACTGTGTGCTCGTTTGTCACCCTACCCTATAAAAAAAATTAAAACACGCACAAAGGAATTATATGTATAAAGACCAGCTGCAGCCCGGGACTTCAGTGTGAAATTTATAACTATTGGATTTTATAGGTTTTAATTATTTTACGCGGAACCCTAATTCTTTTTCCGAAATAAATGTGGTTTAAATTACTCCTTATTAGCTATCAGTGAAACTCCCGTTGTAAATTGGTCCAGTTTTAACCGGAACAAACAGACAGGCAGACAATAATTTTAAAAATTGCTTTTGTTATTAGTACCGTATATATTTTCATATGCATTTTGTAAAAAGCTGTTACTTTGACAATACAAATGGTCACTTCATTTTTATTTATTTGTATTGACTAGCGATCCGCCTCGGCTTCGTTGGGGTGACTTCCGGATCTTGATAACAGCACCACCTACCATTTTCAAGTATAATAAAAAATTTATTACTTTGCAACCTTCAACCTTCAAGGTTTAAGTATGGCAAAACACCTTCCAAGAGTACTGGTCTGAAGCATAAATAGTCGATATAATTACAGGCTGAGACGCATTATATCATCGACAACTACGTGGTAGAGCCACGCTGCAGCTATATTGTGGTTGTAGCAAGTACGGGTCCGTACGACCAGGGAAGGACCACGCTTTCACAGAATATCAGCCTAATACTGCTGTGTTTCTTATGGTGAGCGTAGAGATCTGGATTCCCATTTTTTACTGGAAATGAAGCACTCCATCTTTGTCCTCAGGTGTGACAACGCATCTGCGTTTTGATTCTTAATCGAGGATAAATGTAGATAAGTGTACAGGCCACAGCATCCACTTACCATCAGGTGGCCTGCGTGCTCATTTGTCACCCTTATTCTATAAAAAAGTAGAAACAAAATATTAAGAAAGCGACAAACATATACGTAGCTTTTTATTTAAAATGAGTCGCTGGTGTCCATGGGCTGCACTCTTGCCCTTAAAACGCCCAGATTCTAATTGGATGGAAATACAGGCACTTGCAAGTAATCACACGTACCTTTTATTACAATTTTAAATAGGAAATTGAAAAATTTCAATTTTTAAAGCAAAAAATTTCTAAAAATGTAAAACAGTAAAATAAAATGAATTAAACCTCTTTCTACTCCATAAAAGATGCAATTAAAATTTATGTTCCAAAATAACATATGCTCAGGCTAAAACTTAACTGTTCTCGATTAGCGACCGTGCGACGTAATGTATAAAATTTGCATATTAATGGAATATACTCGCGTTGCTCTGAAGCGACGTAAAATGAGTTAAACCGTTTCCTTTTAGTCGTAAGAAAGCCCCAACATATCGCCATGTTTCTGATTCATTTAACACTCTATTCAAATTTAAAAATTCAGCTTTTTTTCTATTAAGCAAAGTCATAAAAATGCACATATTGGTTTTTGGTTTCAAAACTGAAATTATGTGAAATTACCAGGCCGTATTTATTTAATCTTAATTGTAAGTCACCTTATATTAAGGGTTACAATAGGAGGTCATAATGTCTTATGAAATTCTCAAAAAAATAAATTACTGCAATAAAGACATAAACAGTTGGCAAGGCTTATTTTCTGTCTAAGAGTATGTTAGAAAGATACCATCCAGTGCACTCCACCTTGAATCCCAATCTGAAAGGCATTAATGGCAAATTATAAATAATACCTAATAATATTTATAATTCTAAATCTTGTGCGCATAAGTTCTCTTTTCGTGTTTACACGCTTGTTACAGTTCCAATTTGAGAATTTAATCATAAATAAAGATGATATAAATAATTTTGCTAAGATCCGCGTAATAAAATAAAATAATATGTCTTACCTAAAGAGTAGAGCACCTCTCACCCTCTTTATATGCGTGCACTATCCCGTCACCACTAATCCCAGCACCACTACTCACAACACTACTACAATAGTAAGGACATCACCGTCGACAATTTCGTCTTGTTTAGTATGGAGATCGGAAGGTGATCTTCAATCTAGCTAATACATATCATTTTATTTTATTACGCTTATCTTAGCAAAATCCGTTAGTCTTACTAAAACTAAAAAACGAATCGACAGATTTAACGAATTTTTTAATGTGTTGGAATGGATCCCTAGATGGTTTAGATTCACATTTGGACCTGGTAGGTGACACTGTTGTTGAGAGCAATATCTGATTCTATGATTATTGTCATTATCTAGGAAGTTAGCTATTGTACATTCTGTGCCCAAAAAGTTAAAAATAGGGCTTTTGCTGCTCAGGAGTCCGTCTCGATTGATACTATCCTTACCCTCTTACAATTCTTTGCCGTCACATAGCAAAGCCTGCAGGACATTGATGGGTACCGTGTACTAAAGAGTATCTAGAATCAGTATGATTACAGACCGTGAATCATTCCAAATTAGTCCTCAGATTTAATTCTTCAATCCAAATTAAATTACAAAGAAACTTCAATAAAAATTTAAAAATTGACTTCATTATCATCATACACTATTTTTATTTAACTATTTTTCATATAGGCCTCCGAGGAGTGCCACAAAGCATGGTCCTGCGCTACCTGCACCCATCGACTTCCTGCATATCTTAACAGATTGTATCTCATCTAGTGGAGGCCAGCCTACACTTCACATACCAATACGAAGAGAGAAATAGAGCAACCCAGGAACTTTTCTATCTAATCAGTTGTCGGTTCTTCGAGCTATGTGACCTATCCATTGGGTGAGGTCTACGTTCAACGGTGAACTTGCGATGGGCTGTAATTATGACGATGATGACGACTTTTCATACACATTTTTTGTTACTGTGCTCCAAACATTATGTACCCACTTTAGGTTTCTTTTCATACATAAATTGTACATGGACGAACATCCATACCTGAAATAATTATTTTAAGTACTTCACTTGTTCCGCAAAGAATTCGAACCAACAGCCTGACAGCATCGTAAACAAACATTTAGCTCCTTTGCTACTCTATGTCTTCGCTATAGTTTGGCGCGTATTATGTATAAATATAACTCATTTTACCATATTTTAACAATTTTGATTTTTGATAGAAGGGTTGGTAACTGCAGTTTTTCTATTAAAATAAAGATAGACGCACATTTCATGTTTCAGTCTCATCTGTCTTCTGATGGCACCTACGGCACAATATGGAGTAGTGGACACTCATACGTGACAACGACAATAGAGAGCGAGCCGTCAGTATGTTCATTTTTAGTTGCAGCCTATTAAGCGTACATTTCTAAACAAAGCCCCCCCCCATAGATTGCTTCATAGGGGTCATATTTTCCTTAGTTGCCACCTGGTGTTGAGTAGTGATATAGCCTCAGAAGGTAAATCGCACGGTGTTAGCGTAACAAAAGTCTATTCACTCTTGCCTTAAAGACGACGAAAAAATTACGCCAGCAAATTGTTCCAATCCTTTGCTGTACGCATTACAAAAGAAGGAGCAAGCCATTTGGTTCTAATGCGTGGAATTACCACAAAGAAGTGATGAAGTATCGCCGACTGCCTGGTTGTCCGATGGTGGGGGATAAGGAGGAATTAAAGCGTGTAGTCCCTGCGCATACTTAGAAATGCATTCTATAGAATACTAAGTGGCTGGCTACTCTGTGATTGTGCTCGAGGCTGACAATATTGGTTTCTACTAAATGAATATTACCACTGAATCTCTTAGAACGCCTCTCTACTAAGTCCAAAGCTGATATGTGGCATTTTGCAGCACCAGACCATATGTGACAGCAGTATTCCATGCACGACTGGACTTGCGATTTATACGATTTATACGACGAGCAACGACTGACAATTACATTGCTTTCGGGTTTCCAAGGCAGATGTTTTTAAAGCGCTATAGCAAGTCTATGTAAAAAAGGGACCGGGCAGTGACAAAATTCCACCTATATTTATATTCAAATGTGCTAAGTCATTGTCTGAGCCTCTTCACATTTAGTCAATAGATCTCTTCAGGAAGGTTATTTCCCATACATCAGGAAAGAAGCTCATGTAGTACCCATATTTAAAAAAGGAACCCGTATTAAAGTTGAAAATTATAGACCTATATCTATACTTAATATATTAGCGAAAATATTCGAAAATTAGTATTTAATTACATTTACCCGACCATAAGTCGAGGTTTATCAGAATCTCAGCATAGGCAGATCAACTATTAGTAACCTAACACATTTTATCACATAGACTCGCCATCCATATGATATATCATATGGATGGCGGGGGAAAGGTTGATTTCGAAAAAGCCTTCGACCGCGTGGATCACGTCATCTTGCTTCGTAAGTTAAAAATACTAGGAATACACGGAGACCTTCTGAGATGGATTGAGTCTTACCTAAAAAATCGTTCCCAAGCAGTAGTTGTAGGAGGACACAGAACAAATTTTATAAAAATTACATTTGGTGTACTACAAGGGTCTCATTTAGGGCTGCTCCTGTATAACACTTATCTATATGATATATATACATGCTCTAAACATTCCTCATTCTTGCTGTATGCAGATGACAAAAAAATATTTATTAAAATTAACAATTTAAATGATTGCCATACGATTCAAGAAGATTTAAACAGGTTGGACCATTATTACAAATATAATCGAATCACAGTTAATGTGAAGAAATGTCAAACTTGCACATTTACACGCAAAACTAAACCGGTTGAATATGCATACAGATTGAACGGATCAATAATTTAAAAAGCAGAGGTAGTCCGAGATCTTGGTATCTTATTGGATTCCAAGCTTACATTTAGTAATCATATTAACTTCATCACAAATAAAGCATACAGAAACTTAGGCTTCTTAATACGTACATGCCAACCTTTTAATAACTTACCCCGTATTAAAGTATTATATTATGCCTACGTTCGCAGTATATTAGAGTATGGTAGCAACATATGGTGTCCACAATACTATACGTATATTAACAAAATAGAAGTTTACAAAAAAAATTAAGTTTATGGACTATAGAATTAAAGAACAATATCAAACATACAAAGAAAGATGTATACTCTATAAATTCCTTTCATTAGCAGACAGAAGAAAATTGCTTGATCAAATGACATATGATATATCGTACTAGACACACTAAATTATTTTTCGTCTCTCACTCTCATACGAAATATACCAAAAACTCACCAATAAATCGGATGTGTTGCACCTATAATAATTTTTTTGACTATGTTGATATTTTTACGAAAAAGAGAGAAAACTATAAAACTGAAGTATGCAAAAAACTCTTCAATAGTTATTTATGATTAACTCAGACCAAATATACGAGCACATACAGACACACACACACACACACACACACACACACACACACACACACACACACACACACACACACAAACACACGCGCGCGCGTACACATTATTTTGTTGTATGTGTTTATTGTAGTACCGCTGATTACTTGTTGCTTATTATCTTTATAGCGATAAGGAATCGTCGCTCATTCTTTTAAATTATATATATATATATATATATATATATATATATATATAATATATATATAGGGGAAACCTGTAATAAGGCTTAATATTAAGATAATCCGATCTGTTGTAAATTTTATTTAGTTTAAACAAATAAAATAAAAACAAAAAAATTAATTTAAATATAAGGTAAGAAGCTACCCCAGTATGAAGTACCGCCGCACCTTTGCAAGGACTTCTAGTTTCCTTGCGGCTGCTTTGGCCTTGGATTCAATAAACTGCTCGTAGTTGAGGTTTTCAGAAAATTCAACCCCTAACAACTGAAAGCGGTCAGTATACTCCAAGGATACAATCTGAAAAGTAGGAGCAAAGGCGAGTGGGCTCCTTTAAGAGATTTCTTGTGTCCTTGAAGAGACACGCTTGTGTTTTAAAGGCGTTGAATCTCACGAGATTGGCATCGCCCCATCTGGAGACTACCAGCAGTGAAAGAGTCGTACGCTCAACTATAGTTTCTCAATCGGACTAGACTTGATCCCGACTAGCCCGAGTATTCGACTCGTACCTCTTCACAACTTAGCTGTCATTCCTTATATACCGGGAATTAACAAATCATTATTATGCAGCAGGAAGAGAGTTTCAAAGTAAACGGACCCTTGAGAAACCAACTTTGTTGCCATAGGACTAGACGAGCAGCCATCGATGACGACTCGGAGAGATCGTTCATTCAGAGAGTACTTCACCCAGTGAAACAGGCCAGGGGATAAGCCATACGCTGAAAGCTTGCCCACAGGCTAGCGTAAAAAATCCTGTCAAAAAATTTTCCGACCTCATGGGAAACAAGTGTTGTGAGTGACATACGCTAGAAAGTCCGCAATTGATCAGTTTCGGCGAAACTCGTACTGGCCGTCACTGAGGAGATCATTCTGCTCTAGATATGCCATGAGGTGGGCGGTCAATATACGCTCCATAATCTTGCAGAGTATAGGGTTTACTGAGATTCCTTAACTTTTAGCTGTTATTAGGAAGAAGTTCCAGTCCACCTCCTTGTTTGTTTCCCCCTGTCTCCTCTTAAGACAACCACGTGATGATTTAGGGAAGTGGATATTATTACACATCCTACCATACTGCTTACTTTCATAAAAATATTCGTTTATTTAAAATACGAGATACGGGGACAACTTAAGCCAGTGTCGCGGCAAATGCCTCGTTATTTTAGCCGGTATATTCATTTTGACTTGGGAGTGTTTCGGAACGATATGCAAAAATGGCTTTGCGTATACAGTGTTAAATAATAAACATCAAAACCAGAAGAGGCCTGTAAACCTTTTAAGTGGCATTTCTAAACACGACACGAGAAACAAATTACCCTGCCTTATATTTTATTTCTTCATAAAATGATTTTGTAATGGTTGGAGACGTGTAGTGGCGGTTGAGAATATCCACTACCCCATATCTTCCCGTGGGTGTCGTAAGAGGCGACAGAAGGACACAGAAAGGAGATGGGCAGCAGCATCTTCCTAATAACAACAATAACATAATAAAAAACTGCGGTTGCCAACCCGCTCGCCAAGCGTGGCAACTATGGCAAATATCCCCCCATGAGTAACGACGCAAATAAACGGTCCCCCAGTCCCCGGCGGCCCCGCTATTCCTGGCTACGGTGGCGACCATAGTAACGGCGGGGCAGCGGGTGCTAAGAATCTCCGGTGAAGGTTCGGTTGCCACCTACGACGACTCGACCTGGCAACGTATAACGCACGCACCCTGAGGACTGACGAGAAGATACTGGAGCTGGAATGATAGACAAGTTACGCTGGCATATTATTGGATTATCTGAGGACCGAAGAGAGGGGGAGGACACGGTAACCCTCGAGTCCGGCAACTTGTTCCATCACCGGGAGGGCGAGCATCTGTCCCAAGGAGGTGTCGGATTTATCGTCCACAAGTCTCTCGTCAACAACGTTGTAAAGATTGGAACGTGTCGCGTACCTGAAACTCAGAATCACCAAATAGTATTCGCTGAAGGTCATACAGGTCTACGCACCAACCTCGGCACATCCCGATGAGGAGGTGGAGGAAATGTATGAGGATATTTCTAGAGCCATGCATTCCTCCAAAACCCACTACACGGTGTTGATGGGAGACTTCAACGCAAAACTAGGCACAAGAGAAGGCGGTGAGCTGAAGTTAGGGAAATTCGGAGTAGGGCAACGGAACCGTAGGGGCCAGCAGCTGGCTGACTTTATAGAGAAAGAGGGACTCTTTATGATGAACTCTTTCTTCCAGAAGCGGCCTCACAGGAAGTGAACCTGGTCAAGCCACGACGGTTCGACAAAAAATGAGATTGACTTCATTATGACGACCAGACGCCAACTGATTAGTGATGTCTCAGTGATCGCAAGGGTGAACACCGGCAGCGATCACCGAATGGTTAGAGGCACACTGAACCTAAACGTTAAGTTGGAGAAGTCTCGTCTAATGAAGTCAACGCTCCGTCCCCTTCGTGCTCTGATCCAGAATCCCGAGACTTTTTAGCTCGAGTTACGTAACCGCTTTCAATGCCTACAAGATTGCAATGCAGTGGACGATATGAAAGACAAGCTCCTGGAAACTGTCCATGCGTTCGAAGCTAAGTTCTGCAAGACCCGCCGCGGAAGAACACAAAAACTCTCCGATCACACTCTTAATCTCATGGCTTTTAGACGGGAGATGAGGCTGCGTCAACAGATTTGACAGCATACAGGCAACTGAACAGACAGATCTCCAAATGCGTGCGGCGAGGCTAACGCAACTTTAATACTGCTCATATTAAAGAAGCGATCGAGCGGAACCAGGGCTCCAAAGTCTTTGCCAGAGATCTGTCTGCCAGAAAGAGCCAACTGTCAAAGCTGAAGAGTGAGTGTGGCAGCATCGTTTCCAGGACACCTGAGATTTTGAGTGAGATTGAGAGGTTCTATGAGCAGCTGTACACATCGTTGGAGCCACACGCAAGTGTGAGTAATGATCCAAGAGCAAGTCTTACCCGACACTATTCCGATGATATCCCGGACGTCAGTCTAAGTGAGATTAGAATGGCTCTCCAGCACCTTAAAAACGGCAGGGCCACAGGCGAGGATGGAATTATAGCGGAGCTTCTTAAAGCGGGTGGAACACCGGTACTTGAAGTCCTTCAGAAGCTCTTCAATTCACTACACGTGGCACTACTCCGGAGGCGTGGAGCAGAAGTGCGGTGGTCTTGTTCTTTAAGAAAGGCGACAACGCTCTCTTGAAGAACTACGGACCGATTTCCCTTCTGAGCCGCGTCTACGTGCTGTTTTCGAGAGTCATTACGAGTCGTCTCGCACGCAGGCTCGACGACTTCCAGCCTCTCGAACAAGCCGGTTTCCGAAAAGGCTTCAGTACCATAGACCACATACATACCCTGCGGCAGATTGTACAGAAGACCGAAGAGTACAATCTGCCACTTTGCCTAGCGTATGTGGATTATGAGAAAGCCTTTGATTCCGTCGAAATTTGGGCGGTGCTACAGTCCCTTCAGCTGTGCCAAGTTGACTATCGGTATATCGAAGTGCTGAAGTGTTTGTACAGTAGCGCTACGATGGCTATCCGAGTACAGAACCAGAGTTCGAAACCTATCCAACTGCAGAGAGGTGTAAGACAGGGTGACGTTATATCCCCGATACTCTTCACCGCTGCGTTGGAAGACGTTTTCAAGCTACTGGACTGGAAAGGATACGGTATTAACATCAATGGCAAGTACATCACTCACCTTCGATTTGCCGACGATATAGTCCTTATGGCAGAATCGCTGCAGGACCTTAGCACTATGCTCAATGACCTCAATGGTGTCTCCCAACGGATAGGCCTTAAGAGGAACATGGACAAAACAAAGATCATGTTTAATGTCCATGTCACACCTATGCTGGTAGTTGTTGGGAGCACTATGCTCGAAGTTGTTGACGAGTACGTTTACCTAGGACAAATAGTCCGACTAGGTAAGTCCAACTTCGACCGAGAGATCAATCGACGGATTGAACTCGGCTGGGCAGCGTTCGGGAAATTACGACACATCTTCTGGTCAGGTATACCTCAATCTCTGAAAACTAAAGTGTACAACCAGTGCGTGTTGCCAGTGATTACTTACGGATCAGAGACGTGGTCCTTCAGTGCTGGCCGTATGAGGACGCTCAAGGTTGCTCAGCGAGCTATGGAGAAGTCTCTGCTCGGAGTTTCTCGGCGTGATAGACTCAGAAATGAGGATATCCGCAGTAAAACCGGAGTGACCGGCATAGCCCAACGGATTAGTAAGCTGAAGTGGCAATGGACCGGCCATATAGCTCGAAGAACCGATAACCGATGGGGAAGAAAGGTTCTCGAGTGGCAGCCTCGTACCGGTAGGCGTAGTGTAGGGCGACCCCCACTAGATGGAGTGACGACCTGGTAAGACATGCAGGAAGTCGATGGATGCAGGTGGCTCAGGACCGTGCTTTGTGGCATTACTTGGGGGAGGCCTATGTTCAGCAGTGGACTTGTGAAGGGCTGTAATGATGTTGATGATGATGATGGAGACTGATAACCTACTTTTTGATTATTGAAAACATATTATGAGTTTACATAATATTGTTGTCATTATTGACTTTATATTGTTTAATATAAGTTTTATATTATTGTCTTTGTTACCGTGCAGTGGCGGTGTAAGTGTATCTACTAAAGTGTACTGCGGTTGCCAATCCCTTGCCAATCGTGGCAACTATGTTAAGTATGCCATCTATGAGGCAATCTATGGGTGAGGCCTATGTTCAACATTTGGCTTGAATAGACTGTTACGGTATTAACCAGTTAAGTCTATAGCTGAGTATTGGATTATTAAAATACACTAGTTGCCATAGTTATTTGATAGAGTAGAAATGATAATACGTATCAGACCCACACTGCCGCGTAGCATGAGCGCAACAATTGCTTGACTCTAACGGGGAAGGGTCAGGCTTGCGCAGAATACCAGCTTGAAATTGCAGCATAATACTGCTGTGTTTCGTATAGCTAAATAGAAAAAGCTGTGACCCTTTTTCACTGGTAATAAGAAATTTTATCTTCGCCCCTTGTGCTCAGTGATAAAGTTTTTGTTCTAAGTTAGTAAATCGAGAATACGTGAGTATTTACAAAAGAGCATCCACCGATGATCATGACTGGGAAACAACAGCTCAATACTAATATAATTCGTATGACGAGAGAATCCAAATTGTGCTTACAAAAAAATGAGTTCGTGTCCCGCTGGACACTGATCACATTTTAAGTACCTACCAATTTACAAAGTGCCTCACATGGGAATTAGGATTCTTATTAGGGAAAAAAAACAGGGACATGAAAAGTCTATCAACGTCCGCCAGTGCGTTTAGGGCAGCGTGAAAATATGAGTTCGATGGAACTGTAAAAGCCAATCGGCTAACAGCTCTGACACCACTGCTTCAAAAAGACAGTGTGAAAACCTTTTTCTTCTCACAAACGCTCTCAGGAATACATTTTCCAATAGTGATATATATATACAGTTTTATACTTTACTTTACTCGGGACTTACAAGGAAGAAAAAAATGAAAATAGAAGATGAAAGAGGAGCAGGATGAAAGAGAGGATAGGTTGCAACAAGCAAGTTATGAAATATAAAAACACATCAAATTAATTTTTCCCACAATTTTTTTTTTATTTTTAACATACTCGAAGGCGAGCGGACATAATGACACAGTTTTGATGCATTATGTTATTTTTTCGACACAAAGCAACACGGAATGAAGCCGTTTGGTTTGGCGGAACTTAGCGTGACTTCGACCAACTATGGTTGCAATAAGGACGCGATAATTATGTAATTTATAATAATTTTTCATAACAACGAAGTATATTATGTGAGGTTTGATGCTGTAATAGCCAATCTGCCCAACGATTCATGCTTGTGAACTGGCCCCACGGTACAGGTGTAAATCCCCGTGTGGAGGTAACGATTTTTTTAATAATAAGAAAACAATAAAAAAAACTTTAAAATACTAGCAGTGATTTTTTTCTTTTTTTTTCTCTTTTGGCAATCATCTACACTATTACATTTAGCATTACAATTCGTTTTATTCCAAATATTACGAATATTGGTTGCTGGAAGTAATTTTTAAGATTTATGTACTACTAGTTTATTAATTTCTTAATCTTAGCAGTAGAAAATCTTGTTTGTATTCAGGGAATAAAATATGGACTCCGAGGAGAGGTCGTTGTTCAGTCGAGTTCATCTGTCTAATATCACCGTAACTCCAATTCTAATTTACTCCACTAACTTGATAACAGTATAGCCATCTAGCAAGATAGCTCTAGCATTTTCAAACGATAGGTACGAGCGTAATCTGAGTAAAATTACCCCGCACTAATATTCCGAAACTCCAGGTGAGGCCCACTGCGTGGTGATTACGATCAGAACCAGAATTATTTGTTTCGAGGATTATAAGTCTTACATAGATTTCAGCTAATTAAATATTGAAGTTTGACAGTGACAGAGAATTATTGAAGTATGCCCAAGGGCATAAGATATACAGTATTTTTTGTGTATCAATTAAAAGAAATTATGACAAAACTCCAACGAACAGGTATGGGTTTTTACATTCTACTGAACAGATTCGATGGTTTTATAGTTAACCAAATTAAATAATTTTATAAACAATTTATGAGCATTTTTCGTCCTATAATGTGGTTTAAAACATAGACACGAAATTACAAACATTATGTACATTTTAGGCACATTCAACAAATTCCGTAGATGCGCCGTACATTTCCACGCAAATAAATTTATGCCAGGGTTAAAATTAAGCGCATAAATTACTAACCAGTATATTTGGCTTGTCCTCTAAGAGTAACGGTTTCGATAGTGGACACTTCGCTCCGACCCTTGGCATTGACCGCATACAGGTCGATCCTGTAACTCACGCCCGGCGGCAATCCACGTATTTCGAAATATGGCGGAGTACGGTTTGTAGAAACATTGTAGCGAACCTGTTGGGAATACATTTTTATTCCAAGCGTATGCTTCGATAATTAGAGGGAAGAAAGGAAAATAAGACCATTTGTTCTATACGTTTATACTTCTAGCATGTACAAATCATTTTCAGAACAATGTAATATTTACTCCACACTCGGTAAATGAAATTATGGTGTATGAAGGTTTTATTAAATGTTTTAATAAAAAGTACTTTTCAAGGCTTTTCTTCACTTAAGTTACGGAAGGTAAATTATTCTATTGTTTCACAAGTTTACGATTACTTTAAACTTAATTTAAGTTAAAATTAAAATTACATCAACATTTTATTTTATTTAATTCAAATTGGATTTTTACATTTATTTATAGATTAAGAAGTTGTATCAGTAATGATGTTTGATGGATATTAGACTATATTTTTGATTATTGATCAAATGCCTCTTTTTTATATTCGTTGTGGCAAACGGCTCTTTGACCATTGCACCAGCATGAAGTTAAATTATGCCGTTTTTAGGTGCTTAAAAATATCATTAATATTAAAAAAATTTAAAAATTAGAAATGGTTTGGAAATTACTTTAAATGTATTTTACTCTGACTATAACTTATCAACTCACCGAAGGTCACAGCCATTAAGGCAACCGGCAAAGTTCTCTACCTTCACGTACAAAAAACTGTTGCCACTGAACAATTCTGAAGTTGGAATGGACGACCTGTGTAAACGAAAATTTTATTTTACGCTTTATAGTTTTAAATAAAATGTACAGATATTAATGTTTCTTTGGTTTATATTTAACTTAATATTTCTTAAATTTACGCGAAACTACACATTGATAAAACTATTATTTACGGATTTTATAGCGTTTAATTACTTTAATTTATTTTTATTATTATCCCGACGTTTCGGGTGCTTTACAGCGCCCATGGTCACGGGGGGGACTGAGATGTCTGACGTCCCAATGTCATAGTTAAGCCCGGACTACCTTCAGCTTTTTTAATTATTAATTTTTGGTCCGATTTACGCAAAACGAGCTTATAGTATCATAAAGTCTTGCAGTGGTATGCTTGGGTTTGGGTTTAATTTTGTTGATTATAGGATCCCAAGCAGGTGGTAGTACCCAACCATCTTCTCTATTGAAATTTGGATGTTTTTTAATTTCAATAGCCTCGCGTATCATCCTTGGTAGGAATCGGTGTTCTTTCGCGAGGATTTGTGGTTTGTCAAATCTAATGTAATGGTGGGGACGATCTTGGACATGTTCGCAGACTGCAGACTTCCCGGAACGTCGATGCTTCACATCAGCAATATGTTCTTTCACGCGGGTTTTTATAGATCTCTTTGTTTGACCTATGTAAGAGAGACCACATTCACAATCTAGCTTGTACACACCTGCATCTTGTAGAGGAATATTACATTTGATGGATGGTAAAAATTGACTAATCTTCTTCGGCGGCTTGTAGTATGTCTTAATGGACGCTCGCTTCAAGATATAGCCAATCTTGTCCGTGGCTCCTCTAACATATGGTAGTAGAGCAGGCGCGCGCTCGACTGTTGCCGGCTTCACTCGTTCACTGTGACGTAGGCGCGGGACCCGAAGCTTGTTGTCTTGCAATACTTGCTTGACGTGCTGAAGCTCCGCGGCCAGGTGTTTTCTGTCACAGATCCTTCGTGCTCTCTGAAACAAAGATTTACCCACGGTAGCTAACTGTGAAGGATGATGGTGAGATTCACCATTTAAATATCGGTTGGTATCGGTCATTTTCCTATACACAGTGTGACCAATAGTGTTATCAGGATTTCGGATGACTAAAACATCTAGGAAAGCTAAAGAATTATTTGCCTCTAACTCCATAGTGAATTGTATTTTAGAGTTTATGGAGTTAAGGTGGTCTAAAAATGCAGTTACTTTGTCAGATGGTAAAATTGTGAAAGTGTCGTCTACGTACCGCTTATAGAACCTTGGATTTACAGGAGCAGTAAGAAGGGCTTCCTCCTCAAAGTCCTCCATGAATATGTCGGCGACTATGGGAGACACAGGTGAGCCCATCGCCACACCATCTACTTGCTTGTAGAACTCCTCCTTCCACAATAGATTATATAGATGGCTATCTATTGTGGGTATACAATTTTACCATCTGACAAAGTAACTGCATTTTTAGACCACCTTAACTCCATAAACTCTAAAATACAATTCACAATGGAGTTAGAGGCAAATAATTCTTTGGATTTCCTAGGTATTTTAGTCATCTGAAATCGTGATAACACTCTTGGTCACACTGTGTATAGGAAAAGACCCATACCAACCGATATTTAAACGGTGAATCTCACCACCATCCTTCACAGTTAGCTACCGTGGGTAAATCTTTGTTTCAGAGAGCACGAGGGATCTGTGACAGAAAACATCTGGCCGCCGAGCTTCAGCACGTCAAGCAAGTATTGCACGACAACAAGCTTCGGGTCCCGCGCCTACGTCACAGTGAACGAGTGAAGCCGGCAACAGTCGAGCGCGCACCTGCTCTACTACCATATGTCGGAGGAGTCACGGACAAGATTGGCTACATCTTGAAGCGAGCGTCCATTGGAAGACATACTACAAGCCGCTGAAGAAGATTAGTCAATTTTTACCATCCATCAAATGTCATATTCCTCTACAAGATGCAGGAGTGTACAAGCTAGATTGTGAATGTGGTCTCTCTTACATAGGACAAACAAAGAGATCAATAAAAACCCGCGTAAAGGAACATATAGCTGATGTGAAGCACCAACGCTCCGGGAAGTCTGCAGTTTGCGAACATGTCCAAGATCGTCCCCAACCATTACATTAGATTTGATAAACCACAAATCCTCGCAAAAGAACACCGATTCCTACCAAGTATGATACGCGAGGCTATTGAAATTAAAAAACATCCAAATTTCAATAGAGAAGATGGTTGGGTGCTACCATCTGCTTGGGATCCTATAATCAACAAAATTAAACCCAAACCCAAGCATACCACTGCAAGACCTCATGATACTATAAGCTCGTTTTGCATAAATCGGACCAAAAATCAATAATTAAAAAAGCTGAAGGTACGCCGGATTAACTATGACATCGGGACGTCAGTCATCTCAGTCCTCCCCGTGACCATGGGCGCTGTAAAGCGCCCGAAACGTCGGGATAATAATAAAAATAAATTAAAGTAATTAAACGCGATAAAATCCGTAAATAGTAGTTTTATTCAATATATTAATTAACTTAACATAATTATATAAACATACACGATTGTCATCTTGAGGGGTAGGCAGAGATTACAAACTACCATTTCGCACAATTCTGACAATACTTCTCGTGTATTCAGATAAAGAGTACTCTTAATATGGCCCATTTTCATATGTCGTCGGATAAACTTCCATCTAGGGCGTTCCCTGCCGACACTGCCATTCACTTTTATATTTAAAACTTATAAAATGGAAACACATAGTTTTTGAATGAAATGAATTTCAAAACGTCAGATTGATGTTTCTTTACGGGGATTTTTATTGTTCTTTTTTTAAAATAAGTAATACCCACGTTACCTTCTGATTGACAGACAGGGTATCTGTCAACTGAGTAATGGTGAAAATCAATACAAATTGACAGTCTGGTCATGAAGAGCTGTACTACCAGTGCGAGAATATCGACTCTGTGATTTTGTCTACCAACGTGGTAAGTACGACCATGCTATATCTCGGCCGCCAGTATCAAAACCCAGTAAGAAGAATTAGCTTCTTTTTACAAGATTTCGTGGTAGAACTATGCTGCAACAATATTATAGTTACGGGAATCATGTTTTTTCAAGTGCAACTTGTGTAAGTAAAGTTACTCGACGATACCATAGAAAATCCTAGTGTTGGGGTAACGTATTTTAAGAGGAAAGAGGAAGATATAAAAACCTTTTGAAATTCACGTTTTTGTTTCAAAATTTCATACTCACCCGCGACTACTAACTGGAAAAGACATGGCACCTTTTGCTTGCCAATCGCATTTTCTCCGAAACATGCCAAGGTCCCATACTCCATATCCGTTGTGGGGGTATAGTTTAGAGTTGACGTATTACCATGACTGCTGTACAATCTATATGAAAATACATTAAAATTAATTTTACAAGTAAAAAGATTTGATTAAAATAACAGAACAAGTTTGTTCTAAATACTTTATTTTAACGATTATATAAATATTTAAAGGTAAATGTTGCTATTAAAATTGATACTGTAATAACCTATTTAATTTACTCTTGTTCGATTTTGTTAAATTATTTTCATTATATTTTGATTTCGGATGAAATGATTATCCAGTTTTGACCGACTACATAATTTTTTTAATTGTAGTGTAAAACGAACTGATAGTTTTTTGATGTTGGAAAGTGGCTACCCGGACGAACTTCTAGATAGAGCTCTACTATCTCGTAAAAAGATATATAAAAAAGAGCGAAATGTACCTCAAAAAATTAGGGATAAAGAATTTTTTTGAAAGAAAAATAGATGTCGCCCAGACTGGCGACAAGGAGAAGCTTTAGGAGACATCTGACGCCGCGATCGACAATCACAAGGCTTACATTTTGATTGTCTATCCCCTATATTCTCACAGAATACCAGCGTAAAATAGCAGCTTAATACTGCTGTGTTTCGTATAGTGAGTGTAGAGATCCGGAGAACTTTTTTTACTGGAAGCGAGGCATTTCATCTTAGTCCTCAGGGGTGACAACGCATCTGCGTTTTGATCCTTAATCGAGGATAAATGTGGATATCTATGGGCGACAGCATCCACTTACCATCAGGTGAAGTGTGTGCTCTTTTGTCACCCTAATTCTATAAAAAATATATCCTTACCCTTGGGTAATTATTGAGACTAATCCTCCCTACTTTGGAAGAGGCCTAGGAGTGAAATTTCTTTATTACTTTACTATTCGAATAGGAAGAAGTAGAAGGATTTATGAGCTTATATTTTTTAAATTATATTTAATATAAAAGTATGACTTGTACAGAAACGTCGTATGATGGGTGTAAATATTAAATTACTTTGTAATCTGATGCCTTGGTAGTGTTTGACTGCGATGTTGTCGGCTACGAGCCTAATTCGTTCATACAGAATAAATATATCATTGTAATTTATCGTCATCATGATAGCTCACTACAAATCTACTACTGTACAGAGGCCTCCCTTAAGGAATGCCACAATGCTCATAAGCTACCTGCACCTATCGACTTCCAGCAGCTAATCAGGTAGTTACTATCTGATGGAGCCGCCCTACACTTTGTTTACCAGTACGGGTCTGGCATTAGAGAACGCTTCTTCCTCACCGACTCTCCTGTCAGAATCACCGACTCTGTAATACTGTAGCTATGTTATTGTTACTCCTTCTAAATAGTTATTTTTTATCGATAATTGTATTACAATAATAAATTGTAAACGTTGAATTAATGATTGTAAAATATCTACGTTCAGGGCAATATTCCTAAAATAAAATATGAAAGTGTACATGGAAATTCGCAGAAAATTAAAGGTAACTTGAAATCTCTATAATATACATACCTCGGCGGTAGTTCAGTCTGTTCGCCAGAGTTATTGAAAGTCCAATGAAAAGAAACTAATGCGGGATTGGCGTCTACCGCACAGTGGAGCGATACCGTCTCGTGCTTCAGAGCTCCGTACAGCTCATTGTCCTTCATCTCGGCGCAGACCGGAGCATCTGTACAGGAAATGAATTCACGTCAGATAAGAAATTGCATTTTTGTAATGATATAGAATTTCTCATTTATATAGTATTCAAAGTAATAAAGATATTGTATGAATTAAGATTGCTCATATTGCTAAGATGTTAATATCGATTTTTATGTAATATCATAAATGATTTTTTTTTCTAGTGTAACAAACTTAACATTTAATCAACTGTTTTTTTTTCACTTGTGAAATGAAGAATAATGATGATTTGACGCACATATTTTGTACCAACTGGGCTGCAGAAAATTTGAAAAATAGCTGTTTACAATCTAGTGATGACGCGCAATGCACGTACGGCTGAGCTAGATAACGGAGAGAGACATCTACAGTATGAATTGATAATATACCGATGAAAATTCGACGAAATCATCATCGCGAATTCATTTGTTTCCCATTTCAAAACTTTCTTTTTTGCGGAACATTAGAAGTACGATTGTGGCTATCTGCATACTATAATCTCAAATTATATGTTTGCAGAATCACGCAGTCGAGTCAAACCTTAGTAGTATTTAAATGTGTTCTATTCAGATTTGTTTTGAAAAATGATATTAGTAAAAAATAAGAAAATAAGAAGAAAAAACATTCTGCATTATTGCGTCAACAGTAGTATCGCATACAAAGATCAAGTTCTAAAGTTTCTCCGTTAAAAAAGTGTGATTAATTTTAACTGGAAAGAATAGTCTTATTTGTAAAAAAATACTATTTAAATTTTCAAACATTCTGCATCACAAAATTATTAATTTCATGAATTATTTCCGAAGATCGTTCCAATACATCAATTTCATTATACGTAGATTTGTAAATTTCTTTTCTTACATACTCCCAGAAAAAACAATTTATAGCGTAAGATCCAGTGACATTGCCGGCCTCGGAGCAGGACAGGAAGTGTTGCTGTCTATCTCTTTTTAAATAAAACTATGTATTGACTTATAATATCTTTATGTTATACTGCGAAGATCAGACCAAAAATTATAATTTTAATCTAAAAGTAGCGTAATTAAGTATGACATTAGGACGTCGAACAATTCAGTGAGGGTGCACGGAGGTTTCATGACCATGGGTGCTGTAAAGCGCCAGAAACATCGGCAATTTCAAAAAGTTAAAGTAAATCGCAATAAAATCCGTAAAATAAGTTTCATTTAACGCGGAAATACAAGAAATGACATTTTTTTTATTATTTTGACTATTTTTGAGCTAATAATTAAAAATAATAATGATGTTTAAATATAAGTTTAATCAAGTTAGGTTTCGGCAAATTTCAAAACAAAGTGGTAACATTTCGACAACCAAAAGTAACAAATGTCACCGAACAATATAAAACAATTTTATACAGCACTAACTAAACCAGAAACTATTCAAAACAACAACTTCAACTCCAATAAAGCCATTCTATGCTAACAGTACGACGTTTAACAAGGGATCGTTATACAACTAGATTGTAACTTTACTAAGGTCGTAACGATTGAAGACAGGCCAAAGCTTTATAAAATAACAGAATAAACTATCAAGACAACAGATATTGATGACTTTGTTGCAAATTTAAGAGCTTTATCGGCTAAGTTCCTGCCCTAAGATAATTACTGTGTGCAGGCAGTTTAATGAGAAAATTAATGCCGGTAGAGACATCTGGGTAACCGACGTTGTAAGCTCTTTAACCGCTGAACAGGTAAATTGCACTTCCTGTGTTTAAGTAACCCTCGCGATGCTGTTACACAAGACAAACGCTTCCTTTATAAAATGTAAATATGATTTCCGCTTGATTTTGATATAGTGTTAATTTTTTTTAAATTAATAATGAATCTTAAATATTATATATAAATAATTAGGGAGTCAAAATTAACATTGACATTGTTAACTCAGCAGATTTTTTTAAAGAATAAGGGTGACAAACGAGCACACAGTTTACCAAATGGTCAGTGGATGCTGTTGCCCATTGACGTTTACATTAATCCTCTATAAGAATTAAAATGCAGATGGGTTACCACCCCTGAAGTATGTGATAGAATGCCTTGTTTCCAGTAAAAAGATTTTTCAGTTCTCTTCGCTCAATATATGAAACACGTTTACCACGTCTCATACGCAATATACACAGACCGGTAACGGGGAGCAGTCAAAGGTGCCAAACATCTCATACAGCCAAACGTGGCGATTTTAGCTTTCCTTCATGCAACGGGAGATAATGATGTCTAGCAATGGATGCAGAGGTTTGATAAATAAAAACAAAACGATTTGCCCCGTCCTTCACGGTGAAGAAAAGAGTTGTTAAAAATTGTATCTCAGCAATTTTAAAAACATTTAGAAGATACCGAAGTCAAGAATACGTATTTATGCAACGAGGCCTACTATTTTTTTTTTTTGCTTCAGAAAAAAGAGGTTTGCGAGTTTTTGATAAATATATATAAAGTTATTATTTGTGCTTTTTGTTCATGTTTACACTTCGATGTACAATGAAAGTTACCTATCTATGTATTTTTCTATTGTAAAAATTCTATCAAAAAGAAAATCAAACCAACCCGATCTGGTGAAGTTTATATAATACTACTTTACTCCTTGACTACAAGTCTCGATAAAGTTGACCTCAAAACTTGATATTATATACTTTTTAAATTACAATCAAACAATTAGTCTACTCGTTTTTATGCAGGTTTAAATAAAAAAATAATGATGTCTGCTAAAAGTAAGCTTCAAAAATATCCAATTTTCTGTACCCTAAAATTGCTAAAGCATAGGTAAAAAATAATTAAAAAAGTTATCTCTGTCAGTTAAACGTGTCAGTCACAGTACAAAATTATCCATACTTGAAACAACTGGTTTTGACTGGCGCTTAGTAGCTAAGTAAGAGTAAATTATTTCTAAATGTTTATGATACCGACGATGCTCTCCTGCAGGGTAGGCTAAGTTAACTTTCTATAATCCGTAGTATTTAGTACATAGTAACATACTAAACGGCATGTCACTGTTCTATTAGATAAGTTGATTTCATCCGTTTTATAGTTTTCCATATCGTTTCGTAGGTGACGCAAGAGGCAACAGTGGGAAACTGTGACTGGTGATGGGCAAGAATAACTTCCTGACTACTACTCAAATATTACAAAACTGCGGTTTCCAAACTGCAACCAAGCGTGGCAACAATGGAAAAATTGCTCCTAAAGGGCAATCTATTGGGAAGGCCTATGTTCAGTAGTGAACTTCTATAGGATGTTACGGATGGATGGATAGATATTTTTCTATTAGCGTTAAAGTGTGTAAATTATAAAAAGTCTATTTGGTCGTCCCTGCTGGTTTGCTTCTGGAAGTTAAGTACTTCGTAAACTACCTTCTTAGGTTTCTCTCTGACAATGTTAAAACAACATTGAATACTAAACAAGTTTTTAAAGTAAATTTTACTTAAATAATGACATATAAATTTAGTAGGTTAATAAAGCAATTTATGTTTCCATTGCTTAAATTGTAATCCTTGTCTATCTACAAATTGGACAGTTTAATCGCTTAAGTTATTTCAGTAATAAATGCTTTTATTTATTCCGGAGTGTCTCGACTGTCCGCTCTAAAATTTTATTACACTACGTATTGCAACGTCGTGCGCTGCAATAAGCTCACAGTATAACACTCAGTTAGCGCGGTGGCACTGTATCCGCGGAATCTCCAGTAATGCTCCTCCTACACTAAACGCTACTTTGTGGAAGTGTAATAGTACTTCCGTTGCATCCGCCTAGTATTTCTCGTTATTACCTTCGAAATTTGAATTTAGAGTTTAATAGAATGAAAACGTTTCAAGGAAAAAACTGTAATACGATCCTCTTAACATAAATATCATGTTTCATTTTATCGAAATTTTGTTATAAAAATAAGCAGCAGAAGGAAAGTTAATTTATAATACGCTATAAACTCTGTCATAAAGTTGTTAATTTCATATACTTGTACTAGAATTGATCGTTAATTAGGTTAGGTTAATCATGCCGTTAATTAAATGGAAATTATATCGTGCTTCCAATACCATTTTATACTATGTTTTATTTATATTTCAATACAGTATTTTTAAATATTTTAATGTCCATTATAAATTATTATTTTTTATAATTTTTAAATTGAATTAAACTATTTATATGGATTTAATCGCGTTTAATTAACTTATTTTCCTTCTCGACGTTTCGGGTGCTTTGGACTGAAATATTTGACATCCCAATGTTATAGTTAGCTCGGATACCTTCAGTTCTTGAATATTAAAATATTTTTGTAAATTTTTGGTCTGATCTACGCAAATAAGCTATAAATATATAAGTTTTATATTTTTGCATCTTACCCTTATTACAATTATCAAAAAAATCAGAAACACTTAGTTATTTTATTACACATACTTATTTTATTTTATTTCAACACTAACCAAACGTTTTTTGTTAAATTCTGTGAGTTTTCTGAGTAAGAGTGATTTTTTTGCAACATAGGGCTTTATTTCAAAACCTAGTCAAATTTTATTAATAATAATTTAATTACTTATATATATATATATATATATATGAGCTTAATTAAATGTGTAGTGTTCTCGTAAATAGAAGAAATCATTATAATTTTTAAAGTTTGTATCCGTAATATTCTGTCAAAACAATTATTGATAACACTTAATGGTTAGAAGACAAAAGAATACTTACATCGAATTTGTAATGAGACTGGATTGCTTGTTCCTTTCCCTTCACTGTTAGCAGCCATGCAGGTGTAATCACCAGCCGCCAACCGCGTGACCTTCTGCAGTACGAGACTCTGAGCACTCAGTACAACGCCAGATGCCTCGTTGTGAAAAATCTCCGTATTCTGAGAGGATTTACAATTTTGTTAGTAATCTGTATATAGATTACTAAATTTAAGTAACTATTGCTTTTTATAGAATAAGGGTGGCAAACGAGCACACAATCCACCTGATGGTAAGTGGATACTGTGGCTCATAGACGTCTACATTAATCCTCAATGTTGAATCTAAATGCAGATCTGATGTCACCTCTGAGGACTAAGATGGATGTAACAGCGTGTCCAGCAGCATAAAGCTAGGCAGAGAAGTTAAACGATAGTGTTGAAATTGCTATTAATTAAAATATTCCTAAAATAAATTAAATTCAAACAAAAGATAAAACGGAAGATACAACGATATTTCTATAATTTTGTTTAACTCAAGTCAAGAATATTATTAATAAAGTTTCTTGCAATACATACTTCAGAATATATCTAATAGTTGGAAGAAGCCCTGACACTTAAGTTAGTCTTAAATTAAATTACAGCTGCCATTCTCCGAATGTATCTACGAGATTCGTTTTATAGAGTGGTCATGTGTCGTTCGCATATATTGTGCTATTATTTCTCAGTTTGCCTTTCAATTTTCAAATGAATAATCATCTCACCGTAACTATTACAGGTCATCAAATTGCTACGGCTGAAGATACCCACCCCCATAGATTTTGTCTTTTTTCTATGCCATAGTTGCCACGCTTGGCATGCGGATCGCAAGTTTTTTGTTTTGTTTTAAGTTTGCAGTTTTTTCGGTATTAGGATTTGGTTTGATTGGTATTAGGTTTTGGTTTGATTGGTATTAGGTTTTGGTTTGATTGGTATTAGGATTTGGTTTGATTGGTATTAGGTTTTGGTTTGATTGGTATTAGGTTTTGGTTTGATTGGTATTAGGAAGACGCTACTGCCCATCTCCTGGTTTGTCCACTGTCTTCTCTTACAGCACCCATGGGACGATAAGGAGCAATGGGTAAATTCTTACTCTGCCATTAACATGGTCAAATATAATCTTCATACATACTGTATATTGAAATTAAATTTTTAACTTAATTTATATTAAAAATTTTAAAAATTGTTTTTAAATTAAATTATCCTGAATTATATTCTCGGATAAACAATCTTAGAGAACACAAAAGTAGATTTTTGTGGCACGCTACATTATGCACAGAGCATTAAAAAATTAAAGAAAAATCATAGATTTTGAATTACAGTCATTCCTTCAACACTATTTTAATATACAACATCTATAAAGTCATTTTTTAAAAACAACTCACGTCATGAAACCAAACTAATCGATGAGTCTTCGGATTCGCCTTCACTGTACATTCGAAGTAAACATCGTCCCCTTCCTTTATCTCGTTAGGGTTCAAATTGGATCCCATCTTGAGATCAACGATAGGAACATCTGTAACAAAATCATTTGATTAAAATGTTTTATCCTTTCAGAGGATAATGGATTGTTCATTTTATATAACTTTATAAACAGGAAAGAGGTCTGATGTTTTTTTTTTATTTACCATATATGGCGTTTTAAATCCAATAAGATTTAAAGTGTGTAGCTATTCAAATTACGGCAGTAATTTAAAATTGAAAATATATCTACACATCTTTTATCTAATATTTTTAACTTTTAATATTATACCGACTCAATATTATAAAAAAGTAGGTAAATTGACAGTGGACGGATATCTCATACCCTCAAAATAATAGTTTTAATTGTCTATGACTAAAAAATTCTTCACAAAATTTTCCTGTATCACTAAGCTTGCGGAAAATCATATTTCATTTATTGATGATGGTGGAGATCGACCTAGTTTTACTTGGTTAATATAAAATTAATAAGCGAATGTTTGTTCCTTGAGCCAATTCGGTTAATTAAATCTTATACTTTATTCGCATTTAATAAAATAATTAAAAATAGAGAGATTGTTTCCATATATTTCGTATTATACAGTAAAATATTTGTGACAAAAGTTTTCAGCAGAAAAATAATGCGGCAATGTTGTTGTAGCTTTCGCTGAGTCGGAGAATGTTTTTATTTTTATTTTTATAAAAATTAAAATACAAACTAACTCCACCCGATGGTAAGTGGCTACTGCAGAAAATGGGCATAGGGACGAAGATGTGCTTCCTCAAAGCCTGTAATTAGCTCTATAACCTTGAGACCGGAACTCAACAGTACACTCGCTGCTATTGACGGCAAAAATAATTCAGAGGGTGGTAACTACCCAGATGGGCTCCGAGACAAAAACGAAACCTACCAATTTGTCACCGTTTCATTGCAAATATTAATATTAAAATTTTTAATATTCTGTTTCTTGTACTGAACGATATTGTTGTTAAGTATAAACGTTAGTTTTTTCCTTATCAGTGACTATTATTACAAAATTATTAGATAACCCTATTTAAAATATATAAACACCAACCTTCTTTAATTAATTTTTTTTACTTAACGTTAAACTTACTGGTAACGACACATTCCAACTTAGGCGTCTGGGGTGACAGCGCATCTAAATTTGATTATTAATCATTCAATATCTAGTCACAGTACACCCTTACCATCACGTGAATTGTGCATGTTTATCACTTTTACTATTAATAATATTACTAACTTTATGATATTCTAATAATAAGTAATTATAAAGTAAGTACATTATGCTCAAGAAATAATAGAGAATTTTAAAATTTTCCCGCAGATTAAACTATAATAAGCAAATTTTATTTTCATTCATTATCCCACGAGGGCATTCAATTGAAATTTATGAAGTGATATAAAGTTAAGAAGGAACAAATTGCAGATAGTAATATCACAGAGTTGGAGGATTTTGCCGAGAAAACTACGACAATTTTAACCTCGTTCTTTATACTTAAACGTGTTGTCTCAGATATTCGTTTAAATCTTTCATAGACGTATTCAACAATGATTCAATTTTGAAGTTGCCAAAATTTGTTTACGGGCACTTGGATGCTAACAGACAATTATGTATTTATAAGGAGAGTCACAGATGTAATTTTGACAAAAAAATTAAGAAAGCAATTTTTACCGTATAATTTTTCAACTAAAACTCTATGTAAAACCCCTTGCAATATTTTGTACACGAACGCTCGCTTACTGCTTTTCTTCTTTTTCAACCCCATTCCTATAATGACTAATACTGAGCACTGCGGTTATAAATAAGATTATCGCGTTTAATCAACTAATTTAACTTATTTTTTTTTAATTCCCGGCGTTTCGAGTGCTTTACAGCACCTATGGTCACGGGAGGGACTGAGATGTTTGACGTCCCAATATCATAGTTAGTCCGGCTACCTTCAATTTTTGAATATTAATTTTTGGTCCGATTTACGCAAAACGAGCTTACAGTGTCATGAAGTCTTGCAGTGGTATGTTTGGATTTGGGTTTAATTTAGTTAATTATAGGATCTCGAGCAGATGACAGCACCCATCCATCTTCTCTACTGAAATTAGGATGTTTTTTAATTTCAATAACCTCGCGTATCATCCTTGGTAGGGCTATACCTTTTCTTTACAATGTGTATAAACATAAAATTGATAGTAACAAAATTGTAAATGAAAGTTTCTCAGTACGTTGAACACCACCTTGCTCTGAAACGCTCTTCGTAATAATAGTTAGCTGTGCCCAGCATTGGGACACAAGACACAAAATTGGTAAAGAAATGAGATGAGATGAGATTTTTATTATATTCTATTATATCTTATTCAATGTGAAATGTTCGCGTAGATATCATCATTATCATCATCATCATTACAGCATTTCCCAAGTCCGCTGTTGAGCATAGGCCTCCCCGAAGGTATGCCAAAAAGCACGGTCCTGAGCCATCTGCATACATCGACTTCCTGTATGTCTTAACAAGTTGTAACTCCATCTATTGGGGGGTCGCCCTACACTTTGCCTGCCGGTACGAGGCCGTTACTCGAAAACGTTTTTTCCCCATCGGTGGTCGTTTTTTCGAGCTATATGTATATGCCACATCAGCTTACTAATCCTTTGGGCTATGTCGGTTACTCTGATTCTACTGCGAATATCCTCATTTATAAGCTTATCACACAGTGAAACCCCGAGCACAACCCTCTCCATAGTTCGCTGAACGACCTCAGTTCCATAAGTCATAACTGGCAACACGCACTGGTTGTACAGGCTCGTTTACAGCTTTTGAGGAATAGCTGAGAGATTTCCCAAACGCTACCCAACCGAGTCAAATCCATCGATTGACCTCTCGGTAGAAGTTAGACTTACGTAGTCACACTATTTGTCCCAGATAAACATACTCGTTAACATTTTCGAGCTAAGTGCTCCCAACAACTACCGGCATAGGTGTGACATGGACGTTACACATGATCTTTGTTTTGTCCATGTTCATCTTAAGACCTATCCAAAGGGAAGCACTATTAAGGTAATTGAGTATAGTGCTTACTTAGATTCTCAAGCGATTCTGCTATAGGAATATATCGTCGGCAAATCGTTGGTGAGTGGTGTACTCGCCATTGATGTTAATATAGTATCCTTACCAGTCCAGTAGCTTGAAAACATCTTTCAGTACAGCGATGAAGAGTTTCGGGGATATAATGTCACCCTGTCTTACTTACACCTCTCTGCAGTTGGATAGGTTTCATACTCTGATTCTGTATTCCGATAGCCATCGTTGACATAATGTACAAACACTTCAGCACTTCGATATACCCAGTAAACTTGGCACCGTAATTATAACAAAGCATTATTGCGACTTTTTAAAATTGTTTTTATTCGCTTAATTATACATAGGTAAGGCCATAAAACTCAATAAGCAAACCCCTATAAGAACGCATTAAATTTTTGGAGATTAATGTATAAAGACATTTTATTGCAACGAAATAAGAATTGCCTCAAAATATTATATCTACCTTTACTGTGTATGTTGTATACTTACAGTGCACGTTCAACCTCCACTTATCCTCGATTGCTGAATCTGGTATGTGTTTGTTCTCTGCGCGGCATGTCAAATATTTACCGTCGTCTTCCATGCTAGGTACGAGGGTAAGCACACTAAGTGTTTCGTTGTTTTCAGAGAACTGCAATATTTAATGATGTAGATACTTTTATAATTTTTGGTACTAAGTAAAATAAAAGCAAAAAGGTAAAATTTCTATAAAAATGTAATTGGAATTTAATGTTTAAAAATAATTACAAGCAAGAAAGGCTGTAAATAAAACAGTAGTTGTTTCAAGTAGGTGCAAATTAAAAATTAAAAGAGTATAAACAATGAAATAAGTTACAGCATTTAAAATGAAATTGTATTTTTAAATATCGCATTTCAAAACAAAGACATCAAAACAAAGTTTCCATTGAAATCACCACGATAAAGAAACAAAGCGATAAGAAAACAAAAACAAGAAGCAACATTGTGGAGAAGCCGCAGACCTAATACAATTCGCAAAAACATTACAAAAAAATTGAGGGACACAAGTCATTATGCAGGGGCAGTGGAGGAGTAAAAAGGAATCTATTAATTAAGACACAATGGAAAAGTCTAGATAGACAAAGGACTGAGTGGCTCACGTTTTTCGCCATTCGCTTGAGTTGTCTATTATTCTTCCACCAAGTGACGGACGCCTCTGGGCGGGAGCCTGACGTCTTACATTCTACTTCGTATTTTTTATCCGCAGACACTTGCTTTTCTTTTGTTAATATTGTCACAGTTATCGGCTTCACTGGAATATAATACGTTTATTATTTTGTTTTGTTCATGTCACAGACGATTACATTTATTTTTATGATTTGGTATATAAATACATTACATTGTACAAGTTTGACTATATTTTTAAATTATTATAAAACTAATAAGGTATATCATCATGATCTTGATCATTACAGTCCTTCCCAAATCCACTGCTGAACACAGGCCTCCCCCAAGGAATGACAAAAACTATGGTCTTGATCCATTGATTTCCCGCATGTTTTACCAGACCATCGCTCTATCTAGTGGGGGCTACCCTATACTTCGCCTACCAGTATGAGGCTGCCACTCTTATTTAGAATAAATATTGTGAAACTAGTAAAAGTTTTTACCCAAATCACAAAATTAAGCTGGATTTTCACGAAGTGACAACAGTTGCAGGTATAAAATATATAGATTATTTTTGTCTAATTTATACCTATATAATAATATATTAATTGAAGCGTCCGTTAGTGATCACTAGTTTCAAATCGATTTGATCGGTTGGGATCATATTCACACAATATAATTGTTTTGTAGAGAAAATGGATTTCAGCTACACTACGATATAATAGATATCAGTGTAGTCAAGTTTTTAGCAAATTCTAAATTTTAGGATCATAATGATTTTATTAATAATATTTTCTTTATATGATGATATAATAGATAATTTAGCGGATTAATAACTTAGCGGTCAGTCGCCGTAGAGTCTACATTACCTGAGAATGCCTCGTGTACAGGCGAAACACGTGTCGTATTGTCGTCGATGGTGTGTCTTACCTGGAATAGTGGTGTTGGAAGTAGTGGTGCCGGGAATAGTGGTGCTGGGACTAGTGGTGACGGAGTTAGTGCATACATTGAGGGAGGGCGGGAGGTGCTCTTCAATCCAGGTAAGACACATCATCGTAATTAGTAAGCGGAAGGTTGCAAAGTAATAAATTAAATCATTTAATATAATGGATTTCCATAAATTAACGCCTGATCTTATCAATTATGATGATATAAAGAAAATCATAAAGTCTCTACCCGGCGGTTGGCACTTTAGCTTATTTATAAATAAATTTTATATTTCTCTGTCTGAAATTAAACTCTTCGCACCACCTAAGGAAAGAGCCAAACAACGTCTGCCGGTTTACCTAGAATTTTATAAAACCTTTATACATAAGCAATCCTGCTTCGCATCCCGCACGGAAGAAGAATTTGTATAGTCTACTAATACTTGTTCACGTACATGTTTGTCCTTGTGAAGTTTAGTAAGTAAACTGCAACCACAATAAAGGAGAAAAGAAAGTTTTTCGAATAAAAAAACGATTCTTTTGTAACACGTCGGTTGCCATGACACTAATGCTTTGTAGTTTATTACAATTAACAGGCTTTTAATGGGTCTAGGTTAAATTTATAAATACTAATTATGTGCATGATGTAGTGTAGGTTTTATAATTGCTTCCGTTATATTATTATTACGTTAATATTTTGACGTTGAAAACTAAATATGTTCATATTATGCTACTATAGTAACAGCTTTGTACGTTGTAATTATGATTCATATTTTAAAACAAAGGTTGTTACAAACTACTTATGTTTATCTTGTATTGTTCAATCAGATAACTACAATAGTTAATTGATATAATATAAAATCTTTACTTGTGTATGGCGATAAAAGTGTATACATGTCTACATATACGTTATTATATAATACATACCAAACATGTTTATGTATGTAGGTATTTATATTATCCATTCATTTTTATTTATATACCGATTCATATCTATTATTGGAACTATTTTATAGTAAATAATCAGAATATTCTTCGTATATATATATATATATATATATATATATATATATATATATATATATATATATATATATATATATATATATATATAATATGGTTTCATTATTATTACCTTAGCATTGTCTGGGGGAGCAAGACGATTGTCAAAGACCCAGCTACAATGATGTTCGTGTTAATAATTTAACCACATACAATTTGCAAATAAACATTTATTTTAATTTTTAATTAAATTAATTTTTTAGTGGTCGAGTTTTCTGAAAAAAAAATATATTTAAACATTTATAGTATGCCAAAAAATATAGATACGAACAAAAAAAATGAGCAAAAAGAAATGTGATATAATGGGCTGTCTTATTCTTAAGATCGTTTACTTCCATATAACCTTTGGATGGACATGATTGCAAAACAATAAAACGTGTGTTGAATTGTTGGCAGGCGAGAACGAATAATATATATATCGTCTTGCTCCCCCAGACAATGCTAAGGTAATAAAAATGAAACCACATACAATTTGCATATTAATTTATTTTTAATTAAAATGTTTAATTTTCTTAATGGTGGAGTTTTCTGAATAAAAGTTATTAACAGGGTTTTTGTTACATGTTGTATAAAAGGACTTAGTCTTCCCATGACCATGGGATTAAATCCGTAAAAGATATATAATGTGTAATCTTCGTGTAAATACCTGAAATATACTATGTATATGTAAAATAACACAAATAAAACATCAGAACACTTACAATTTATATCCAGGATTAGTACTTTAGTTTCCGGCGGCGCTAGATTAGTATTCGAGGCTTGACAGACGAGTCGCGCATTCAAATGTTGTCGTCCGACGTTAGGAAACGTAAGTGTATTGACTGTGACTCCGTCGGAGCGTTGCTCATACGAATCGTCTATCACAACGTTTTCTAGGTACCATGTCACTCTTGGTCTTGGTACACCTGCAAAGAATATTTCTTGTTAGATTTATAGTAAAAGAATTGATTGTATATGGTTCGGACGATCTTCAATATATTTTAACAATTCAACACGTATTACATGGTTGAGCTTAAAAAAATTATATTTCCTATGTCGTGCCTCTTTATCGACATATTAGGCTTTGTTACGTTGAATTCATGCTGCAGTTATACGATGGTTGTAGCAGGGATGGGTCGGCTCGACGATAATGATGACTCGACAATATTGCAATTTCAATGTATGGTAACCGCGGTTAACTATGATATCTAGACGTTGAACATCTCAGTCTTCCCCGTGAGTAGTATTTTAAAAAGTTAAATGTAGGCGGTAAAATCCGTAAAAGCTAGTATTATTTAAATGTGTAGTGTTCGCGTAAATATAAGAAATCATTATGACAACCAAGCTCTCACAGAATACCAGCGTCAAATAAGCGTCATGCTACTCTATTTCGTATGGTCAATGTAAAGTATCGAAGACCCTTTTTACTGGAAACGAGACATTCCATCTTAGTTCTCAGTGGTGAGACGCATCTGCATTTTGATTCTGATTCGACGATAAATATAGATGTTTATGGACTAATGCATGTGTGCTGGTTTGTCATCCTTATTCTATAGAAAAATACGAGCAGCACGGGTTCGATCCCCACTGGTTCTTTCATTGGAATCGTTAATTGTAATGTTAAGTGCTGGTTTATCATCTACGCTGCGGTGGTAAAAAAACTTCGTCAGGAAACATACATGTGTGAGGAATAAAAATATTCACCGTTAGACCCTATTAAAATCAATTGCTATAACTTGGGCCTCCCTCTAAGATTGCCTCACAGGGGAGATATTTGCCATAGTTACAACCCTTGAAAAGCGCGTAGTCAACTACATTTTTTATTTTTAATTATTATTAGGCAGACGTGGCTGCCAGTCTTCTGATTTGTTTCCGCCTGTATTCCTTACGGCACCCACGAGAAGATATGGGTTAGTGGATATTCCTAATCAGCTTATAAAATATTTAGAAGATACGAGTAATATTACGTAATGTTCTCCAACACGCCACGCAGTTGAGTAATTGCTCCATAATTCTCTCAGAAATGAGAGAAGGCCTGTGCTTAGCTTGGGTTGTTTATATAGGCTGTAACTATAACTTAACTAACTTTTGTTGCTATTTATGTTAACTGAAAATGTTATGTCCACCTTAGTTTAGGGATAAATTTTATTGTGTACTGGCAACTTTCACCTGGTAGAATTTATTAATATGCCTTCATTATATTTTTTAAAATTATCATTAATGACCATTTATTTTGTCGGTTTTTCCATATCCCAAAAAAATATTACTCTCTAACTTTTCGTGAAGTTTCATAAAGAGAATAAAATAATTTTCACATAATAGCCTCTGAAGTCGGTGGTTGTGTATAAAATAAATTAAAACCCGTTTATTACTTTTTTTGCGTTAAATACCTACAAAAATATACAGACGAAAAAGAAATTATTCCTTGGTTAGAGTGGGCTAAAAAACAGTAAAAATTTAAATGAATTTATTGTTCCATTCAACATGCCACTTATAGTACAACACTTGAAGTTATATAGACGAAAGCAGGAGATCCGAAATTATGCCTTTGGTCCCTTGTGATGGAGGTAAAGCCTTAGTGTTGGATACTACGTGCGTAGACATTTTATAGCTACGGTTAGACCAGGGGAGGCATCAGAGGCGACTGAACTAAGTAGCGCAAGTCTCTCTGAGAGACTACATTTGTACCATTTGCTATAGAGATTATTGGTCCATGGATGGTCCACGTGCGGTATAAATCCTAAAGGACCTGTACCATGACTTTTCAAACGCACTGGTCAGAAAAGGGCTGGATTTTTTTTCACTCAAATGCTAAGTGTAGCCATTAGGGAAACATAGCTAGCGTTCTTGGCACTATACTTCGAGTAGATTAGTAGTAGTAATACTAGTTAGTAGCTTTTAATAGTTACTAAATGATAATAAAAATTTTTAGTTTTATTTTTTTTAAAGATAATTAATATTGAGTATTTTAAAGTTATTTAAATAAACGACGATGGAATCTAAGGAATTTCCATTTTAAATAAAAGATTATACAAAGCTCTACGCAATCAAAACAATTGTGTAAAAGGTCTCTCAAAAAGTTTCAATCCCATGAATCTGGTAATATATTTTATTCGAATTTAGTACTTTATCAAATTTTATAGAGTTTATTCAGGCAGCGTGTAATTAAAATTGTTTACTTTATTTTTCCGTCTGAAATAAGTAACCTTTATACAAAGATTTCAATTAAAATGTATAGCGTTTTTATCTACTTTTAAAAGGAAGGATAATAAAACTCTATGTTTCTTTTTATCAAGTGAACGGGAATTGTGTTACGCAATATCTTCGTCTTTTTTGAACTGTTTTTAATATTTTTAATAGTTATATTACTTCAGGACTGACTGATTCGTTGGTCTAGTGGTCATAAACGCGATTGCTCATTATGAGATCCTAGGTTTGAATCCCTGGTCAGGTCAAAAATCAGTTACTTATTTGGTCTTTTATAAAAAAAGTCTCAGTAGCAACCGGGAGCACGTAAAGCTGTTGGTCCTGCACCTAATCTCTCTCGAATCGTGTTGGATGTCATTCCCATCGGACTTTGAGAGTGCACCTGAGCCTCACTCTTTATTCTCTCACTCTCAAACACACTTAGATACACTCGTACTCTATACTCCTGTCCTGCAGAGATGGCTAGTCTCCGTTGAGGCTGGTCGCAATGACCGTAATTCAGTCTTTAGGTCATTGTTGTTACACTTCAGAAGTGGGCCCATATGAATTTGGAGAAAAAATTCCACCCCCAGATTTGGTAAATAGGGGTAAAATTTTTTAATGTTACTATTAAGAGGATATCGATATTGTGTTATCATTTTGCATTTCTAAGGGTTTAAAATATTGTTTAATGAAATAGTAAAGACTGAAATCAAAGCACTTAACAGAAAGAAAATAATTTTACATACCAGAGTCGGGGTTATAATTCTACTATACGAGTACACTACGCTACTAGCAATGTGAAATTATTTTATGGCTATAAATAAATTTGATTTTATTATAAAGATATTATGAGTTACTTTACAACCATCTGCTAAATAAAATAAAATGATGTGTCTTCTCTAGTTTGAAGAGCACCTCCCGCCCTCCTCAATTGCGTGCACCAATCCCGTCAACACTAATTCCAGCACCACTACTCCCGACACCGCTATTCTAGGAAAGACACAGCATTGACGATAATTTAATTTAGCGGATGGTTGCAAAGTAACTATTAATATCTTAATTAATTTCCGCAAAGTAACGCCTGACTCTATCAATTATTTTATTTTATTCTTTAAATAATAACTTGCAAATTATCTTCTTCGTAATTATAACCGCTTTAAGGAATATTAACAATTGTTTTTAAATAATGCAAAAAAGAAACATTTTATTAAGTAAAGCACTTAATTAAATAACTGATATTTATCACTTGGTGGTTACAAACGTCTGCAACATTACACACACGGAGTCCCTCATTCCAAGAATACTAGGGCACTAAAGTGGAGGTGGAATCTGCGACATTCGTGTAAACGACTAAAGTACGAGTGTTTAAGCGAGGATTTTATACATATTATTCCGTAGAGATAATTGCCTCGTTTTACAATTGCCTGATTAAACAGGCCATCTTAATTTAATTTAATATTATAATGATACCGAAAACTTAATATTAAAGCAAAAACTTAATATTAAAGCACTTAATATTAAAGCAAAAATAATACCAAATTATATCTACGTTTCACATTAAAATATTGTGTTCATATTTTTCCTAGAAATAAAAAATAAATATTAATATAAGCGACAAATAGTTAAAAACTATCTTCCTAAATTAAGAAATAATTTGTTGTTCTGTATAATTTTGGGTACTTTTAATTACGTAAGTAAAACTGATAACCGTACTCCTGGTCCTCAAGATACAGGCTATGCCTAGTTTGGGGCCCGCCAGTACCATTTTTATATGTAATAAGAATTTATTTGTAATTAGTATTCAATTTAATATAATATAAGTTAAAATTAATTTAATATAACTCACTTTTTTCCCAATGTTCAGGTCTGTAGCTCTATTTCTAGGAATAAATGATTTTTATTTTATTATTTTTTATTTAATTGTTATAATGATCGCAAGGATATATAAAGTCAGCTATTTTGGCATTCTATAATATTATCACGTAGATCACGCAGTTAACTTTTAAGAAGTAAAAACCTTTAATATACATATTTAATAGCTCCTAACCTATGAAATTGTGTTTTATGAACTGGGCACTTTGGAATTTGATAGATGATTTTAAATTGAATAAAACCACTTACACGGATTTCGTCGGGTTTAATTAACTTATTTTTAATTGATGATTTCTTAAATTTACGCGAACACTACACATTGAATAGAACTAAATTTACGGATTCTATCGCGTTTATTTAACTGATTTTACTTATTTTGAATTCCCGACGTTTCGGGTGCTTTACAGCACCCATGGTCACGGGGGGTACTGAGATGTTTGACGTCCCAATGTCATTGTTACCCTTCAGTTTTTGAATATTAATTTTTGTCCAATTAACGCAAAACGAACTTACAGTATCTTGAAGTCTTGCAGTGGTATACTTGGGTTTGGGTTTAATTTAGTTAATTATAGGATCCCAAGCAGATGGCAGCACCCAACCATCTTCTCTATTGAAATTAGGATGTTTTTTTTAATTTCAATGGCCTCACGTATCATCCTTGGTAGGAATCGGTGTTCTTTTGCGAGGATTTGTGGTTTATCAAATCTGATGTAATGGTGGGGACGATCTTGAACATGTTCACAGACTGCAGACTTCCCGGAGCGTCGGTGCTTCACGTCAGCTATATGTTCTTTCACGCGGGTTTTTATGGATCTTTTTGTTTGACCTATGTAAAAGAGACCACATTCAAAATCTAACTTGTATACTCCTGCATCTTGTAGAGGGATATTACACTTGACGGATGGTAAAAAGTGACTAATCTTCTTCGGCGGCTTGTAGTATGTTTTAATGGAAGCTCGCTTCAAGACGTAGCCAACCTTGTCTGTGACTCTTCTGACATATGGTAGTACAGCAGGCACACGCTCGACTGTGGCCGGCTTCACTCTGTCACTGTGACGTAGGCGTAAAATCCCGTACGAAGAAATTATCTGCAGTGTTGAGGATTGTCTGTTTAAGAATAATATCGGTAAGGAAGATGTGGAGGCTATACGTCAAGATATTTCGTCCTTGTTACGTTGTAGTGCAGTGCCGAAACCAAACCTTCCTAAAGACGAATTTATAGCGTTGATTAACTTACGGAACAGACCAGAGCTAACGATTCTCCGCGCGGATAAAGGAAACGCTACGGTAATAATGGACACGTCAGAGTATAGTTTTAAAATACTACAGCTTTTATCGGACGAAAGTACGTATGAAAAGGTCAAAACAGACCCCACAACTAACACGTTTAAAGCAACTAGCAATTTAATAAAGAAATACTCCGAAAAATTAAATCTCGACGTAAATTCGCTAATACCATCATGTACCAAACCACCGAGGTTGTATGGGTTACCGAAGATACACAAACCAAACGCTTCACTACATCCTATAGTGAGCCAGATCGATTCACCAACTTATAAGCTGGCACAACACTTGGCAAAAATAATGTCACCACCGAGAGAACATACCAGAGCACACACAAAGGATTCATACCATTTTATTAGTGAGATAAAAGACCTACATCTCGCTGACAATGAAACTATTGTCAGTTTTGATGTTCAGTAACTATTCACACGCCTACCTATTGAAGACTGCATCTCAATTGTAACTAGGAAGCTAGAAAATAACAACATGCCTGCTGAATATGCAGTATTACTCAAACATTGCCTCACATCTGGCTATCTATTGTGGAAGAAAGAGTTCTACAAGCAAGTAGATGGTGTGGCAATGGGCTCACCTGTATCTCCCATAGACGCCGACATATTCATGGAGGACTTCGAGGAGAAAGCCCTTCTTACTGCTCATGTAAATCCAAGATTCTAAAAGCGGTACGTAGACGACACTTTCACAATTTTACCATCTGACAAAGTAACTGCATTTTTAGACCACCTTAACTCTATAAACTCTAAAATACAATAACATTAAAAACATAACTTGTAAAAAAACCAAGTCCCGCAACTCAGTTCTTCTACCGTAAAAAGTTGTGAGATCCATGTAATACCAAGTCAGTTGATTTATTCAGTTCCTACTTAAGGGTCCTTCTGTTTTCATTTATTACGTAATTAGCTAACCTAACAACATTTTATAGTGACCATATCAATTTTAATAGTCTTTTATGTTTTAAATATATAGATTGACTTGGCAATCGCATTAAGCAATGTAATTTAATATAATACGTATTACTTGTGAGATACATTGTGGTTTCATGCGATGGCCAAGTTATCTCATTTCTTTTTGTGTATAAGATAGTCCTAATTTTTTACCTTTCTGGTACCGTCTACTTCTTGAGTACCAACAACGTACCTATGTACACCTGTAATACATATACAAGTACAAAGATTCATTCACTGCAAATGTAACTTTGTAATTCTATATATTTATATGGGATTACAAAGTTATTTATGCAGTTAGAATATCTAAAAACCTGAACAGAAATGAACAAATGTTTTAGTTTCTACTTGATTTGTACACTAAACACTAATTATATTCTAAATTTGAACCTTCTATGTCTGCTAGAAGTGCCTTAGAGTTTTGATGATCGGTCAGTCAGTGAGTGACAAAATTAAGAAATTTTGACTGGTTGCAATTCTCAAACTACTAGTTTAAATTGAATGAAATTTGAAATATACCATGTTTATACAATGCTTACTCGGTTACTAAAAATTCAGGCTTCTAGTTTTTTGATCATTAAGTTATAAGGGGTCGAAAATGGCCTGAATTGCTTCGAGAAAAGATGGTACGGCCGTGACGCTTTTTTTGCTCGACTTGGTGGGGGCCATGCCGTGCCCCCCGATTCAAAAAAGGAGTTAGAGGCAAATAATTCTTTAGCTTTCCTAGATGTTTTAGTCATTAGAAATCCTGATAACACTATTGGTCATACTGTGTATAGAAAAAAGACCCATACCAACCGATATTTAAATGGCGAATCTCACCATCATCCTTCACAGTTAGCTACCGTGGTTAAATCTTTGTTTCAGAGAGCACGAGGGATCTGTGACAGAAAACATCTGGCCACCGAGCTTCAGCATGTCAAGTAAGTGTTGAAAGACAACAAGCTTCGGATCCCGCGCCTACGTCACAGTTACCGAGTGAAGCCGGCCACAGTCGAGCGTGTGCCTGCTGTACTACCATATATCAGAGGAGTCACAGACAAGATTGGCTACATCTTGAAGCGAGCTTCCATTAAAACATAGTACAATCCGCCGAAGAAGATTAGTCAAATTTTACCATCCGTCAAGTGTAATATCCCTCTACAAGATGCAGGATTGTACAAGTTAGATTGTGAATGTGATCTCTCTTACATAGGTCAAACAAAAAGATCCATAAAAACCCGCGTAAAAAAACATATAGCTGACGTGAAACACCGACGCTCCGGGAAGTTAGCAGTCTGTGAACATGTTCAAGATCGTCCCCACCATTACATCAGATTTGACAAACCACAAATCCTCTCAAGAGAACACCGATTCCCACCAAGGATGATACGTGTGGCTATTGAAATTAAAAAAAGCATCCTAATTTCAATAGAGAAGACGGTTGGGTGCTGCCATCTGCTTGGGATCCTATAATTAACTAAATTAACTGCAAACCCAAGCATACCACTGCAAGACTTCAAGATACTGTAAGTTCGTTTTGCGTAAATCGGACCAAAAATTAATATTCAAAAACTGAAGGTAGCCTGGCTAACAATGACATTGGGACGTCAAACATTTCAGTTCCTCCCGTGACCATGGCTGCTGTAAAGCACCCGAATCATCAGGAAATATAAATAAGAAAAATCAGATAAATAAACGCGATAGAATCCGTAAATTTAGTTTTATTCAATTATTTTTAATTCTTGATGTTTCGCTTGCTTTACAGAACCAATGGTAACGGGTAATATTCCTCTACAAGGTGCAGGAGTGTACACGCCAGATTGTGAATGTGGTCTCTCTTACATAGGACAAACAAAAAATCTATAAAAACCCGCGTGAAAAAACACATAGCTGATATGAAGCATCGATGCTCCGGGAAGTTTGCAGACTGTAAACATGTTTCAAAATCGTACCCGATTCATACCAAGAAACCAAGGATGATACGTGAGGCTATTGAAATTAAAAATAAAACATCTTAATTTCAATAGTGAAAATGTATGGGTGCTGCCATCTGCTTGGGATCCTATAATTAACAAAATTAACTGCAAACCCAAGCATACCACTGCAAGACTTCAAGATAATGTAAGCTCATTCTGCGTAGATCGGACCAAAATTAATATTCGAAAACTGAAGGTAGCCGGACTAACCATGACATTGGGACGTCAAACATCTCAGTCCTTCTCGAGACCATGGGTGCTGTGAAGCACCCGATACGTCAGAAATTAAAAATAAGTTAATTGAACGCGATAAAATCCGTACAAGTGGTTTTATTTAATTTGTGTTCTTCACGTAAATTTAAGAAATCATAACACGGTTCTAAATTATGGTTTTACTTAGATTTTTAAATTGCAATTAACAATAATAGTTAATTTCTCTCACGCTAGTACTTTAAATGAGTACGCGCATACTTTTATATTCCGTGGTACATACATTTAGTTGAATGTGAAATAAGCTTATATATTTTTTCCACTCAGTAGCGTAGTGGATAAACATTAAGCTGTTTCAGTGAGGGTCGCGGGTTATATTTGGTTTTAAGGAATTATTTGTATGCCCTGCAAATAACTTTTCGGGGTCTGAATGTAAAATTTGTATTTAAAACGCATTCATGATAGAGATGAAACATTTTAGATAAATACATATACATAAACACTCACGCCTGTCACCCAGAAGGGTAGGCAAATACAACAGACTTCCATTTGGCACGATCCTGACACACTTCTCTCGCCTCCTTCACATCCATATACCTACGCATAAATGCTCTCCTAATTTGGCCCGTTTTCAATAAATCGCCAATTTGGTCGATAAATTTTCGCCTAGGACTTCCCTTTCCGACTCAATTCTGCAACATAAATTTTCTTTGTCACTCTTTCCTCGTTCATTCTTTCCACATGACCAAACCACCGAAGCATTCCTTTCTTAATCCTGGTCACAACATCATCTTGCAAACCACACTCTTCTCTTATCACACAATTTCTCACCCTGTCATTCAGATTCAGCCCTAACATAATCCTTAACGACCGCATTTCTACTGCGTTCATTCTACTCTCGTGCTTCTTCTGCCACACCCAACTTTCACTACCATACGTTAAAGTAGGGACCAACACAGCATTGTGAATTGCCATACGTGCCTTTTTCAATACATTTTGACTCATCACAATAGAAACATTTTGTATTCAAGAAATTCATTTGTATCAATCATTAATATCTGTATGTTACATTAAAACAGATTTTTATTTGTTTGTTAATTTTTTTGTTTTTTTTTTGTACGCGCTCCTGAAATTGTTTGATACAAAAATAGAGATTATTTATCTTCCTTCACGATTATAAATTACGTAAATATAATATATAAACACTCACGCCTGTCACCCAGAGGGGGTAGGCAGAGACTACGGACTTCCATTTGGCACGATCCTGATATACCTCTTTCGCCTCCTATACATCCATATATCTACGCACACATGCTCGTCGGTTAAGGGTACTTCTAACGTGGCCCATTTTCAAAATATCGCCAATTTGGTCGATAAACTTTTTCCTAGGGCGTCCCTTCCCGACTCGGCCATTCACATCTGCCATATAAATTTGCTTTGTCACTCTTTCCTCATTCATTCTTTCTACGTGACCAAACCACCGAAGCATTCCTTTCTTAATCCTGGTCACAACATCATCTTGCATACCACGTTTATCTCCTATCACGCAATTTCTCACCCTGTTATTCAAATTACACCCTAGCATATTCCTTAAAGACCGCATTTCTACAGCATTTATTCTACTTTCGTGCTTCTTCTGCCACACCCAGCTTTCACTACCATACATTAAAGTAGGGACTAATACAGCATTATGAATTACCATACGTGCCTGTTTTGACAAATTCTGGTTCTTCATAATAGAGTGTAGTGCCCCATTCACTCTATTCCTTGCATTTACTCGTCGTTCTATATCCCTATCATATCTACCATCCCTGCTAAATACACATCCCAAATACACAAACTCATCCACTCTCCTTCTATTCTTATTTCACATACTGTTTTGCTTTCTTCTCTTTCAAAAACCATCGCTTTCGTCTTACTTGCGTTCACTTTCATTCCCCTTTCTTTTAATTCCCAGTTCATTAATGTAACCATCATTTGCAACTCTGCCGCCGATGACGCAAGTATGACTTGATCATCGGCATACAAAAGGCATTTGACGGTTAACTCGCCCATTCTTAACCCACATTCTTCATCTTTCAAAGTTTGCAAACACCGGTCCATAAATAGATTGAACAGCCAAGGGGAAGCCACACAGCCCTGTCTGACACCTTTTTGGATGCCAAACCAGTCCGAGTAGACCCCATTGATCCCGACACAAGCACCAGAGTCCCTATAAAGAGACCTTAATGCCTGTATCAAACCAGCGCTCAACCCATATGAGTTCAGTGTTTGCCATAACACATTCCTGTCCACTCTGTCATAAGCCTTTTCCAAGTCCATGAACGCACAAAAAACTTTCTGGTTTTTGGCCAAAAACTTCTCCGCAATCATGCGCATGGAAAAGACTTGATCTGTACACACCATTCCCTTTCTAAAACCCGCTTGCACATCCCAAATTTTTCCATCAGTTTCTTTCATAACTCTTTCAATTAACACCTTAGCATACAGTTTACCCACAATACTAAGCAAGCTGATACCGCGGTAGTTTTTGCAGTCCTTCTGTGACCCTTTTCCTTTATATAATGGTACTATAACTGCTTTACACCAGTCATCCGGTACCCGTTTTAATTCCCAACATAAATTAAACAAGGTGTACAGCAGGCCTGCCACCACTCCCTCTCCAGCCCTTAGCATCTCGAGTGATACTCTATCATATCCAGCTGCCTTACCTGCTTTCATGCTTTTCATTGCTTTCATTATTTCATCTACACTTATCTCCATACACCTTTCCACTTCTTTCGGAATTTCTAGTTCATTTAATTCATACGACTCTTCACTCATAAACACGCTTTCAAAGTATTCCTTCCATCTGTTTAAATTCGAAACTTCATCATTCAGAATACATCCATTCTCGTCTCTTATAGCATTTATTATAGGCTGTTTTGTATTTCCCCCTGGCAGTTCTTACGAGTTTCCAGAACATTTTTATGTTAGCCTGGAAATTATCAGATATCCTTCTATCATTCTTATCCGTTCTTTCTTTCTTTTTCCTTTCAACAACTTCTTTCACGCTCTTATTTAGACGTCTAAATTCTGCCTTTTTTCTTTCAATCACATCATTCATACCAGAAGAATTATCAGCTTTGGTTGCTAGTAAATCTAACCATGCTTTCTTCTTTGATTCAACTTCCACCCGTACCTCATCATCCCACCATAACGTATTACTTTTCCTTTCATTTGTTCTCTTACTTACACCGCATACTTCGGTGGCGGTATCCACCAAACCTTTCTTAATATTATCCCACACAGTATTCAAGTCTAAATCATTCATACACAACTCATTCAAACATCTAATATTTTCTCTCAGTCTACATTTATACTTCTCTATCACATCTTCATCTTGTAACTTCTCTATTCTTATACGCTGTAACGCAGTGGTAGATACAGATGTCCGATGCCGCCAACGCTTGAAAAGACCATTAATTCGACATAAGACCAAGTAATGATCCGTCCCTACGTTGGACCCCCGGTAAACCCTTGTATCTACGACTGCGCTCCTCATTCTTTCATCCACAATTACGAAATCTATCATGCTTCTATCATCAACTCTTTCCCATGTATACATGTGAATCTTCTTATGACGAAAAAAGTATTCGTCACAAAAAGATTCTTTTCCGCACATACGGTGAGGAGGTCTTCACCATTCTCATTTATACTTTCATCACCAAACGTTCCCAATATCCTTTCATAACCAGACCTCTTCACCCCAACCCTTCCATTAAAGTCTCCTAACATAATAATATTTTCATTTTCCTTACATTTTGTCAACACCATCCTTACCATGTCCCAAAACTGCTCCCGGATGTAAGTGGGCTTAGACATGTCTGGGGCGTACACCCCTAGCAGGAACAGCTTCTTTAAATATAAATTACGATACAACGATAACGTTTGATTTCGCACAACGCTAATACATATTTCGGAATGAGTCACGTACTTCGATGATCACACAACGCGGATGTAGTTAGCACACCAATTATGTAATGACTATTTTGTTATGAAGTCATATGAGTGTACAAAAAACATAAAATGACTTAATCACCATCTATCATAACAACATAATTCCAGCATTATAATTATCCGATGAAATTCACTTTTTTATCTATAACGCGTTCTATTTACAATCCTTTCGAAGTGTCTAAATTGTCAGCTGAAACAATGGACGATTCAGAAATGATAACCAAACAAAGCCTGTGGGCGGTAATGGTGTTGAAATTTGGGTGTTCCATCAACACGACACGGCCATTCGGCAACGACGTTATTGGTGAATGGTGACGTATATCTGACATTGTGCACGTTAATATTTAATAAAATACAATGGTCGGATGAGCGATGATGTAATGCTATTACATACCTACTTAATAAATTGCATTGTTATTTCAGGCTTTTTAAAGGATATGGGTGACAATCGAGCACACAGTCCACCTGATGGTAAGTGGTCGCTTTGGCCCATAGACATCTACATCTGTCCTCGATTACGAATTAAAATACAGATGTGTTTCCACTTGCGGTAGGACTAGGATGGAATGCCTCATTTCAAGTAAAAAAGGTCTCCGGTTCCCTACACTCACCATACGAAACACAGCAGCATCAAGCTGCTATTGTACGCTGGTATTCTGTGAGAACGTGGTCCTTCCCCGGTCGAGCCGACCCATTCGTGCTAAAACTATACTACTAATATAACTGCAGCATGGCTATACCACGTGTAAAAATTTAGTGTGAGTGGAGTTAGATCGATTCTTTTACCCGACATGGCATCTAAAATAGCAAATGATTCCGAAATACCAACTCCGTGACGCAGTGACTTAGCATTGAGTTGTAACGTTGAGGGTCGCGGGTTCGAATCTCACGCACGGAACAAATATTAGTATGGCTTACATATAATTGTTCCGGGTCTGGATGATTGTCCTTGTGCAGTTTATGTTTGTAAATTACCCCCACGATACAAGAGAAAATATTTGTGTATATGTTTGTCTGTGTGGAGGGGGAAGCGGAGGGGTAAAGTTTAAAAAAAGAAACGAAATATATAGTCATCATTTCTATCGTCCAAATTTTTTTAAAGAATTTGTTATGTAAGAACCTCATAATACAACAGCCCTTACTTGGAGCTATTTTTACGTCTTCAGGCAAGAAATGCTAGGCTAGTGTTCCCTGAATAGTAAAGTAAATATTGTCATCATCTTTCATCGAATGTAACTATCAGATATATCTATAGTTGATATATTTATTCGTCAAAAGAGTTTATTGAACTAATTAAAGTTAAATTCTTCACGTAAGTTCTAACGTTTTGAAAAAAGAAACAAATCGCTTTTCTTTTAAAATAAAATCGGTCATCCTATTTTTAGTTTCGTTAATAAAATATAGATCCCCGAATGTCGACTCAATATACACTTAGTGGAGTGTCAATCAACGGCCCAAACACTAATCGTGGAAAGTAAAAAATGATCCATCACGGTATCTGATGGGAAATGGGAAATCGTTACTAAGATTGATGACTGTGGTTACGGAGACTTCTTGAAGTTTGTAAGCAATAATAAACGAATCGTCGCGTTCCAAAATAAATAAAAACCTACTTTTCGTTATTATTATGTTTTTGTAAAATGTATTTTTTTTAAATTGATGTGACAAGCAGTCCACGTGATTGTAATTGGCTACTGAAGGTATGAACACCTGCGGCTAATATTAAGCATAGGGGGTTGCCATCTCTGAGGACTTGAGTTGCCTCTTGAATGCCTCAGAGCCGTATTATGTTTGTGTTCTATTGTTTTTATAAAATTGAAGTGAGACATAGTCCACCCGATTGTAAGTGTCTAGTACAGCCATCCAGTATACGTTGTAGGGGCATGCTGCAGCTATATTATGGTTGTAGCATAAATGGGTCGGCTCGGCCGAGGAATGACCACGCTCTCAAAGAATACCAGCGTAAAATAGCAGCTAAATGATGCTAAATGATTATGGTGATTGGTTTTGTGTGTTATTCTGACCTGATTGCGGACCTTCTTGACAAATATGATCGACTTCTTAATAACTGCATTCGATTCATTTTCAATCTTCGTAAGTATGGTCATGTATCTACTTATCGTTTCCAACTATTACGAATTCGTAAGCGACTAAGTATGTGCGCACTCACAGCACTATACTCCATTCTGATGTCTCTTACTCCCTCCTCTTACTTAACTTTTCATTTTCAGTACCTTTGCTCTAGCCATGACAGAAACCTGCGTTCGAACAATATTTTACTAAAGTGTCCCTCTAATAAATCTGGCTTATTGCATTCTTCCTTCACCGTAGAGTCTGTTCTCCTCTGGAACACATTCCCTCTTGTAATTAGATCGGCTAATAATCGTTATGCATTCAAGAAAAAAGTTCGCGAACATTACATAAATAAACTGGCAGAATAATTTCATTAGTCGTATTTATTTATAATTTTATATAATTATATATTATGTGTAATTTACTAATTTTATGTATATTAATTTAGATAATATAATACTATGCATGTATTAAATAATTTCTAATATGTAAGTATATGTATTATTATGTTTTATATTTATATACTTTAATTTACATAATTGTTGTCCAGCGTTTCACACACCTACGTCATATTTTTATCTCTGCATCACCCAAAGGTTGACCAAGAGAATGCCTCGGGCATTAAGTCAAACATACATATTGTATGAAGTTTTAACAAATAAATAAATGCTGCTGCGTTTCATATGGTGAGTGTAGAGAACCGGAAAGAAAAAGTCAATGGACATCTGCAGTCAAATTAAAACAAATAAGGTTGTCACTTATGAGGACTAATATAGAATGCCGTTATACTGGCCATTTGTACTCTGCAGATCGGAACAAAGTGGTACAAACACTAAAATTTGCAGATAGAAATAGGTAACAGAGTGGGTACATACTTAGACTGATTCTTAGGCAGAAAAGAAGTCCTGCCGCCTACTCATCGAGAAGCTTCTGAAATAGGCGCTTTAATACTTCTACGGATTTACTACTTCTTAGCGACTTCTGAAGCAATTATATGATATTTTGTTGCTTTTTTCGTAGTCTGCTTTTACTCTTCAATAAAAGCCTAATTTTTAATTAAAAAGTTGCATTATTTAATACTTTACGGCGATATGGTGGGGTATTACATTGTAAGTACTCAAGTTGCAGTTACAAAATTGTATTTGTAGTATATACTACTCGTATAGAATACGACCTAAAAATTTCGATATCTAGAATATAGACTAATGATCGTTTACCTTAATCGATTAAAAGTTAATGTAGCTGTGATATAGCAGGCAGACAGAATGGAAACAGGTTATAATAATCGTTAACCTCACCTTTACACAAAATTTGTAGGAAATAAATCACGATAGTTCTATTTTTATACTAAAGAAAAGGCAAATTGGTAAAATTACTTATTTAAAAGTTGTTTTATATTATCAAGAAAACACAGCACGGTACAGTTTAAATAGTGATAGAAAACGACCCTTTAAAACGGTATATCGACGTAGCCTACTTGTAAATAGATGTTTAAAAATTACTAAGTACTTATTGACTGCAGCAACAAGCAATTCATCAACTCAGCGCAAGTCACGTTAAATATTATAAAATTAAATACTGCTAAATGTCCGTAAGTTTTAAGGTTTAATCTTAAAACGTTTACCAAAGTTTTATTTAATCATTAAAATCTGTTGTATATTTGATTACTTCAGTTGAATCAATATATTACTTAATTAGTTCTTAACGTTGCACTCCTTTTAATCAATCGATAAAGCTCAAGAAGTGTGATTTTGAGTATAAAAAAATTATATGCAGAAGGAGTGCAGAATGCTAAAATTTATGTAAGAAGGCACTAGTACTCAGGTGTAACAACGGATCATCTTTTTGAATTTTAATCGAGAATATAGATAGATTCCTCTGTTCCACTGTATTTACTTACCATCAGATGGACTGTGTGCTTGCTTGATATACTTCTTTAAAAAAGCAAATATCCTCTTATTAACCAGAACGTGAAGATATTACGTTGAAATTTAGACCTTGAGGGAACCCTAACAGCATTGCTGTTAAGCTCAACTTATGGACGATATGTAGAGTATTTTAAATATTTAAGTTTTTATCAGGAAGATGTCTGTGTTTTGTTTTCCCTTTCTCTCCTTCTAAGAAACAAGGGCACAAAATAGGGTGGTGGATATTGTTACACCGTCAATTTTAATTGACTTTTCTTGTACCTATCTAGCTAAAATATACAGACTTTATTGTGTTTATTGGCATAAGATAAACACATTAACGGAATCTAGGGATATTTTATATTTTGTCAAATATTTAAAAATCTATGAAGAATTATCTGATATATTTAATGGAAGAATTAAAGGTTATTTTAAGGTCTTTAATAAAAAAAATCATATCATTCATTCGATTTAAATAAAAATGTAATTTTTTAAATCACCGTGAAAATTAGTATGATAAAAAAAACTTCATTTCTTCGTAAAAACTATTAATTTTAATTAAATTGAAAAAATCTTTTAACATCTATTTTTTAATTATCGGTGTTGCTACCTCTTACATTAATTACACATCGACATCCATTGTTCATACTAAAAATTAAATTGTCAATTTCTTGTTGAGTACTTAAAATTAAAGTGTTCGTAAAGTTGTTGTTACATCGTCAGATTTGACGGAAAATCTCTCAAACCTTTTCGATGTAACATATTCCAGGCATTAAAATCTGTATTCCAGGCATGCTCGATAGGATTTAAGTCGGGCGACTCTGCAGGCCAATCCAATACTTAAATATCGTAGTCTCGGAGAACGGCTGACACCAGCCGCGCTGTATAGGAAGGAGCATTATCGTGCATGAGTAGAAATTCCTAGCCCATTTGAATTCTGTGTAGGACAATAACAAGATCTACTACAGCCTCGTAGTATTTTTGTGTAGTCATGCTGCCTTAGATCCCAATGAGCTGGGTTCGTTCGCCAAAACGATTTCCTGCCCATACCATAATTGCCACACCGACACCGCTTTGGTATGCGGACCGTCTGAGAGTGCCGTAGATGGCTACTAACTCTCCCTGGAGTTTTCCAAACGCATGTTTTTCGTAAATAGGGATGAAGCCCATATCGGGACACATCGGTGAAAAGCACCGAAGACCATTGTTCGTCACTCGATGGTAAATGCTCCCGAGTCCACGAAAGCCGCCGATCGCGATTGCCACTTCGCAATGCTGGAAAACGTAGCAATTTTGCTCTAGCATGAAGACCAACGTAATGCAACCTTCTTCGCACGGTTTTGTTTGTTTACCAGCAGCCGGTGGTCCTCTTGAAGCCTTTGTAGTACTTGCATCGCTTTCATATTATAGGAAACGACACCACCAAGCGCCAACAAAAAAAAACAAAGCCCTCTTTTTTATAAAAAGCAAAAAACAGAAAAAGTCTTCTGACGGTCATTTAGAAAACTCGATCCTGTCTTTGCGTAGTAACACAATATCTCTGTATGTCGTTCAGCCACATCCCCAGTACTGCGATAACGTGACCTCAACCTTCATATCACGTTATGGCTGGTGTGTAGGGCCTAAGAAACGACGCGTTGAATAGCTCCATTTTCTAGCATGCCGTTTACCTACTCATTAATAACATTTCATCTCGACTCAAATGACGACATGACATGACTCAATTTAATCCATTTGCATTAATTAATATCAGAAGAACAATTTTAAGTTTCCTTGACGTAACGTATTACTAACAATTTTGCCGTCGTAAAATGTTTTTTCTTTTGTCTTTTTCAAATTAACATTTTTATATTTTTAAAATAGAATAAAAGAGGTTTCATTATGTACATAAACTTTTTATGGAATTTAAAAAGATTTTTTTGATGTGTGAATACTCAAGTAACGAATATTACTTTCGTAATAAGTGACTAAGCAACGAATAGAAAGTTTTAGTCTATAAAAAATTACTAACCTCCCTCCACCTCACAAATGAGCAAAACGTTGGATCCCTCGTTGTAAGGCTCAACTAGTTTCGTCCTGTCTCTTCTCTTGGCATCATAAATCGTCGGACGGCTTGGCGGAACTGTAGGAGAAAAAAAAAACTCATTTTTAGTGAGTGAAACCTAGACTGAGGGGATTTTCAATTTGCATTTTTTCTGAATGGCTTGGGCAAAGGTGATATATTTCAGATTAAATCAATGATTGAACAATTCACCGAAACAATCTGATTACTAGCGAACCAGAATAATTGAAGTTTATTAGCTATGCATTGCCTAAAATTTACAATATGCTAGCAATTAAAGATCGATATACGCCAGCAACGATGACATTGCTATTTGCAATTATATAGGCTAGTTCATAGAGTCATATCGTTACAGTCTATCAAAAATTCACTGTTGACCATAGGCTTTTCCTATATGTTGCTTTATGTACCATAGCTGCCACGGTTGTCAGTCGTAGTTTATTTATTGATTTAGTTATTATGAAGACGCTGGCGATTCCTGGTTTCTTTCCCTCTGTCTAAGCGATCACACCTCGGTGTACAATCAAAAAGAAAACATCTTAGAAACCTTTATGTAATAGAAATTAGACACGCTTTAAATGCGTAATGATTCGGACTGCGAACTAAAAGGTCGTAGATTTTAATCTGCCATCCGATATCTAAACGATACTATAGTGAAGGAGCTCTAACACAAGCGTGATTGAAGCTTACCAAAAGTGATTAAAGGGATTATTGGTAATTTTATTAGCATTGCTAGTATTTAAAAAAAGAGACGTGTTATATATATATATATATATATATATATATATATATATATATATGTAAGCAGCGATGTAAGCACAAAAAAAGTATTTGTATGGCTTAAAATTACCGGTTTAAGTGATTTCTAGTCTAAAGTATGTTGAAAAAAATGGTCTTTAATATTTCAACCTACACTAATACTTACTTATTACACTAAAGTTGACTTTTAAATTTCTAGTTGGAGAGTTCTTGAAGTCGACTCTACATCTGTACACGCCTGCGTCGACCGCTGCCACGTTGTCTATTAAAAGAACCGCCGGTGTTGCACCTCCTCGGAAGAAAGCACGGTTTCCGAATACCGTTGGAGACGACCACAGCTTCGGTTGATTGTACGACCGACCTCTGATGTCGTAACTGTAAAAAAAGTAAATATTGTTACGCGCTCCAATGCCTCAAATCGGCGCACTAGCGCCATCTAGTCTCGAACCGAAGAACTAAACTTCTTGAAGTTTAAAACTCGAATTCTCGGTACCTTGCGCGTGTTTACTTGAACATTCTGGATATTTTGCTAATTTATATAAGTAGGCGCTGCAAGATGCGATCGAAGTAGTATTGAATTGGCGATACGAGCGAAGCTTCGGAGCGAAATTAAGTGAATTAGTGTGTTTAATTATTAGTGTTTTAAGATTTAATCTGTTTAAAGTAAATTAAAGTGTTAATTTAGGTAATTTTATCGGCAATTTTTATTGTCACGAACCTCAAGCTCGTAACAATATATATAATTAGTTTCAATAACTCATCCATTTTTTTTGCAGTTGTTCATAAACAATTACATCTATATATATTAACTACTAGACGGGCTCTGCAGCCTTAGTACAGCGCGCACTAATTCGCGGTCAATTTCTCGTAAGTCGTAACTCCTTTATATGACTATGGGCAAGCGATGAGATTACTTCTTTGTTTTGTGAACTGCGAACGTTGTTTTCGACAATTTAACACTCATTTTTTATGTGACTAAGAAAACGCTGTCATTATTTATGTGGGCACTTTGTTACTGTGATTTTGAGTTTATTCAAATCAGTATGTAGCTTTAATTTGTATTTGCCTAAAAACAGTAACAGTCATAAATGAAAACACAACTGCGTGGCATATTTACCGTACGAGCTACCCAACAGCGCGCGCCTACGCGGTCCACAGTTGTGACAGCGTCTTGTTCTGAATTGACGTTCTAGTGGTATACGTAGTGGTGACGTTATAGTGGTAGGTGTCCTTTGCTCATAAATTATGATATTTGTTATTCCGAGAAAACGTTGGCTTTTACATACGTATATAAATTCTTTTTTCAACTGTGTATTAGCTCTGTAAGAATGGACCACTAACCAGTATAATTCTGTGAGTATCGTACTTTTACTATTGGAACAGGAAATGGGCAGCAGAGTTCTGATAACAATTATTATAATAATAAAGAAACTGTGATTGCCAACCGCTTACCAAGGGGCCAACTATAACAAATCTCCCCTATGAGGCAATCTATAGGAGAAGCTTATGTTCAGCAGTGAACTTTCATATATATGGAGGGATGAATGATATAAGTCCACTGTTGGGCATAGGCCTTAAATAGAATTTCCATAATATCGCCATTCTTTGCAGACGAATGACGATCACAGTACTGGACGTCTCGCATCTTAGAAGTTATTTCTTATCCATATTTAAGATCATAATATTCAACAGTTCATTTTAGCCCATCATCATAAATTCATCCTTGCTCTCCATAGTTTGCATCATACGGGAATTTAAAAATAAAAACGTAGTAAGAAGTTTTATTATTATTATTATCGGAGATTGTTAAAATTTGCTCAAACATTTTGCAAAAGTTGGTAAAAACTGTAGTACAGACTTTTCAATTTTTCAATTTCAATTCAATTACAGTGTGTGGTGTATGTTTGTTGTAGATGTAGGGAACTATTTCATTTTGCTCCAACTGCAGAAATTTTCTCACTACCCTGCAAGTATTTAAAATTGCGGCTTTTTGTAGGGCTGCCTATAAATGGGTTTTCTGTTAAATCTATTAGTTTAAGGTTAATGAAAATATTATTTGGAACAACACCAGTGATTGAGAAAACTATGGGGACTATATATACTTTTTCTTGCTTCCATATTCTTCTAATTACTTCCTTTATCTTAGCGTATATACTAATTTTCTTAGCTATTGTTTTTTGAATGTTATGTGTATTGGGTACTGCAATATCTCTTATGTTATTTTTATCTTGTACGAGTAATGTCTGGTCTATTAATGAATGATTTTGTCGGTAAATATAGAGCGTTCGTAGTAAATTTTGTGTGAGGCATTTTCTAGAACTATTTGTGGTGTGTAATTTGCAGTACGTGTTGTTTGAGTTTTGAATAAGTTTATGTCTGAGTGCCAATTTTTGATGTATGATGTTTGCAATTTAATTATATCTGTAATGTAATATGTCTGTGTGAGGCTTGTACACGCTCCAGTCATGTGTTATATTGTTTCTCGTTAGCTGTTGCACTTGCGGCAAAATTAAATAAATAAATAAAACATACATAAATAAATAAAAACCTAACCAAATCGAAGTCCTCTGCAGTGGAGAACAAACGGTTAAGGGTTAGGGGAAAGTACTTCAGAGCGAGCTCCTGGTGTAGGATTCTGGCTACTAGATTGTGCCTGTGCATGTACCCAAGGTTAGAAAGCACCGGACAACAGGAGATGACATGCCTAAGTGACTCACCGGGATGCCGATAAGCTCGACAGATGTCGAAGGTGCAAACCCTTAGGATGTATCCGATATATCAGATAGTTGTTGGTCTTAATAACCTGATCCTGTATCGCACAGAGAAAGCCCTCGGTTTCCCCAAAGAGGTCACCAAAACGTAGCCAGTGGAGGGAGGCAACTGTATCTATGAAAGGCTCATATAGAGCCTTCCGTGGAGTTCCTCCTCCTTCCATACGGTCTACCAGTCGGAAATGCTCTGTACTGCCAGGTCTTGCCATTGCTCGTTTGCTAGGGATAGAGGGTAAGCTCTTTATCACAAGAAATGACGTCGCTATAGAATGGATCATCCGATCTTGTCACAAAGTAATTATTGAGGCTGCACACTTCGCGATTACGTATGGTAAGCCCGCTTAAAAAGCCACCATATTTTTGCGGCAAGTACAGCCTTATAATTGACGATCTCGGCAGATGCATCCTATGGAACTTTAAAGTAGCCTGGAATTTTTTATCTAGGGCGTTAAGTTCAGTTTGAGTCAACCTAAGTATGCCAAATTTATACATGAGTACAGACATGACTCAATCGTGCCAACCGTGGTGTTGCCAATGAGATACAGCGCTGAGAGCCGTGGGTTTGAAACCCAAACGGATCAAATATTTGTATGGCCTACAAATAATTATTCCGGATCTCGATGTTTTTTCTTTTGAAATTTTATACGTGGTAGAGCTATGCTGCAGTTATATTAGTAGTATAGTTGTAGCACAAATGGGTCGGCTCTACCGGGGAAGGACCACGCTCTCACAGAATACCAGCGTGGAATAGTAGTTTAATGCTGCTGTGTTTGGTATGGCGAGTGTAGAGAGCTGGAGACCCTTTTTACTGGAAACGAGGCGTTCCATCTTAGTCCTTACGGGTGACAACGTATCTGCGTTTTGATTTGTAATCGAGGATAGATGTAGATGTCTATGGACCGCAACAACCAATTACCATCTGGTGGACTGTGTGCTCGTTTGTCACCCTATCTTAAAAAAATTATTAAGAGTCTAAACTGTCTGTACAATAAATATAGGATGGGAAAATAATATTTGTTATCGAGAAGACGCTGCTGCCATCTCTTGTTTTATTTTCTCTCTATCACCACTTCCGACACTCACGTTATGGTATGGGTATACTAACAGCAGTTTAAGGGAATCCCTTTGCTTCCATTAGTTCCTTGTTATTTTACATGAATTTTGGCATTATGAGTTTTGCGTTCAAATTCGAGATTGCCTCTGAATACCGGCTTTCAAATAAAATGAGACCTGTCTGTGAAATTCTGAGCTTTCTTATCTTTCATATTATCGGAAAATGAATTAAAGGAAAAAGAAAATTAAAGGATAAAGACATATCTATAATCTCATACAAGATAGTAAAAAAGTGAAGAAAGCAGATATAGGTTACCTGTAAAGCGGTTCTCCATCAGACTCCTTGAACCAGAGCACCATAACAACGGCGTCGTCGGAATGCAGCGGCTGAATGTCGCATGGCAAAGACGCCTTTTTACCGAGAACACCCTGGACGTCAGATGTTGGCACTGTAAAGAAAAATATCTGTAAAATAAATGCCTGTTTATGTACTGATGCAGGGCTTAGTATTAAGCCTCATTTTTGGTCTGAGAAGCTATTTAATGTGTTCATTTAGTACGTGTTCAGCGATGAAACTATAGTGATAAAACCTGTTTGATATCTAAAGAAAAAAATTAAGAATATATAATATTATGATTATTTATGAATATTAAATATTTTATAAAATGAATATATTATAATATTAAGAACTATTATTATATTTATCAATAAATAAAATTTAAGTGTCTATTTATTATGTCAAAATAACAGATTTTTACTAAATGCACATAAAACAATATACGGTACAAAAACAATTACTTATAACAAAAAATAATTTTTAAAATTTTCTGTCTATCTATCTGTTTGTTCCCGCTAATCTCCAAAAGGCTCGACCTATTTTGACGGAACTTACGCTGGCTGATAACTAATATTATAAGGAGTAACTTAGGCTACTTTTAGAAAAATAAATAATAATAAAATAATATAATATAATATATAAATCACAAAAATTTGCTAAGTAGGTAAATCTAGTGATTTCTAAGGACTTTTCGAAGGAAAATTTAAGAAAGTTTTTAATTCAAACAACACAAGAACAAATGAAATTTAAATTTTTAATTTTAATCAAATTTAAATATTATTTTTATATTATAAATTCCAATTTTAAAGAATATTGCATTGCACCAAGCTTATATATAAGTTCAACGTTTTGAGTTTTCCAACATGTATCAAAATAAGACTTAATTCAAATTAACAAAATTTATTTAAAATTAAAGCACTAAGGATTATTTATATGAACTTGCCCACCCAACACCCTGAAAATAACTTTTTATCCCTTTTTAACTCCGTTTGACAATGAGTTTCGATAAAATAGGAAACACGTCTTCCATCAATTCTGTTAAAGGATGTTTATGCAAAATTCGGAGTAGATTGGAGCAAGGAATCACGTTGTCCCATACAAACTTTGTCCCCATTTTTCAATCCCTTAGGGGTAGAATTTTTGAAAATTCTTCTTATCGAATGTCTACGTTATACAAAGAATACCCACTCCAAGTTTCAGGTCTCTACGATCAGCGGTTTAGGCTGTGTGTTGATCCGTCAGTTAGTCATTCAGGACTGCACTTCAACTGCACGTCACTCGTTATGTCGACGCAGAAGATTTTAATACTGGCTACGGCAACAAGGGGAGTGCCTTGGAATTGAGGAGATGCTACGAGGTATGACGAAGTACACGCGTAAACTTGTGTCTTTTGGGGATTGAACTGGACTAGATTTAGTCGCCCGCAGTCCGAGACTTTGTTCAACAAAGTCAGTAGTGTGACATAAGTTTATTTCGGTACTCGGTGACGTTTTTCCGTAAAATAATTGCAAACTGCTGCTATGCGGATGACAGCATGCTTTGCTGTAGCTGTTTACAACATATCGTTGATACGCAGAAGAAACAGCGTTGGTGACAGCACGGAGCTTTGTGAAACATCAGCATTAATAGGCTCGTAATCGGAGCATGCACCATTAACTACGATTTTGATCCTCAGATCTGCTAGAAAACTGGTGATACAATTGCATAATTTCTCGGGACTCCCAAAGCAAGGAAGATTCGTAAGAAGCGAAGCGAGAAGGCCTTTACTATGTTCAATTAACGGGCAACTCCTTTCCCTTCAACTCTACTCTTGGACACTACTACTTCCATCCCACTATGAGTCATGTGATCCAAAATCTCACCAGCTGAGCTACCCCGACGGAAACCGTACTGGCGGTCACTAATCAGCTGGTGATCCTTTTACCACATTTGCTGGCAGTTAATAATTGTTTCCATTATTTTGAAGAACAAGGAGGTGATAGCGATAGGTGTGTACGTATCTGAGTATATACAGTAGGAATAAGGATTGGAGACTAGAAAAATGTATATATGTACATATTTCAAGGCACGGGTGTGAAACTCCATATGACCTGACTCCTAATAACTGTATTATAAAAAAATTCAAGCTTCAAGGTTGGAAATGGACAATATTAATGGACAAAACTTTTAGACTAAATATAAAAAGTTACCACAGATAATATATAATTTGATCAAGAGGCATTTTATTCTACCTTAAGTAAGTGCTTGCCAAATGTAGTAAAGCCAACTCGACACAATTAGCCATGAAAATATTTATAAAAGAGTCTTTTTAACTTGGCGTGCTTAAGATCGGCGTTCGTGTTTATAAAAAGAAAGTACTCTGTCCGCCCGAAATGGTCCGTGACCGGGTTTGTTAGTGAAATAACAAGGGATTTCGTGTCGCGTTGCCGTGTTCGATTGACCTATGTAATAGCAATAAATTGTTTATAGAAAGGCGCAGTTTTATTATAAGTATGGCTCTTATCGCGATTTAGGATTTATTGCTTGCTTTTTTGTCGAAATCGGCCGCACTTTTGCATCGGAATATGTACAGAAATTGAATTATTTTATGATTATTTGATGTATTTGTTCTAAGTGTTTTTTTACTACAATATAAATTTTGTAATTCAGTTAAAGATATGAAAGTATTTTTAACTAACTAAAAAACAAGGCAGTTCTTTATTCGATGTGTATGTTTGCCAATTATTTCTTTCTGAAACGGTTGAAATCTGTAAAAGGTCTCAGTAAAACATACATTTTCCTGACACCATTTTAGTCTACACGTATAAAACTGCAATGCAAGTCTTTCATAGGTTTTGTAAAAGTAAAGTCTGACAATAAGTTTGTATAAATGTTAAAACGTCATCATTTTCTATGTATATTAGTTTCTCCATGCCCTCGTTAATAATTAACTTAGATAATTTCTTAGGTATTGATAATGTATCTTTAAAGACAGGAACAAATTTTTTCATTCCAGCAGCAGTTTTTTCTACGTAGTAGGGCCACACTGCAGCTTTATTATGATTGCAACACCAATGGGTCAGCTTAAAAGGGAAGGACTAAGTTCTTACAGAAACCAGTGTAAAATAGCAGCTAATGACTCCGTTTCGTATGGTGTGTATAGAGAATCGGAAATACTTTTACCGTTAAAGAGGCACTACCATTATCCTCAGGGGTGATAGCGCATCTATATTCTGATTCCTAATCGAGGATAAGTGATGGTATATATGAGCCACATCATCCACTTACCATCAGGTAGACGATGATATGCTTATTTTATACTTTATTTTATAAAATACATATGTCGGAAAGTACAACACTATAAGCCAATTGTGTGGGAAATAACAGGATAGCGTTAATTATTAAAAATGGTAAAAGTATGAGAGCTGATGTTAAACTTGCTCTCTTGCTTGCGCAATTTATCATTATTAATAATAGGACAGCGTAACGTATTGTTACGAGCTTGAGGTTCGTGACAATAAAAATTGCCGATAAAATTACCTAAATTAACACTTTAATTTACTTTATATAAATTAAAACTTAAAACACTAATAATTAAACACACTAATTCACTTTATTCCGCTCCGAAGCTTCGCTTGTGTCGCCAATTCCAATACTGCCCCGATCGCATCTTGCAGCGCCTATTTATATAAATTAGCAAAGAAGCATCCGGAATATTCAAGTAAATGCGCGCAAAGGGACGAGTGTGCGAGTGTAATTTTCTAGAAACTTAGTTCTTCGGATGGCGCTGTCGGTTGACTGATTTGTGACGTCATTTTCTCAATGCTCCCCTCGCTCTCGTTCCTGACACTAGTTGGCGCTAGTGTATCGTCGACTCGAGCGCGCAACACTGCCCCCTCCCAAGACATGCTCGTCCCGCAACGGCCCAGCACCAACTTGTACATGCTTACTCTTCTCGACACCAATCCTCGACATCGGCACGATAATGGACCCAGTAAAACTGTTCTCGGAACTCCAGTAAGTTCGTTTAACTCCCAGATGGACTCTTGAACGACCATTATGGCACAGCTGTAGAACATTCGGCACTTTAGCTTTAGGGACAACCATTTGCAAACGACAGCTGTCTCTTCGACCATTGTCCCATTTACGGCACAGGACTCCATCCTGAATCAGCAAGCTGTCCCATTGGGCCCAATAGCTTTTCGTGGTTGAACTCATCGCTGAGACGTCCCTCCACTTAGGCTTGGTAGCACAGGCCTTAATCCATCCCAGAATCGGCTTAATGTCCGGATCTTCCTGCTGTGCATGTCGTAGGCTGTCCTTCCACCCGTTGCTGAGGTGGTCTGTCCTGAGCATCCTCACGGATACCACTTCCTTACTCTCTTGCCTACTACAATGGTTGCAATCTTCAGGACAAGGTCTTCTTGTCAATGCATCTGCGTTGCCGTGAGATTTCCCGCTGCAGTGTCTGATAGTAAAGTCGTATTCCTGCTGCTGCTGGGCGGTGCTGTTAGCCGCACTTCCTTTCTGAGACCGTTCACCTTCCCTTCCTAGGGTGTGCTTAGGGCAGCTGGACCGAAGATGGCCCCTTTCCCCACAGCCATAGCACCTAGGGCTGTATCTTTTATTGTGGTCGCGAACCGTAACTGCTGTAACCTCCCTAGCGTGAGGTGAACGATGATCCTGTCGCCGCCAGGCAGTGCCGTTAGCTGCACTACCCTCTCAAGATCGATCAACTCTCATTTACACGCTTCGTTTAGGGCAGCTGGATCGATGATGGCCCTTTTCCCCACAGCTATAGCACCTAGGGCTGTATCCTTTGCTGCGGTCACGGACTGTAGCGGCTGCAACTTCCCTGACGCGATGTGAACGATGATCCTGTCGCACGGCTTCCACCTCCAGTGCATGGGCCAAGGCGTCCTTAAGCGTCTCGTGGTGCCCCAGCCTCACAGCAGCTCTGACTCTGTGTGGGTTACCAAAAATACACAAGCCCAATGCTCCATTACGTCCCATAGTGAGCCAAATCGATTCACCAACTTACAGATTGGCTCAACACTTAGCGAAAATACTCTCACCACTCTGGGGACATACAAGAGCACACATAAAGGATTCCTACTATTTTGTCAGCGAGATTAAAGACCTACATCTGGCAGACAATGAAACTATGGTCAGTTTTGATGTGCAGTCATTGTTTACATGCTTACCTGTTGAAGACTGCATCTCAATTGTAACTAGAAGGCTGGAAGAAAAAAACATGCCCGTAGAATATGCGGTATTACTCAGACACTGCCTTACATCTGGCTACCTATTGTGGAAGGAGGAGTTCTACAAGCAAGTAGATGGTGTGGCGATGGGCTCACCTGTATCTCCCATTGTCGCCGACATATTCATGGAAGACTTTGAGGAGAAAGCCCTGCTTAGTTCTCCCATAAATTCAAGGTTCTACAAGCGGTACGTAGACGACACTTTCACAATTCTACATTTAGATAAAGTAACTGCATTTTTAGACCATCTTAACTCTATAAATTCTAAAATTCAGTTCACAATGGAGTTAGAGGCAAACAATTCCTTAGCTTTTCTAGATGTGTTAGTAATTCGGAATCCTGATAACACCTTGAGCCATACTGTGTATAGAAAAAAAGACCCATACAGATAGATATTTAAACGGTGATTCTCACCACCACCCTTCGCAGTTAGCTACCGTGGGTAAATCTTTGTTTCAGAGAGCACGAGGGATCTGTGACAGTAAACACCTGGCTGCAGAGCTCCACCATGTCAAGCAAGTTTTGCATGACAACAAGCTTCGAGTCCCGCGCCTACGTCACAGTGAACGAGTGAAGCCGGCCACAGTCGAGCGTGTACCTGCTGTACTGCCATATGTTAGAGGAGTCACTGACAAGATTGGCTACATCTTGAAGCGCGCTTCCATCAAAACATACTTCAAGCCGCTGAAGAAGATTGGTCAGTTTTTACCATCGGTCAAGTGTAATGTCCCTCTGCAAGATGCAGGAGTGTACAAGCTTGATTGTGAATGTGGTCTCTCCTACATAGGACAAACTAAAAGATCAATAAAAACCCGCGTTAAAGAACATATTGTAGCTGATGTGAAGAATCGACGCTCCGGGAAGTCTGCAGTCTGTGAACACTTACAGGATCGCCCCCGTCACTACATCAGATTTGATAGACCGTAGATCCTCGCTAAAGAACACCGATTCCTTCCAAGGATGATTCGCGAGGCTATTGAAATCAAAAAACATCCTAATTTCAATAGAGAAGATGGCTGGGTGCTACCATCTGCTTGGGATCCTATAAAATAAAAATAAAATTAAATCCCAACCCAAGCATACAACTGCAAGACTTCAAGATACCATAAGTTCATACTGAATAGATCGGAACAAAAGTTAAATTTAATTATGGTAACCCGTAGACATATGGACGTTGAACATCTCAGTCCCGCCCGTGACCATGAGTGCTGTAAAGCGTTCGAAACGTCGGGTATTTAAAAAGTTAAATATACGTGATAAATTCCGTAAAAACTAGTATTATTTCAATTTTTTTTATTATGAGTTTTGCACCCATCACTAGATTCTCTGCACAAACCAAAGGTAGACTGGTATAGAATGCCTTTAGGCATTAAGTCCGCCGTTTTGTACATTTCTTTTATGTGTGCAAATAAAGTTTAAATAAATAAATAAATAAATATTTCGATATATTTGTAAGTAACTATTGATCCACTCCGACTTCGAACGGGTGATTTTTGGATCTTATCAAAACTAATTGTGAATCTAAACCATCTAGAGACCCACTCAAACACTCACGAAAAATCTCATCAAAATCTTTTAAGTCGTTTTTGAGTTTTAGAGAAACTAATGGATAACAATTAATTTTAATATTTATGTATAAAGGTGATTAGAATGTTATGTAATGTTCTGTGCATAGAATGTATGTACCAGGATAATATAATAGTGTCTATAGTATAGGCGTGCACTCAGATATATTTGGTATTCCTAATCACCTCCGATCTTAGCTCAGTTACATATAATGCAGGTTGGTTACTGGAAACTTAGCTTTCATGAATACTTGATGAACTATGAATAATATCAAACATAGTTTATAGATAGCCTTCTTAAGTATTTCGAAGTTGATGTTGTTGCGATTTATTAGAATTATGATATAAACGCTCAAGCCTTACATCAAATACAGGTAAGTTAGAGTAGTTATTATTTAACTTATTGAACTATAATGGTGCATCCTTCAATCAAATATTTCGGTGTGATTTTGGTTGGAATGTATCCAATATATAACTAGCAGTACATCATAGAATCGTAGGTACACTCACACTCAGACACACTCACTTTTGAATCCCATTTCATACTGATTATGATAAAATATGATGCAAAAAGAATCTCTCACACTCAAACTATTATATCACTCGGAACTATTATATTAATATAAATGAGACAATCCATCGTAGTCTTCAGGGGTGAAAACGCATTTGCATTTTGATTCTTAACCGACGATAGATATAGATGTCTATGGGCTGCAGTACCCAATTACCATCACGTAGATTGTGTGTTCACACATGTTTACACACTGTGCCACAGTTTACGCAAAATTTGACATTTGGTGTTAAACTCTATATTTTACATTTTAGTTCGTACATTTCCGAGGGACTTCATTCGTGAAACACATTCACGTTTAAATATGAGACAAATAATTATAAACTACTTCTCATATATATACCTGTTAAACTTTTGTGTTAGTTAATATTTTTTTACCAAGTCACCAAAACATTTTCATTTCTTCCTACGTAAGGTTTAAGGTTATAAGATACATAAAAATGATGTACTAGAAAATTGTAGTTCATTAAAAATCCTAGAAAAAACTTTGCGATGGCATATCTCAGTCTCCTACGGTTCACAGGAAGAACCGACAACCGTTGGGGGAAAAAGGTTCTCGAGTGGCAGCCTCGTACCGGTAAAATATTGCAATGCATGCAAATTATTTAGAAAATGCCAAATTGTACCCTATTTACAAATAAATATGTATTAAAATCCGTCTGTCAACAGAGCGAATCAGGTTTGTAGTAGTGATTAACTGATAATACGACGTAATTGCTTGTATGTGTGCTCCCGGCGACGTCAACCATCCTACAAAATAAGGTTGACAGCCATTCTAATGTGTATTATAGTATTCTATGGTTCAATTCAACCTTAGTGACTAAGATGGAATGCCTCTTTTCCACCTCACCGTACAAAACACAGCAGCGGTGTTTCTTATGGTGAGTGTAGAGAACCCCGGCCGAGCCGACCCATTCGTGCTACAACTATACAATTATATAGCTGCAGCATGGCTCTACGACGTAGTTTTGTAATAAGGACGAAAACATTTTGTATTTTACATTAATTCTGGTTCTACGTGAAAATTAAAACTACGACACGCCAATCGAATTATCTGACGATTTTCACGCGGTCAATTAATAGTTTACCGTACAGACGTAACGTTAACGAAACGACAAAGCTATAAAATAAAAATCGAACGAACATAAATCGGAAATTGGACAACATTACGTGACTTTTACCTTCCGATGAGACCACAATCACGCTTGATCGACATTGAACTCACGTAGCGGTATTGCCTGATGGTGTGTAATTTTGTCGATTTAAACAGCGTCTGAATTTCAATAACTTTTAAACTCAATATTAAACCGTTTATCATATAGATCATATTTTATGTAAATTGTGTGAAGTGAAGGGATTTGTATGAAATTTTGAAACCACTACCATAATAAAAAATTGTGCGTGTGATTGTGTATACACATACGAAATGAAACTTCTTTACGACATATCATTCTTCTTTTATTTTATTACTCATGCAGCCCCGGCGGTGAAACGTTACAAGAAAATGTTGAAGTTTTCTTTTAAAACCGTATGAAATTTCTCAACTACATCGATAACGAAGTTGAACTTAAAAAAGTCATTTTGAAAGTCGTGAGAGTATTTACTCGTATCACACAATATAGTCTCGTAGTTGTTCGTAGTTGTAAAAACTATGGGGAAAACTAATAGCTAAATAAAGAAATAAAAACTAATAGCTTCCAATATTTTGCGGTATAATCAACTCACTTATACCCAAGCAAACTCGCTTGTGCCCAAGGCAACTCGTTAATGCCCAAGCCAACTCGTTTATGCCCCGAAAGGCGACGGGCACCAACGTCAAAGATGGCGATACGTTTAGCACAGAGATCGTCGTTCTCCCTGCCTAGTATGATGAATGAAGAAAAAATTAAAATTCTATGTCGAGTTCTATGCAGAGAGAGTGGTAGTAACCTACAGTGGAATTTAATGAACTTCTAAAGAAGAAGAACAAAATTAGAAATGCTCAATATGATACAATTTCTTGACACTTTTTCTCAAAACCCCTGCATTAACAAGCGGATTGGTCATACAGCCTATCTTCACACTGATAAGACTTCTAAACATTTTGTGTCATTTGAGTTCGGTATTTTAAATGAGTGATATATAGATCTGAGACTTAATCCTTCACCTAATCTAATGATCGTTTTCCATATAGATTTATTGTATGTTGGTAAGTCTATGATAGGTTTCTTTGATTTTCGTGTGTTAAAATTGTATTGTATTGGCATTTGTAGATTTTTATTACACAAGTTTTAATTAGTGACATATACTTTACTTTATCATGTACAGGTAATATTTCAAATCAAAAATATTGTGTTGTTGGTCTTTAAATTTGTTCATGACACATTTTGGTACTAATGTTTTTAAAATACGGAGTTTGTAAGGCGTGAATATGGTCTAGGTGTATTTTATAGATTCTAGACGTAGACATAAACATACATTTATTCAGCACCTTATACAGTTTTGATACTGAAAATAAAATTATACATAATACATCAAAGATAAATTTAAAAAATTGAGCCGCCCGTTAACAACTCCAACACCAAGGGAATTACAGTTGCGTTACTGAGCTTTTATAAAGTAGTAAGCTCGTTTCTTCGAATTTAAAAAAGGTTCGAAAATCGCCGATTGTAAACAATTTAACGCCAAAGTTGTGCGAGGAAAAAGACTCCAGGTGAATTCTACGGTAGTGGACCGCAAAGCATCCAGATTTTTCATCCTGGATTTATCACAGTAGTCACGCTAAGCCGTTGGGTTTACGATTAGGGCCCGTATAGGGATATGTATCGTACCTTGAACGTTACTCCCCGTCAGCAGTGTGTGTATTTTACATATGGTTATCACCATCTAAGATTATCCTGCCATTTATGAGGATGCCATGAGATCTTTGTGCCATATCCTAGTTGCTATTAACGGAATCAACTAGAAGTGAATAAAATCTACATAATGGATAAAAATATTAAAAGTAAATGGCTGATCATTTTGTTTTAATGGAGATCCATTTAAATTCTACACGCACCTGGTATTAACTAACATAAAATCATTTTGAAGTAAGCGAAACTCCATCAAGATATTTTGCGCAAACGAAACTATAAAACTAACGACACCTTGACTCGCATTGAAGGTAATAATCATAAAGGAAAATTGCCTTTCGGCTTTATTTCCACCGTCGTTCTTATGTTAATAAGGCACTTATTGCACATGATTTATTCTCGGCTGTAAACAAAATTACTTTATTTTCACAACTGAGCTAATTTACACAAAAATAAAGATTTAGCAACACCTAAAGTATATTCAAGTTCAGTCATTCGGTAGAAGCATAAGGAAAATACATTCAATATTGTTTTCTTTTGGGTTTATGTATGTCAACTGATATGTCTCTCACTAGCACTGCGAAGAGATGTATATCTTTTTATACTTTATCTACCACGGGGAGTGCTTTGAAGAATTGCTTGGAATGATTCCAGAGGTTCAATTTCACCATCGCACATGGCGACTTAACTCGCGATACCATCCATACCATATGAATGATTGTCAGTCTACCATTGCGCGATTTAGAAGAAGTTTTCTTCCTCGCACAACTTCCTTGTGGAATAGACTACCACCAGCAATTTTTGCAGACCGATACGACTTAGGGACCTTTAAGAAAAGTGCCACACATAGGCTTAGGTAATCTAGGGTCTAATCCTTAGGTAATCTCACATGAGGGATTTGCTATAGTTTACACGCTCTGTCGGCCAGAAGTATTTTTATTATTTGAGTTGTTATCAGGGACATGCGTCATAATAATTTTTTAACAAATAAGACCACCAGAAGGCTTTTGGTTGCAACTCTTTTAAACTACGTAATAATTTATTTCTATCTACCGTAATTGTGAGCATGCTTTAAGAAATTAGCTGAGTCGAAGAGAGAAACATTTATTGATATCTGTTTTATACAAAGCATGAATGAGAGCTTTATAAGTAACGCATCTGCAATTCCCCTGGTGTTGCAGTTGTTCATGGATGGCTAATCTTATTGACACAGACAGAGAAATAAAAACAAGAATAACTAGAATTAAGGGTGTTTCATATTTCTATACTAAAATTTTTGCAGCCATTGATTCAGCTAACAAAATTGTAAAAACAGCTAAATCCTACGTATTTTATGGGAGGGTTTTAGGATAAGGAAATATCCGCCGCACTGCCTTGTTGTACGTTAACAGACATCACATGTTTTTTTATATAATAAGGGTGACATACGAGCACAAAGTCCACCTGATGGTAATTGGATGCTGTAGACCATAGACACCTACAATTATCCTCACTTGAGAATCAACATTCATATGCGTTATCACCCCTGAGGACTTAGATGAAACGCCTCGATTTCAGTAAAAAAGCGTCTCCGGATCCCTACACTCACCATACTAACAGCAGTATTAAGCTGCTATTTTACGCTGTTATTCTGTAAGAGCGTGGTCCATCCCCCGTCGAACTGACCCATTCGTGCAACAACCATAATATAGCTGCAGCGTAGCTCTTCCACGTACAAATTCTTCAAAATATTATTATTATTATGTTATTAGACATAATTATTTCTCATATTTAACCGAAAATCACATATTAAAAAGCGACAAAATTGTGTAAAATAACTTTTATTTAATTTTTTTAGACATATGTAGGTTTCCGTACGATTTTTTTTCACCGCATCGCACTTGGTAAATTAGCAATCAAAATTGCAATTAGAAATTTCATTGCTGTAATCAAACCTGGGTTGCTCATGCACGTATATTCTTCAGTGGTATTAAATGTGGCCGTATAAATTTTGAGAAAATTCCTCTTCTAAGATTAGAACATTCAAAAATTTAAAAAAATACGTGTGGCACTCGGTGACTGCCGCGGTAAAGCTATTGCATAGCATTTTTTATCAACTTATGCAATTATTATTATTTATTTATTTTATTTATGCAGTTAAGTCTTTGATATTAAATCAAGTTACACTTTTTGAGCGTGGTGACCGATAAGAAAACAATTTTTCTTCTCTTATTGAATAAATGAGAAGTTAATATTGTTTAAAATATTTTTAATATCTTACAATACATGTAGGTTATTCAGGAATTTTTTTCATTGAGTTAGCAGCTAGTGTACACGCATACGTCTAGTCGCACGCACACAAACACCGTGCCGAAGTCTGCATCAACGCCGAGTGCCGAAGTCTGCCGAACTGAAACGACGTTAGACGATGCACGGCTTTCAACGCCACACCTCCGTGCCCGTCGGAGTGGGGAGCGTGAGGGATTCGGTCGCTCAAGGCCCGCGATAGAAGCTATGCAATTGCTTAATAAAATTATTTATTTATTTTAAAACTTAGAATTAGATGAAAAATTAGAATGATAAAAAAATATTGATTTATTACATTTATTGTGTCCAGAAAATGGCTGAATTGAATTAGATAATCTGTGCCCTAGTTTGAAGGGGTTCCATTGTACTAATAAACTGCACATTGCATTTCGAAATCAATCGCATTCTCCTTAATAAAAGAGGATTTTTTTTTAATTTTACGGTCCCCGGTTATATGTGTGAGCGCAAGCAGCAGCCAAGCGCCAAAACACCAAAGCGCCCAAGGTCACTGACAACCCACCACGACGTTTTTTTTTAGGATGATGGTGACAAACGAGCACACGATTCATCTGATGGTAAGTAGTTGATGTGGCCCGTAGACATCTACATCTATCCTCGACTACGAATGAAAATGCACACGCGTTGTCACACGTCAAGACTAAGATTGAATACCTCGACTCTTCCACTAAAAGAGGTCCCCGGATCTCTTCACTCACCATACGAAACACAACAGCGTTAAGCTGCTTATTTTCTGGCATTCTGTAAGAGCGTGGTCCTCTACGGTCGAGCCGACCCATTCGTGCTATAATTGTACTACTAACATAGCTGCAGCATGGCTCTACCACGTTAAAACTATTGTTATAAAATTTTTAGATAACCAGCAACATTATGTGTCTTTCTAATCTCTCTCTCTCTCTCTTTCCCTTTTTCCTTCTTTGTTTATAATCACCGATCTATCGATAAAAACCTGTTGGATCGTATGTATATGATTTGATAATTTATTATTATAGTGCATCCCACCTATTAATATTTCTTCCTTTCAGATAAAGCGTTGTTAAGTTACGTTTTTTATAAAATTAAAGTCACAAATAACTTACAGTCCACCTGATGGTACTCAATACACAATAGAAACAAAAACAGAAACTTTTTTATTCAATATAGATTATAAATAATACTTATTGGAAATTACTTTTTTTTATTTACCACTGGTTTGGAAAAAGTACCTCTGTCTTGGGAAGAACCAGCAAGAAACCTAGCGGGACTATTTTTTTTAAATAACAGCTTACAATCATGTATGTTACAATTAACAACACAAAACAAATAAGAAATAGCTTTGAAGCGATCATCCTTTACAGGGGTTATTATCATTCATAAATTCCTCATATTATAATAACCCTTTTTACACAAACTTAGATTAATAATGCTTTGAACTTTGTGAATTTTGTTGAATACTATATTGCATTTCATTAATTGCGTTTCACAAATAATTATATTTTTGATAAAACTAAAATTATAGCCTATATACATCCCACTGCTGGGCACAGACCTCCTTTCACTTCTGAGAGGTTTTTAGGGCATATAAGTGTCCGTCACACTATCCCCATGCATGTTGCCGAACTTCACATGTTTTCGAAATTTTTCTTTTTATTTCTCAGACATGCAGCTGTCCTCAATATGTTTCCCTTCACCGCTGAGCACATGGTAAATCAGCACCCAAAATTACAATTAACAATTTCATTGGTGCCGGCGGGGATCGAACTCGAGTTACTCGCTTATTTTTAAATTTACAGCGAGCGCTAAACCCCTACTACGTCGTTAGGTATACAAATAATGGACCCTGTTGGATACCGGAACAATACATTTATTATATATTTATTGTAACTACGCGCCGATTTTTAGATTTTCAGATAAATGTTATCTACCAAATAAATTATAAGGCTGAAAACAAAAGTGGAACATTTGTACTATTTTGTTAATAAAACTGTAAATTTTAATTTATTTAGATTGTATTTTATCGTATGAATAAATTTTACATGATAATTAAAAAATCGATCCCATGATATCCAATCGCTATACAACATTTCTTGTACTCAATACTGTTTGTCATTTATGTGATCTAAAACAGCCTACTTTAAAAGGCCAGCATCGCATCCGCGATTCCGCTGGTTGATTATCGTCTTCATGCGCCTAGGTGCATGGAGGTTTCGGGCCTCGGGGTGTGCCCCCATTACCCGTGCTATCCTCGCGGTCCACCACTATGGACCGGTCCTGGGAGCCTTCTATTGGCATTGTTAGTCTTAAATTCGGATTAGTCCGTAATCGGTACATTTTTTCGTAGTCGGGTAAGACTACGAAAAAGGGAGGTTATCCGGTGAAGTCGGAGTTGGCCTATCAGCGGCATTGAGGGTTGTTACTCAATTCTCTAATCACCTATAGAGAGGAGTTCTCTTGGAAGAGGTCGCCCGTCCGGTGGCCGAGTGTGCAACGGCGCAAAGCCGTTGAGATGTTCATGTGGCCCGTTGTCGGCGCGGTCGAACATGCCGCGCGCTAGCCGGGCCACGAAGTCGGTGATATTCTCGATCTTCAAGTCGGCCGCTATTACGTCATTCCGGACGTAGCGACCTGCTCCGACGATCGTTCTTAGTGTCAAATTTTGCTGGGCCTGCAATCGCCGCCTCAGAGGCTCGCTCAGAAGCGCGTACCAGGCCGGAGCAGCGTAGGTGATAATGGGTCTGATATACATTTTGTAAACACGCACTTTTGTTTTAAGTGGTAACTTAGATGCCAGTATCGGACGTAGCATTGCCCGCACACCCCGTGCTCGGCGGACAACGAAGTCGACGTGTGCAGTCATACGCAGCGCCCGGTCAATCCGGCACCCAAGGTAGGTCACGGCCTTCTCGTACGCGATCTTCTGGCCGTTGAGGGTTAATGGAGGTGGTAGATTTCTGAGGCGGCGGGTGAGCAGAGCGGTCGTCTTACCAACATTGACGACCATCCTCCACTCATCTAGCCATGGTTGCAGCAGGTCCAGCAGTCGTTGCATCTTGGCAGTGGCAATGTGGGCCCTTCTGGACGAGGTGAAATAAGCGCTGTCGTCCGCATATAACGCCAATTCCACGTCATCCTCCCATTCTTTCAGCCTACCTGCCAATGTTGGGATGTCGTTGGTGTAAGCCGCGTACAGGACTGGAGACAAACAGCTGCCCTGAGGAACGCCGGCTCTGATGGTTCTGGTTGCGGACTCGGCGCCCTCTACACAGACGTAGAACTTCCTGTCTGCCAGGAAAGACGCCACTAGCCGCAACATAGCAGGAGGGACACTGGTCTGTTCTTCTAGTTTGTAAAGTAGTCCAGAATGCCACACCCTGTCGAACGCCTTCTCGATGTCGAGAAAGACGCCCAACGTAGTGCGGCCACGGTTGTATTCGGCCGCAAGCAGGTGCAGCACTCTGGTCAGCTGTGTTGCTGTAGAGTGACCCCTCCTGAATCCGTGCTGCTCCGCCCGAAGTTGGATGCGTGATCGGCCTGTAGCTGGCAGCTCTACGCCTGTCCTTCCCGGGCTTCGGCAAGACGATAATTCTGCCTTTTTTCCAGTCCTCCGGGAAGTGGGATGTCCGCAGTATCCCATTGTAGAGTCGACCAAGCTCTATTAGGACTCTTTCCGCTGGTGTTGCAGTAGTTCATGTGCAGCGGTAGTCCTTTACCATCAAGTGAGCCGTACGTTAGTTTACCGTTCTTTTAGAAAAAAAATTACCCACTCAATAAACATACTGGTATTATGGTATATTACTAAATCAACCCTTGACGACCTGCAACTAAGTTTCAACAAGTAAGGCTAAAGATGAGTAAGAAATGTACTCGAGTGGCAGCCTCGTAGGTACAGGAAAGTGCAACGTTGGGCTACCATCTACTAAATAGATTGACAAATTGATTAAACACGTATGTTGTTGATGGATGCAGGTAGCTCAGGACCTTACTTTTTGGCATCTATGAGAGGGCCTATGTTCAGCAACGGACTTGTCGTGGGCTGAATATACACACAGTGAAAGTGTGAGATTAATTAATTAAAATCATATAAATATACGGTATTATTCGTAAAATATAAATGATCTTTCATCGGATTAAATGAAATGGTGATACTGATATTCAAACTTTTCGATAACGGTTCACTCTGATTCCAGTACTATATTAATCGGATTATGGACGGAAATTGAAAACAATAATATTTCCAAATCGAATTTTAGAATATCCTAATAAGTCTGCAAATTAATAAATACATTATTACTTTTCAAGTATTATGCTGATATTTATTTTCTTGCCAAGATTTTCATTTTCAAACTTATATTTATAAAATAAATAATTATATTTAAAACGTATTTAAAACGTAAAAATAGGTATACGGAATTTGAAAATTATCTTATTCATGAATTAAAAAAGTCTATTCGGAACATAAAAAAATATTTCATTTCAATTCTATGTGATTTCAATTTCAAGGAGCTCTGAATTGTATTGCTTCAAATATTACTGAATTAATGAATAATTTCTCCAGGCTAATTTTCACGGAAACGATTTGAACATTTTTTCCCAAATAAAATACAAATATAATTGTGTTCTTTTGCACCTTTCAACCCCACTGCATACAGAGAGTCGATGGATGTAGGTGTCTCAGTACCTTGCTTCGTGGCATTTCTAATTTCTAATCAAGGTCTTAATAACAGCAACCATGAATGAAAGACGGCTGTTTCTTAGCGGCAGGAATAGCTCAGCTCATATGAACCTCTGCATTGGCAGAGGAGTGAGTGAGTCAAAGAACACATTTCCAACGCGCATATCAAATAGAGGTAATAATCACACCACATACGATTGGCAAATAAAAATTTATTTAAATTTAATTTATTAATTTTATGGTTGAGTTTTTAGAAATAAAGTTATTTTTATACGCATTAATATTGATTCTAATAAGGCATTTTCCGGCTCAAAACCAAACTTAGGTTAGATACATCTAAGTTCAAACATGTATAATTTATGACTTCGCTCATAATATAGTTATTATTCCTAATTAATTATTCTAATCTTATATTTATTATTAAATATTATTTAAGAATCGTAGAACAAATGCATACCTATTATTTTTTTCATAGCAGATGTGTCAAACGATCATGCGGCTCACCTGATGGAAAGTGACTACCGCCGCCCATGAACAACTGCAACACCAGGGGAATTGCAGCTGCGTTGTCGGCCTTTTAGAAAGGAATAAGCTCTTTTCTTGAAGGTCCTAAGTTTTTTTTTTATAGGATAGGGTGACAAACGAGCACACAGTCCACCTGATGGTAAGTGGTTGCTGTGGCCCATAGACATCTACATCTATCCTCGATTACGAATCAAAATACAGATGCGTTGTCACCCGTGAGGACTAAGATGGAATGCCTCGTTTCCAGTAAAAAGGGTCTCCGGTTCTCTGCACTCACCATACGAAACACAGCAGCATTAAGCTACTATTTCACGCTGGTATTCTGTGAGAGCGTGGTCCTTCCCCGGTCGAGCCGACCCATTCGTGCTACAACTATACTACTAATATAACTGCAGCATGGCTCTACCACGTAAAGTTAAGTAAAGTAAAGTACCACGTAAAGTCGTATTGGTCCAGAAAAATCGCCGGTAAACGATTCTAGAGAGAGAAGGGTCGTACGAGTAAGAAAACTCCTAGTAAAACCTACAGTGGTGGACCGCCAAACATCCAGATGGTGTGGATGGTATGTGAGTTACGTCGCGATGTGCGCTCGTGTAGTTTTGTGGCTGAAATTAATCCTAACTATTCCTCAGAGCACTCTCTGTGGCAGATGCGATAGAAAATGCAAATGAATGCAAAATCCCTTCGCAGTGCCAGTGAATCGAGCTGAACAGAAAGAACCGGGTCGTCGGTGATCTGAACCGCTCTGCGCTGGAAGCTGTCAAATGGATGGAACTGGCATTGGGGAGCCCCGGCCCAGAGATGGAAACAGTATTTCCTGTGTGTACGAACTTGTGCCTTGTGAAGTTGCTGGCGGTGTGCCGGCATGAAATACTGTCACGCTCTACTTGAGCACGCAAAACTTTTTAGAGGCCAATTTCGCCTTCTCTTCTAGGTGATCACTAAATTGCACTTAAAAGTTATGGAACAAACGCTATCTAGTATTAATTTCAATTTATGCAAAAATCACAATTTTGATTTATTTAATACAGCAAGGTCAGCAATGTCGAGATTTTTTTGTGTCGTAATTATTTTAAAAATATTGCGTAGTGCGTGTATTCCTGTTTTTCTTTTATTTTGGTTATTATTGTCTAATTCACCTATAACATTTTTATGCATGTTTTACATTTTAATTAAACTCCGCTCTTGATGCTCGTATTCGATATGTAGTTTAAGCGACCAAAGATTATGTTACTGTGTCTATAATTATCTGCTTTTAACATAAATTAGCACTAACATTAGCCGTAATACGTATATTACATATATAAAGAGTTATTTTTCAAAGAGTAGTCAAATTGTAAAATATTAAATAATGATATACCGTTATTTCAGTTTTTGAAAATATGATTAAATAAGTCTTCTGCTTTTATTTAAAATTATCCCAAAATGAAAGTGATTTATGGACAACAACGTTTATTCCTACCGATCGATCCTTACGAATGTGCGCGTGCGCAGTTAAATCAGCTAAAGTAATGCATTATAACGCATTTTTAATCTAAAGGATAAGAAGGATAGAATGATAGAGATTTTTTAAATTAATATTTATTCATCATTTACCTATTTTACTTAGTCTGAAACTTCTTTGCAAAGGAGATGGCCAAAAATTGTATGAATCTGTGCCCCAGACTGTAAAGACTGAAAGAAAGAACTTCTATATATAAGAATCTTCTATATAAAGAATTAGAAAAGTGCATGTAGCTATGCAGTAGTGGAAAAAATTAATGAAGATTTTAAAAAGTAGATAATAATAAAGTTCCAAATCATGAGTGTTATGTAGGTTAATGTATATGCATAATGATTAGGATGTATCCTAACTGGTTCAGCTAAAAAAAACAAGGACAGCAGTTTTTTTTTCAGTCTTTGAAATTATTATTTTGTAACTAGTTTTTGTAAAATTGCTATTATTGATCGAAGTATATTAGACAGAAAATAATTAAACTTACGTATTACACCGTTTATAATTAGTGGAGCACTCACGTGGGGCTACGGCACTTATTAAATAAAAGTAAAATAAAACACAAATACGAAGGAATAGCGTACATATATCATACACCAAAAAACGGCGCGTTAGTCGGTAAACGTGAATCAGATGAAGTCCGACATTAACACTTTGATTGTTGTTTTTATTATTTGCTCGAGATAGCAGGCAAAGGAACTAAGCCATACAGTCTTTTTTATTTGAATATATAGAATTTTGAAGTAAAGGCCAGAACCAAATTTTAATTTTCTTTTTTTCATCTCTTCAATATCCATAAAGGCCGAAACCAAGTCTTATTTTCTTTGATTCTTCATATTTTCAAAAACCACAAAGGCTAAATCCAAATCTTCTTTATATTATAATCTTTAAGTTTGAATCCATATAGATTTATCAGTCAAGTTTCAAGTTTCCCGCGCTTTTTTTCTTTTTTTCACAATATGCTGATGCGTCACATTGCGAAGCTCTTGGGAGATTTTGACAATAGCTCAACTCAGCGGACAGTTGATGACGACAGCCACTCAAGTTCATAAGGCACCTAAGCGATTAAAATAACTTGAGGTTTATATCGACATCAAAACACTTGTTTCGTCGTTTTCTCTAACAGTTCACACGTGCAGACAATTAATTCACAAAATCAGATCACTTTTACGAATTAAAATCCACTTCAAACCATTATTCAAGCGACAAGACAGGAGCGACACTCCGTCGTCGGCCAAGTTCCCGCCAAAACTCCTTTGACTGTTTTGATGCTTGATGGAAGGATTCAGTGTTGCAAGTACTAAAGCAAAATAACCCTATTCTATAATGTTAAAACGATACATTTTTAAGCAGTATTAAACAAATAAATAAAATCCTATCTTTTAGTGTATTTTGATTATTTTGATCTAATAATTCATAAATTGAAGGCTTGTTTTTTTGCATAACATATCATAAATGAAGTATTTTTATGAGTTTAGCTATTGTTTTTTCCCTACTCTGATCTTTTAAAGTATTATATGGCCACATCAAAGGTGCTATAGAGAGACTTCAAAGAGAAGAAATCACTTTATAACATTTTGATTATTTTTCAACAGCTGCTATGAAATGTTAATAGTTATTCAAGATTATTATTTATTTTATTTAATTTAGTAGCAATAGTCCTATTTTTGTACAGCTTGGGGCACATTTTGGCCATCTTATTTGGCCAGTTATTCCAAAGTAACCCTGTATATTCATCTATATATAACTTCACTATTTTATAAAACCGTTTAATAAATTAATCAAGGTAATTACAACCAGCTATATTGTTAAACGAAACCGCGGTACCACAATCTAAAGAAAAACGCAAGTTTGTCGCGGAGTCTCAATGTTGAATTTGTTCTAGGTTTAACAAAGGCCCCTTCAGGGCTCATGTTTCTGGCGTTGGATCAATATCGCCTCGAATCCACTTTCGGATCGTGTCGTTCCCGATATTTTGACCCTGCTATGGTTCTGTTGTATAACGACCAGATATCATTTTCACTTGACAACTTTCTCTTTACTTATATTTATGATTGATCTTAATTAAGCGAAAATCTGCTAGTGCGGTTCGCAAAATTTAAATTTGTCGTCCGCGTTAACTTTTAAAGGTCGTCCTTGTCTTCTTGTCTTTGAGTTAAATTTCAGTGGAGGCAGCATTATTTACAAAGAGTTTGTATGTATGTACTATTCTTACTGTTATAAAATAATATATAATAAGAGATATTTTTTAAAACTTTACCTACACACTAAGATATTTTCTTGTATCGTAGGGGCATTTAATTAACATAAATTTTACAAGGAAACATTCCAATATACATTCCAGACCCGGAACATATTATTTGTATGTCATACAAATTCTTGTTCCGTTCGGGATTCGAACCCGCGGCCTTTAGCGCTACAACTCATTGCTAAGCCATTGCGCCACGGAGCCGTCGGCTTATTTCTTAATCATTACAATAAATAATAATTTCAATATATAGTTATTAATTATTATTGATTATAAAGGAATATTATATATCTCATTTTAACGGTCCTATGGTGGCATTGTCGTCGCACCACAAGCGAAACGCATCGAATCGTAAATCACGCTATCAAGGTCCCGAAGTTAAGCAGTATATTATATAGAGTAACACCGTACTACGATCTTGCCCGATGGAAGACCTCACCTTTATCTTTACGGCCAGAGTTTAATTTTGCCTTTCATTATTTAGTATATTTTTGATCATGTGGCTTTATATTTCTAATTTATAACTTTAGTTTGCAATATCTTTACATACTTTAAAACAAAGTCGCTTCCCGCCGTCTGTACGCTTAGATCTTTTAAACTACGCAACGGATTTTGTTGCAGTTTTCATCAATAAACAGAATGATTCAAGAGAAGGGTTTATATGTATACATGCAAATGTTGCTAAGATACAAAAATCGCCTGAACGAATTCAATACATCGCCAATTTAGTCGATAAACTTTCGTCTAGTGACGTCCCTTGCCATAACATTTCCAAATATTAATATTTCAATATTATGGAGCCAAAATAATCCGAATTGAAAAGTTCAAGCGCAAACTTTTGTAAGGAATTTTTTAATTAAAATAGGCCCGATGGCATGGAATATTAATTGTGCAAAAATTTTTCGTACATGACCTAATTTTTTGTAATTGCTGGCAAATCAATACCTCCAAAATGGACAAAGAAAACGATGCTATTATTTCCAAGTGGATATATGCGGAATTAATTGCTTGTCCGTCAACGTTGTCGAGTGACGTCGGGAACTATATAGTTCAGACGAAATTAATGAGACACGTCACTCACATCAACGGGCTGAAGGTTGAAGCACTCGAATGCTGTTATAACACCTTTGATATACATACATGTATTTGTTATTTGAAAAAAGTCGTTCCTAGGACAGCACGTCAGAAGTGAAAACTTTTTAGTTTCACAAACTTGTAAAAATTATTATTGGGTTGTTGTTAAGAAATATTTTTATTTTTTAGCAAGTATTTTTACCGTACCCGGCGCGTTGCAGCCGCAGAAGAAATATTTGTGAAAATATCGTTTTAAATTTGAAAGAGTTATATTGTTTAATTAGGAATGATAATACATTCGTTTAGTTTGAATGATAAATAGCTTTCACATAAATTTGTCAGTACGATACGCGCGTCATCTACTGAAAGTTATTTGTGGTATGCCAATAACCTTCGCTCAAATGCAAACACAATAAGATAACCAAGTTTTACAGCAATCTGGTGGACGGTATCGCAGGACATACTATTTATATATAGCATACGTTATTTTTATCAACATATTAATACGTTTTCATACGTGTTAGAGCCATGTTGCAGTTATATTAGTAGTATAGTTGTAGCACGAATGGGTCTGCTCGGTCGGGAAAAGACTACTTGCGAAAAAAAGGCAGCTTAATGCTGCTGTGTTTCGTATGGTGAGTTAGAGAACTGGATACCCTTTTTCCTGGAAACTAGGCATTCCATCTGAGTCGTCACGGATGATAACGCATCTGTATTGGGCCACAGCAACCACCTACCATCAGGTGGACTATGTGCTCGTTTGTCAGCCTACGCTATAAAAAAACAAGTTTTATTTTATTTTATTGAATTTTAAATACTTTCAATCTCTAAAATTGCATAATATTAATGTCTGTGAGGATTTCGAAATTAATTCAAAATGCACTCATAAGTGAAAACTTAAAACTAACAAACCGTTTTTCCTTTTTGAATTTTCGCAATGGTAGTATATTAGAAATTTATGTATCATGTATTGAAGATAATTATATTACTTGCTTTGATAAAAAGTTAAATATTAACTAATTATCATCATAAGTGTATTGCAGATCAAAATATTGTCACATAAATTGACAGATACCTGTCTACAGTTTTCTTAACCGTAGTTATTCACGTAAATTAAGTGTTGTAATCATAATAATCATCTTCTGTTTTAAATTCACTATTTCGCCGCAGGTGCCTCAACGCCGTCAGTCTCGTTACCCTCTTATCTATCCAAAATATATATATATATATATATATATATATATATATATATATATATATATATATATATATATATGGGTGTATATATATATATATTCTGTTGGGAAAGAGCAATGTTTGCGTTGCCTTATTTCAGTCTGGAAGTTATCTGGAGCCTGGGTCTTAGTCCTCGGAGGGGACAAAGCATCTGTAGCCTTCTTTGTTTGAAGTTGTCCATTAACTCCCGTAGTCACTTACCATCAGGTGGACTGTAAGTGAGTTTGTCATTTTATTTAAAAAAAAAATTTATTACATAAAATTTAAAAACATTATGTTCGGAAATTTCCTGAAGCAGTTCCAATTAGCAATGACAGCTCACAGTTTTGTGAACTATGAAAGTCTTTATTTGAAGAACCCGAATAATAACCCTCGCGACTCAAGGGCTGTGCAGAAATATTAAAGCTTTCACATCGCAGATTTGACTTGTTACGGGCTCTGCGCCTTTATTATATTACGTTTCCCCTCTCTGACATCAGCTTAGCATTCATATTTGAAGTCGAGATGGGATTTCAATTTGCAGTGTTTAGTTATCATCGGATTCGTATTTGTGTATACGATTGTTTTCATTTTTATGCAACCTCTATTATTTTCATTCATAATTTTTGAGATTGATATTTAACATGAGAGAGAATTTGCTTTATTCAGCAGTTTCTAATCTTTGGAGATGCATGCCACGGCCATTTTAATTATTTTACACCTGATGCTTTTCTAGAAAATATTAGAAGTAAGTTTTTAATCTTCATTCACAGTCGACTTTTACGACATCCGCTAGTAGGATAACAATTCTCTTACGTCGAAATGAAAGATACGATATAAACAGTATTTCCACGGACGTTTTATGAAATATATCTATGAATAAATAATAACAAACGACGAAAACACAGGGATGTTATATATTTGTAGTATGTTATATATTTATAGTATGTTATATATTTGTAGTATGTTATATATTTGTAGTATGTTATATATTTGTAGCATGTATCTGTGTATCGAGGTGTCTGTTTATGGCATGATAGCTCGGATAGAACTGATGAACTGATTTTGATTTAGTTTTTGTCTTTTGAAAAGTGTCTAACTTGAGAGCGTTCTTAGTTGTGTTAAGAAAAACTGTTCAGATGTTTGAAGATCATAAGCTCTTTTTAATTCGGAGGTTTTTTAATTTTAAAATTTTAGTTATTTAAAGTAAATTTTGTTACCGGCACATATTCAATGTCAAATTCATTTATACTTGTCATTAGTAAAGTATTTTTGAGGTTCTTAGTGACTATCGGGACGTGGGGTCTTCGTGCGGTGAAATTTCTAAAGAAACTCTATCCAATACTGGTCGTTGCTGTTGGAGATAAGAGGCCTGGTTCTTTTCCCGTTCAAAGCTAAATATAGCCATTCAGCGAAGACTGTATGATAATTAGAACTTTTTACTTTTAGATGTTTTATAATAGTAAAAAATATTGTGTGAATATATTTGTTTAATTTTTTAATCTTTTCAAAGTTAAAGTTTACCTATTATACTTTATGTCAATTATGCTTCTACTTTGACTTTTACAGTCTATTTTAACACTATAAAAGCCTGTCTTATTTGGAGGAGAGTAGCTCTTGATAGAATGTATCGGAAAGAGCTAGAGGTGGCCTTTGCTTACAGAAATTCCCTATTAGGAGCCCTTTATATGAAGAATAGTTCGGAATAAAAATGGTTGCAACGTAATTTAATATTACAAAACGATTACACAATCGAATAATAAAACTAAATGTAAGTAGTTTGAAAGAAGTTACCACAAGAATTTACGAATATGTTGATTGATTAGCGACAGCTTAGATTGGTTTAATTAATCAAATCTTATCAATCATTACCTACGGTCATTTGACCTGAATAGATGTGTATCATCATAATCCACCTACTCTTATATTCGGGTAACACTGTGCTGCCTACGATGAACTGTTGACTGTCTTACAAAATGACAGAAGTGTGTAGTAGCAGTGTCATAAAGAAAGAAAGAAAATTCTTTGAAGCTACCTATATGTTACAGGAGTTAACATAAACACCATTCCATTACAGGCCAGCAAATATCTCCTCATAAGGACGGTGTCCTATGAAGCAATCCGTGGGAAAGCCTATGATCAATAGTGGAATTCGATAGGCTCATCAGAATGATCATGACGAATTCGTTTGAAAAAATAATACAAGTGCCGTGAGAAAAGTCGAAGATTAAGTAAGTTAATTGTACTAAGTCTAATACTTTCAGGCAAGTGCAAGCAGTAAAATGACCGTAATGAATGAAATGCAATCTGATGAATGGTGTGGCAGCGCATAAAACACGAAAAAAAATATCTTGAGGGTTTATTGACGGTAAGTGTCGACTGCCACTCATGAGCAATATCATCAGCAACAACCGGGGAATTGCAGGTTTTTTGAGGTTTATTGAGTCCTATCTTTCCGAAAAAATTACCGGTGGTAACCGATTCGACAAAGAAGTCGTGCGAGGAAGAAAACAAATTTTCACATAGTTTGATATAAATCTAAGTTTTATCGACAAAAAAAAAGAAAAAAAATAACTAGTTTTAGTAATAATGTATTTCTACAATATTTTAAAATATCTGGTGCAATTCTTCATTAAATCTGTGTTGCCAATATAAATCATCTAATACAATAAACACGATAGTTTATTATCAAAATTGTTTAGGCATAATCCACACAACACACATGGCTGATACTTGGTAAATTGCATTACCATATGTATGGGCAGAAGGCCATTATAACTGTAAGCGGTCATTCAGAAGCCGCAAGCCGCTTCGCCGATCAATTATACGCTCATTACCCATTTGAATGGACTGATGTTATGTGGCGACAGGAGATTCAACCTGATATCAATAGATAGCACTAACGTATAATGGAACTATGTACATATCATAGTATTGACAATATAACGTTATTACAATGTATAATATTGTTATAAGCTTGGGGTTCGTGACAGTAAAAACTGTCGATTGAATTACCAAAATTGGTACCTAAATACATAAAAATATATACAAACACTAATTAGCACTTAAAGCACAATTGGACTACTGATCACTTTAAAGTGAAGTATTTTTTTATAGAAGGGGGGGGGGGGCAAACGAGCATGCGACTCACCTGATGTTAAGTGACTAACGCCGCCCATGATCAACCGCAACACCAGGGGAATTGCAGGTGCGTTGCCGGCCCTTTAGAAAGGAGTAAGCTCTTTTCTTGAAGGTCCCCAGGTCGTATCGGTCCGGAAAAATTGCCGGTGGTAAACTATTCCACAGAGAGGTTGTACGCAGAAGAAAACTCCTTTTGAAACGTACAGTGGTGGTCCGCCAAGCATCCAGATGGTGTGGATGGTATCGGGACGTTTGCCGCGTAGTGCGTTAACGAAATTTGGCGGCTGGGATCAATCCGAACAATTCCTCAGAGCACTCTCCATGGTATATGCGAAAGAAAATGCAAAGAGATGCAACATCTTCCAGTGCCAGTGAATCGAGCTGATCGGAAAGCACTCGGTCATCGATATAGAGGTCAAGTGGATGAGCTGGTACTGGGGAGCCCCAGCCCAGAGATGGGAACAGTATTCCATGTGCGGCCGAACCTGCGCCTTGTACAGTTGCAGGCGGTGTGCCGGCATGAAATACTGTCTCGCTCTGCTGAGCACGTCAAGCTTTTTAGAGGCCAATTTGGCCTTCTCTTCCAAGTGACCATAAAACTGCACGTCACTCGATATGTCGACGCCGAGGATTCCGATACTGGCCGAGGCAACAAGGAGAGTGCCTTGAAACTGAGTAGATACGACAAAGGGGTTCTTTTTAGCGGTTAACGCGCAAACTTGTGTCTTCTGAGGGTTAAACTGGACTAGATTTAGTCGCCCCCATTCCGAAACTCTGTTCAGCAAATACTCGACTTCAGACACAAGTTTGTCCCGGCACTCAGAGACGTTTTCCCGAGAAATATTGGCTCGGCCGGTGTAAAGAGCATCGCCAGTGCTGTCATCTGTATAGCAATGAATGTTACGGGTTTGCAACATACCATTGATATGCGGAAGAAACAGCGTATACGCTTAAACTGCAAATTCAATACTGACTTGGATCGCGGTCTATACCGTTCTTATATAAGGCCTCTCCTATTTAAATACTTATAATGTTCGAGTACATAGTGGTCCCAACTGACTAGCTAACTAACTGACTAGAAGGCATAGAAAGTTCTAGCATGGATCTTTCTTTTTTATAGGATAAAGGTGACAAACGAGCACACAGTCCCCCTGATGGCAAGTGGTTACCGCGGCCCATAGACATCCACATCAATCCTTGATCGGGAATCAAAATGCAAATGCGTTATCACCCGTGATGACTAAGATGAAATGCCTCTTTTTCAGTAAAAAGGGTCTCCAGTTTTCTACACTCATCATACGAAACACAGCAACGTTAAACTGTTATTTTCGCTGGTATTCTGTTAGAGCGTAATCCTTCCCCGGTCGAGCCGACCAACTCGTGTTACAACTATACTACTTATATAGCTGCAGCATGGCTCTACCACGTATAAAAAAATCTTTCTAGAAAGATCTTGACTCTCATAGTTCTGCTATTCTATACTAGAGGGCGCTAGTGGTAACTAATGTCCCCATGTACTAGGCATTAATTATGGCGCGCAACAATAAAAGAGGGTTGGAAAAATATCCCTTTACCGTTATCGTATGAGTCTATGAAAGTTCATTGCTGAACATAGACCTGTACCTTAAATTTCCTCATAGGGGGGATATTTACCACAGTTATCACGCCTGGCAGTCGCAGTTTGTTATTTTAGTCGTTATTAGGAAGACGTTGTTGACCATCTGATTTGTTTCCCTCCGCCGCCTCCGACGACACCCACGGTATGATATGGGGTAGTGGATATTCTTACACCGCCATTACACTCTATACCTTATAAAAATTAAAAGGAAACTGAATTTTACGGATTTCATAGCTTATATTAACTTGTTTTATATTCACGAAAAAAAGTTTCTCGCGTACCGGTACCACTAGGCGAAGTGTAGGGCGACCTTTCACTAGATGGAGTGACGACCTGGTAAGCCATGCAGGAAGTCGATGGATGTGCTCAGGACCGTGTTTTGTGGCATTCCTTAATAAACCCAACCCCCAAAAACCGAACCCAAAAAAAAAAAAAAAAAAAAACCATAAATAAACTCATGCCTGTCACCCAGAGGGGTAGGCAGAGACTACGGACTTCCATTTGACACGATCCTGACATACCTCTTTCGCCTCCTTTACATCCTACATGGATCTACGCATACATGCTTGTCGGTTAAGGGTACTTTTAACGTGGCCCATTTTCAAAATATCGCCAATTTGGTCGATAAACTTTTTTCCAGGGCGTCCCTTCCCGACTCTGCCGTTCACATCTGCCATATAAATTTGCTTTGTCACTTTTTCCTCATCCATTCTTTCTACGTGACAAAACCACCGAAGCATTCCTTTCTTAATCCTGGTCACAACATCATCTTGGATACCACATTTATCTCTTATCACGCAATTTCTCACCCTGTCATTCAGATTCAACCCTAGCATACACCTTAAAGACCGCATTTCTACAGCATTTATTCTACTTTCGTGCTTCTTCTGCCACACCAAGCTTTCACTAACATACATTAAAGTAGGGACTAACACAGCATTATGAATTACCAACGTGCCTTTTTTGATACATTCTGGTTCTTCGTTTTGCTTTCCTCTCTTTCGAAAACCATCACTTTCATCTAACTTGCATTCATTTTCATTCCCCTTTCTTTTAATTCCCAGTTCATTAATGTAACCATCATTTGCAATTCAGCCGGCGATGACGCAAATATGACTTGATCATCGGCATATAAAGGCATTTGATGGTTAACTCGCCCATTCTTAACCCACATCCTTCATCTTTCAAAGTTTGCAAACACCTGTCCATAAATAGGTTGAACAGCCAAAAGTAAGCCACGCAGCTCCGTCTGACACCTTTTCGGATGCCAAACCAGTCCGTGTAGACCCCATTGATCCTGACACAAGCACTAGAATCCCTATAAAGAGACCGCAATGCCTGTATTAAACCAGCGCTCAACCCATATGAGTTCAGTGTTTGCCATAACACATTCCTGTCTACTCTGTCACAAGCTTTTTCCAATTCCATGAACGCACAAAAAACTTTCTGGTTTTTAGCCAAAAACTTCTCCGTAATCATGCGCATGGAAAAGACTTGATCTGTACACCCCATTCCCTTTCAAAAAGCCGCTTGCACATCCCAAATTTTTCCATCACAATACTAATCAAGCTGATACCACGGTAGTTTTTGCAGTCCTGCTGTGACCCTTTTCCTTTATATATTGGTACTATAACTGCTTTACACCAGTCATCCGGTACCCGTTTTAATTCCCAACATAAATTAAACAAGGTGTACAGCAGGCCTGCCACCACTCCCTCTCCAGACCTTAGCATCTCGAGTGATACTCTATCATATCCAGCTGCCTTACCTGCTTTCATGCTTTTCATTGCTTTCATTATTTCATCTACACATATCTCCATGCCCCTTTCCACTTCTTTCGGAATTTCTTGTTCATTTAATTCAGACGACTCTTCACTCATAAACACGCTTTCAAAGTATTCCTTCCATCTGTTTAAATTAGAAACTTCATCTTTCAGAATACATCCAATCTCGTCTCTTACAGCATTAAATATAGGCTGTTTTGTATTTCCCCTGGCAGTTCTTACGAGTTTCCAGAACATTTTTATATTAGCCTGGAATTTATCAGATATCCTTCTATCATTCTTATCCGTTCTTTCTTTCTTTTTCCTTTCAACTATTTCTTTTACTCTCTTATTTAGACGTCTAAATTCTGCCTTTTTTGCTTTCCATCTCATCATTCATACCACCAGAAATACCAGCTTTATTTGCTAGTAAATCTAACCATACTTTCTTCTTTGATTCAACTTCCACCCGTACCTTATCATCCCACCACAACGTATTCTTTTTCCTTTCATTTGTTCTCTTACTTACACCACATATTTCGGTGGCTGCATCCACCAAACCTTTCTTAATATTATCCCACACAGTATTCAAGTCTAAGTCATTCATACACAACTCATTCAAACACCTATTATTTTCTCAGTCTGCATTTATACTTCTCTTTTACATCTTCATCTCGTAACTTCTCTATTCTTATACGCTGTAACGCAGTGGTAGACACAGATGTCCGATACCGCCAACGCTTGAAATTACCATTAATTCGACATAAGATCAAGTAATGATCCGTCCCTACGTTGGACCCCCGATAAACCCTTGTATCCACGACTGCGCTCCTCATTCTTTCATTCACAATTACGAAATCTATCATGCTTCTATCATCACCTCTTTCCCATGTATACATGTGAATCTTCTTATGACGAAAAAAAGTATTCGTCACAAAGAGATTCTTTTCCACACATACGGTGAAGAGGTCTTCACCATTCTCATTTATACTTTCATCACCAAACGTTCCCAATATCCTTTCATAACCAGACCTCCTCACCCCAACCCTTCCATTAAAGTCTCCTAACATAATAATATTTTCATTTTCCTTACATTTTGTCAACACCATCCTTACCAAATTCCAAAACTGTTCTCGGATGTTAGTGGGCTTAGAAATGTCTGGGGCGTACACCCCTAGCAAGAACAGCTTCTTTAAGCCCACTTTCATTCGTATCCATAGCAGCCTCGGGCTTACACATTCATACTCTTTCACACATTGACCCATTCTTTCTGAAAGGATGAAACCGACTCCCTGGCATGTCCGTTCGGTCTCGTCTACACCAGACCAATACGCGGTATACGTGCCATGTGCAGCGGCATCCTTTCCCTTTCGTTTCGTCTCATTTACACATAACACATCTATTCCTCTGTCATTCATCATTTCGCATACTTCATCCATCTTATCATTCATTGCTCCACATACATTCAGCGTAGCCAGACGGGCTTCCGCAATCCACTTTTCGCACCTCCGGGAGACAGAAAGTGACGGGTGGCGAACCTCGTCGCCGGTTTTTCTCCCGGAGTTTCTTCGCACCCCTGCCCCATTAAAGTTTGTGGTCTATCAAATAATATAGTCTCATAATAGATTTCTTTTATATTTATCCGGAATAAAAAGAAGTCGCTAAAAAGAAGATTTTTCCTTGTAGGTATTTGTATTTGTATTTAAAAAAACATTACCTCCACATTAGAATTTTCTCCTATATCGTGGGGGCAGTTTACAAACATTAATATTATTAGGACAAACATCCCGACCCGTAACAATTACTTGGAGGCCACACAAATACTTATTGGGTGCGGAATTCGAACCCGCGGTCCTTAGCGCTTTAACTCATTGCTAAGCCACTGCACTACGGAGCCATGGTAGAGCAATTGTATGTCTTTATTATGACTGCAGCACGAATGGGTTAGCTCGACCGTTTTAGGACTATCTGACTGACCAGGCGTGAAACATCAAAATCGTGGTGGGATTCGTATGGCGAGTGTAAAGAAACCGAGACCCTTTTAATGGTAACGAGGTATTTCATCTTATTTCTCCAAATCAAACATAAGCAGCAGAAAAGAGTTACAGAGTCGCCAATGGATGCCCTAGATGCAAATTTATCAATAAAATTGGCGATATATTGAAAATGGGTCAAATTGAGGGTACCCATACACATATGCGTAGGTATATGGATGCGAAAGAATCAAAAAAAGTGTGTCAGTATCGTATCAAATGGAAGTCTGTAGTCTCTGTCTATTCTTTTTGTTATGGATTTTAAAAGAAATATATTACTTTTGTTATCTCGTGATATTTTAAAAAAAGATCTTTTTAAATTAGCTATGCCCAGAATATCTTTATTACGTCTACGAATTTATGAAAATTCGGGATTAATTTATCGTAATCCCCTTATGAATGGAATTTAATATATAGAAATGATATTTTGATGAGATTATATTTTCATCAATACTCCATTTATTAGGCCGTAATTCTTTAAAAGCCTTAGTAATAAATAATATTATATTTAATAATATTGAACTTAAACACACATACAAAATAAAATATAAAATGACTTGCATTTTTGTCTAGCTTTTAAGGGACCTTCTTTCATTTTTAATATGGTTGTTCAGTAAAAAACAAATTTGACAGAAAGAAAGTAATAAAGGTATTCATTTGAATATTTCACTCAAAATACAAGTAGGTAAGTCAAAATCAAGTAAAAATGCCTGGTACATACGTAAGTTTCACTGAAAGTTTTGTCTCATCTCTCATCATTAAAACAATTTTTACATTTTAATCAAATTTTCATTCCTTCAAACCATTTTTGGTAAAACATAAGGACCATTGACCTGAAAGATTGTTTTTCACATGCACGCAACAAGGATGTTTAAATTTTAAGCATTTATTAAGATCATTGCTCAAATTTTTCATTACTTTACTCTAAAATCGTTACTTTTCCGACTGAATTTCCGAAGAGAATGTTTAACTCAAAGTGGTATGGACTGCTGATTATGCTAAACGTCGATTGTAATTCCGCATTCATTACATGCAATAATAACGCCGTTGGTCGGTCACGGCAAATATACTATAATTCGTAATGACAAGTCGGTTTCGTGGCAGTTGTTAAAATTATCCACGGATTGTCGTAACCAGCTGCATTGCATCTCGTTATACTATATTACATACTCGGCGTGTCAATTTACTCGTTAAACTCTGATTGTTATATTGGAAATGACTGTACTATATTTATATACGTGGTAGAGCCACGCTGCTAATAAGCTATGCTGAGACTGCCTTGTTGGTCTAGTGGTTGTAGTAGTGCGACTGCCGATCATGAGGTCCTGAGTTCGAATCCGGAGTCGGCCCAAAAATCAATTATTGAGTTTTCCGTCAAGAAATTCTCAGTAAGTGCCCAGAATCAGTAAGTTGGCGGTGTCTCACTCCCGTGCCTCGGATAGCACGCAAAGCCTTGGTCCTGCTCCTGATCTATCTGTCGGTTTACCGTTCAATCAAAAGTAAGGGAATAGAGAGTGCACCTGTGCTTGCGCAAATACTTGGGTACTATAATCCTGTCCAGCACCGGTGGCTAGTCTCCGTTGAAGCAGGCAGATAATTCGGTGGGGAGGATATTATTATAAGCTATATTGTGGTTGTAGTGTATGAATAAGTCAGCTTGACCGGGGTAGGACCACGCTCTCACAGAATACCAACGTAAAATAACAGCTGACGAGTGTCTCTACACTGGTGACCCTTATTATTGGAAATGGGCATTCAATATTATTTCTCAGCAGTGACATGTGTTGCCTGCATTTTGATCCATAATCGAGGATACATGTAATGTCTATGGGCACAACTTCCACTTACCATCAGGTGAAGTTTGTGCTCGTTTGTCACCTCTATTCTATAAAAAAATATACATTTTAAAATAGGACTAAATTTTAAATCAATATTTTCTTGTAAGACACTAGTTGTACCCGTCAACCGATGCAATTACCTTATTTGTTAAAGACTTGTGTTTAGTCGTGGGCGCGCGCACACTGAATTATGTAGAAATGCGTACAGAATAAACAAATAAAAAATATTTTACAATAAGACGTAGATATGGTTGCCGCTGTTAATGGAAGTGTAATAGAAAGTTGAGTGGTCGTGAAGAAAATTTTAAGTCACCTTAATACTTTATACAAAGGCAACTTGATATTAAAAATAAAATTCCTTCCCAGAACCTCAAGCCTTAAATGATCATAATTTCAAAATTTTAATATATTGGGAAAATATTAAACATATTTATTTTAGAATTTGTTTTGTTACCTATAAATACTCTGAATATTTAAAATGTAAGTGACTACACAAGTACGAGTATCATTGATAGAAAAAAAATCATAGATACTGCAACAAAATTCGTCACACCTTTACAATTGAATCAGACAACCCTGAAAACAGTATAAAAAATACGTTGTAATTCACCTCAGAAATAATTTACTATTTTTAAAATAATTATAAGTGACAATAGTCTTATAATTAATAGTATGGATTGCGATACTCAAATGTTGAAGTTCTATTCTGAAATATTTTTATACAATTTTTATACGTGGTAGGGCCATGCTATAGCTATTATATTGGTATATTTGTTACACGAATGGGTCGGCTCGATCGTGGAAGGACCACGCTCTCACAGAATACCAGCGTGAAATAGTAGCTTGACGCTGCTTCGTTTCGTATGAAACGAGGCATTTCATTTTGGGTTCATTCCCTGGGGGTGACATCGCAGCTTCATTTTGATTCATAATTGAGGATAGATGTAGGTGTCTATGGGCACAACAACCACTTACCATCAGGTGGACTGTGTGTTCGTTTGTCCCCCTATCTTATATCAAAAAAATGTTTTATTAAACTGATGTGCCAAGGGAACTCTCCATACACCTAATACTAGGTGGCCACTGACTGAAAGAAGGCTCAAATGAGTAATAGGAAAAGTTTAAAAATGGTTTGGTTGATTGACACCAGATCTTTATACCTTACAATCCGCAGTATAGGCACTGCTGTTTTGTGGCAGAAAAATGCATGAGAGTATTACTTACCCAGGCGTACTTTTATGCAGAAAGGGTCGTAAGACTCATTCTGCTTTAGTACATTCGAGTATGATCGTCACGAAAAACTCACTTAAGGCTTAATTGTAGTTACACGTCGTTAACCACGTTAGTAGTATAAAGGCACGGCCATTGTACTTGCAAAATTACTTTGTAAAAAGAAGTAATTTAATTGAAATTATTTTAAAACAATTAATAACTGATAATATTATCAAAATATTAGTCAATCATTCAAAATATAAGTAAAACTAAAATAGTGGCGGTGAAAGAATATCTGATAACCCATATCGTCCCGCAAATTTCGTAAGAGGCAACATGAGATTGGCAACACCGTATTCCTATATAATATATTTTTTTATTTATTTATTAGGTTCTCCAACAGTTATAACACAATACATTTGAATAAAAAAATACAAGTTCCAACATGTCTTAAACTAAGTGCATAACTACTTATAGGGAAACACATCGTGCGTTTAATAATAATAAGTTACCTCTATGTGAAAGAAAAATCATTAAACCTATTTTAAGTTATTTTTAATAAATTACAGAAGATATTTTTTTGTGACAAAGTCCCTGATCTGCTTACGAAAATGTTCAGAAGAATCAAAATTAAGATCTACCAATGTGCTGCATATTTATTTTTTTATTCCTATATACAAAATAAAAAACTGCGGTTGCTAATCTGATAAGCGGCAAACACGATAAATATAAGGTAATGTATTAGTAGGCCTATTTTCAGAAGAAATAACACCCTTGTATCTATTAACTAGTGAGGGCTAACTTTCAATCAACATAAACAAATTTTAAACAAAAAAAACGGTTATATTAATAAAATGGTTCAACTGTTTCACATATTCAGTCAAATTGTAATTTATTTTATTGAATAACTTTAACTGACTAAACCAACCCAAAATTGTACTGCATTTAAATTAAATCTGTCTAACAGTGTAAAGTGTTTTATTCGCAACAAAAGTGAACTGCAGCACTGGCGGTGAGCTTCATAAAGAGACGTTATTTTGCCGTTTCTCAGCTTCCAGTTTCTACGTCATGTCAGCGCTTGTTGTTTTTGCTTAGAACTTTATCTTCACAAAGTTCTCGGTGCTCTATTAATGTCTAACAGGTGAACAATGTTGTACTGTACGCTGAATATACAGCGTGTAGGCATTTTACGAGTAGGTATTGCGAATTTGTCATATTGTGGCCAAAGTTTTAATCATTTATTCATCTATTCATAAGCTAGAAAAGCCCACGTCTGAACATAAGCCCTCATAGATTGTCTCATAATGGGGATTTTGCCATAGTTGCCATGCTTTGCAAGTTTTTTTAAATATAGAATAAGGGTGACAAACGAGTACACAATCCACCTGATGGTAAGTGGATGCTGTGGCGCACAGATATCTATATTCATCGATTAAGAATCAAAACGCAGATGCGTTGTCACCCTTGAGGACAAAGATGAAATGCCTCGTTTTCAGTAAAAAATTGTCTTCGGTTCTCTACACTTACCACACGAAACACGTCCTTCCCCGGTCGAGCTGACCCATTCGTGCTAATATGTACGACATAATACATAATACATAATACCACTATGTCGTGGCCCTACCACGTATACGCAGGTGGGCAAGATCGGTCTATTTTTATTTTATTCGTAGGAAGACGCTATCGCCAATTTTTTGATTTTTTTATCTCTCTGTCGCCTCTTAACCATCGGTTCTAATGGGGTTTAGATATTCTTACACTACCACTAAATAGTTACTAATCTAAGTTGTTTTGTGAAACAAGGTACAGGTTTCATAACACTAGCAGCTCATTTTGGGTACATGTATAACTACTCATAACAGGATTCCCTGTAATATTACTGATGTAAATAGTATAATTATGAAGCCTCTTTATTCCCTACACCTACATTTCTACATTTTACATTCCAATGTCATTTTGTACCTGGCGTTATCAGCTTATTTTATATTATTTATATGTTTAAATGTCTATGCTGTCAAGTCGTGGTTGCTCAGATGGTTAGCGCTCACTGTGAATTTCACAGTACGCATGCAACCCGGGTTCGATCCCCGCCGACACCAATGAAATTGTTAATTGCAATTTTAAGTGTTGATTTACCACGTGCTCGGCGGTGAAGGAAAACATCGTGCAGAAACTTGCATGTCTGAGAAATAAAAAAATATTTCGAAGACATGTGAAGTTCGTCAACACGCATTGGGGCAGCGCCGCGAACAATTCTTTGCCCTAAAACCCTCTCAGAAATGAGAGGAGGCCTGTGCCCAGCTGTGGGATGTATATAGGCTGTAACTTTACTTTTATGTTTAACTGTCTATTTTTTTAAATATATGGATCTCATTTTGAGCCTCCTTCCATTAAGGCCTCCTTCTCCTGCTTTTATAATTTTCTATTTGTACTTTTACTCAGACAGTCTTTCCCAGCACACTGTATTAAGTCAGCCTACCGTTTATGTAGTCTCCAACTATCTTTTTCCCAAATTGCGATTGCCTGTTTTATTTGGATGTCGTGTGACGTGTCCTGCCCATTTTCACTTCAACGTTAAAGCTTGCGTGAGTGCATCTGTTATTTTTGTCTTATTGTATGGTTCTTGATTTATGTATTTTATTTATATTCAAATTGATACTTTTTCTATGGTTTACTGTGTTGTATTTATTTTTCGTTTAGCTTGTTTTTCTACTTTTGACAGCTTATTATTGATACTCTTTTGAATGAATATAAGGTACGTGTAAAAACCTACTTATGAACTTCGATGTTGAGCAAATTTTAGGCCAAGCCGAGACTGATTTCGAATATTTTTTTATAGGATAAGGGCGTCACGAGCATACAGTCAACCTGATAGGTAAGTGGTTACTGCGACCCATAGACATCTACATCTATCTTCGATTACGAATTGAAATGCAAATACGTTAACAGCCGTGAGGACTAAGATGGAATGCCCCGTTTACAGTACAAAGGCTCTCCGGTTTTCTATACACACCAAATTTATTTATGCTATTTTAAGTCCTAATTCTAATCCTTAGTCCTCACCAAGATGGAATGTCTCGTTTTCAGTACAAAGGATTTTCGGTTCGCTATAGTCACCATATTTATTTATGCTATTTTAAACTTGCAGGTATTCTGTGAGAGCGTGGTCATTTCCCGGTCCGGTCGATCCATTCGTGCTATTACTATACTTCTCTTACATTTTTTTTTATAGGATAGGGTGACAAACGAGCACACAGTCCACCTGATGGTAAGTGGTTGCTGCGGCCCATAGACATCTACATCTATCTTCCATTACAAATCAAAATGCAGATGCGTTGTCACCCATGAGGACTAAGATGGAATGCCTCATTTCCAGTAAAAAGGGTCTCCGGTTCGCTACAGTCACCATAGAAATACCACATTAAGCTACTATTTCACGCTGGTATTCTGTGAGAGCGTGGTCCTTCCCCGGTCGAGCCGACCCATTCGTGCTACAACTATACTACTAATATAATTGCAGCATGGCTCTACAATGTATTTTTTTTTGACTAGATAATTCTTATTTCAACAAAAGTTGACTCAAGCTTGGCAGGTCGTTGGCAAATCCTAAAAAATAGAAGTTTCCTTAAATATATTGTTTCCTTATTATAAATTCTGGTTTTAAAGGCTTGCCAGGAATAATCTGTAATTTTTATTTTTAAATTATTTTAGACATTATTTCCAAGATCCAATTCAATCCAATAATCAAGTGATGCCTCTATTGAATTTCAAAGAATATTAGAAGCTGAAGCAATTTAAGGCGTGTGTACTCTGTATCTTGACTTGTTAATAAATGGAACTTTTCAAATTTCGAACAACGTTAGCTCCAAATTATAATTTCTTAAGTGTATTGAGATTCATTATAAATTTAACGGCTTCGTTACCCAATGGCATAAAGATAATTATTATCGAACAAGTTGTAGAACCTTAAAAAAAGAGAAATTTATACTAATTCCTTAATGGAAGAGGCATTCTGATAATGGTCACGAGCGACGAAATTTTTGAAAGGAATTAACGTTCAAAAGACTAGAGGTTAATTAAAGCTTTTCGATACCCCCTTGACATAATAGAAATTAATAGCGCTCGAGAAATTTATATAAAGCGATTCTACTTCGACTGACGGGCATTAGTATCGCACGACGGTTCAAGTCGTGAACGAACTGCGATAACGACAATCGTTTGGATGATGATTACATTGTTAAACATAATGAAGTTATTTCTTGATAATGCTTTACCGATTATAGTTATCTCAATAAACGTTAGTGCTATCAATTTAATACATGGGCATGGCTTTATATAAGTACAAATAATAAAAAGGAAATTTTCTTTTTGTTTCACTTGGGTGTCGCAAGAGACTACAGGGGGAAACTGAAACGAAAACAGGCAGCAGCTAATTTTTCATAACAGCACAAAATAAAACAAAACTACGGTTGCCAACTCTCGTGCCAAGCGTGGTAGCTATGGAAAAGATAGCAAAATATGTGTTTAGCAGCGGACTTTCGATAGATTTTCCTATTGTAATAAATAATAAATGTTTTTCAAACTTTTTTTATAGAATAAGAGTGACAAACGAGCACACAGTCCACCTGATGGTATGTGGATGCTGTGTCCCATAGAAATCTACATCTAACCTCAATTAAGAATCAAAATGCAGATGCATTGTTACCCCTGAGGACCAATATGGAATGCCGGGATTCCAGTAAAAGCCGATCCGGTTTACTACACTCACCATACAAAACAAAAAACAGAGTAGCAGACAACAATTAAGCTGCTATTTTAAGCTCTTATTCTGTGAGGGGGTTGTCCTTCTCCGGTCGAGTCGACTATTTCGTGCTACAATCATAATATAGCTGCAGCATGGCTCCACCACGTATAACTTTTGAAAAAAGTTTAAAATTGACTTCTAAAACAAAGTTAACGCATAGAGTATTGAAGAATTAAAAACCTCGATTTCGAAAACTATTATGTGGAAATTATTTCCTCACTTTTAATTCTTGATGTGGGTTTTTACTTTTTGGTCTGTCTTGAGTGGACTAATGTTTTTTTTATAAGGCACACAGCTCACCTGATGGTATTACCATAGCCGATAGACATTCTACATTTATCTTCTATTAAAGATCAATATTCAGATGCGTTGTCACCCCTGAGAACTAAAATTGAATGCCTTGTATACAGTGAAAAGGGCAACTAGTTCTCTACATTCACCCTACTAAACACAGCAGCATTATGCTGCTATATTACGAAGATATTCTTGTGGATTTTTAATTTATATGAGCTTACTTATAAATTATAAGCTACTTAATAAAAAAAATCTTAAATCGATTCCACCATTTCCAAAAAATCGGTAAAATATATTAAAAATCAGAAGCTTAAAACCTCTATTATGAATTCGGTAAAATATAAGGAAGGTCGTTTACTTCATTTACCATTAAGGAGGTAAATGAATAGCATACATCTCTATATAATATACTAAGTGATGTACTTGCAAACCCTCCCCTCATTTCTGAGGGGAGATTTTTTGGATATGTAACTAAAGTTTAGAGCCATTTAATTATTATACTTCTTTTAATGGCCTCAGCGCGTCAGTATTAGACTTAGTATTTTATTATTTAGAATATTTGTAAGCAAGCTATGGTTATAAAATACTATAAGGTCTTAGGATATGGCAGTGTTATCAGCATAGACATTAAGTTACTTACTCCTTTCTACTTATGTTATTTTAGAAATTGCAATTGTATACGTCTTCAAATTAAATAGAATTTAAATTCAAGATAAAGCCACTTAGCAGATCAATACGCTCATCACTGAGCTATGTGTTCCTGAATTAATATACGGCAAGATATTTGTACCTACACAAAATATATTTATTTATTTAGTATTACTATAAATTAACACACTTTAGTAAGGAAAGAACAGAACAAGAACAGTGAAAATTTTAATACATTAACTTATACGGGTTAGTCACGGTCATAGTCTCGGGTCATCTGAAGCCCAGTGGGACAAAGAGTCTCCAGTCCAGTCTGCCCAAAGGCACAGGCAGCACAGTTTCTTGATAACGTCGGTTTCGTACCATTTCCCCCATATATGAAGAGTAATTTAGTTTTAATATCAAAATACAAGTTATACAAATAAACTTTAATAAAATGTATAAACCCGTTTTCCAAAGCTAGGGCTTAGACAGATTTTACGGAAGAATTAAAGCCAACCAAAAATTTATATTATTTTTGATTGGCAGAAGTCGGTTCTTACTCTTCGATCAAAGGTAATTATCTTATACTTTTAAGTGGACAAAAATCGAATATATCAATCTATCTTTGAAATAGTTCCTTTAAAAATTTCATCCCCGCTCACAATTGCCGTAGATATCGCTTTAATACATAAAAAAAGAAAATAATGGAATCGAATTGTTAACGTCCTCCTAGATCGAAGTAGGCTAAAAATGAATGAAATATCAAGTACATGTAAAAATGCCAATTAGGTACTAATAGCATTTTATTCGTGTTCGCTTCTCACTTAGACGCAGACCATAAACATTGGGTGCCAAAACCTTCTGTCAGCGCACCACGATAAAGCCGAAAGAATAATGACGGAAACTAGTGAGTGGGAGGACAATATGGTACTAGATCGATAACTATATTAGAGATTGAAAAATTTGGTCGTAACGATGATTGATTTGTTCTAAATAGCTTATTGCTTGCGGCTTTCTAATCACAATTTTATTATACTTTAAAGTTAGCTTCTTAAGTTCGTCTTGTAGCATGATGTGTAGGTAATAAAATGTTACCTCACTCCACGAAATTATCGAGCCAGTTAATACTAAGGCGGGAAGAATTAAAAAAAAAAACAACGTACGTCTAACCTCAAATATGTCCCAGAATCATTGGCCACGAGCGCTGAAACTGGTCGAAAAAATAAAACAACTTTATTAAATGTAACCTAAGAATAACAGGCTTCTTGATTTGATATAAATTGTACATATTTTTTCATCAGTCTCTTCAAGACGCACATTTAAATAGAGATTTCTTGTCATCTTTTTTTTATCTAGCCCATGATATGATTCAAATTTCTGCTTCCCACGACCCACAATCCTTGTCTGTATGTTCAATTAAACATAAAATGTTATAGTTTTTGCAGAATAATTTCATTTAAATAAATTTACAGATGTTCTAAACAGTTAAAATACACTACAATTTCGCCTTAAGTAAGTAAACCTTTTTGGGAGACAAAAAGTATAAATAACAATGTTCTGAAAACTAATCACTATTTAATTTGAGCTGTACTTGTATGTAGAAACGAAAGAAAGTGTCTTTACCAAAAATGCTTTTTTTTAACTAAAATATAAAGGCAAAACTAAAGTCTGAGAGGTCGAAAGAACACGCTTCTGGCATACATAATGATTTATATTTAAAAAGCCGGAATAGAGCCATTAATTATGTAACAATACAACAATAGAAAAAGTGATTTGAAAGTTCAAGACGGCCGTATATAGAACATAATAAAAATTCTTTATCAGTATCACAAGTATAACTGCGAAACTTAAAGGCGTATTTCCCATCGATAAAACGTCAAGCCTATTCTGGAAGGTTCCATTCTACAATTGAGTTTATTTTTAAGGCCAAACCATTGTGACGGTCTGAATGTAAGCCTCGTGACCACCCGTGGCGAGCGTTAGACGAATATAAATTCGGGATACGGTGATGTTTCAATTTCTACTTGTGTTAAGAGATTTTAAGTACATTTTCTTTTTTATTTTTGAATTGCATTGCACTTTCTACTAAACCGCTTAATTTTAATAGACGTCTTTCACGGACCATTTACTTTGGGATTACGTTAGTTGATCCGATTCACCTATGAACTTGCTTAGTTTTAAAAATCTAAATATTAATTATAAATTGTAGTAAAGCTTTTTTTGATTACTTCTTTAAAAAACCTACACATATTATATCTAAATTAAATTGAAGTATCTGTTTTAATATAAAAATAAAAGGCTTATTTTAACAACAGGTCCAGTCAAAAACACATTGTACCCCTTTTATTCCATTTTTGCGTAAAGAAGAGGTACAAACCAATCACACTCGCAATTTTGTTCATTTATTGTTTTTTTTTTATTTTATATTTTACAACACGACTTTTTAATTTTTTCAATGGTTTAGAGATTCTGCCTACATACCTACAGCAAATTTAGATGCCTTTTGTTTTTGTTTCTTATTTAATATACTATTTTCAGAAGATCAAACTGTGAGTGACAAAGCAACATATGATTGTTCATATAAAACACTCTGATACTGTAAATGTTTGTCCCTGGGAATTATTAATACAATGCAATATTTTTGCACGAAAATCAGGAGTCGCTTGAAATTATATTGGCAGTTTTGTGGCAATATCTGGAGTGATATATTTATTTAAAAAATAGAGTAATTTTTTAAAATAAAAACTGATAATATTTTTTCAGTTCTTTGATAATCATCTTAAATCTTAATAACGAGTCATGAATAAATCTCACGCTAGACAATAATAAATTAAATGTGATATAATTAAAAACTTTTTTGACCTGCGAAAGACGTTAGTGTGAAAATTGAGTCATGAAATGCCACCCTACACATGTTTATAAGTCCAAGATATTATTATTCTGAGTGTAGGTGTACTACCATGTGCAATTTATTATTATATAGATTAGTTTACGACACGTCGGAAATTCCTACAGCGAGGAATGTTTTTATTATAATAAGCAATAAAAAGAAAATTAAAAAGTAAAATCCAAATACCATAGCCGTAGACATAGCCACACTAAACGATATAATTGATGATTACGTATGTAAATATTATGTTAAAAATAAAAATAAAATTCAAAGTTAAAGTAACAGCTCATATACATGACAATGCCGGGCATGGCCTCCTCTTATTTCTGATAGGGTTTAAGGCAAATAATTATCCACCGCGCTGCTCCAATGCGTGTTGGCGAACTTCACATGTCTTCGAAATATATTTGTCTTCACGTTCACTTAAAATTACAAACACACACACACACACACACACACACACACACACAATATATATATATATATATATAAATATATATAATATACATTTGATCGGAGTTTTTGTTTAGGCCTTTTATTTGAAACAAAACACTAATTTTAATCTTTTCTGGTGGACTATTATGTACGCAATAAGCGGCCGTGTTGGATTTTGTGTAACGTTAGAACGGAAGAAAGCGGTGCTTAAGCATTTCGGCCAAAATATAAAAGAGTAGATATCTGAGGGGATAGATGAAAATATACACATGTTACATAACGTAATAAAAACATAACCTCATTTTTGCTTTGACGTAACATAAAAGCCTTTACCTTAAGGACTTAGTTTTAGATACTATTTTATACAATAAAAATAAAAACTATTGTTGCTCATTCATTTTCGTCAAAACTGAATAGTTAATAAATTTTTACTACCTACTGTATCTATATTAGTAACTTATATCTATATTAGTAATGTTGGTAGTTTAGTAGTGCATCAGTTGAAAAATTATCCAACCAATAAATTATAAACCGATTGAATATGAAAGTGAATTTTTTTTACTATTTTATTCATTAACGTGTCATTTTTATTTTGCTAACGTTGTATATTATCTCATATATCACTTTTATCTGACGAATGAAAAGTAGGCCCTTAGAGAGTCAACATAATATTAGACAGCGACGTATCTCATCTTAGTATTCAGCGGTGAAAAAGCATCTGTAGCGTTATTTCATTGACGTCGAATGCTGACTTGATGTTAGTTCGGTACAACCACGTGGTAACCACGGCGTAAGAGAATTCGCTACCCGACATTGTGCAGTGCGTGACGTAAGAGGCGAGAGAGCGAAACGGAACAGAACACGAGCAACAGTATCTCCCTCATAACAACTCAAAATTAGATGACAAAAAATAAAATATAAGCAGGAGCATCTTCTTAGTAAAACTTCAAATCAATAAAAAACTGCCTGCCAATCGTGGCAAATATGAAAAATATTGAAATTAGGCAATATGGCACACGGATGGCGTTCATGCCATTATATGTAAAAGGTCCGCTTCATTACTTAATTGACTACGTACCTCCACCAACAGCATCCTGAATACACTTGATGATAGGTAGGATTCTGCCATTATGGAGCACTGGTTGAGCCTACATATAAAATTAAACAAAGGTAAATAAATAAGATATTTGTAATGTAGGAGCGATGTTTAATTTGTTAAGTTAAAAAAAATAAAAGTAAAATACTAACATTAGTTTTAAGTATATATTATTGTCCTACTAACATTTTTATGGACAAAGTCTGAATAAATATTATTATTATTATTGATATATATTATAATGCCTCATTTTGATATTAGGTGTCCTATTTTCAACAGTAAATATTACATGTGGTAGATCCACGATGCACTATATTATGGTTGTACCGCAAATAGTTCGACTACCAGCGTAAAATATGAGCTTAATGCTGCTGTATTTCGTGTGGTGAATGTCGTCAACCGGAGATCGTTTTTAATTGGATTTTTAATGGAATCGATGCATTCTAATTTAGTACTCAAGGGTGACAACGTATCTGCATATTGATTCTAAGCGAAGACAGATGTAGATGTTTATGCGACGCAGCATCAGATGGTCTGTATGCTCTTTCGTTTCCATTATATTAAACTGTAAAATAAAAAAAAACGTAACAAATATATAAACTGTTATTAATGAATAAACGAAGAAGAACATAATGGATAATGAATCTTTATTTAGGCTTATAAAATTAAAGCTTGATTAAAATTAAAGCCTGCGAATTAACCTTACTAAATTCTTAGAAGAGATAAATTCTTAGAGCAGTTACAAACACACAAATAGCTACAACGTAGAAGACATATGTCTTGCAAAATTTTGAATTCGGGTCGCGTAACTCCTTGTAAGCTTGCTAATATATTAATGTTTCACGTCACATTGGCATCTGGTTTAAATTTGCGAGAGCGTCCGGGTTAAAATGCTCATAGTTAAGCTACGGCTAAATTATAACTGTCACTAAATGTCACTGAAGAATTTCCTGGTGTTTTGTATACGTACACGTATAAATAAATTTGAAGTATCTCCCTGTAATATTGAAATAGTTGTCTTCCATTAAGCTCATGGGGTTATTTGCGCAATATTAAGGCATTTTTTAATTTTGTCTGTCTGTCTGTGTCCAGGCTGATCTTTGGAACGGCTGGACTTATTGTTTTTTTTATAGAATAAGTGTGACAAATGAGCACACGGTTAAGTGGATATTGTGGCCCATAGACATATACATTTATCCTCTATTAAGAATCAAAACGCAGATGCGTTGTCACCCCTGAGGACTAAGTTGGAATGCCTCGTTTCCAGTAAAAAAGGGTCTCCAAATCTCTACATTCACCATACGGAACACAGCAGTATTAAACCGCTATTTTATGCTTATTATTCTGTGAGGATCTGATCTTTCCCCGGTTGAGCCGACCCATTCGTGCTACAACCATAATATAGCTGCAGCGTGGCTCTACCACGTATAAAATTAATTTGATTATTGTGATGAAACTTTAGGAACATCTTATTATTATATGTGTTTAAATTAATTCTTGTTGTGAAAAGAAAGGTCTTCAATGATTTTATTTATTTTAAATATAATAACAATCATTTATTTTGCTTTTGGGTAAAGGAATCTACGAATTAAAATCTTAAATTTGCTTCACTAAAGTGCATCCGTTGAATGTTTACTCCGTTGTGAATAATTGTGATTTGTAAAGACGACATGAATTATAAGAAAGTGTATTAAAAATTATATACATAACTTTAATAAAAAAATTATAACCACCGACAAAAAAGACCAAATTATTTTCAAACGGCTGAAAATATTTTCCTGAAACATAGCCAAGAATACTACCTATTAAGACACCTTCCAAACGTAAAAAATGAACTTAATCAAAACTCGGTTATCTATCCAGGAGCTACTCGTATAATGTCACAGACAGACACACAGATACACACAAAAAACTTATAACACCCCTCTGTTGTTGTCGTGGGTTCAAAATACGCATTACTACGGGACTACGGGATGATATGGTGTGCCTACAAGATTATCTAAGGCTGCAATTACTAGGCGCCGTATATTTCATCAAGTAAATTAAGTTTACAAATAACAACATATTTAATCATCACATATTTAATATTCAATGCAATGTCACAAATGAACAACTCTACACAGAAACAGCGAAATGAAGTAATAATTAAATGCGAAACGCAAGAGACGGGCAACAAAGGGGCATCTCGGTGCAAGCAGAATATATTCGTTACAGACCTACCAAACTCATCTCACTGCCTGCAAATGTAATAACACCTCGTCTGCACTAGCGACGAAATTGAAAGCATAACTTCTCTTTACTCGCGACGCAGGTGGGCCCCGGCTCTAGAATTCGGATGCGTCAATATATTTCTGTCCGCTGTCTACTTTGATGCTAAAATATGCCTCCGCTTATTGGAATCTACTATATTGCGAAACTATAAATCTTGCCATACCTCTAAAAGAATTTACGAGTACATACTCTAGTACTATCATTAATAATATTTAGTATATTCGAAATTGAACGAATATGGTGTAACAAATACCTCTTGTCTTATCTTTGGCCTCTCTATTCGTACGGAGTATTTATCTTAATGATCGTGTACCAGCCTACCTACCAGATTGAAGATAAAAACAGCATACCAGAGTATTTTACGTCATCTATAGAAAGCCTATAGATTTTGTTGGCAATTTTTTAGAGTGCCTCATATGGTATCCACCAGACAAAATGTGGTGATGGAATCTCTCACGGACAATGAATATACAGTATGTAACAAACAACCCAGAGATCCTTTTACATTTCTTCGTCTATATTATGACAGTGAATTTTTTGTTGGTTGTTAAAGGGTTCCACTATCTAAGTTCAATCTTGAGAAATAAATTTAACTCGCTTCTGAATTACTGACACATCACGGGTAAAGCGGGTTCTTTGACAATATTCTTAATCGCCGGTCAATGCACAGGTAATAAACTCAAATGATTAGCAAATAAAAAATTATATCAATTTAATTTGATTTTTTAAAGAAGCTTCTTATGAAGTTAAGTTATTAATGTATAGAGTGTTTGAATACTGATTCTGATAATGTACTCGTACTTAACGGAAACCACGGCGTTTTTGTAACATGTTGTATATAACTGATATAATATTTAATTAATAAAATATATTAAAATTTAAATAAATATGTGGTTTAATGATTGCCACGTTGAATATTTTTTTAATAATATTTGTATAGAAGGGTTGTATAGAACAAACGAGCATACAATCAACTTAAACATCTAGACACATACATTTGTTATCGATTATTTCATTATTATATATAATCGATTATTAAAATGTATATGCGTTTTCACTCCTGGGGACTATGATAGAATGCCCCGTTACCAATAAATAGGTCTCCAGTTGACCATACAAAACACAGAAACATTATGGTGCTATTCTGGTGCTAAGCTGGTGTATTGTTGAAGTATGGTACTACCCCCTACAAGCCGACACATTCGTGTTGCTAAAATAACAATTATTATTTGCAGCATAATTTTACCATGTCATCAAGTCCATAATAATTTTTAAATATTAAGATATAAAAAAATCATCCATCCTATACGCAATGCTCGACTGACCTTCTATTTTACCAAAATAGCAAAGCAATGACCTTTGCGGTAATCATAAATAGTATTTTTAGAAATTCAGTTCAAGTTATAGGTATATAAATAACTGCTCCTATTTTTACTTAAAAAAAAAGAAACTGTTTTATAAGGACTAAGATGAATGTCGAAATTGTAATGCATGTTATATTCTAACATTTGGTTCTCTTTGAATCATAACAAGATGTTTTTATCCCTTATTCAAATAGAACAGGTAACAATATTTGGTATTTTTCTTAAATAATATTATACTCCCTCCTTGTCCTAGACATTCTTAACAATTGTAGTACGCCGCATTCCATGCCAGCATCACAATTTATCCAAGCTCGCTAAAAAAATTTTTAAAGCAGTATATCTGGCAACACTGTATCAACCCTTCGTCAATGCAACTTCATTACGTTTTTTTGTGCCAGCCATCACGGTATGTTTTATAATTTTTGTTGTAAAAATTAAATAAGTTTAGTGTAAAATCAAATATTTTGTATCCAAAACCTACTACAAATAAATTTATTACGTATCTGCGTGTTAATAATTTGATTATGTACTTGGGAAAGGAAGATATTCAAAATGGAGCCAACCGATCATAGGTAAACAAAAATCCTGTTGTTCGAGGTAGGTGCACGTGTATATAAAATAAATAAAGTTAAAACATTTATTAAATAATAAAATCAGATTCACTGTGCCCATTTATTAACAAGTATGATAAATTATCGAACAAACTCGTCACTCATATAATATGAAATAGTAAATAGGTATTTTAACCTATAAATGTGGGTTGAGATACATTGTACAGAGATACGTTGAGAAATTTTAAGTGATATATATTAATGTTTTCTTAATTTCATTTATTTACGTTGGGCAGCAGACCCGGAAATTATACACCCTGAGATTACAACTAAACTTTCTTTAGTATCAGAAAATCCTGATTATGAAAAGAAATAAGCGCTATAAATAAACTTAACTCATGGTTTTATTAAGGTTATGTAAACCTTTAACGTCCACAAAAAATTGGCAGAACAAGTTAGAAATAATAACTGAATTCTGGGACAAAATTATCCAGTGTGTAAGGGAGAGTCAGTTTACTAGTCTTTAAAATTGTTAATTACCAAACAAATGGCATTTAATAGATGCATTTTTAAATCTAGACAGTAAGTATATTATTACATATTATTTTGTAGACACATAAAATAAAAAATAAAAAACTACATAATATGACACTCCTCTAACAGTCATTTTGGTATTGGTAGGCCTATGTGCAGCTGTGGATTTTTATAGACTGCAATGGATGGATGGATAATATGACATAAAAGTAAGAAAAATGTGATATAAGAACTGTTTTACCTTGATATGGAATATCAAAATGTTACAAGTTAAATACACTTAAAATATAAGTAAGCAAAAAGTGAGTAAAAAATAGCATTTAGGCTGTTTAGAAAAATCTGAAAGATTGAACCAAATATTTATTATTCAAATTATATCCCTTGTGATATATTTGGCTCCACATTTTGTCAATGAAACCAGATTTGACAGATATGCAAAACAAAAATAGTATTGTAAGCATCAGATTGAATTACAATAAATTTGTCAAATTATTAAAAGAATAATAAAAAGACAACAGATAGCCTGTAAAGTGGTTCATGACTTAGATTATGGTCAATTTTAAAAAATTAACAAAATATAATTGAAAAACTCAGTAAAGAAGATAAACAATAAATTATTATTATTGAGATAGTAAAACAAATATAATATAATAATTATTATATAACAATTAATATAATAAGACGAGAAAATAATATAGAGAAATTTCTGCCAATTAAATAAAAATAAAAATCTAGACCATAATTAATTAATTGACATTAAACATAGGCACATTATTGCATTCGAGCTGTATTATGTAATTTAATATAACCTAAGTTACAAGAAAGAAAGAAGTGTTTAGCATCATTAGGTTTTAAATAGAATGATGAGTTGCAAATGCATTAATGGCCTACAGCGGTACATAAAATATCAATCTGGGAAAATATAAAACTTACATACTTCACTAATTAAAACAGTGGTAAATTAAACAATTAAAAAGAAATTTAAAAATAATTATAGGAAATAATCTATTGTAAGATATTAAAAAGTTATGACAAGTTAAAAATAAGTAATATGTGAAGTAATAATTAAAAAATAAAATAAAGATGGATTTATTCAGTAAAATTAAGTATGGTATCATTCATACCTATCATGTTATTATTATCACCTTCATAACTAAAACTAGGTATGGTAAAAGCACAATAGAGTTATGCTGAAAGATGAATACACTGATTGCCAAAATATGTTAGCAACAAAATAAATTGTTGTAGTAAGAGGAAATTATGTAAAAATACTTTTAAGAACTATAAAGATTTTGTGATATAAATAGTGACTAAATATATTGTGCATAATCCATTTTGGTTGCTATTAGTAAAATGAGGCTAATAATGTTGTGCTTTAAACCTTATTATATATAATAATGTATATAAAATGTTATGTAATATATATTCAGTGGAAAATTAAACATTAAACGCATAAAACCGTTTGAAATATAAATTGACACTTCTCAACTGGATGGAGAGAAACCAATGGAATGAGACAAAATTTGGGTTTAGTCCTTAATTGCGAATAAATTACATAGATATTACTCGATATTAAAGTAGTATATTATGCTTATATTTTTGGGAATGGTAAAATACAATACAAAACTTTGAGCAAAACAATATAGTTATAATGAATAGTAAACCTACTACAACTAAATAATACTTATGTTGTACAATTTTACCCAAAGTTGATAAAAATCCTGCTTCATATATTAACAAGATAGAGAGGGTTCTACTCATTAACTATTGAGGATTCAATACTTTAAATTAAATAAAAATATGGAAATTTAACATACAATCCAAAATTGAGCCAATAAACAAAAAAAATACAATCAGAGGAAGTCTTTCAAGTCTATTCAACAAGATCATAAAGCAATGTCAAAGCTAAAACTTGATCAAATTAGTAACGAAAAATAATAAAATTATTATATACTTAACAATGGGGTTCTGTAGGCATGACCCAGAAACCATGGCAGTTATATTAGATTGGGGGACGATTCTTCTTTTATGTATTTCCTCTTAATGTCGATGAGTCAAAAAACCATAGGTTTTTGTTTTTTTTTTTCACATGAGAAAACATTTTGCGGTACTGAGATTTAGAAGCAATCAAATAAAGATAATTATTGGTATAGTTTATTACAAGGGCTCAATATTATGAGTATAACATAATGAAAAACTTGATACAAATTATAGATGTAAAAGTACTAGAAAGTCTCACAAGGGTTTGACAAAAGAAGTTCAATAATTGTCAACGTAAGAGAACCCCCACATGATCACCGGACATCAAGGTAGCAAAATATACCAACATACCAATGATTTGAAAGTTGGGCAAGACTATTCCCACTTTTGACATGCACGTAGTTTCGGACAGTATTGAAGAAATAGGAAAAGTATAATACTGAGGAGATAGGGATGCAAAAGCACTATTGAATTAAATCTGCTGGAAAAAATATCTAACAGGAGTTATATAGATGCTATATACAGACCGTTAGAACTGTCACTTAGAATATATACATGGATTTATGTATATATAATAAAATAAGAACGAAAAATACTACTGGTGGATATTAAGCGGTGCAGAGAGCCAAAAGTAATTACTGTAAACTTAAAATTGTTGAGAGAATATCTACCATAAGTTATTTAAAATGCTATGCATTAGAGCTGTCATTTATGAGGATAGACATGGTAAACTATTCAGACCTTACCGCTATGACTTAGAAGGTATAGACAGGTCTTAATTCACATATAAGATGCTATCATCACTGGAAAGATATTAAGATGGGCTAGGACTCAGAAGACATCACTGCAGGCTTTAAACCGTTAGAGCTATCACATAGAGGATAGACACGGTTGACTATTCAAACCTTAGAGCTAACACTTTGAGGTTAGACAGGTTTGAATTGAAAGCAATATCACTTGAAGGAAGACATTAAGAGGGACTACGGCTCGGAAGAAATCACTGCAGGCTTTAAACTGTTAGAGCTATCACATAGAGGATAGACACATTTGACTATTCAAATCTTAGAGCTAACACTTTGAGGTTAGACAGATTTGAATTGAAAGCGTTATCACTTGAAGGAAGACATTAAGAGGGACTACGACTCGGAAGAAATCACTGCAGGCTTAAAACCGTTACAGCTATCACATAGAGGATAGACACGGTTAACTATTCAGACCTCTTAGAGCTAACACTTTGAGGTTAGACAGATTTGAATTGAAAGCATTACCACTTGAAGGAAGACATTAAGATGGACTATGACTCGGAAGAAATCACTGCAGGCTTAAAACCGTTACAGCTATCACATAGAGGATAGACACGGTTAACTATTCAGACCTTTTAGAGCTCACACTTTGAGGTTGGACACTTTTTGAATTAACAGTAAAGCGCTGTCACTATAAACTATAAAGTAGTTTTTTTTTTACATGAGCAGTAAATCTGGAAAAATTAATTATTTGTTTTAAGTAAAATAACAAATTATTATTAACACTGCCTATATAAAATAATCATACTACTGTGTCATGTTACAGTCTCTCCATCTCATACACATCATTGGTTACTATTAGTGAAGTATTTTGTAAAATATGGCACTCCAAGATTCACTCTAAAATTCATACTAAGAATTATAGTGAACTCCTATATGTCAAATACTATAAATTATAAAATAATAAAATAATTAATTCCTTATCGTACCCAAATTGTAGTAAGTGTAATGAAATTCCTTCCTGGGCCTTTGTGCCTTTTACTTAGGTTTGAGTTAAAAAATAGACTTAATAATAAGTTACTTTTAGATTATTAACTACAGAATATTGCAATAAATATTGAGAATACAGAAATTTACAAAAACTAGTAACAAGCTGAGCAGTGATGAGTTATAGGTAAAATATAATAAAATAAAAATATAATATACATACATGGTCCTTCAACAAATATTACATTTATTTAAACGGTAGCTCAGATGTATAGTTAAGATATAGATAGAATTTCACTTCAACAGGGTTTGCATGGGAAAAAATAAATGAGAAGGGGTTGAGCCTTTCTTGTGAATATTTTAATAGAAAACAGAACACAAGATAGTGATAAATTTAACCCACTTAGAATAGTATTTCTTAAGTAAGTTATAAGATGTTAAAATTAAACTGGAATAGATATTCCAGATTGTTTTCTTTTTCAGTCATAATTCTTCCACAGGGCCACTTCTGCTGCAATCAAGCTGGCCTTATGTGTATAAGGAAAGGTCACGAAATAACGATAATTTATTTATGTTATTAATTTAAATTTACTATACGGGCAATATGTTCAACATTTTTTTATAAAATAAGGAAAATTGCAAAATTCCATTCATTGGTATTATAAATTCGCAACCCTGTCTTCAAACATCTACAATTGTTAAGAATGTCTAGGACAAGGAGGGAGTATAATTAAATGGTTAAACGAACTTACCTTAAGTGAAGTTCAACCATAATTATACGAAGCTCCTTGTCCTAGACGGTACTCCCGGCCCAACCCTCTCTGGGTTAGGGTTGCTCATCTAATTCCTTGCTTTAAACATAATGAAGTTGCATTGACGGAAGGGTTGATACAGTGTTGCTAGATATACTGCTTTAAAAATTTTTTTTAGCGAACTTGGATAAATTGTGATGCTGGCATGGAATGCGGCGTACTACAATTGTTAAGAATGTCTAGGACAAGGAGCTTCGTATAATTATGGTTAAACTTCACTTAAGGTAAGTTCGTTTAACCATTTAATTATAATTGAGTAAGGCCGTAGATTTTACCATTAAGTAACATACAGCAACATAGACATTTCTTTATTACGCTAATATAGAAGTAAGTTCGTTACGCTACATGATCAAAACATTTAGAAAAATTTGATATTTTTAGAAGGTTGCTATGCCAACAAAAAAGTATATTGAATAAATGAAAATCTGCACAAACATTTAAAACAGTAGAACGTTACGAAACACAATCAACGTTACCAGTCATCACAGCTACATAATGCGATTTTTAAGGTTATAAATAGATGTAACTCAACGTCAACGTGAATTTTAAATATAGATACATAGGTATATACGTATCATGGTCTATACATAGGTATAGATCATGGAGGTACTAGTTATTCGTGCATAATACTTGATACTACTACTACTGATATTAACTATAGAAAAAATTCACAATTTAAATTCACTTACGAAAAACACGCGTGCACCTTTAACAGACTCCAAAGAAGACGATATAACGTCTTTACTTTTTTTATTGTGCTGCCTGAATACTTGGTGTTACCTATGCAATTACAGAACAATACCAAACTGTGCTGCTATGCTTTTTAAGGGAAAATTTGGGTAACATACAAAGTAGTAACATAGAAGCAAAAATATGGAATGTAAGTTTAAAAAGTAATATATCGTTAAAAATGCGTTTTGAAATAATTTGAAAATATTTTTCTTCAAAAAGTGGCCAATAACGGCCTTACCCAATTATGATCATTAATACCAAACTAGAAGTAACTGGCGCCAATTGTTAAGGAAAGAAAATAAAGAAAGAACTTTCTTTCACCCTACAAATCCGTACATATAAGAATTGCGTATTTTATATTTTTAAATATATTTATTTCAGCAACAATTAAGTATTCAACAAAGCATAATTTTGCAGGGAATAAGCACAGCACTGATATTCTGCCAGAGCCCTAATTTAAAATTCATGAGCTATCTCGAAACATAAGTTTTGTAAATTAAACATTGTGATAACACTACAAATTCAAGAAATCAAAACAGAATATTATAAAAGTGATAAAACTGATAAAAGAAATATCATAGATCACACTATAGCTGATAGCCAAAAATTGTATCAACCTGTGCCCCAGACTGTACAGAGATGAAATCTATGTCATTTGAAAGTAAAGATCTTCTATATAAAGAATTAGAAAAGGGTATGTAGCTATGCAGTAAAAGTTATGAAGATTTAAAAAGTTGATTTTGGCAGTCGGTTTTTTCATTATTACACAATGTAGATATTAATAAAGTTCCAATTCATGAGTGTCATATAGGTTAATGTATATGCATGATGATTAGGATGTATATAACTGGTTTAGCTAAAAAAACAAGGACAGTACTTTTTTCAGTCTTTGAAATTATTGTTTGTAACTAGTTTTTGTAACACAACCAATATTGATCGAAGTATAGAATATTAGACAGAAACTAATTAAACTTACGTATGACACCGTTTATAATTAGTGGAGCACTCAAGTGGGCTACGACACTTATTAAATAAAAGTAATATATGATAAATCACAAATACGAAGAAAAAGCGTACATATATCATATACCGAAAACGGCGCGTAGGTCGCTAAGCGTGAATCAGATCAACTTTGACATTGGCACTTTGACTGTTTTGATGCTTGACGGTCGGATTCAGTGTTGCAAGTACTAAAGTAAGATAACCCTATCTTATAATCTAACACTACATGTTTAAGCTGTTGCTGTATTAAACAAATAAATGCAATCCTATCCTTTAATGTATTTTGATTATTTTGATATAATAATTCATTAATTGAAGGCTTGTTTTTATTTATAACATATCATAAATAAAGTATTTTTATGAATTTAGCTATTGTTTTTTCCCTACTCTAATCTTTTTTAGTATTATATGGCCACATTAAAGGTGCTATTGAGTGACTTCAAAGAGAAGAAACGAATTGAAATACTTTTAAACTTGATTATTTTTCAACAGCTGCTATAACATTTTCATAGTTATTTAAATTCTCTTTATTTTATTTAAATTAAATTTTAATAGCAATAGTCCTATTTTTGTACTGCTTGGGGCACATTTTGGCCATTTTATTTCATTGATGAACATAACAAATAAAACATTAATTTTTAATAATAGCATATTATATGCATTGCATAACGTTATCTATGACGCCTTCGACAGACCAACTAGGCAGTTGCTACTAAATGCTTAGACACTTAGCTACTTAGCTATTTAGAAACTTACCACTACCACTAACTACTAACCACTGTAGTAAAATCTTAGTCCTCGTAACGTCACATTTAAAACGTCATCACGCCAAGTCTAGTTAACGAAAGTTGAGATGATATAAGATTAGTAGCATAATTAAGAGAATCAAGCGTACTCACGTATCAGTCCGGAAATAAATTATATAAAGGTGTCAATAACTAATTTGCTAGGAACATTTATAGTGTAGTGGTATTGGGACTAGGGGTGTTGGGATCAGCGGTAACAGGGATAGTCCAATCAATTAAAGAAGGTCGGTAGGTGCCCTTCAAACTAGGTAAGACACATCATTTTATTTTATTATCTTAGAAAATTAGTCTTGACATCTTTACATTAGTAAAATATCTTGAAATGGTGTTGCTTATTACAGTTTATATAGAAATATGAAACCAAATAGAACCAACTGAAATCTAAAAGGATATAGACGAATGACGAAACATCTCTAAGCTTGTATTAAAACTCAGCATTCAATAAACAACTCGAGCTCGACGTAGCAAACCCTATCTTATTTAAAAATCAAAAAGCAGTTGCTTGGTTCCGGAGCCATTCAAAAATGAACACGTATGATACGCAAATATACATAACCCTACTAAGCATTTTTTGGGAAACTGAAGACACCCATATCTCGACAGATATACGAAATTAAAAAAATTCGTTCGAATATGTGTTCAAAGAATATTTGTTCATTGAACACATATTTTCAAGCAATTTGATCAGTAAAATTGTAATGAAGTAGCTACTCTGAAGAACAATTTATAAACTTTGAAAGAGTAGGAATATTACCTAAGTAATGAGACTAAATAATTATCATAGTCATGAATTAAAACTCTTTTCCGGAATTTTTATTAATATTAGTATTATAAATTAAATACTATATATTAACTTTTTATCTATAATGAATCAGTAATGTTAAAACGCTGACAACTATCATATCGTAGCAAATGACAATTCACTAATTCACTATTTCCGCAAAGACAATGTAATCCGACGGAAAGACATTCTTTTTTTTTAAGTAGAAATTGAATATTCGACTTGTAAGTGAGTTAAGGTAAAGGTAACCGTTAGTATGGGTATTCCAGTACACAATCCCCTGAAGCCCAGGTACACCACGGCTCGGTAAACACGTGTCTGGGACATGTTTGGAGGATCCACTCACTCTACATTGTTTGTTCGCTCAAATAACGAGCGATTGCAACGTCTCCCACTCGCGACTTTTGCACAGTATTCGCTTTTTGACTCGCAGCGTGCTATCTTATTTTTGTTCGTGAAATTTTGAAGACGGCGCTTTTTCAAGGAAGTTTTATAATGATATCGTTTTAATGAGGCCTTTTGTATTTGAAAATGAACGTCAATCTTTTTTTAACAAGAGCTTTTATAAGTAATCCAAATAAATAATTTAATTAAAGCGCCTTAGAAATTTATTGCGTTTTTTTGTGTACGAATTTTAGAATTAATTATTTGATATATTGTAGTGTCTGTTTATTGATATTAATATTCTATGTCTGTAATTATTATTTATTATAATAAAAAAATATTTTTTGAATTGAAGCACTGAAAAGTATGCTTTAAATACTTATAATCCAATTATATAAAAATAAATAATAATAATAATAATAATATTTATATCTTAATTATGTTATATAATAATATATTCATCTTCAAGATACTGTTCATTACAATTTAACATTACTTTCTAAATTTCTCCTACCAAACTTTATAGAGGGTTTATTGCATGAAATAAAACGAGGTTATGAGAGAGGAGAGATAATGCACAGAGAAAATGGCTTCAAATTCTTTACATTACCCCACCAATTTGCCATTGGAGTAGCGCTGCAATCAAGTTAGGCACGGCTGGAAGCTTCGCTCACTTGTGCATTATAACGACCGCTTCTTACCTTAGCATCTCGAGATGCCTCCTTGATTAGAGACTGCTTTTTGCTGACATGGCAATCTTCTACAAAAATTCTTAGCTTGAGAAATTTAAAATTTAAGTATGAATCCTGATTTCTTTCACATCTTAAAACTTGTATACTTTCCACCTTTTTGATTTAAAATGTTCATAACCATATTTTCATTAAGAAAAGTTAAATGAAAAAAGTTTTATTTATGATGACTATTATATCACTATTCCCGTAATAAGTTAAATGAGTGAAAGAAAATTCTAAGACTGTTTAAAATTTTATGTCTACATAATTTTGTGGGCAAATTAAATGTCATGAACACAGCGCCATAAAATTCTAATATAGAAGGTTTTATTTGTTTTTGTTTTTCCCATTCCATTATCTCGTGAGCGTCCTTTCTTGAGATGTTTGCACAGAACTACGATGCTGAATTTTATTAATTTTACCTTTTCGGCTCAAGATCAAAACAATGCTGATTGAGATCATTTTATTCAATATTGTATTAGGGTCGGGCGTACTTATTTTGCAAGAGAGAATTTCCTTTTGTATGTTTTAGATATTCCCCTGTTAAGAGGTTAGGGATTGTAATGTTATCAAATTTGATTCAAACATTCGAATTGAAACTTTACGATTTGATATTTCAAGTTAATATAGTTGCTTCCAGAGTAATCCGTTAATAAACAAAGATCCAACAACAAAATAATAACTATTTATATATTAATTTACCTTTTTTAAGCTTTTGTTGTTCTTTGTTAATTAAAAAAGAGGGTTTTATTATTTTACTATGATAATTATAATATATGCATGTCGCTGTGTGGTGGCAGCGACTGAGGAACCCACTACCGCATATCATCCCGTGGACGTCGTAAGACGCGACAGAATATCCCCCTTTGAAATAATATATACGGTATATCGATAATGTGTACGAGAATATATTCTATAATAATAATAAGTTCATTTTTATAAACTGTACAATTAATTCAAACAATAGTTTAATTTTAAAAAGTTAACAATAAAGGAACTAGGATAAATGTGTAATGCTAATGGACGTGCGGTATGTGCTAATAGATGCACTTACAAGTATTCTTTCTTTCTTACCAAAATAATTAAAAATTAAATTAACATACCAACTTATATGGGTTGATTTCGGTAAAAATATATTATTATTCCAATCAGCAATGTTTCCTTATCATCGTATGACAAATTTTGTAATCATGTTTGAATTACATGTTTACAATCTGCCATTTTTAATGGATACGTGTAAAAATTTGCCTTGACGTGATTATACAGAAAAGGGCCAAGGAGTGTTAAAACTCAATGTATGAAATAATGACTTATTCTAATGTTAGTTTCACTTACTTTATCTTTGCGTTTTTATCTGTGGCCTCCCTTCTGTAAGGCCATTTTAAGTGCTGTTTTAGTAATGTCCACATAATTAATAATTAGCGCACTGAGATTTACACGATTACACGATTACACGATTTAATTTATATAAGGGATAGGAAGGTAACAAGTTATGGCGAAATGTTGTGACTTTTAATACAGTTCTTTGAAAGCGTTCCAGTGGCAACAGTGTAGTTTTGGCTGCTACTCCCCATGAGGTTACACAATAGATGATTGACATAATGAGGAATATATATCTGATATGGTTCACAGTTATTTATTTTTTAATATCTACATAAATATGTTTCAGGTAGTCTGTATACCATGGAGTTGGTAATGTTAAAATATTTATATTAAGTACAATGTATAAAAAAGTACCTACTAGGTTTTTTTTAGGATAAACGTGACAAACGAGCACACCGTCCACCCGGTGATAAGTGGTTGCTGTAACCCATAGACATGTAAATGTCTATGGGTTACAGCATTTGAATTTTGGTTCGTAATCGAGGATAGATGTAGATCTATCCTCGATTACGAACCAAAATTCAGATGCGTTGTCACTCGTGAGGACTAACATAGAATGCCTCGTCTCCAGTAAAAAGGGTCTCCGGTTCTCTACACTTACCATACGAAACACAGTACTGTTAAGCTGCTATTTTACGCTAGTATTTTGTGAGAGAGTGGTCCTTCCCTGGTCGAGACGACCGGTTCGTGCTACAACTATACCAGTAATATAGCTGTAGCATGGCCTACCACGCAAAAAGGTAAGTCTCCTTTTCAGGCTAAAAATTCATCTGGGTACCACAAACGGACACCATCTTACTTACTGTCTGCTGCCAAGTAGAAGTGCATGCGCTGTTGGGTTCCAGCCAGAAGGTTATAGAGAGTCAGTATAGTTATAGATTGTGAGACATTCCGTCTTAGTCCTCAGATACGAGAACACGTCTGCAATGTTCTTTACTTCATGCTGTGGATATTACAGGCCGTAGTCACTTACTGTCAAGTAACTGTTCTTGGCACTTCAATTTTATAAAAATAAAATATACGGTAAAGTTATAGCTTATATACGTTCCACTTCGGGGTACAAGCCCTCTCTTATCTCTGCGAGTGATGTGGTGCAATTTATCCACCGCGCTGTCACATGTGGGTGGACTTTATAAATGCAGCTTTCTTTACGATATGTTTTTTTAACGTAGTGCTCATGGTCAATCAGCACTTAAAACGACAAGTAACACATTCGTCGGTACCGCCGGGGAGAGGAACCTGCGTTTTTCGCACACTATGAAATGTACGACGACTCTGGACTACCACAGTTATTTAATATAAGTAAATTACTTATTTTTTTTTAATACATCTCCTAGGGGTTGCAAATTTAATGCACTATGGCTTTCTAAACCAGTCAGCCCTAAGAATTATATAAATATATTTTAAGAAATATTCAAGCGAAAATAATCAGTGATTCATTGTAGGGTTCTAAACACTAGACGATCACGCTTAAAGGCAGAACCGTGATATCCACTATCCTCGTTATGTGGTTTTCGTAACAGGCGACACCGGGAAAAAATCAGAAGATAGGCAACAACATCTTCTTAATAACAACACAATTGCGACTCTAAGCGGCAACTATGGCAAATATTCCCTCTATAAGTCAGTTTATGCTGGCAGTTTATAGGCTGTAACTTTAACTTTAATGAGAGGTGCAACTTTCAATCGTAATTATTTTTCATGCCTACGCACGCTTAGAAAACCGGAGAGAATCGTGTTCCGATGATATCAGGTCTTAACTAACTTGATTAGTCGCGAGTGCATTATTTCTATCTTGATAATTTTTACTCATTTTTCATCTATTTTTTCAGATTCAGTATTTTCAAAATCCATACACTAAAACTATAATTATGAGATCTCAATTTCTATTTTAATATTTGTTAATTAAATAAATATAACATTCCAAAAATATTAAGAGAAATGTCGTCATGATCATCATCTACACAGTCCATCAAAATTCCGCTGCTGAGACACCTGCAACTCATCGACTTCCTGCCTATTTTATTATGTCGTCACTCCATTTGAGCGAAGGCCGACCTCCACTTCGGTTATCGGTACCAGACTGCAACTTTGATTACCTTATTCCTTTTTCTCAACGACATCTTCGCAGAAGGCGTTACATGAACATTTTTTGATTGAAATTCAAAACTAAATACTTTCCCCCCTAACTGCCTATCAAAATCCACCACTAAACATCGGCCTTCCTTGGTAGGCGAGTTGACAATCGCAGTTTTTTTATTTTCTGGTTGCTAATAGGTAAGACGCTGCTACTCATATCTTGGTTTGGCGCCTCTGTCGCCTCTTACGGCACAAAAGATGTAGACGACTGTACATTCTTATGCCGCACTACACAGACTACCTACTTGTTGCAGTAAATATCTTTTATTTACATAAAGATATTTATACTGTACCCTGTGCTATTATAAATTTCACTTGCACATACATCCAGAAGCTACAAACACTTATCTTGTTCCGTACGGAACCGGACCCTTGCTCTAGCCTGTACCTAGTAGTGCACCGCCACTATCAAAAGCTTAATCACTGCGCTGCCAAATTGCTTGGAAATGGCAATGGCAACATTTGTAAATGCAACACTTGATAATGGCACCACAAGACTTGTCTTAATTATACACAAAAACTTAGACAAATAATCTATTACGCCTGCTACACCGTCAAAAGGTAGAGGTCTTGCAGCTCTTTGCGTCAGTAACATATCAAATTTAAGGTGCCGTACACAAGGAAAAAATTTACTGAGGTTTGCATCTATGTGAGAAACGGAAAGAAACGGAAATTTTTCACTGCAGCCTGGTATGCCTGGTGGCACAGAAGTGGCGCAAAGGGTTTTTGATAATATTTTATAATTATTTTACAAAATTATAATCTTTGCATGTATATAATTAAATCTATCAGTTTTTTACTATAGCCTCGTCTTGGTCTCTAACCAATAAAATTCTCTAACTGTTTTTGTAATAAATATACGTTAGTGTTATATTTTATCCGGAATCATATGTAGAATTACGGGCATAAGATCTTATCACTTAATCAATTTACGCGTTGTAAGCAACACACCTTTATGATATAACTTGCTTGCTTAACGTGTCACAGTTATTTGTTTTATGAAATCGTCCAAACGCGGCGCAACAAGTGTTCCAAGACCAATAATAATAAAATCGACTTCAATACCGCTCGAGATAAAATCGAAATATTCGACTTTTCTTATCTCTGCTTGTCATCCATGCCATTTCTTTTCTTATGTATGACCCTCAGTAATACTGCGTAGGAAAGGCTTTGTTATTTGGTGTTCACGTGAAATATACTGCCAAAATTCTATTATGGCAAATTCGTAGCAATTGCAGGGATGCTACGAAGAGTCCCATACTGAGCAATTGGCTTTAACAAGCTGAGCTGATAAAAAAAAGAAATGGTATTACCCTATAATCGGTGGTTTTGATAAGTTTTATTACTACTCTTTTGTTTGACTATTGTTTCTTTTTTGATGATCTCGTTTTTATATTTCAATTGGCTTTTTTTTTGATGATCTCCTTTTTCATATGATATAGCTTACTGCACGCACGAGGACAATAACAAATCTAAAACGGTCTCCTCTGGTTTTGCACTGATAAGCTCCAAATTATTATCAACTACCTAATAGAATATATCACAGAACATGCTTTAATTAACAATTGGTCTGTTTTCGTTTTTTGTTCTATATATTATAGGTAAGTACAAACATTATAAAACAAAAGAAACATTTTAGTTTTCTTTCCGGTCAGAGTAACCTCATTTTTAAACCGTAGTTAATTTAAGAAAAAAGCTTACATTTGACTAATGAAATTCAATTTTCATTTCATTTCAATTAACAACATTTTTTCATCAAACAAGGCCCATGTCCAACCGACACCGGCATAGAAATTACAATATTAAATTTTCATGTTATTTTTTATAAAATAACATTTTACATGTGGTTTTATCATTTCAAAGGGAACTGTATCTGCAACTGGTTACTGACTGCAGACAACATTGCTGGCCAAAGCTAAGTATAGCTGTTGAGTGCGGGGAGTAGAACTGAATGATAATTAATTTTTTTTATAGAAGAAACGACCGCACAGTAGGAGCAGATGGTAAGTGGTTGTTGTGGCCCATAGACATCCACAACTATCCTCGATTACGAATCAAACGTTGTAACGCGTTGTCACTCGTAAGGACTAATATGGAATGCCTCCTTTCCAGTGAAAAGGGTCTTTGGTTCTGTACACTCACCATTCGAAATACAAGAGCGTTAAGCTGCTATTTTACGCTGGTATTCTGTGAGAGCGTGGTCCTTCTACGGTCGAGCCGACCCACCATGCTACAACTATACTACTAATATAGCTGCGCATGCCAAAATATAAACATATTATATATTACTATAAGTGATAGTATATTGCTTACTAGCGAACCGCCTCAGCCTTGCCTGGGTGGGATCAATAATGTGGTATAAATATCATCAAAGATCATATATTTTACAAATTTTCCGATTTCTCAAAAAAACCCAAGTTATTCGTATAAAACAAAACGTAGATCACTCCTGGCATTGCTCTCTATCTAAATCTGCTTGTGAAGTTTCATTAGAATCAGTTCGGCCATCTTGAAGACTAGCCTGGACACAGAGACGGACAGACAGTCAGACAAACATTTTAAAACGGCTTACTCATTTCTCAGGGCCAATCCAGAAGCAGATATATGTTTTGACAAACCTAGCGTAATGTATAAAAATGTGTTAATTTTCTTGAAGAATTGTATAAGTTCAGGTAATTAAGTTTAATTTATGATAATGTTACGGAGAGAGAATTAAAAAATAGCAAAGCCTTCGATCCTAGACTGTAAAGGATGCTGATTGAGAGAAAGGGCGTTCGTTAAAATAAATTGCACGCCTACCTTATCCCCACCGTCCTCACAGATCTTCCACGCTCCGGAGACAGATTTTGCCAAGTCGTAGACGAGCTAACGCTTCTTCCTTTCTTTTGCGGACACAAAACTTCACTACTTTAATATGCTTAAGTATTAGTACGCGGCGCGGTTTCTTCTCCTTCGATTACTGATTGACTCGCGAGACAGTTCTCAGCGGTATGATATATATATATATATATAATGATGAGGGTGAAATATGAATTTAAAGGAGGGTTAGATAAATGCATTATATAAAATAAACTAGATGGCGCCAAGAGATAAAGTAAAAAGATCTCATTCTAACCTGTTGTGGCCGTAAGTTATATTGTGTATATTATTAATATTTAATTATCAGTGATTTTTTTTGTGTATTTTATTTTATTTTGTAAGTTTAGTATAGATATAAGCGATTTGGTTGTATATACTGTGAGCTTATATTTTATTAATAAATGAATTATGAATCTCAATGGCATCCAAATGACCCCCTTAGCTCAATAAAAGACAATTATTTTGTTTTATTCATATGGACATAGACATATAAGCTAACGTCAATTATATATATAAGCCTTGCAAATAAACATATTTAAAGTGCTAAGCATTTAATATGCAAGTTAGTCTCCATTTAAAAGATACTAAAATTTGTTTAAAAGAAATCTGACATCAAACAATCAACAATTAATATCTCTTAATACTTTGAGTAAGATTGAGTCATTAAGCTATAGATTGGAATAAAGTATAGACGTTGGTGTTAAAATAATGCTTAATTACATACACTCGTCGTAAAGCCGTAATTAGTGTCTATCTATACAATTATCTTTATTGTTTCTATCTCCAAAGTTGAACATCATCCTCGCACGTATACCCATCAATTACACAATGTTTATGCGTTCGTCATATCGGTTCCGCATCCCACACGTAAAGGTTCAATAGAGACAGGATCCTGCTATTAGTCAGTGACACCATTTTTAAATTAGAATGCCCTAATTTGATTCAAATTTTTTCTTATTTTGGCCAATTTGTTTTTTTATAGAATAGGGCAAACGAGTATGCAGATCACCTGATGGTAAGTGGCCACCCATGAACAACCGCAACAGAATTGCAGATGCATTGCGGCTGTTTTAGAAAGGATTAAGCTCTTTTCTTGAAGGTCCGTAAGTCGTATCGGTCCGGAAAAGTCTCCAGTGGTAAACAATTCACAGTAAAGTTGTACGAGGAAGAAAACTCCTAGTAAAAGGTATAGGAGTGGACCGCCAAGCGTTCAGATTGTGAGTATGGTACCGGGAATTTTGACGCGATGTGCGTTCATGAAATATTTCGGCTGGAACTTATTCAAACAATTCCTCAGAATACTCACCATGGTACACACGATGGAAAACGCAAAGGGATGCAACATCCCTATGCAGCGCCATTGAATCGAGCCTTATAAAGCATTCGGTCGTCGACGATTCGAATCCCTCTGCGCTGGGTGCGGTCAAGTGGAAGGAGCTGGCACTGGGGTGCCCCGGCCCAGAGATGAGAACAGTATTCAGATTTTATAATTCTCAGATAAACAGACAACGTTTATTCGGCAAATAGCAAACAATAGAATTTTTCAATATTCCAATAGGCGAAAATGATCCCTGATGACAGTTATTTGAAAACTAATAACTATTTCGCTATTCGGGTGACACAACTCTGAAATTTCTTGTCTGAAACTTAAGAAGAGCAGCAAGTAAGGGCTGCTTTAATAGGTTAGTACATGACTACTTCTAGAACAAAGTGATTTCGGACGATACTAGTAATAATTATATATTTAGATATTTTTGTATTTAAAATTATAATTATAATACACGATATATTTGTATGTTTTATGTGTGGTAGAGCTATGCTGCAGATATATTATGGTTGTATCACGAATGGTTCGACTTGACCGTTCTATGCCCTCACAGAAAACGAGCGTAAAATAACAGCTTAATGCTGCTGGGTTTCATACGGTGAGTGTGGGAACAGTAGACCATTTTTTCTGAGGCATTTCATCTTAATTTCCAGGGGTGATAACGAATGTAATTTTTTTTAATCGAGAATAAATGTAGATGTCTTTTGGTCACAGTATCTACTTATCATCAGCTGACCCTCTTTGTTACCATAATTCTATAAAAAGTGACTATTTTATAAATTATTTCAAATTTTTCCAAATAAAAGCAAGAAGACTTTAATTTATTTCAATATAGGTCACGATCTGCCAGTTCATTTACACTAATCTTGACGTCAATTATGTCTTTGAGTGAATAAAGGTCCCTTCGACGAAAATAGACACAGATTTCCTATTGCCGACCAGTAATAGAAAGGTAAAGGTTGGACTGAATAATAAAAACGAAATGGCACATAAAATGTACGAGCCCTTTAATTAGAAACCTTTGGGTAGAAACAAGATGGTCGAAATACAATAGATACTCGTACTTTCTAACTCGGTACGCGATTATCGGAAACCCAGTTACGATGCGAGCGGACAAACGAAAAGGTCCATTTGTCAAAGGATCAATTAGTAAGCCGATTACAGACTGACCCAGCAAACTTGCGTTTCTTACAGGAAAGTTACAAAGAATTATCAAAGCTACGATGAGATATCAAGGTACATTATCGCTTAATTAATTACACTAGTTTTATTCAACTTGTGTTATCAAGCAAATGTATTTTTCTTTTTGTATTGTATATAAAATAGTTGCACACCTTCAAATAACAATGAGCGTGTAAAAAAAACTGTTAATACAGACAGTTAACAAGTTGCAGGTATTTATCGTTGACAGCCGTTTGTCACATTAAAACAAGTCGGACTAGTCGTATTACAAAACAAGGAATAACTGTTTAGTTTCAAACAATGGAATAATTGATAATTTAATCGCCTTAGGTGGCGTAAAATTTGTCTGATAGAATATTTACAATTTCAAATTGTAACACACTATTATTATGTAGATAACTGAGTATAATAGGAAACACAACGTTTCTTTTCTATTTCTGCTTTATAATACATATATTCGAACAGAGTTGAAAAATATTGCTTTTTTAAAAAGAAAAATATTAAGAAAAGTTTATAGTCAACCTCATCAGTGCTTCTAGCGCTCATGTCAGAAAAGTTGGTAAACGGTCGTGTCACGGTTCTTTAAACAATATCATCCAAAGCACTCTTATCTATAAATGTTCCCTCGCTTTTAGAGCCTTGTGGAATACTTAGAGACGATAGCAACAAGCCCGAAATCATGATTTTGGTCCCTTGGAATAAAGGTATTGGATGCTACTTGCGCAGATATTTTGGTCTACGCATCTCAGGAGTACGCCCTCTCATCTCAAGAGTTACTCGTTTAAAAGCCGAGGCGGCATCAGAGGTAGATGAACTAAGTAAGTGACGCAAATGTGAGTCTCTTCGGGATGACTCAATTTGTGCCATTTGCTGTAGATACTATCGGTCTGTGGACCCACGTGCGGTAAAGTTCCTAAACTGAATAGAACTGTATCCGCAACTGGTCATACTGCTGGTGATAAGAAGGCTAGTTTTTTCCTTGCTTAAAGGCTAAGTATAGGCATTCAGCGAGCAAAAGCTACTAACCTTTGATTATATAGGTATATAATCAAAGGTTAGTATCTTTCCTGTGTCCTGCCAACGTTCTGGGCACGATGCGAAAGAGAGTGGGACTGTGTGATAATTTAAGTTTTTAGTTTTAGTTTTTTATTATATATTTTTTTAATATTTAATATTTTAATTTCATTTACTATTAAACTTAAAAAGTAAAAACGGACTGCTAAAAAAACCAAAAAGGAATAAAATAATTACTTATTAAAATAATTGCATAGCTTCCGAAATCGGCTCTAAGACAAAATGTATCAAGGAAATAAAGCTCTGACTTCAGAAGTTATTAAATTATGTTGCCGCATTTTATTCTTTTTAGTTTCTTGAAGTCGTACTTTTCTTTTTTTAAAGTTCTATCACTTGATCCTTTTAAATGAACTCAAAATAAGCACAAGTTTAAAACGACAACTATATTATATAGGTTAATTAAAATATTTATCCCCATATTTCTACTCTTAAAAGTGGTAATATGTTCAAAGTTAAGTTAGTATACGAGTCTATTTGATAAAAATATATTCAAACAGTTCACATTCTTTAAAACATTGCGTATCATCCATATTATTTTATTATTTTAGATTATAGTATATATCGTATTAGATCCATTGACGCAGCGTCATTAGATTTAAATATGTTTAACGTGGTAAAGCCATGCTGCGGCTATCAGTTTTAGCATGAATGGGTCGACTCAACGGTCGACTCAACCGGGGTGGGACCACGCTCTCACAGAATACCAGTGTAAAATAGCAGCTAAAGGCTGTTGTGTTTCGTATGGAGTGTAGAGTACGGGAGACCCATTTTTACTGTAAACGAGACATTTCATCTTAGTCCTCAGGGGTGATGACACATTTGCATTCTGATTCTTAATCGAGGGTAAATGTCGATACCTATGGGTCACAGCTTCCACTTACCATCAAATGGATTGTATGGTCGTTTGACATCCTTATTCTGTAAAATATATCATAAACCATTTATTTTATCAATTTTAAGTTATTCAGATAAAATAGCCTAGATCGCTCATGAAATTTCTCGCTTTTTTACTATTCATGAAATTACATAACAAGCTGTTCGCCAATACCGAACAGTAGCCTGGTTAGAGAGACAGATGGAAAATATTTTTGAAAATGGTATTTCAAGTCTTAATGACATGCAAATAACCCTCTGAGCAGAGCAGCGGTAGTAATAAAGGACAGTTATTTGGATATTACAGACAGAAACCTCAATGTTATTTACTTGTATAGATTACGTCACATGATCACACCACACAAGCGACGGACTAAAAAGCATGGTTTGAACTAATATAGAATAAAGCAAATTTTATTGCGTAGTACCGAGAGGACCGGAAACGAAAATAATAAGTCGTATAATTTGAAGGAAATCCTTGTTACAACCATACGGCCTTATAACACAAGTAATGCATATTTAGTCTAGGACTTTTTTATATAATAAGGGTGTTAAACGAGCACACAGTCCACCTGATGGCACTTTAAATTATAGTAAATCCTGAATTTAAAAAATGTAAATATACTAACAATAAAACTAAGCATATAATGTGGGTAGCCCATTTTTTTCGTTTTTTTTTTCTTTTCTTTCGTTTAAAATAATAACCTTACTTATTATTTTATTTTTTTACTAATACAAAACTGTAGATATTGCTTTCATACATATCTTTTTTGGAAAAAACGGCAAATTCTACTTTCAGTCCAATTATATATGAATATGGGTATGCATATGTATATGTATATTAATAGGATATTCGGACATCAAGAGAGAGCGTGCACTCAGCCGCCCGAGCTGCCTCTGGGTAAGGGCTGGACTGAAAACCAGTGCTATAACAGATCCCGGTCCGTTTCACGGTTTCATGCTGTAGCACAGGGTATTTTTAATATGTTTTCTTAAATTTATAATAATGTTAAATTACTTTTAATGTAGTTATATTTATCTTTTGGCATTTAACTACTTTTTACTTGTTATGCTGCATGCTTAAACTGAAATAAAATGCATTTCTTTCTTTCTTTCTTTCTTCTGATGGTCAGTGGATGCTGTGACCCATAGACATCTATGTACATTTACCCTCGATTAATAACCAAAACGCAGATACATTGTCACCCGTGAGGACTAACATAGAATACTTAATTTCCAGTAAAAGGGATCTCCGGATTTCAACACTCACCTTACGAAACAGCAGCGCTAAGCTGCTATTTTACAGTGCTACTCTGTGAGAACGTGCTCCTTCCTCGGTCGAGACGACCCATTCGTGTTACAACAATAATATAGCTGCAGCGTGGCTCACGTTCAGAGAAAATACGCAAACAAAAATGTAATTTACATAATTTAAAAGCAAAATATTATTTAGTAGGATTATTCTTAAAACATATTTTCAGCCCGAGATCTTAATTATTAAAAGGTTTTAAATTGTTATAAGAAAATAGAAACAGCATGATGATAATAAAAAATACGAAAGGCGAAATCTTATTTTTACTAAGTTTAATATTTAAATTATCCACTCATAAGAAAAAAATAAATCTTCTATAAATACTTACTAAAAAAAATAAAATATGCAATGTATTATACTATATATGATAAAAAAATAAAATCCAGTTAAGCTAAAACCTAAAGAAACAAGTACCATCTTAATATACATTCGAATAGACATTTGCATTGTCTATAGAAATAAAAAAATATCTTAATTTCAAACTTTTTTACCAAATAAACGAGAGATTCACTGTAATAACCGATATCATAAGGAGTAACTTAGGTTACCTTTATTTATTTTTGAATGAATTAGGGTTACGAGCAAAAAAAATCCCTAATTACATGCGTGCGAGTTCGCGGAGAACAATGAGTATAAAATATTATATAATGTACCTACTTTCTAAAATCACCTCAATAATGCACTGTTATCGACTTCTGTTTCTGAGTTCACTAGCACATCCAATTATAAAGTACAGACTAGTACAAGGTCTGCGTCACCTTGAAGACCCCACTTTTTCGACAGTCTGGGTGATGGTAGAAACAGAAATTGAAAAAATCCTTTATACCAGTGTCATTCACCTTAGTAAGGCTGCTCAGTGCTATTCACCATCTTAGGCTACATCACTACCTACGATCAAGAGGGATTGTATAAAAAGTATTGTATATTGTATAAAAAAAGTTACCTAAATATTTAATGAACTATTATTGGATTCATAAGATAATTTAATATGGATATATGATATTAAAATAATAACAACTGACGCCTACCACTTGTCAGCTTCCATCTATTATTGATAATGTAAAGTATGTATAAATAATAATTATTCGCAGTGATTACTTGCTGAAATATTGATTAACAGTTACTTTATAATTTATGGTGCAATATTTAATAGTATTAAGGCCACTGTGATGAATACATCAGTAAGCTTTTTTGCAAAAAAAGTAAACAAGTAATAAATGTAACTCGTAGTTTGTGAAAGCGAAAACAAAATATACAATATAAAAATATATAAAGTATATATATATATATATATATATATATATATATATATAATAGGCTCTGAAGAGAGTTTGTTTAACTCTTGTAATTACACCATTTATTTGCAGGGTGTAATACAGAAGTTAAACAAACTCTCTTCAGAGCCTATTGTCAGTCTTTTTACAACCTGCATTCTATGGGTTGAGTATACACAGAGGACGCTTGCAATTCTGCGTTTCCGATATAGTAAAGGCTTTAGGATGCAGATGGTACTGCAGCGCGACGGCAATGTATGCTGAGGCTCACATAGGCAGTTTCCCAGTTATCATGCGCAAAGGGGTTAACTCCGCGTGGCGCCGCGTCCGCGGCAGCTCCAACAGCCTCCTGGCGGTGATAGGGAGTCGCTGCTGCTGTCCTATCTTGGGGCACTGGAACAGCGTCCATATTGGCTACAAACCTGCTCTGGTTCATCGTCATCATCATCATCATTAGATCCCTTCACAAGTCCACTGCTCAACATAGACCCGTTGTTGGGGTATGCCAAATTTAAAATTAGATTGCTCGTTTGGAATACCAAACTTAAGGTTCATCATCATCATCATTACAGCCCTTCACAAGTCCACTGCTGAACGTAGGCCTCCCCCAAGTAATGCCATAAAGCACGGTCCTGAGCCACCTGCATCCATCGACCTGCATGTCTTACCAGGTCATCACTCCATCTAATGGAGGGTCACCCTACACTATGCCTACCAGTACGAGGCTGCCACTCAAGAACCTATTTCCCCATCGGTTATTGGTTCTTCGATCTACATGGCCCGCTCACTGCTACTTCAGCTTACTAATCCGTTGGGCTATGTCGGTCACTCTGGTTCTACTGCGGATATCCTCATTTCTGAGTTTATCACGCAAAGAAACCCCGACTCAGGTTAATATAAAGTAAATAGAGTAGGTAATGTATATATGAAACGTTTTATTTTTTATTTATTTACTAACCCTAGCTTATAAGTTCTTTTTGTAAAAACTAACCCACTCTATGAAAAGAAATTTCTGAAATAAAAAATAATAATAAAATAATAATATTAAGTAATTACGGGTTGTTTAGCTGCAAGTAACTACCTCGAAAATCCTCCATTATCAGTACTAGGGTATTTATTTTATTTCTACTTTTTGTAAGTCTAAAATATTGCTCTTTTTATAGAACATGATAAAAGATAATATTATTTTCTAAAAGCTTTTCACGGTTACAGTATTAAAGCCATTATTTATATTATATCGTCTGACATACAGATAATATTTGAAAATACCATAAAAACGAGCGTCAGATAAGCGTATTGTTGAGTGAGATAAGTTTTATTAAAAATCTTCTAAGACATGTAAATTTTCATGTAACGTTTCAAGATTTACGTCAAACGCAGTCAAAATAAACAATTTTAATTCCAAGCAATGCATAAGATGGACGTGGGCAAAGGAACATCGGATAACAACGGGTTTGAATTTATTTGTAATAAGTTCTGTAACAGATGGAAGAATTCTATAATGAACGACCTCCTTCTACATAGTGATAAGTTTAAGTGCGTCGTCAGTCGTACAATAGTTCGATGTTCGTAAAAAAATTCGTTAAAAGTGAAGCAATTGTAAGGTTTAATTTAGCACATTCTTTTATCTGGGATTTGATTGATACGTGAGTTTTTAAGGGTAACAAACGGGCATTCACTCTGATGGTTAATTAATGCAGTGGCCCATAGAAATCTGTATTTACCCTCAATTGAGAATAAAAATGCAGATGCGATGTAATCTCTGAGGTGTAAGATGGAATGCCTCGTTTCCACTAAAATGGATAACAGATTTTCTGTACTCACCATACCACATTTTACGCTGGTATCCATTGGTGAGTTTGAAATTTCTTATGAAATTATTTAAATAAAATGAATATTCATCAATATTGACTTTTACATCATAAAACGCTCATTGGTCACAGTAAGTAAATACCAAATTATACCATAATTTATTAATGATAACCAACACCAACATCAACTTCTCTAGTTCATTTCTTCTTCCTTGCCCAACGTAGACTGCTGTTCCCGGTTGATTGTAGCCAACGGAAAGGCGTTTGGTGGGTAGTCAATATAACGAATTTAAAAACGTGAAATTATGCATTAATACTTATATATATGCCTAATTACGGCGTCAATGGTTATCCACTGCGCTTATCCACGAGCTACAGTAGCTTGTATGATAAATATTTAATAATTCACTGCCGAACATAAACTTCTCCCAAGAAATGTTTTTTTTTAAATAGGATGAGTGACAAACGAGCACACAGTTCACCTGATGATTTAATGATTCCGAACCGAGCAGATGCGTTGTCACCCATGAGGACAAAGATGGTATGCCTTGTTTCCAGTAAAAATGGTCTCCGGTTCTCTACACTCACCTTACGAAACACAGCAGAATTAACCTACTATTTTACGCTGATATTCTTTGAGAGCGTAGTCCTGCCCCGGTCGAGCCTACCCATTCGTGCTACAACTATACTACTACTATAACTGGAGCATGGCTCTACCACGTATAATACATGTTACAAATACGAAACACACCACACTTAACTGACATAGCCTAAAATATCAGAAAGCTTTTACCTTTTCTAAAAACTTCACTCACACTAGAATTTTCTCCTATATTTTGGAAGCTGATTACATAAATAAATTTCACAAGGACATAATCCAGACCAAGACAAATTATTTGTAGATCTATACAAATACTTGTTCCGTATGGAATTCGAGCCGGAGACCCTCAGCGCCGCAACACATTGCTAAGTCACTGTGCCACTGAGCCGTCAAATTGCTAAGACTGAAGTGGCAATGGGCCAATCATATGGTTTAAAGAGACGATACTCGATAGGGAAGAAAGAAATCGGTATCTGTATTATTACCGTTACCGTTACATCCTGTTAAAGTCCACTGCTGAACATAGGCCTCCCCTATAGATGCCTCAAAGGGGGTATTTTGCCATACTTGCCATGCTTTTTATTTTTAGTCGTTATTAGGAAGACGATGGTGCCCTTCTTCTGATTTCTTTCCCTCCGTCGCCTCCTACGACACCCACAGGATGATAATGGAGAAGTGGATGTTCTTACACAGGCCACTATACGGTAAGTGGTAACTTTATTAATAACTTTTAAAATGAGGAAATGTTATATACAATGACGTTATGATTATGTGGCGAAATAAATATTTTCTTTCTTTCTTTATTTCTTAGTATCCGCGGAAATAATAAATTAATATAAAGTAGTAAATCATTATGGTTATATAAAATTAACATAATTTTATTAGTGCCAGCGAATCAAAAAGCTCAGGTTGTTGAAATTCAAGACAAACGCCCGTCCATAATATCATAACTTAGAAACTTCTTCCAAGCGACAGTAGCATAATGATTAAGTGATCGGACCTCGTGAGTTCAAATATACATTAAGCTACTGTCATGAACCAATCCTAACACAAAAATTGGGGCTTATTTGGATTGGTATAAAAATGCACTAACTGGCTGGTGAAAACAAGAAAAATGGTACACAGGCGCAATCTCCAAGTGAAAGTAATGTCTCTCATATTTAGACGGGGCGGTTATCTAACAAGACCAGAAATAAATCACGCGCATGACCAACAATGCAGATGTTGGTCATGCGTCTGATTTATTTTTGTGCTTAGGTTATCCAACAGAAGAATGCCATACGAAAAATCTATGATTTAAAATGTAAAGAGTCGCTTAGAGAAAAAATTAGAATAAATGGTTAAAAATTAAAGTCTTAGTAAAAAGTTACCGATTGACTCAGAACTAAAAAGATTAACCACCTTGTTCTTAAAAAAAATTAAGCGTTTGATTAGTTAAATAGTGTTTTGTCTCATTCTGACATTTGCAAGACACTTGTTGCTAGAAAGTGACAAAACACTATTTAACTTATCAAGTTTTTAAAAATGTTTATGAACAAGGGGGTTAGTTATTCCTACATAAGTTATTCACTTCTGAAGCAGACTTCAGCTTTTATTCTTCTAAACACGTTTGCATCAACTTCAGAAGCTATTAAATTATTCCTTTATATTAATATTTAATGGAAAAATGTTTATTAATTTTATTTTATGACGCCGGTGTTTCTTTTTAATAAAAGTTTAATTTAAATACTTTACATCAAAAAATATATATTAAATGCCATCAATCAAACGAAATTTCGGAACTAGACATAATCCATTATCTTTAACTATATATAACTTTTATAGATATTCGACTTCAATCGTAGGCGTTGACCTTCGCCCACGATGACCACCAAATGATGTTATATGCGTTTCAAGTTCATTGCAGACGGAATTAATGACTTAAAAGTTTTCAAAGCCTTGTTCGAAATACGGGTGGTAATATTTTATGTTTTATGTGTTCCCGTCCCCTTATACATTATTGACTTTGTATTTTCTTATAGTCCAGGTTGGACAAAACTATCTTATTTCAGAAACAATTTTGACGCTCTAGCATTGATACCGTCTTGAAATAGTATATTCTTGAAAAATCTAGGCGCCCACATGAAATACATAATATTATTTCTCGAATGGATTTTTAAAATAATTTATATTAATCTAGAAACAAAAATTATAATTTAATGGCCCGGACAAACTTTATGTTCGAGTTTTCTTTTAATCCATATATTATTTCAACAGAAAGGCATTAATTAAAAAAAATAATCCTTATTTCGATAATAAGCAAAAAGTTAAAAAGTTACTTTGAAAAGTTTTTAAACATTCTTTCGAAAGAGTACAGCCATCTGTAACGAAGGATTATAATGCACAAGTGTTTGCACAAACACAAGTGCATTCTCTACTCCCTTACTCATAAAGTTATTTGTTCACTTCTCAAATGTACATTAATAAATACCTAGGGAAAAAGTTCGGTGTGCATTGCATCAAGTTTTCCACTATAAGTTTTGACTCTGCATCGATTAGAGTCTCTATTTTATTTACTTAAGTAATGATGTACTTATGTATTGTATATTGTATTCCATATATTGTATTCCACCAGAATTAAAAATAAACATTGACCCAAATATTACTAAGTAAAAGGAACACACCAAGCATACAATCCTAATTAGGTGACGAGGCAATTACTATAGAAAATCGTGACGCAATTCCTTATCATAAATGTCACCTTTCAAATTCGATTATTGAAGCAGAAACTTTTCTCGCAAGATATCGTGAGTTTTAGCGCGAAGTCCGATGAAGACAAACATGATAAGACCGAGAAAGGTTTGGAGTGAGACAAAGATAAGGAAATAATGCACTCGCAATTTGCCTACACTCGGAAAACCATATATTGAACTGAGATTCAAAGCTAGATTCCACGTTTTATTTGTCAGATATATGAACAAAGAAAGCTATTCGGTCAGCATTGTCTTTCAGAGTAAGATATACTAGGCTCTTAATTCCAAAATAAGAGGGAAGATATATATGAATCAATCGCAAAGAATGTACGTGGTAGAGTAATACCGCAGCATAATATAATGTATACATTATGAATGGATTGCCTCAACCAGGAAAGACCAAGCTCGTACAGAATACCAGCATAATATTGCTGGATTTATTATGGTGACTTACGAAAACTGGATATGCCGTTTTACATGTATTTTATTATATAAGTAAGGAAAAAAATATATATATATATATATATATATATATATATCCTTACTTATGTAAAAAAAGATAATAAATTTACCGATATTTTGGATTGTAGTACATCACTATTCGTTAACAGAGTGTGTCATAGACAATTGTTATTATCATCGCTGTTGATATAATGAATTGTCCGAAATAAAACATCAGAACCCATAACCTTTGTAATGACTTCATTTTATTTAATGTTTGGCTATAAAAAAATTGATTGTGAACTATAAAGTGGAAAGAGATAGGCGTCTGCTGGCAGTTATTTTTATTTTTTTATTCTTAAATTTAATTGCCAGCAAATGTAACATGAGACTGACTCGAAAACAGAATAATCAAATAATGCCTACATTATTTTAAAATGCACGTGTCTTTCATGTATTTCTTGTAGATTTTGTTACTTTTATCATGTCAAATATAGTAAACAAATGCTTTTATGAGATTGTAGGTATAATAAATACGGTAAACGAAGTAAAACCAAAACTACTGCCTAAAGGGAGGTGAATACCGCTTTTAATAAAATGTTATCTACCAAATAACTGAATATTGAATCAGTCTTATTTTTTATTCTAACAGGAGTCAATATTTACGACCAAAAATATTAAATCATGGATCTTTATTTGATTTTAGATATTAAAATTTATAAAGTGGAGTCATGCTTCGCTAACAATAGTATATAGCATGCAAATCATAATTTTAAGATGTTCATATTATTACAATATTAATTTATTATATAAATAAAAAAATAATGATATAAAAAACCTTTTATATCATAAAAACATTTAATTTTAACCAATTACTCTTTAGGTAGTTTAGTATGTATTTTCACACATATATTTAGGATATTTTTGTTTTATTATGCAAGCCTAGGAATGAGATCTAGGACAAGTTTGTCTAAGCCACGTCGATTTCCATAAAAAAAATTATATAAAAACAAACACGCCAACTTCATAAATGTATATAGTGACGGGAGGGTATATCGAGTCTTTTAAATAGCGGCTTACAGAATTCCTCTGGCGATATCCCGCATATTGCACGAATACATTTTTTTACAACGAATGCTTTATCCCGGTTTGTGAAGACTTGTATTTGTTTCTGACAAAGTTTACAAGCCTACCTACCAAATTTTAGTTTTAGCATGATAATATGGATGAACGCAGCCACGCTGCAGCAATATTGTGGTTGTAGTACGAATGGGTCGGCTCAACCGGGGAAGGATCTCTGAGAGCGAGATATAGCTGTAATAATACTCCTGTGTTTCGTATGGTGAGTGTAGAGATCCGAAGCTCCTTTTTTACTGGAAACCCGGCATTCTATCTTAGTCCTCAGGGGTGACAACGCATCTACGTATTGATTCTTAAACGAGGATAAATGTTGATGTCTATGAGCCACAGCATCCACTAACCGTCAGTGGCTTATGAACTCGTTTGTCACCATTTTTTTATAAAAAAACGTAAGTTTTTGTCTTCGGTTTTAAATTAAGTATTTATTACGTTTAATATTACTCTCTTGTAATCTTACTAAGGCTACTAGAATAAGTTGGCAGTACCGGGGTGCAACTACGCTCGCACAGATTACTAGCGTAAAAATAGCATAATATTGGTTTTCGAATGGTGAACGCTGAGAACAGGATATCCTTTTCAATAGTATTGAGGCATACAAACAGCAATGTATTACGCTTTTACAACAAAGTCCCAGAAAATGTTCAGACTTTATCTATCATAAGGTTTAAAATATTTATTAAGCAAAAATTATTTAATAAGAGTTATTATACTTCTTTAGAACATGATTAACAATAACCACTGGGAATGAGATGGTCGCTACCATGCTGATTCTAAACGTTTTCGTAACAATTGTATGAAATATTGTATTGTAAATTGTGCTTTTTATCGCGCATAGCTTTTATCGCGGACTTTGAGCGCGGCGACCGAATCAAGAAATTCCGCAACGAAAAAAAAAGACCCGAAAACCTAACATGGTCTAACGTCGTTTAAGTTCGGCAGATTTCGGCACGGTGTTTGTATACATGCTACTAGACGTATGCGTGTAGACTACTTGCATGTATTGTAAGATAATAAAAATATTTAACAATAATATAGTTTATTGCAAGAAGCATATTCTTTGGATTTGTATGAGTCGTCGTCATGCTAGCAACTTCCGTGAATTTAGAGTATTTAATAAACACAGACTATAGAAAATTACCGTTTGTCGGAAGAACTCGTTACCATAAACCTATAGTTTCAATGATAAAAATTCCATAATAACCTATTGTAAGATAATAAAAATATTTTAAACAATATTAACTTCTCATTGATTCAATAAAAGAAAAAAAATTGTTTTCTTATCACCACGCTCAAAAAGTGTAACTTAAATTAATATCAAAGAAAAAATTTGAATTAATATCAAATAAAAAAAAAACAAAGAAAAAATACTGCAGAAATAAAATAAATAAATAATTATAATGCATAAGTTGATAAAAATGCTATGCAATAGCTTTACCGAGTCAGTCCCCGAATGCCACACGTATTTTTTTTTAATTTCTCTGGTTTCTTGTCGATTCTTCTCAGGACAGAGCTTTTTTGCCGAAATGAAAAAATGATTTTCAATGAGTATTACATATAATCTATATTAATAAAAAAATATTATATTCTATTCCGTCTTAGTCCTCTGGAGTGGCAGGCAGCACATCTTAATTTCGATTCTTAATTTAGAATAAATGCACCTGTCTATTGGTCATAACATCTTTGGTCTCTTATATTCATATGGGTGTGTTTGACGTTCCTTGAGTCCATACTTGAAGAAAAAAAAAATGCATTCGCAAAGCTTTGTTTTTCAGTCCCGTAAGTTCAATAGGTAATCTCGTTGTGTCATATGAAATGTTACTGCGTAAAAGATGTAAATTTTAATTCAAAGTCAATTATATTATTACTAAGGAAATAAAGTAAATGGGCCTCTACACTATTTTAAAAAGTCAGAATGTGTCAAAAAAGGCTGATATAGCAATTCACAATGCTGTGTTAGCCTCTACTTTAACGTATGGTAGTAAAATTTGGGTGCGGCAAAAGACGTACGAGAGTAGAATAAATGCAGTAGAAATGCGTTTTCTAAGGAGTATGTTAGGACTGAATCTGAGTGACAGGGTGTGAAATTGTGTAATAAAAGAAGAGCGTGGTTTGCAAGACGATTCTGTGGTTTAGTCCTGTAGAAATAATGAATGAGGAAGTGACGAAGCAAATTTATGTTGCATAAGTTTTTCTTCACCTATTAATATATCCCCGTCACAATCACACAGTAGTGTAATGTGAGGAACGTAATTACATAATAATACCAAGCCTCTTAGTAACATTACAATACGAACAGAATAATGATACTGTAATTCTACGGTACTATAATACTAGAATGACTTAGGCAGAATCACTTACGCCCCGTACCGACAGTGAACGTTATACTGCACTAACGAGTGGGGTTTTCTTGATTTAGCCTCAATTCTACCCTTATTTGTTCGTATTTTCTTTTATTTTTTCACCCTCATTCCTAACAATATGTTAATATTAAGAACTTTCATTAAATACATTTCAGACAGAAAAGTTCACATGGGGTAGACTTTGCCATGGTTGCCACGCTTGGCAGACAGTTTGACAGCCGCAGTTTATAGTTTTGAGGTTTTGCCAAGAAAGTGCTGCTGCTCATTTCCTACTTCAGTTTCCCTCGTTCTCTCAAAAACTCTAGGGTCGAAACGGGGAAGTTGATATTCTTACACCGCCACTAAACGGTGTAATATTAAGAACTTACAGATTTTAAATGTCATCGGTTTTAAAACACTAAAGTTAAAAAGTAAAGTAAAGTTACAGCCTACATACGTCCCACTGCTGGGCACAGGTCTCCCCTCATTTCTGAGAGGGTTTTAGGGCAAGAAAGTGTCCGCCGCGCTGCTCCAATGCGTGTTGGCGAACTTCACATGTCTTCGAAATATTTTTCTTCTTATTCCTCAGACATGCAGATTTCGATTAAGGAGCAAAATGCAGGTGCGTTGTCACCATTGAAGACTAAAATGGAATGCCTTTTACCAGTAAAAAGGGTTTCAGTTTCTCTGCACTTACCATACGAAACACATCAGCATTAAACAGCTATTTTAGGCTGGTGTTCTGTGAGAGCGTGATCCTACTAATTTTAAAAATCTAAAGATTTTGCCTGTATTTTGCCTGATCATGGGACCACAGTAGCCAGTTACTATCAGGTAGACCGTAAGTTCATTTATCCCCATAGTTCTATACCATAAAACATGCTGTTTTATACAAAAAAAAAAAAAACAATCAACTACTATGTGTAATTGTCATATATATTGTTTCTCCGTTTACAATTATAGCCTTTCATTTTCATGTTGTTTAATAATATCTTATATTTTGTAAATTAGTAAACATTTTAGAGATTTTTTTAAACTCCTACAGGATACCTTTGCATAACTGAGGGACTCGGACTAAAGGGTAAGACAACCCCGGGATTCTAAAACGCACGCTTAGCTCAGAATTTCCTCACGCAAAATTCCTAAATGTTTCAGTTTTATTTAGCCGAGGAATGCCTGTTATTTTATTCCTGTCTATCACTACGAAGTAGAAATGCCGTTTCAAAAAAACTCTGTTAGTAAAATACAATAACTCTGTCACAATTATTTAATTAAAATAAACATTTTCTTAGACATAATTCCTATAGACCTACATATGAAAATATATTTATAGTTTTTGTGGCATTGTCATTACTCATAGGAAGGTGTTTACGGACACGCTTAAGACATTTTGCGCCATTTCTTGGAGAGAAAGGGGCTAATTTACAGCTGTGTACTTATTATGGGCTATAATGGTGATGAAAATAATGTAGTTTAAAGTATTAATTAGCCACAATTATGCAGTGATAAAAGAAACTATTGTGAGAATAACTTTTACGTAAATAAGGAAATAAAATGATCTCAATTCATAATACATTCTTCAGTTGTCGCTCATCATTTATACATTAAAGGAGTGGAACAAGCATTCCAGCATCTTCCATCCGATTACAATTCGATTGCAAGAGTCAATAGGCTTTTGTTGAGCTAAGTCAGTGCGTTTTTCATCTTATTCTTCGTCACTACTTACTTACCATCAAGTGGGATAGTATTCGAGCACTGACTTACAATATCTAAAAACATTGAGTTTCTTAAAAAAGTAATGAGATAGTATTGAGAAGAAGCACGAGAGTGGAATAAACGCAGTAGAAATGCGGTCGTTAAGGAGTATGTCAGGGTTGAATCTGAGAGACAGGGCGAGAAATTGTGTGATAAGAGAAGAGTGGTTTACAAGCTGATGTTGTAACGAGGAATGCTTCGGTGGTTTGGTCATGTAGAAAGAATGAATAAGGAAAGAGTGACAAACCAAATTTATGTTGCAAAAGTGAACGGCAGAGTTGGAAAGGAACGTTTTAGGAGAAATTTTGTCCACCATACTGGCGAATAATTGAGTGTACCCTTAACCGACGAGCTGCTTAGATATATGGATGTGGAGGAGGCGAGAAAGATGTGTCAGGATCGTGCCAAATGTAAGTCTGTAGTCTCTGCCTACCCCTCTGAGTGACAGCAGTGAGTGTTTATGTATCATGCATATGTATTTATGTATTGAGATATCTATTTTTAATACATAAAACTAACAATCCCCTATCGTTAAAACAGTAATAAAAAACTCGACTGCATATAAACGTTTAACGAAAAGAAAAAAAAATCTAGTCTATGTCACTTCCACAATTAAGAAAAATCTAACGACACCTCATAAGTTAAAATCCATCAAGCCGTTCTGGCTACAGAGCATGCGAAAGAAATGGTCATACATATATACACTCAAAAAGCATTACCTTTTTTCTAGGGTGGTCGGGTCAAAATCTATGTAAAATGAATGCGGTTTAAGAAATTATATTACCATAGTGGTGGTGTGAGAATATTCACTACCCCATATCGTCCCGTGGGTGTCGTAAGAGGCGACAGATACGAACAAATCAGGAGATGGGAAGCAGCGTCTATCTAATAAGGACTAAAAATAAAAAAACTGCCAAGGAGGCTCATGGTCACCTGTGGAGATCTCCTTTAAAATCTTGTATAACATTTTTTCTTATTGATTTCTTATATTAACGCGAACACTACACATTGATTGAAACTACTTTTACAGATTTTATTGCGTTTAATTATTTGATTTTTAATTCCCGACGTTTCTGGTGCTTTCCAGCACCATGGTCACGGGGGACTAAGGTGACTGACAACCCGGTATCAGTGTACGCGGAATATCTTCAGCTTTTTAATTATTATTATGGTCCGATCTACGCAGAATGAACTTACTGTGTCTTGAAGTCTTGCAGTGCAAATCACAAAGTTTTTATCAATATTTTTCTTCTTTTAAGATCTGGTATAATACTTGTATTATTTATGAGGTCAATCCCTGCGTTATATGCTCGTATAGTTGATTCGGAGGTGAGCGTTTGACAAATGGATGGGTCGACCGAAAACTAATGAGCATGCCCACGTGCAAGCAACGATTGCACAATCAGGTCACTTACGGCCAAATGTCTTTGTTATTACATGTACTAACTTACGTAAGTAGGTGAGTAGGTGTTCCTCAATCATTTGATTAAATTTAGTCATTACTAAACAGATATTGAGATATCTATTTTCAAAGACAGCCGTGGTTATGGTGGTTCTGAGTTTCTGAGTTGAGATTCATAAGGTTAGCGCTCACTGTAAATTTCACAGTACGTGAGCAACCCGGGTTCGATCCCCGCCGACACTAATGAAATTATTACAATTTTAAGTGCTGATTTCATAGAAATATAAAAAACAACTGATTAACTACGTGTTCGACGGTGAAGGAAAAATCGTGAGGAAACATGCATGTCTGAGAAATAAGAAAAAATATATTTCGAAGACGTAAAGTTCGCCAACGTGCATTGAGGCAGCGCGGGGGACACTTCCTTGCTCTAAAACCCTCTCAGAAATGAGAGGAGGCCTGTGCCCAACAGTGGGACATATATGAGCTGTAATTAATTAGACATTACTAATGCTGTTAGTCAGTTAGCACCTTTGAAAATAATTAAGTAGTTGTTCTCACACTAGGCACGCATACTTGTATCCTGAAAGACATGTACACATACATTAACAAAAACAGAATTAGTGCACATTACTTTAAATGTCTTTCTCATTTTATTTGTAGTCTATGAACATAAATATATATTTAAATATACATATATACACACATATACATACACACATACATGTCATAAAAAATTAATGTTATAGGTGTATTATTTATTAAAAAAATTATCGTAGTAAATATTTTGAAAATTCAATATGTATTACAACATTATTTCGTCGTTGTTGTCCTCTGCAGGGCATAATGCCGTGCAGGTCTCGGGCCTCGGGGTATACCCCTTTACCCGGATTTTCCTCACGGCACACTACAGTGTGCCGGTCCTGGGCGCCTTGATGGTGAAGGCGTTGTTTTAGCGACTTTTGTCGCAGTCGGTTAAATTATAATAAAAGTTGGTTATCCAAATAATTGTGTTTAACACAAATTATTATGTCAGAGTTGGCCTTTCTGCGGCATTGTGGAATTTACTCGACTCCCTAATCTATATAGGGAGGAGTTCTCTTGGATAGGGTCGCCCGTCCGGCGGCCGTGAGTGCAACGGCGCGAAGCCGTTGAGGTGTTCGTGTGGCCCGTTGTCGGCGCGGTCAAACATACCGCGCGCCAGCCGGACCACGAATTCTTGCAGGCTCTCTATCTTTAGGTTGGCCGCTATGACGTCATTTCGGACGTAGCGACCCGCACCGACTATAGTTCGTAATGACAAACTCTGCTGGGCCTGAAGTCGCCGCTTCTGATGATCGCTCAGGAGTGCATACCAGGCCGGAGGAGCGTATGTTAGCAGGGGTCTTATGTAGGTTTTGTAAATGGTTAGCTTCGACTTTGTCGGTAACTTGGATGTCAGGACAGGGCGGAGCATTGCCCGCGCACATCGAGCTTTGCGTATAGCAGAGTCGACGTGCGCAGTCATACGCAACATCCTGTCAATCCGACATCCAAGGTAGGTAACATTATTTTAAGCTAAGTTATACGTTGTTAAATATAACAATTACGCGAAAGAGGTACGCTGCAGCTTTATTATGGTTGTACCACGAAAGTATCTGCTCGACTAGGGGACCGCGCTCTTGTAATGCCAACGTAAAATAGTAGCTTAATGCTTCTGTGTTTCGTATGGTGAGAGCAGAGAACCAATGACCCGTTTTAATGGGAACTCGAACTATGTCCGCGACTTGTCGTCGCTGGTGATAAGAGGTCTGGAAGTCTAGCCATTTAGCGAGGAACCGCAGCCAGCGTTTTAACAGTATATCGCGGGGGAGGACTAATATAATATAATTTTTAATTCTTGGTACTTAATACATATTTTATATTGAAATGGTATGAAAAAAATGGTACTTTAAAATAGTTTAGAATTCAGTATTTTATTATTCAAACCTTGAAGTCGTAACAATAATAAAAAAAAACTGATAAAACTTAATCCACACAAAAACACGAATTCAAACTTTAAGATGATGATTCAAAAGTTCCAAACTTACTATTCATAAACTCGTTGTAAAAGTAAAGAAAAAAAACTTGATAAAAGAGTCAGGAGACGAAGAAAAAATATTTGAATAGGCTTTCTCGAAAAAGTAGAGAACTTACAGTAGCAATGATTGGGCATCAAAGAAAAAAAAAGCTAATTCTAACCTCGTCTCGTTGACAAAAGAAACAAAATTCCAATTCAATAAACTTAAACTCCAAACGATCGACAAAGTTTTATAAAAAGGAAAACAGAAAACGGCCAATCGGGAAAAAGTTTCAAACACACTCGTCTCTAAGCACCGCGGAGACAAACGATTCAAAAGGTTGTAAAATAAGAATAATCTTGTTGGGAACTTTCCAAAATGGCCGCCAGGTGTCCTCGACGGTTTCCCGCCAACTTTGCAGAATTAGCGAAGCTCCCGTGGAGCAATTTTATGAAGAATAATGTAATTTTGCCACGGTGAAAATAAAAGTTTAAAACATTTTAGGGAAAAATCAAGCCACTCAAATCTTGAAAAGTAAAACGATTATGGTTAAATATAGACAAAAGTACAGCAGAACGTGTTTTATATCCCACATAATTATAGTCACCATGGTCCATTAAAAGTCTCCCCACCTCCCCCTACTAAAAATATGCTTCCCTAATAGGTTTCCCCATAGGGTGATATTTGCCATAGTTGACACGATTAGGAAGCGGCTTGGCAATGGAAATTTGAAATATTTTATGTTGTTATAATAGGTCTGTTGTAATAAAGGGTCTCCGGGTGCAAAATTTAAAGTTGAGTTAAAATGCACGGCAAAAGAGAACATATTTGTTAGGAGAGTATATTCCAATAATATTCGAATAATCAAAACACCTCAACGTTGAGATTTGACAACTTTCGTGCACTTCCAAATATAAGGACTTAGCATTTAATGTAAGTAACTTTAAATACCTAAATTTACGCGACCAATTATTAAAATGAGTTAACACCTTACAGTCTAAATAAACAATCACTATTTACAGTGTGTATCAGCTTTAATGTAGACGTTAGGCGTACATTACACGCCCATGCAGGCGTCAAGCAATTTTATCAATCATGATTAATAAGGCACGAGAAATAAGGAGTACGCATAAGGAGTACGCATAAGGCGTACGCATAAGGCGTACATTACACGACGACAAATGTCAAGCGTGCATAAAACACATTGCTAAGTGATTGCTTCATATCTGCCTCATCGATTCCCATGTTCTGTGACATACCCAGGTACCGGTATGTTTTAGCTACTGAAGAGGTCTTTACCTTAATAGGGTATAGACTACCCCTTTCAACATGGAGAATCGCACACTTATATGTCCCTAGCTCTATTATAATATTAGGATGGGAGCGACTGGAGGCCAATAACTTAAGATCATCCATATAGAAAAGATGGGTCACTTTTGTAACTCCGTTCCGAAGGAGAAATCCCCTCCAGGAACCCTCCAGTAAGATACTCTAGACTTAGATGACCAAAGATCGTACTCCACTGCCCCATACACTGCTTGAGAAAGTCTCTTACTGTAAGTCAACCTTCTATAGCTCGAGTTCTTTAGCCATGTATGAGTCACCGAATCAAATGCCTTTCTGTAGTTTATCCAGTCGGCGGAGAAATCGCGACGGTTGCATTTAACTTAATTAGCCAATAATCGCGTAAACGAAAAGTGGTTCCGTGGTTATACGACCACCTCACTGACATCCATTTTGAGCGCGCGATATCACCTGATTTGAGTTACTTTGACGAGTGATTCTCGCGTTAAAATGGATGATATTAATATTTTATAACAACGTATAGTTTTAATTGTAATTAAATTGTATTTGGCCTTCTTTCTCTAATGTTTTTTATTTCATTAATTACTTAATAGGTACTTTAGATGTATAAGTTTCCGATATGGTAAAATGCTTAAATCAATTTTTATTTTAAATGTAATCAATATAAAATTGAAGATCCACCATACTAAAGTGTAATTTTTTTATTAATAGAATAGAATAATTTTTGAATTCAATGTAGATTACAAGTAATTCTTATTAAAAGTAAATTTTTTACTTTCCCACCTTAATTAAATGAAACGTTCCGTATAACAAATATTCATTATTTTATAAAGGAAAATAAAACTAGGACAAAGCAGCAAAGGTTAGCCGTTCGTCAATGAAAAAAGTTCGTATTTTGCCATTTACAAAAGGGGTGGTCGGGTAAAGGATAAAATACAATAAAATATTGTTCATGGCGGATTGTTACTAACAGAATCGAAAATAAAATTTTAGTGTTGTGGTATTTTACAAAACATTTCATTTTTGAACAAATATGATTGACGTATAAATATGACGACGTCAAAAATTTAATTTTCTAAAACAATAATAACTGTTGTCTAGTGTATCTTGTGTTGCATATTTTTTCCAAAAAAAAAAAAAATAACGAGACAGATTTTATAACAACAAGTATGACAAGTTTCATACAAATTAAACAGAAAAAATACAAACAAAACCTATTCCTAGTTAGTTTTAACGTGTTAGAGCTATGCTTATATTACGAGTATAGTTGCAGCACGAATGTGTCGACTCGACCGGGTAAAGGGTACGCTCCCACAGAATACCAGTGTAAACTAGCAGCTCAATGCTGCTATGTTTCGAATGGTGAGTGTATAGAACCGAATACCCGTTTTACTGGAATCGAGGTATTCCATCTTAGTCCCTAGGGTTGACAACGCATTTTCATTACATTCGTTCGAGTTAATGTAGATGCCACTAAGGGCCACAACATTTACTCACCATCATGTGGATTATGTACTCGTTTGTCACCCTTATTGTATAAAATTTATTCCACCTTATTCATTATTGTGTAAATATTTTTTTCATAAAAGGACTTTGTTCGCATTTGTTACGCAATTTTCGTAACTTGTGAAGTAATTTTCTTGATCCATTTTTATTAAATAGGTTGCATGAGGTCGCATACTTTTTACAAATTGTATATACAATTTGTAAAAAGTATGTGACCTCTAAAAATATCAATAAAGAATATCAACAAAGAATTATTATTATTACATTGATAAACAGCATTTATAATATTTAACTGACTTCAGAACTTCGCTTAGAACTAATATATTCGGATTTCTTTTAAGCCTATGATTAACATCAGATGAATTTCTAATAAATATGTCCTCGGCTCGACCAGGGAAGGACTACGCTCTCACAGAATACCAGCGTGAAATAGCAGCTTAATACTGCTGTGTTTCGTACGATGAGTGTAGACACCCAGAGACCTTTTTTACTGGAAACGAGACATTCCATCTTAGTCCTCACGGGTGACAAAGCATCTGCATTTTGATTTGTAATCGAGGATAGAGATGTAGATGTCTATGGGCCGCAGCAGCCACTTACTATCAGGTGGACTGTGTGCTCGTTTCTGACCCTATCCTTTAAAAAAATGTATGCTGTTTTACAAATTTACATATCTCAAAATTGTATAGCGAGGGCAGAGTTAGCAAAGAGAGTTTTGAATATTGGCTTATATGATTCTCTTATTGGGATACCACATAGCGTACTTATACACTTCTTCTGTGCAATATGTACCCTAAGCCAATTTGTGCTATTACCCAATATATTGCTATTATTCAATATACGCCCGATAGGATATTAGGACTGTTTTTTATTAGTAAATTTTTCATTGTAAAGATACATAAAACAATTAACTCTTTTACATAGGTCATCTGTATCTATTTTCCAGTCTAAGTTACGATCTATAATTAAACTAAAAAATTTAATTTTTTCTATTTCTTTAATTTCATTTACATTTAGACCTACATTAGTGTTTTAAAATTCAAAATTCAATTATTTGTATACAGCCAATTATTTATATTATTGATTGCGTCATTTATTTCCTTTTCATGAATATGCAAAGATTTTTTTTCAGATGTTACAATCACGGAGATATCGTTCGCATAAAAACGATGTGAAACTTAATCGAGGATATAATAAATTATATAAACATCTATGAGCCACTGCATCCACTTAATGTAATTTCGACTGCTGACTCTTTTGGCACCCTTAATTCTAACAATAAACATATACATAAGCACTCACGACTGTCACCCATAGGGATAGGCAGAGACTACGAACTTCCATTTGGCACGATCCTAACACACCTTGCTTCCTTTACTATGTCATATGGCTATATACATATTCATATCCATAACCCTTGATTGGAGCGGAGCTCCCATGCCGCAAGAAAACGATTCTTTGAAATCTATCTCGTCCCTAACACATAGGCCAAACCATAATTTTTTCGGCAATATTTGTAGCTCAACGGAGACAAGGTTTGTAATTAATAAAACTGAATTTATCTAAAAGATATTAAAAAACAACCAAAAACGAAATGTTTTAGGGGAAATTACATGTAAAGCAAGATCACACGGCTATTAGTTATATATGAAAAAAAAATTGCCTGTAATTGTGTACGCACGTACGAAGTGAAATTTCATTACGACATATCATTCTTCTATTATTTTATATTTTAAGTAGGTTAAATAATAGTATACTCATGTATCACGGGCCGTGAAACGTTACAATAAATAAACTAAATTTCGTACTAAATCTCGCTCCACTAGATCTAGGCGCACTCAAACTGACTTCAAAAATCTGTGGAAGTAAAATAGACAATCATATAGTCCATGTTGGTCTGGGACTTATATATGAACCACGTTTATGTGGGTATTTTAACAAAAAATAATGTGCCAAATGTACTACCTGCCACATGTGGTTTGTAATTGTGTAGGTAATGGGCTCCATCCACCTACGACTCATTTCATTAGTTTCCATTTAAACCCATACTTTTGGCTGCACGTGGTTAGAGTAGCTCGCTGCACAGTAGTCCAAGCACTGCTGTGTTGAGAGGATCCAAAGAGCAACCTACCCAGTTGAACTCGATGACTCGACGAACTTTTTACGTAGTAGAGCCATGCTGTAGCTATATTAATAGTATATTTGTAGCACAAATGAGTCACCTCGACCGGGGAAGGACCACGCTCTCACAGATACCGGCGTAAAATAGCGACTCCACGCTACTGTGTTTCGTATGGTATGTGTACAGAACCTAAGACTTTTTTATTCAATATAGATTATAAATAATTTAATTTACCACTGGTTCAGAAAAAACCTTTGTCCTGGGAAGAACCAGCAAGAAACCCAGCGGGACTTTTTATTACAGCTTACAATCATGTATGTTACAATTAACAACAAATACATTTTACTGGAAACGAGGCCTCCATCTTAGTCCTCGCGGGTGACAACGCATCTGCATTTTGATTCGTAGTCGAGGGTAGATGTAGATGTCTATAGGCCACAGCAACCACTTACTATCAGGTGGACTGTGTGGTATTTTATCACCCTTATCCTATAAAAGAACTCCTATGCAGAAAATGAAATGAAGTTATATTAGTGAATGAGAAAATTTTAACTATTTATTTATGGTTTCATATATTTAATTTCTTAAAAAAATTATAACACACATGAAAAAGGTTTAAAATGATAGCCAAGCTCAAACGGAACCTACACGGAGTGATACTTACAAACAAAGTGATAGCGAAATAAAAATAGTGTTTTATTTTTAGTCTAAGCGCAGTAAGTTACAGTACGGTATGGTACAAATAAGTACATGCGTATAAAAATACACACAAAGATTAAAATTAACCTTTTTTCATGTTTTTCGTACACATTTAATTGAAATATGGTAGTTCTAATAAATCCTATCAACTTGATTTTTTGACTAGATTTTTTTCAAATCAGCTACGGGGATATAAGTCAATTAATTGTTATTTGTTCCACTTCACGTATGTATATGGTAAACGAGACCAAATTTTTATTTACGCAACAATGAAAACTGTTCGTTTCCTGAGAAACGCGTGGGTTTCGTTTATTTGTACGGGCAAAGTTTACCCGATTGCTTGAATCATTGGGTGAGACAGACAGTCACCATCTGTAGTTAGATGTTCCACTTTGACCCACTGGATTGTTCTCATCACACATCCCAAATAATTTAATTACATTAGTTTATGTTATATATTACCAATTATAAACAAATTAAAGTTCAGTTTAATGAATAAAATTTTTCAAGAGATTCACTTATATATTCATTTATAATTAAAAATATTATATAGATAATTTTTGTGGCAGTAGAAAAATGAGCCCTTAATGTTTTACGGCTAACCATTACCGTTATAGCATATTAAAGTCTACTGGTCAACATAGGCCTCATAGAATATATTTGCCATACCTGCCACGCTTGGCAAACGGTTTGGCAACCGCCGTTTATTATTTTTGCCTCTTACGCCACCCATGAGATGATATTTGTAGTATATGGGAAACGAATATGTAAAAATGTTTAACACCCGATTGTTACACGATTGTTAGTCGTCCTTTTTTCTTACCAAAACGTGGTTTATATTTCGGATTCAAACCGATTTTATTATATGTGTTCATTATTGTTGTTTCTTTTCTAAATATTTTTTCTTAAATTACGGTGGCGTTTCTTTTTAAAACAAGAAAATTAAAAGTTTCTGTTACTTTAATAATTATATTTGATATGAATTTTAATTGCTCATGTCAATAAATAGACAGACTTCATTTCTTTGCTTTATAAAGATATGCAGTTGGTTATTTTACTTTTATTGAAGCTTAACAAATTCACAAATTTTCTACAAGCGTAAAATGTGTACCTTAAATATTTTATAGACCTAAAGTTTCTCAGCGATTATATTGAGAAAACGACGAAAAAGTTAAGTATATATTATATAAAAGCCGTTTAAGAGGAATGAATAGAGCCAATTTCCGCCTTCCGCTTCTCAATTAAGCTTGAAGAAATTTTATATTTTATTTATATATAATAAAACTGGAAATATTGTGGGAGTATTAAATAAATTTATCTTGCACGATGAACGTTTATTATTTAAGATTTATTGTTGGAAGGACAAACATTTATATTATTTATTAACATTTTAAAAATTATGTTATATGTTTTGAAAATATATTATTTATTGTCATTGCAACCTGTCAAGAGTCCACTGTTGAACATAAATCTTTTTTCGTAGCCTTTCATAACTTTATAGGAAAATATTTTTGGTTGGCTCCGCAGCTTTTTTAATATTTTTAATTGTAATCAAAGAGATTCTACTGTTTCAATTTCATCTTTCACATCTTTCAACACTGCGGGATAGGGATGTTAATTGACAGCGAAATAATCGATTATTTGAAAATATTTATTCAGTTTATTTACATATTGAATTTAAATCAACATTTCCATTGACTTTTATCTATAGATGACAAAAAAAATTAACATAGAAAGATCAGAATCTGTCAGCCTAATTCTCATGTCAGTAGCAATCAGGTTAACCTCTCAAAATAGTATTTAAGAAGTGATGTTGAAATAATTGACAAGTGTTTAGCCGCCGCTTTATAATCAATAAAGCACTCTCTTTGCAACTAAGAAAATTTCCAAACTAAAAAGTGTTTGTTGTTGACAAACAACACAACAAACAAAGAAAACTACAGATTGCTGTTGTCGAATTAAAATATGTATATCTATGTAATAAAACAACAAACAAAATCTTTTATTATACTTGAAGTGAGTCTGTAAAATGACGAAGATATTAATCATACAGCCAAAATTATCAATTTTATTTAATATCGTGAAATATAGATTAATTAGCGCAAAATGATTGATCTAATCGATTATTTCAATTTAAAATTAATCTATCGAGTCACAAAAGTTTTATCAGAAAATAATTGATCTTTCGATTAATCGAATTGATATCGAATATCGCTACTACGGGATGGTCAAGTGTTGTACGCAGCGACTATACGGCAAACATATATTGCTACTGGGTAAGTTTTAACTACTTTATGCTGATCTTAGTCAAAGAGGTGATAGGTCAAACCTCTCGCATTTTTCATGTTGCTACTCGTACTTGTACTTCTTCTGTCTGTTTATTATTAGAAATGTATCTATACATAACGATCATTCAGCCATCGTTACGAGGTTGTAAGTCGGAGCCTTAGTATATATGATTGATTTCCTCCAGTTGGTGTCACATGGCGTACAAAATGCATATAAGTTCCGCTATATAATTAAGAGGAATTCACTGTAATTAAAACAATTACGACTTCTAAAAATAAGTTCATTATTCAAAAATTCCGTCCTTCGTTACTGGTTGTTCCTAAAGACTATCCATATTATTTACTTGTTTATATATTTGTTGCACCTTTTAATTATTTACTTTTCTGTGTAATAGTGGTATAAATATATGCACTATCTGATATTATTTTTATTGCCTGGTAATCAACCTTTAATTTTTTTTTGCTTTGTAGTGGCCCATTCTATTGATCTTCTAGTAGTTCATTGGTGGCGATATTCACTCACAATCAAGCCAAATGTTTGTTTGTCCCCTTTTATAAATAAATATCATCCCGTTGTTGTCGTTAGGAGCTACAGAGGGAAACTGAAAAATTAGATGGGCAGAAACATCTTCTTTAAGTGAAACCACACAAAAACTACAGTGTCCGTATCTCGCTTGCAAAATGAGTATACTACTTAACCAATTTATTTTAAATATTTACTTTGTACTTAAAGACTTAATCGCACAGTATTATCCTTTAATCAAAATTCCGAACGTACGCTGCTACATATATGGCGTCATGCTTATTAATTGGTCGCCTCAACCGTCCTATGTTTAAAATCATCCGTTTCTTCCATGTTGTCAAGTTTTAAGTATTGCCTATTTATTCATTTTATTATGCACATATTGCAACCGCGCGACCATGAGGCTTTAGAAACAACTGGTTCTCAAATCCTCATGGTGGCATTCTGATCCCTGAAGCGTTTTTTTTTCTAGTTACCTTACGTATAAAAGTGAAAACAATAAAGTTTAAATTAATAAATTTTAATTTACTAAAAGTTATAAGGCACAAGATATCTTTATCACCATATCATCAAGAAACAAAGTACAATTTTATTATTATTAAATTGTTGTCATAATATTTTGTAAAATCCGATGGTACCAAGTGGAACATTCCCGAAACAAGGCATAGTGCACATGCACGTGAGTTACGATAAACAGATCACTGTGTCTTTACGGGTGCGTCGACACAGCTGCTTGTATCGGATTTAGGTTTTGTTTTTTGTTTTTAGTATGTTCCGGCACCCGAGAACCCCGCTGTGGAGTTTTTGTGTTTGTTACTATTTTGACCGCAAAGGGACCGCTGTAGAACGGACAAGGATTTTAATGTTTTGTATTTTAATGGGGTCGTTTATTTTAGAATAAATTTGTTTGTTTTACTTAAGCCGCTATTAAATAAATTGTGTTGCTTATTTCAGAGAAGCAAGTTAAGTTAATAGAACAATGTTTATGTAAATATTATTCTGTTGCGTTCTATATCGAGATGTTTATTTTTAAAAAGCTTAACCCTCTCGCTAAGACTTTATACAAACACTTAGCACGGTAAAGCCACGCTGCAGTATTATAGCTGCAGGAAAATAGGGTCCACTCGAACGCACAACAGCATGCTGCCTGCTCGCACAGAATACCAGCATGAAATATTGTTTATTAGTGTCGTATTTATATTTTTATATGTAATATGTAATTTTAATAGTATGGTGAGTGGTGAGAGCCGGTAACGCTTTTTATTGGGGTGATATTGTTTGATTTTGGGTTTAGGATTTCGGAATCAAGTAGATATGACTTGACCTATGATTTTTTAAAGTTTTTTTTTTTAAATCATAGAGCATTCTGTCATGCTTCAGTTAACACCGGGTTTAATATTTTCTATAAAAGACACACACTAAAGCTTTATCTCTCTCTCTCACTCTCTCTCTCTCTCTCTCTCTCTCTCTCTCTCTCTCAAGCAACCAAACCTATAGCGTCGGGCCTCTTGGTATTATCCCTAAATATCCTACAAAGATAATTGATAGAATCAGGCGTTACTTTGCGGAAATCCATTATAATTAAAATAAAAATATAAATTTCTTCGCAACCTTCCGCTAAATAAATACAATGATGTGTCTTACCTGGATTGAAGAGCACCTCCCGCCCTCCCTCAATTGCATGCACTAACTCCTAACTCCGTAACTTGATCGTTAAAAACTAGATAAGTGCAAGTTATATTCGTGCCTTAAGGGGTCCTTAAAACTTAATTAATAATTAAGTTTTTTACATTAATAATCAAGTAATTTAACTGAATGATTGGGTTTTAAATAAATTATTATTTTTTTAATTATTAATTAAGTTTTTACAAAATCCTAAGTGCACTAGTACTTATGTGTGTAGATAGATCATCCATCGCGCGCAAATTATAGGAAAGGTAAGCTTCAGATATTGCTTTAACGAAAAGGTAAGTCGAATTGAAAAACGAACATCGGTCTACATGACGGTTGATGGTCTTACAGCAAATACTAGGGACAACAGAGTGAACCTATAAGGGTTCTCGTTTTTTCTTTTCGTCAAATGAAATATTTAATTACATCTTGATTAGAATGTAAGGAACAGTGTCAATCGTGACTTCGTCAAATCCGACTTCTCGCGGCAGAATACCAAGTTCAGCAGTAGAATTAATTCAGGATAGTGAAGTAGAACGTCGCACTGCAGTATCTATGAAAATTTGATATCTATATATTAACAGAGACTCAATTAACAAAACATCTTGTATCATAGCAAAAACTGGGGGTCAATTTAAAATTATACACCCCTGCCTTGCTACTAAGTAAAATATAACATGTCCTATCATCATCATTATCATCATCGTTACAGCCCTTATAAATCAACTGCTGAACTATTGCTATTTGTCATAGCAGCTACGTCTATAAAAAAAAACAAACGAGCACACAGTTCACCTGATGGTAAAAGGTTACTGTGGTCCATAGACATCTACATCTATCCTCGGTTACGAATCAAAATGCAGATGCGTTGTCACCAGTAAGGACTAAGATGGAATGCCCCGTTTCCGGTAAAAAGTATCTCAGGTTATCTACATTCACCATACGAAATATAGCAGCATTACGCTACTATTTTACGCTGGTATTCTGTGAGATCGTAGTCCTTCCCCGGGCGAACCGACCCATTCGTGCTAAAACTGTACCACTAATATATCTGCAGCATGGCTCTACCACGTACAAAACGTGTGGTCCATCTTCTGGCTTGTTTCAGTTTATCATCTCTCACGCATCCACGGGATGATATGGGGTAGTGAATATTCTTACTACGCCATCATTTATTGTTCAAATGACATGGTAGTTTTGTGTTAATATATTATCTTATGTTTCTTTAGAAGCGTCTCTTAATACACTGCTAGGTATGCATTGTTTAATACCTCCCGCCCCATTCCACCATCGTACAACCAGACGCTCGCAATGTGTGCTGCAGTAGTGGATTACTTTGCCCGCATCTGTATTCCCATCAAATTAAAATATTCCAGCTTCAAGTCAAGAGTGAATTTGAAGCAAAATCAGTGCGCTTCAATAATAATAAATATTCAAAATTAATCCTATAATCGTATCTACAAATGAGTTAATCCCAGACAGTCATTCAGATCGCTAAGTCGCCTGGGACTTCGTGACAGACCGCTCCGGGCTCAAATGGAGAAACCGTTGCTCTTTGATACCGCCCGCATCGACAGCCGATTTCTTTCGCTTGCTCCGTAACCCTTAGCCGTTTGATCTCCCTCGTCTAGGGCATCTGTCAAGTTGGAAATTTATATATTTTATTCAAAGTATTATATTCAACATGTTATTATATTTTATGTTTTCTTTCCTTGCAACGAGAATACTACAAAATATCCTAAATTATAATCATTTATTTCAGACAGAGAAATCGGAATATAAGTAGTTACAAAACTAACTTTACAATAATAGTAAATTTGGTTTTAAATAATATTTTATTTTAAGTTACTTGTTCACAAAGCCATTAACGCGCGCCTCTTCTTAAATACCCAAGTTACTGCAACACCACGGCATCCCCAGCAGCATTCTGAATGCGCGGTTATATTTCAAGCGTAGTTGCTGTATATCAGCTAGGTATAGATCCCCCCACAGTCTGCAAGCATAGCAAGCATTAGCAGTATGCATTAAAAGCTTTATTATCTTCAACTGCATCAACACTTCATTTATTACTACCGCTAAATAGCAGTGTCAGTCCTGCCACGGTAATATCATCTATACAGTATTGTAACTCGGCCGTATCTTTCAAATAAATGCCTACAGCCGCGCGGTACGTACACATGCGATAGGGCTGCCTGCCTCCAGCATTACATTTGCCTACTTTGTGTTTCCATTTAGTTTTATGATTGTAAATATACTTTTTATATAAACAAATATAGTAGGTACTTTGTGAATTGAATAGGAAGTGTTCAATAAAAAATAAAAATGCGTGTCGTTTTTTCATTTGTAGATTTAATTAAAAAACCATGTTTATGTTTTAATAACAAATCGGTCTTATAAATTTGCGACCGAAAAATATTAGCGCTTCGGCTGAGACTTACGAAATGCTTTATTATTAGATTTTTAAATATAAAAAATTCGCTTTCTAATATAAAGCTTCATTCAAAATTGTTTTGGGAAACATGGACAACGTGGAGAAAATGAATATCTTTTAATTGGTTATAGATACCTGCAGGTACTTTACAATTTATATGTTTGGTTTTAAATGAAGTTCGGATTTATTATTTCTTTATTTCTATTCTATTATTTATTTCTTCCATTTTTTATATATTTCGCAAAATCATCACTGCGGCACAGTCTCGACTGTCTGCATGCCGAGCGCATGCCGAGATCGAGGCGCGTAGGCATAGCTCTCGCTTCGTCCGTTTGTATGAAGTTGGAATACTGTATAGATAAAATAACCGTGGTCCTGCTTTGTTGCGGTCTTAGATTAAAGAGAACCAGTGAAATTGTGTTGCTGATTTGCATTTAATGCATTCCATATGTTGTCCTTTGTTTGAAGTTAGCTGAAGGTGTCCGTTTACCATCAAGTGGACTGTAAATATATTCGTCACTTCATTATAAAAAAGAAAAAACTTACCATCGAGTAGAATTGTGCTCAGGCCCTGGCTTGTAAGAATGCAATAAATGTAAGCGTACACACATGTGGGCCAAACTGAGAACTAACATTTTTTTCAAGCAATTCCAATCGGGATTCGAACCAAGGATTCGTATATCTTTTACTCGTGATAGCACCATGTTGCAGCTATATTATAGTTGTGGCACGAATAGGTCGGCTCGACCGGACATGAATCACGCTCTCACAGAATACCGCTGTAAAATAGCAGCTCAGTGCTTCTGTATTGCATATTGTAAGTGTAGAAAACCGGAGAAACCTTTAAACTGGTTACAAGGCATTCCATCTTAGCCATCGGGGTTGACAACACATCTGTATTTTAATTCTTAATCGAGGATATATATAGATGGCTATCACTCACAGCATCCACTTACATTAGGAACCACAGTTCCTAATGGTAAGTGGATTGACTCCACAGACTAACTAGTGGACTGTGTATTTGCTTGTCACCCTTTCTATATAAAAAAGACCAGTAGCCAGTGACGCTTAAGTCACGCTTTAGTCATGCATTAATTAATTTCTTATATATAACGTAGGGGCAGTAGCTCATTGCTTTAACAACAGTTTTGAAAGGATTTAGGACCCTATTAAAACGTGAGCAATAAAAGCGACCTGGCGAGCGCCATGATTACGTCTGGAATAACGATGTAATTATAGAAAAGCTCTTTGAAACGTATATGTATTCATTAAAACTCGTATGTGAGTGTATTACCTTAATACTTCCATAAAAAATTTGAAAATTTTCTGTATTGTTACGTCGTCATCGTTTTCGTTAATAAAATAATGTGTTTTTATACTATAAGGGCGACAAACAAGCATCTAGTCCACAAGAGTAAGTGGCTGCTTTGGTCCATCGACATTTACATTTATCCTCGATTAAGAATAAAAATGCAGAAGCATTGTTAACCCGAGAACTAAGATGGAGTGCCTCGTTTACTTGTAACAAGCGTTTCTGGTTCACAACAATTACCACGAACACAACAAACACGAAACACAGCAGCATCATTCTCCTGTTTTACGCTGGTATTCTGCGAGAGCGTGGTCCGACCCCTGTTAAGATAATCTATTTTTAGTAGTAGTAGATTTAGATATATATGTGTCTGCAGCGTATTTGTACCCTGTGAACCGTCTTTACTGAGAGTAAAGTGTTTTATTATATAGAAGAAATGTGATGATTAAATGAAATATGTCACTACAGTGACAGATTTCATTTAATCATCACATTAATGTTAATACATTAGTGTTAAATTTTATATGAGCAAGCAAAAGAAATCGGCTGACGATGCGGGCGGTATCAAAGAGCAACGGTTTCTCCATTTGAGCCCGGAGCGGTCTGTCACGGAGTCCCAGACGACTTAGCGATCTGAACGACTGTCTGGGATTAACTTATTTATAGATACGATCATAGGATTAATTTTGACTATTTATTATTATTGAAGCGCACTGATTTTGCTTCAAATTCACTCTTGACTTGAAGCTGGAATATTTTAATTTGATGGAAATACAGATGCGGGCAAAGTAATCCACTACTGCAGCACACATTGCGAGCGTCTGGTTGTACGATGGTGGAATGGGGCGGGAGGTATTAAACAATGCATACCTAGTATTCAGTGTATTAAGAGACGCTTCTAAAGAAACATAAGATAATATATTAACACAAAACTACCCTTAGGGTAGATTATAGTTAAGCTCCCTCCTATCTTAGTATTATCTTCCCCTAATTGTTACACGTCTCTAATCTGCAGATATTTATAGCATTTACGGTACACGTGTGAAATTTAAAATTAGCTACGAACGGAAGTCCTTTAAGAACAGTGTTTAAATACACGTCTTAGTAATGTTCGGTTAATCAATTCCTGGGTTGAATGGTCTTAGTGTTCGAGAACCGTACAAAAACGTCCGCTCTATTTAATAAGGAATAATATAGCAAGAAAATAAACTTAATATGACTTAAATCTATATACTTCACATACCAATCGTTCTGATTACGGTGAACTCTTACTTCTTCCTTTTAAAGACGTGTTAATGTTTATGGGTGATGAAGCCAGGCTGCAGCTGAATTATTGTGGTTGCATTAAGAATAGGTCAGCTTGACCGGGGAAGGAATATCTCATGTAATATCAGCGTGAAGCAGTAACTCAATGCTTATTTATTTCGTATGTTTTGACTTAGATAACTATTATACTGATAATTATTTCCTAATTTAGTCCTCATATCTGACAACGCTTCTTTGATTTAATGTGTGGAGTATTTATTACATACTACTGTAACTACTCTAAGGTGGAAGTAAATGACTACATGCCATAACATCCATTTACTATCAAGTCGAATGTGTGTTCGTTTGTTGCCGCTATACTATAAAATATTAACTCATAATTAAAAGTAAAAGTCAACTTCAAAGAACTACGAGTAAAATGATAAAATATATTTAAGTTTGAATTCGGTGCTAAAAGCTATTTTTAGAAGTATTATAGCGCCTCTTTCAGAAGCTGTTATTTGAAAATTATGTTTTATTTTTTTATTTCTGTAGTCTGATTATGTTTCTTGATAAAAATTATTAGCACAATTTAAATAATATTTACATTAAGATTTTATACCTCATTTCGCCACTTTTAAGGGTAGATTTTTATTTAACACAATTTCTTTGTAATATTTTTTATATAATTAAAAAGAATCACAAAATCATCTTCAAATTGACGGAAATATCGAGTAACAGACACACAAGAAAATATACAGTCAATTTGTATATATCCTGCTTTTTTGAAGTCCAAAAAAGAGCACTTGTTTTATAGTTGACTGTATTTGGCATTTAAAAATGCACTAACTGACTGGTAAAAATAAGAAAAAAATGGTACACTTGACAACACATCTGTTAAAAAAAAATCTGTTAAAATAGAAGCCAATTTGGCGAAATTTTTACGTAGTTTCACACAAAGTTTCCACCGGAACAATGTATGTTTTTTTATAGAATAAGGGTGACAAATGAACACACAGTCCACCTGATGGTGGACTATGTGCTGGTTTAACCTCAATTAAGAATCAAAATGCAGATGCGTTGTTACCCCTGAGGACAGAGATGGAATGCATCGTTTCCAGTAACAAGGGTCTCCGGTTCTCACCATACGAAACACAGCAGCATTGAGCTGCTTATTTATATTAGTGTTGGTATTTCATGAGAGCGTGGTTCTTACCGGCTGAGCCGATCCGTTCGAGCTACAACCATAATAGATAGATAGATAGATAGATTTATCTTTCTTTATTGCATTTGAACAAAGTTATTACAATAACTGAAAACTTATGAACTACAAACGGTGGTCATATCGCTGTAAACGATTTTTACCAGACAAACTGTACATAACCGGACATTGATATTTTTTATTTTGACGAATAGGTGCAACGTGCAATATAAAATAAACTTTAAAAAGAAATAAAATATTATAAACAATATATGAAATAATATATCTGCAATATTGTAATAGTTATTATTAACGTGTCACTAACACGATACTTATAGTTCCTTATATTATAAAATAAAATAATACGCAATTAAAACGTAATTTGGTTCAAATGCACTTCGAAGCAGCGCATAAAGGGTGAACAAAAATCTAATCTATTTCGGACAAACCTCATCACAGCGGGTAGCACATATGGATTACGGCGCCTGATTTAAATGAAAGGATGGGTTAAAAAAAGTTATTTATCGCGGGCAACCCTTCCTCGCATGTTTGTTTGCGTGTGCGCCAACAGAGAATTTGTTTTCGTTTTAGTTTCTATTATACTGACCCTATACGATTTTTTTTTAGTTTATTACTGGTATACAACACATCTACTGCCTGGTTTTTTAGTGTTTGTAAGCGCGAGTCCGGGTTGGGCTGAGAATTTCTTGACAAAAACACAAATCGTTAAATAAAACGATTAATATGGATTTTATCCTGTTTAATTAACTTATTTTTAACTCCTAACGTTTCGGGTGCTTTACAGCAACCATGGTCACGGCGGGGAGGATTGAGATGCGATTGAGATTGGCTTCACAATGTTATAGTTAGCCCAGCTACCTTCAGTTTTTGAATATTAATTTTTGTTCCGATCTACGCAAAACGAGCTAAAGTTTACAGCTTTTGCGTAGATCACGTAGTCCACCTGATGGTATGCGGATGCTTTACCCGAGGTAAGATATAAATTTATATCACATTTACATTCACAAAACTTGTCACGCCTAACGAATAAAATGGAATGCTGGCTGCATTCCGGAAACCGTTTTTGCTAGAAACGAGGCATTCCATCTTATTCCTCAGGCGTGACAGAATTGTTTGAACCGACTCATTCGTGGTATACATACATTCAGCTGAAGCATGGTTTTACCGCGTAACACTTTTTACTATGAGCTAAGCTGTGATGATGATAACCTATTATTGTGATCGCACACATCCTTTGCATGTTCACACCATCATTGTGATAAATCTGAGACTGCCAAAATTTTGTTAGTCTTATTATTGTTCCCTAATTAAAAAATATAAGTACTACATCCTCGAGTAATAATAATAATTGATAAAATATCGGTTCATATAAAAATAGTCTGCTCATTAGTGGAATTCGCTTGTTAAATTCTAACGGCATACTTAACCTAGTCGAGTAATCAGTGGAAATATTATTTGATTAATCCAAATGCGTGGCTTAATAATGCATTCCTACTGTTTTAGCGGTCCTGGATTTTAACACCAGTAGGAGTATATATTTGTAAGAGAATGTATGTAATTGATTTTAGGATCAGAACTGTGATTGCGTTATTCTGACCTTTTTGGATTTTGGGTTTGGATCAGCATTTTGCAATTCTGGTAGATCCATTGGAAATCTTGGTTGCCTTGGTTTCAACGTTTGAAAATATCTTTTGATGTTATTATGTTAATGAGTCAGTTTGATTATAAGCGCACTGTATTTTTGTAGTCATCAATTATCATCATAACGGTTCATCGCAAGTCCACTACTGAATAAAGAACTGTCCCAAGAAATGTCAAAAATCACGGTCCTGCTACCTATATCCATCGAGTTCTTACTTCTCATACCAGGTCGTCACTCTATTTAATGGAAGGTTGCCCCAAACTTTACTTACCGGTACTAGGCTGCCACATGAGAATCTCTATTCCCCATCAGTTGTTGTCGAGTTAAGACCGAAGCACACACCTCTCCCTCACTTTGAGCTTCATCATAGCTGTTATGAAGAATCTAAGACCCTTTTTATTGAAAACGATCTTAGTCCTCAGAAGTGTCGATGTAACTGCACATTGATCATCAATACATGATAGATGCAGATTTCTACGGGCAGATTCTACGGGCTACAGCATTCACTTACCTTCACATGGACTGTGTGCTCGTTTGTTACCCTTATTCTATAAAAATTTGCAATTGATAACACATTATTTATTACTGAAAACTAAACGAACGGAAAAAAATCGGTTATATAAAATCTATTTTATTACATTTGCCATAGACGCCACGATTGGCAACCAAGTTAGACCACGATAGATTTCATTTAGTTATCAATAGTAACGCCGCATATAGCAAAGCCTGCTGAAGTTGTTGTCATAAAAAACTGCAAGTTATTCTGTCTTTAATCACCTATATATAGATAAAAAAAAACTACCATAAATGAAATAACAATCTCACAAATTAACTTCGATTTATAGACGAAAAAAGCCCCTTTTGTATCGTTAATCGTAGTTTTTTTTTTAGATTGTAAACTACGATGTAGAACAGGATGGTAAACATTTTGCTTAATGAAAGCCTATTCAACACCGCCTTGATGAGAACTAAGTAACATCAGTCAAGCCGCATTGACGCCGGTAAAGTGACATTTAAAAAAACCTTACATTTTTGTATAAAAAAGGAAAGAAAAATGTTTTACGTAATAAACAACATCGCTATGCGTGGTTACTTCTTATCGCCATATTTTGCATACTGTTTATCGTAACATTGAGATATTATATTATATTGCCGTCCTATCGGACTATAAAAGGGGAGGAACAGAGAGTACACGTGGCCAATATAACACCGTCTTTCCCAGACGCTTAGTCTCTTGAGACTGGTCTTCTGAACCGAATTTCAGTCTGGAGGACTCGATATTTTTATGAGCAACTATACGAAATGGCACGAAAATTCTAATAGATTCAATTAGATGGCGTTATATGCATCTCGTTTACACCAAAAGTAACATCAACGTCACAACCAGAGGCGAATTGCAAAATCAGAGACGACAGACGTCTATTGCTTCGATTTTTTGGGCCGATAAACACATACAGAGACATATTGGGGCGAAATCTGCTCAGGTTTACAGTGCACTAAATTAAGTAGGTTCTTTATATTAAGGCACTCACGTATGCATTCTTTATATGAAATTCCTGCATATACTCACACAACAACACCATCATCATTAACATTACCCCTATAAAATAGCAGCATTACGCAACTGCGTTTCCTGTGGTGAGTGTAGAGTTACGGATAACCATTTTACTGCAAACAAAGCACTTCATTTTAGTCCTCAGGGGCGACAACGCATCTGCATTCTAATTCTTAACCGACGATTGAATAGAAATGTCTTTAGATAGTATCCACTTACCATCAGGTGAGATTGAGCTCGTTTGTTAATTTTATTCTACAAAAAAATCTAACTTTATTTTCTTACGTCGAAATCATAAAGATAATAAATTCAATTTAATTTCAGCATCATCATAAATATTTATGGCGCACAGATCTTATTTTATCTCCTATTAAAATTTTTATTTAGTTTGGTGATCGAGTCATGATTAGTACTTTAATATTAAAAAAAGATTGTTCAAAGTTATATAATTAACTAAGAGACATCAAAAACAAGACTTTTATACAGATAATGTCAAGTATTAATTAATTTTAAAAGTTTTGACAATGTTTGTTGAAAATTAATCAAATTTCACTAAGTCTGATTATTTATTTTCTTTGATTTCATTTTCCTTAAATTAATTATACAATTTCAGATTAGTTGAGAACAACTGCAAATTAGGTATTCTAAAAGTTTTTGCAATCACGAATAATGAGCTGACACTCATTAATACGGCCCCTTGCCTGCTTAGGATAATCCATTCCTCCTCCTCTCTTCCCCCAACACAGTAGCCGTGGCTTGATCAACACGGTGAACAAAGAGGAACCAACTTGGCTAGGCCGTTACGAAGGGCTGGTCTGAGGTTGCCACCCTAAGTAGGATTCACTACTTAACTGCACACTCGTCTAGAACTTGGCAACTTAGGCAAATATCTATGAAACATTATATGAAATATTAAGTTTTTATAAGCTGTAATGAGCGAAAACGCATGAAATAAAAATAAAGGTAAAAATAATGTTCTGTTACGTAACCTTGAACATATTTTTGTTTCCATTTGTGTCCAATTTTGATTAATTCTTAGACAAAGGGATATTAAAATAAACACAGATAAACAGTCATTTAGTTTCGTATTTATATTTTCTTTGGTTTGGTTTTCCGTAGATTAGTTCATAAAATAAGGATGACAAACGCGCAAATAGTCTTCTTGTAGATAACTAGATACAGTGGCCTATAGACATATATCAAAATGTTAAATATATCCTCACCTCTGAGGTCTAATATGGAACGCCTCGTTTTCAGTAAAATAGGTATCTGGTTCTTTACACTTACACTACGTAATACAAAACAACATTAAGCTGCTATATTACATTGGTATTTTGTGAAAGCGTTGTACTTCTCTGGTCGAGTCCATCCGTGCTATAACCGTAATATAGGTGCAGTGTGGCTCTACCACATGTAGTTACCATAATGGATCGATCATTCAGTCAATATATTAATTAAATGTAATAATTTATGCACAACATGTATTAAACAAACGTATAGACCCTTTGAAATTTCAATTATAATTAAATGTAAATGGTTGAATAATCTGATATTAAATTGTACCCAACAAACATTTACATAAGTAACTTGAATAGAATTACCCAAGTGTTTACGTAACTTAATTGTTGTTATACTAATAAATATAATATATTGGGGACTGTTATCGCATAATTTGAGAATCCGACCGATTTCGACACGACCTTCGAATCGAATGTTACTATTATATTTCAAACGGAAATAAATTACATTAATGATTGTGGCTGAATGAAATGATTCATTCATTCATAGTTATCATTAAAAGTCAGGCAGTCGAAAATAGTAAAGCGATTAACACATTTTTTTTTCGATGCAATAATTAATGTTCGTTTGATAATATTTTGCATTTTATTTTTAATATTAATTGGAATTCAAAAAGTTTTCTAGACCACGTTAGTGCACATTTGTTGCACTCTCTATTCCTTCTCTCTCTTAGTCCTTAGTCTTAGATAATAGGACGGCAATCCGACACGACGTGACACGACCGGAGAGAGATCAGGCGCAGAACTAAATGGAATTATAATATTGTTACAACGAGGGTTCGTGACAATAAAAACTGCCGATTGAATTACCAAAATTGACTATTTCTGCTGCTTGATACTAGATAGCGCTAATAATCACCCGTCATATACCAGGCATTTATCATGGCGCGCAACAATTGGCTTTCTGGGGCACGGGGAAGAAATACCGCCGTTTTTTTGACTCCGGGCTACTGAGAGTTTTTAACAGAAAAGCTCAATAACTAATTTTTTTGGCATGACTCGAGATTCGAACCCGAAGCATCATGATTAGTAGTAGCGTTCACCACGTATTTTTTTTCAATGAAACACAAATTTCCATTATCTTGAACAAAATACACTTCAATAATGTAATATACATACATACATAAACACTCACGCCTGTCACCCAGAGGGGTAGGCAGAGACAACGGACTTCCATTTGGCACGATCCTGACAAACCTCTCTGGCCTCCTTTACATCCATATATTAACGCATACGCGCTCGACGGTTAAGTGTATATACTTCTAATAAAATCCGTAAATAATAGTTTTATTCAATGTTTATTCGACAATTTCACAATTATTTCTTCTGCGGTTTGCTACCGCTGCTACGAGCCGGGTAACAGTGGGTGTTCGATAGTATTTATAGTCTAAGATCCCGATATAAAACGACCTTCACTGAGATGCTTATTTAATGAAACGTATTTTATATTTAATTTAATATGTCAATAAATATAATCCATATGGGTTGCCTAGCAAATTTCAGTCCAGAGTATGTTTAATTAATAATTTAAAAAAAAAATATTTTTTAAACATTTCACCGGTATGATTATTAGATAAATTCTATACCAATCGAAAGTATGAAGCCCATAGAATATGCAAACGTTAGGTTGCCTATTCTTTTCCGGTCACAACTATAGGGTTGCCAGGTATAAACAGGTAAATCTGTACTAGCATTTTGCAACGGTCTGTTTATTGAATGAAATTTAAATGAAATTAAAGATTATTTTATTCTGAACACGGTGGTATAGGGTTGCCTGCGAAAAATCAGTCCAGAATTGCGGTTGTCGAATTTTAAAAAGTAAAGTATTGCTCCGAGTGAATGTGTCAAATCAATGTCATCAATCAATGTCAAATCAATTAATTGCTTAGGAATGTCACATTCTCCACGAATGACATCATCAGCAATTATGTTGCGAGAAAGCGGATGAGCATTTATATTTTTAATGCAGTTTCTCAAATAATATGCTACATTTTCAAACTCATAATCATTTCTTGTCTCCAAAAGTTTGAAAGTGTTTGCCATTACAGAGACGTCCATGTCTGTTTTATACACAATTTTTTTGTTACGTATTCCCATTGACGCTTCAATCGTAATACGATCATCGAATTTCTTCATTAATTTTTTTGCAAGGTTTCACTTCGGTAATCTTGAATATCATCGAAATCAATTTCATGATTTCCAAACTCTAACAATAAAGCTTGGTATCTTAAAAATAATTGCGCCAAGTACATAACCTTGTTGTTTTCAATTATTTCTGTTTCAATGAAATTCGATATAGATTGAAAGGCCAACTGATGTAACTATCTATATTTACTATAGTTGGAATGGGTAGATTCTTCCGTGGACCGCTTATTTTTCGATTGATACACTGCGTAACAAGGCAGATGGTACGCGATAGTTTGATGTTGAAGTTTGGAGAGAATCACCGAATCGCCAAAATTTTGCGCTATATTTTTTTATCTGTAGTGGTATTTTGTCATCATTAGGGACAGTAAGATTGACCAGCTTCTTCCCAAATCTCTTTTGGCTGTGGTCACAAAAAAGGCAAATAATTTTGCTTGATGTCGATGCTGTTGATGTTGACTGCTCCTAAAAGAATTAAATCATTCTTTGAGTATAAATCGATGAAAATAAATATAATTGAAAATACAAGTTCAATTAATAGATTTTCATATCATTTTTTTTAAAAAGCTTAAAAAATATTTTATTACCTTGTCAAAGTCCCCAGAAGTTTGGGACAGGTCTTCAACATTACTCGTTTCATCTTCAGCAACTGTAGCACAGGAATCGATACTAGGGTTCAACTGTTTTGATTCTTCTTCAGTAGTAGATAAATTGGTATACTCCTAAAAAAAATTTGCGATTAAATGAAAATGTTTGATATATAAATTTTATAAACTTTTTGATAAGAATAGTTGATTGAAAACATCCTCATTAATTGTTACAAAAAAAAAGGAAATCAGATCATTTTCTTGTTTAATTTATAAATTACCGTTTTTAAGTAAATTACAAAAAAAATATGTGTGTTGAAAATTAACAAAACCATAGATGAATTTTGCTAACAATTATTTAAACATGAAAAAAATATAGAAGATGTATTAGCTAAGATAATTTTAAAGATTCAATTATTATGTACTTACTGTATATTCAGCACTAAAATTAAGAAATTCTTCGTTATATTTTTTTATTCAAATTCACTTTTTTGTAGCACGTGGTATGATAACCTACAAATTGAAGAGTCGACGACTGGGTAGCTCAACAAAATTGTATTTAAAGTGTTTTTTTTTTTTTACGAAAAGCTAACTTTAATACACATAATAGTTTTTAAAAGTGTTTCATCATTAAAATCAATTATTTCAACCTCCGATCCACACAAAATACACTTTTTGCCATTTTTTCCAACAATAAATAGTAGCACGTTTTTTCAATTGTATTTATAGCGACACTCTACCCCAAAATCATGCATAGTATATACGAGTCTATCGCTATCCTTTTCTTTTCCAAGCCAAAATAGCATGCGCACTCTCTTTCTTTAAGTGGGCGGACTTTAAACAGCTGCTATGCTGTGTCCTCTTCTATCGCATGGGATGGTCGGTTGGGACCTCTCAGTCACACACATTCACTCGGAGCAATATTTTACTTTTTAAAATTCGACAACCGCAATTCTGGACTGATTTTTCGCAGGCAACCCTATACCACCGTGTTCAGAATAAAATAATCTTTAATTTCATTTAAATTTCATTCAATAAACAGACCGTTGCAAAATGCTGGATACAGATTTATCTACATTTATTATATATTATCGATATTATTTAACTATATATATATATATTTTTATATATACAGATTTACCTGTTTATACATGTCAACCCTATAGTTGTGACCGGAAAAGAATAGGCAACCTAACGTTTGCATATTCTATGGGCTTCATACTTTCTATTGATATAGAATTTATCTAATAATCATACCGGTGAAATGTTTAAAAAAATAATTTTTTTAATTATTAATTAAACATACTCTGGACTGAAATTTGCTAGGCAACCCATATGGATTATATTTATTGACATATTAAATTAAATATAAAATACGTTTCATTAAATAAGCATCTCGGTGAAGGTCGTTTTATATCGGGATCTTACACTATTAAAATATTAACAGTAATTTTATAAAAGGTAACATATTACCTGTATGTTAACAATTTCTGTCTAGAATATATTAAATGTATTCTGAAACCAACAATTTAGAGCGATGAGTTATACGACTTACTGAGGATGCTAAATTATCTACCGCACTTGAGTTCGTCAAGTCGATGCATTCGTCCCTATTGTTTACACTATTTGCAGAAATTCACAACTACTCGATATACTGGGAACTTGAGAACTAATAATGTAGTAGTTAAAACATTGTTAGAGCAGAAATTCTCCAAGCTAATGAGAGTGAACACGGTGTAACGTGATTTCAAAGAGCTGAAAAGCTTTATGGAAGTATGCACATATTTACTCTTATTTCTACTCAGACGCGGAAACATTGTTTTGGGAATCGAAAAAAATGAACCAAAGATGTCAACATGTTTTCGACATATTGAGCAGAGATTAGATCGACATAGAGAACATTAAATGAAATATTGGTTCTAATGTAAGTAGAAAAAAAGGTAAATAAATACTTTTAAAAAGTAATATATTATAATAATATATATTGAATAAAAATTATTCTATTTTATACACCTATGCATCTTACACAGGATAAAACTGTTAGGAATTAAGTTCTCAATTACTAGAAATAAATGTAGGGCTGTTCTCCACTAGATACAGTGATGACTTGGTGGGATATGATGAAATTCGATACAGGCAGGTTACTTCGGGTCATAATTTATGATGTACCGTAGGAGAGGCTTATGTTCAGTAATATATTTGTGATGAACTGTAACCATAGTCATGATGACAAGCAATCTCAATATGTAATGGATGACTGGATAACTGAAATAACGATGTGTCTTCACCCCTTTGTTTTCGATATTCCACGCATTCAAACCAAATGGTCCGCCTCGCATTTCACAATATGAAAGTATAGCAAAGGAGTGAGATAATTTGTCAGAGTCTATCTTTCCATCTCATTACAAATTGGTGGCCACAACTAGGTATTATTTAATAGTTATTAAAATATTTATTATGTACTTGGGACTGAAAGCTTTTCAGTGGGTCAATGAAAACAGCTAGGTAAATGAAAATAAATTCATGAACCTTAATAAGATAAAAAAATAATTCTCCGTTAAATCATTAAATCAAAAAAAGTCATGATTAAAAATAAATTGAAACAGGAAAAATAGTTTCAAAGGTTGTGTCTGAGCCGAGGAAAAGAGCGCTACGCAATGCTCTGCTCCAATTATAAATTATAGCTTAAAAAAAGTATTTTTGTTACGTTTGCATCTACTTCGGAACAAAACCTCTGTGCTAGGAAGAATCAAAAAGAAATAAAATTGAGAATTTGTACCTTCGATGTAAAAAAGGGATTTAAATACGTTTGCTTCGATATTATCTGGCCCTACAGATGGTTGAATAAAAAATTTACAGATGAATGTACGGCATTAAGGCCGTTTGATCCATATACACATACAAATACTCGCTTCAGCGTTAATCTAACAGCCGGACGTTAGGAGTCAACCGCTGACTTATTTCAATAGAGTTACTTCGATCGACATACTATATACGAGTACAAGAATAGTGAAAAGTGAATCTGAAAGTGCGACGTCTGGTTTTGATGCGAAAACGCTATTAGCTGCTTCAGGTCCGTTTTGTTATTCAACAAATAATTTCAAATAAAATGTGTCGATCGGTATACAATATATATCACTTATTTTCATCTCCCTGCAATATATGTTTATGTTTATATTTTATTTGCTTTTTATGCATTTACTCTTTTCTGCTTACATATTAATTACCATGTATCCAATTTGACACCAAATTAGCATAAAGTTGTAATTGACTGTTAGATTGTGTCATTTGTCTTTTTGAATAAATTAATGCTAATAGTTAAATTCAGTGAGCTATTAAAGATGTCATAAAACATCATCCTAATCATCGTCATAAACCATTTTGACGCCGTTTCAACGTCGTAAAAGCGTCAGCGGATATCATAACGGGGTTTCATTTCCAAAGGATACGACGCCTCCAACTGAGTCACAGTTGAATAAATCACTGACGTCGTAAATGGTAATCACATATGCGATCAGTCTTCGCACCTAGTCCAAAATCTCACGACCCGATGTCTCTTTCACGGCGTACAGTTTTATAGCACGCTTGGCCCAAGTCATGAGATAATACATGTTGTACTGGATATTGACAGTTTAATTGTTACTAATTGGTGGTAGGACTTCTTTTCTATCATGGAGTCCGTCTGAGTAAAATCATTGGCTTATCTATTTCTACCGTGTTAATATCTGAAGGGTATTTAGAAGGGCACAGAATACCAGCGTAAAATAGCAGCTTAACATTGCTGTGTTTCGTATGGTGAGTGTAAAGATTCGGAAAAACTTTTTTACTAGAAACGAGGCATTCCATCTTAGTCCACAGAGGTGACAACGCATGTCCATGGGTTACAGCATCCACTTATCATCAGGTGGACTGTGTGCTCGTTTGTCACCCTTATTGTTTAAAAAAGGCAGTATAATTACAGGCTGTAAATAAATGCATTTAATCTGATTTATCATAAGCAGCAACATATTATATGTCAATAGAAATTTTTTAAAAATCGTCGTAATTTTTACAATCCGATGATCTATTTAATCATTTTTTTTCTTTTAACTAGCGTTGGGTGCGGCTGGAATTTGGAAAAGTTATATATAGCGGGTATCCTATAACACCTTATTCCTGGTTCAATATAGCTTATGTTCTAAGCAATGTTTTCATGTTATTATATTTGTCATTTTTTCAATACGTCAAGTAAATTTCGTTTTAAAGCGAATTATCATTATGATGTTTTACTTTATACTTATAAAACATTTCCTTTAAAAAATCGCTGCTCGCTCTTAAATAGGCCAAAACTTACACAGTGGAAAGTCGTAAAGATAATGCAGGAGTTGATCTCTTATAAAGTTATAACACCCTTGTGTATTCAAAAGGAAATACGAGTGATAGTAAAGTTTTCTTTCAAATGATGATCTTAACTTTGTAGCATAAAAAATATACTAGCTTAAAAACGCGAAACGTGGGAACGGTGATTACTTATGGAATGTCTCTTCAGGACGTTTGTCTGGAAAATAGTTTGTTAATCAATAATATTTATACCTGTAAATATTATGTTTAAGTTCCATTTTGTTTTTAATGTAGTAAGGTGTTTTAAATTTAAAATGTGTAATAAATTTGAAAACATCCTTTTCTTGAAGCTGTTGGACCTTCTGCTGACCTCTAATCCGGACGGATATCAAATGTTCCCTCCTGGTCCTTCGGACCATTGTCTTACCCGGAGTACGATGCCACTCACGCTCCCATCGCGGCTGCATCCTGTATTGTTCATATTGTGTTTGATATTACAGGTTGGACGATTGGACAGTATGCGGTCTTTTTTTGCATCGTACCCTTGAGGGTGGGTTTGCTTCTCGTCGGATGCTCCCAACGTTATTGCTGATTCTGTCGCTCATGTGATGCTTCAGGGAGTGTAACTTCTTATTTCATCATCTATCGTACCTATTAGAGGCAGGACTTATATATATATATATCTATGTTGCATCTCTTTGCGTATTTTGTCGCATCTACCACGGGGTAGAGGAAGAATTCTTCGGACTAATTGCATCCGATAAATTTCACCATCGCACATCGCGACCTAACTCGCGAGCGAGACCATTCATACTTTCTTGATTGACGGTCCACTGCCATGTGATTTAGAAGAAATTTTCTTCCTCTCACCGCTTCCTTGAGTAATCGGCAACCACCAGAAATTTTTTCGGACAGATACGACTTAATGACCTTCAAAAACTTAACTAAAAACTGCTCTTATTTAAAAGGCCGGCAACGCATCTGCAATTCCCCTCGTGTTGCAGTTGTTCATGGACGGTGGTAGTCACTTATCAGGTGAGCCGCATGCTCGTTTGCCCACTCTTATACAAAAAAATAATTATAATATTACGATACCTACATATTAAGGAGTACCTATTCTCTAGTGAAATTTAATTTAAAATAACAAACCCCCCAACCAAAAAACAAAAAAAACTTCTATCTGATCATATTATATTTTATACTTCTTTAAATCCATAAAAGCTAGGCATAATAGTCATACTTAGCTTAGATTGACGACCAATCAAACTCCCAAACCCCCATTGTCCACACCACAGCTTTAGTCCCCATCACCCCTTTTGTCCATACCCTGATGGATACGCCGAATTACACTATTTATCTACCCAAATCGAGATTCTGCCAATTCCAATTTACCTGCAACAAGCAACAAAATATCGTTATTTTTTATATTTCATTTAAAAATTTCTCGCTGTAAAAGTAAATTTAAATTTTAAGTTACCTATAAAACTAGTTTGCTTCGTGGAGATACACTCTTTAATGTTCCTCTCGGGGAGCTAGTATTTCGTGAAGTTTTATAACTTCTGTCCTGAACCGTAGCTCGTAGTTTAAACGAGGTAAGTTTTATGAGAAACTTTTCGGTAATCAAAATTAGAAAAAAATAATGATTTATAATTTTTTATAGCATAAGGAAAACAAACAAGCACACAGCCCAACTGATTGTACTCGTAAGTGGTTGCTGTGGCTCTTAGAAATCTACAATTTTCCTATATTACGAATCAAAATACAGATGCGTTGTCACCCGTGAACTAAGACAACCACACTCACCATACCAAACAATTATAATATTTGGATAACTTTTTACTTAATTTTTTTTTTGGTTGGATACACAATCGTACATGTTGCATAAATCCAAATTACAAAGGTAAAGATGAAATTTCACCAAATGGCGATAATCGTAACTATAAGCTCTCAGATTGTCAATTACACAAAGGAAAAAAACCCCCCAAGAAACAAACTCAAAAAACGAAAAACCCCCCCCAACAAAAAATACATGTTACTTTGTTAAGTACTATTTAAGTGAAAATTAAGATAAAGCTTTTACTCGCCCTACTGTTAGGCAATGGTCTCCTCGTAACGTATTTCTGAGAGAGTGATGGCGTAGTTAATTCGGACTTTAAAGTTCATAATATGGAAGTCGCCACGATATTTAATTTCCCAGACATGCAGGTTTCCTCGCGATGACTTCCTTCGCCGGGGAGAATCATCATCATCATTACAACTCTTTATAAGTCCACTGCGAAATACCACTAACTATGAGCTAAATTTAATCTGTTCATGAAAATAAAATTGAATCACCTATCTGTAATATCGACATAATGCCTTCTGTTCAGCTCAGAGAGTGATTTGCATGTCATTGAAAAATGTATAACCATTTTTAAATTTTATTTAGCTGTCTGTGTGTCCAGGCTAATCTTTCGAATTGAACGTTGGTTATAGCTTCCATAAATTAAGTATTAATTATGTATCTTTATATCTGTCCCTTTCTTTTGTTATTTAGTGAATTGGGATAGAAAGGGAGGGAGTAAATTCAAACGTCTCTGAAATTGATATCGATTTTTATGAGTAAGGTTGTAAATGTTTATTAATTTAGTTACTTCTTAAATTGTGTTTACAACAGATTACATGAACAAACGAACTTCCGAGTAGAGCTGGATTAGTATAGTCAGATGTAAAAAGTTATTGCCCGAACAATGCCATACTTCTTAGACTTATCTTTATATACTGTGTTTATATATAACCGTTGGCAGCAGGAGCAATAAAACGAGAAGGAATTAATGACAATGCGCTCTGTCAGTATATGCCTTTTACATGGATTTTACAAGTATTGTGTTAGAAATAAAGACATACATTACTGACCCTATATATATATATATATATATATATGTATATATATATATATATATATGTGTGTGTGTGTGTGTGTGTGTGTGTGTGTGTGTGTGTGTGTGTGTGTGTGTGTGTGTGTGTGTGTGTGTGTGTGTGTGTGTGTGTGTGTGTGTGTGTGTGTGTGTGTGTGTGCGTGTGTGTGTGTAGAGTGAGTAACTTGTAAATTCTGAGCGAGTTGTGGGACAAATTTGTTTGTCACGTAGATAGTTCGCAAATATGCTATCATCCAATAGATGGAGCTGTAGTCAAGTTAATATCAATATATGTCTTCGAACAACGTGACGAAATAATGTTTTGTACGTGGCAGAGCCACCCTGCAGCTATATTATGGTTGTAGTATGAATGGGTCGCCTCGACCAGGGAAGGACCACGCTTTCACATAATAACATCGTAAAATAGTAATAATAGTAGAAAATTCGACAAAACATCAATAGGTCTTGTACGAACCTGATTGCCAATCCCACTTACTTGTCACGTAGATAGTTCGCAAATATGCTATCATCCAATAGATGGAGCTGTAGTCAAGTTAATATCAACATATGTCTTCGAACAACGTGACGAAATAATGTTTTGTACGTGGCAGAGCCACCCTGCAGCTATATTATGGTTGTAGTATGAATGGGTCGCCCCGACCAGGGAAGGACCACGCTTTCACATAATAACATCGTAAAATAGTAATAATAGTAGAAAATTCGACAAAACATCAATAGGTCTTGTACGAACCTGATTGCCAATCCCACTTACTTGCCACGTAGATAGTTCGCAAATATGCTATCATCCAATAGATGGAGCTGTAGTCAAGTTAATATCAATATATGTCTTCGAACAACGTGACGAAATAATGTTTTGTACGTGGCAGAGCCACCCTGCAGCTATATTATGGTTGTAGTATGAATGGGTCGCCTCGACCAGGGAAGGACCACGCTTTCACATAATAACATCGTAAAATAGTAATAATAGTAGAAAATTCGACAAAACATCAATAGGTCTTGTACGAACCTGATTGCCAATCCCACTTACTTGTCACGTAGATAGTTCGCAAATATGCTATCATCCAATAGATGGAGCTGTAGCCAAGTTAATATCAATATATGTCTTCGAACAACGTGACGAAATAATGTTTTGTACGTGGCAGAGCCACCCTGCAGCTATATTATGGTTGTAGTATGAATGGGTCGCCCCGACCAGGGAAGGACCACGCTTTTACATAATAACATCGTAAAATAGCAACTTAATGTTGCTGTGTTTCGTATGGTGAGTGTAGAGAACCGGAGACCCGTTTTACTGGAAACGAGGCATTCCATCTTATTCCTCAAGGGTGACAACGCATCTGCATTTTAATTCTTAGCACCAGGTGGACTGTGTGGTCGTTTGTCACCCTAAACCTATAAAAAAAAGTCTTTGCATCGTATTTTTTATATTTTTTTCTTCTTTCCCTAATATAATCTAGATATTAAGAAACGTATTTTGGAAGCAACCAGTTTTCGATCAATTAGTATACTAATTGATCGAAGCTACCAGTATTATCTATATCAATATAACACGTATAGATAAAATCACTTTAATATAAAGCCCTTACTTTGCTAACATTTCCAAATTTAATAAAAAGTTAATAAGTCACGAATTCAGATGCCTTCTCCGTTAAACATAAAATTTGATTAGACCTTTAATTAAATAATTGAATTCCCGAATGGAACTCCGCGAAAGAACAAAACAAAGAAGACGCGATATCTGCTCCTGGTCTGGATAAGAATACTTTGCCATGTCGCTAATGTAATAGTGATATTAAAAGTGCTTGTGTTGAAATTGCTGTGGTTTTTTTTAACATCAGTGTTCATATGAAATGTTCATATATGATTCATGAGCTAGAGGAAGAATTATTCGTCACGCTTGGCAGGATGGATGGGCAACCACAGTTAGAAAGAAAGAAAAAAAAGAAAGACCTTTATTCAATGGAACTGTAAACATAACAAAAAAAAATGATAAACAGTTAAAAGTTAGAAAATTAATATTACAAGTGATGGGGTGTGTATCGAGCCAGTGAAAAGGTTGTGACTCAGCGTAATGCTGCAGGGTAACCTACAGCGCTGATGATTCTGTCATAACAACAGATACACGTACCATCCGCTTGGTTGTATTTTATGAAATACATTTTCATAATTACACTTACACTTAAACTTAACACTTGGTAAATACACACTAAAAACAAACATAAAATGCTCAACGATGCTGGAATAAACATCTACTGTAGGCTCAAGGTTGAGTTTTTGTAAGTATAATAAATGATTTTTATAGTGTGATTTCAAATTATACTTTGAATTACAAAGATTTATGTAGATTACACTCACAAATAGGCGGAGGAATGTCTTTCAAACACCTAGTAGCTATATATTTAAAACTACCTCTGAAAGCTGCAGAACAGTAAGTGGGATTGGCAAGCAGGTTCGTACAAGACCTATTGATGTTTTGTCGAATTTTCCATATAAGCTTACCACACACATATAGTGGCCACTTAGTTTTAACAAAATTAAACGGTAGATTAGCTTGGTATAGTTTCTGCAGCGCTTTCATTTTAAAGTACCTGCTTCATTGAAAACAAGGTGTTACGTGAGACCGTTTTGGTGTTGAGAAGTAGTATCATGCACATGCATTTTGTATACATTGAATTAGACGCATTACCAGTCGTCTGGCATAAATCATAAACGAGAACGACCGGTGCAGCTCATTGAAATTCACTGCCAAATATAGACCTCCCCATAACTTGCCTTAGTTGCCACGCTTGTAAAGTGGGTTTACAATTTTATTTTGGTCGTTATTAGGAAGACTCTGCTGCCCATCTTCAGATTTGTTTCCCTCTGTCACCTCTAAGAACACCTACATGAATATATGGGGTAGCTATTGATATACAAATTTTAGCACATCAATGAGGTTAGTGGATATTCTTACACCGCCACTCAACGTCACTCACGTCAAACGAGAAAAATTTAAAAGTATATTAAATAAAAATATATATTTCAAACAGAAACTAAAAGGGAGAATTTCGTTAAACCTAATTTTATGAATCGATGCGTTTATATCCTTGTCCGACACGACCAACATGGGACGATAAATTAGGGACCAAAGCTTCGAGCTGATGTATTTATTCCGCCGAGTTTTTACCGCTCGTGTAAACGGACCCTTGATAAATCTGCCCGACGTTTATATGCGGGCTCCGACATTGCAAAGTTCGAAAGCGTATTTCGAATTTTTACGTCTCTTTGAATTAGATTTATTGGGCACTGAAGTCAATATAAATGATCAAATGTGCTTTAAATTGAATTAGTATTGTTAGTGGCGGTCGAGAAAAAAGGTCAAATTCGAATCGAATTGTGTAAGAATACACATCTATTGATTATACATTAGAAAAAAATATATAAAATATTTATTGCCCTTAACAGCATAATAAGCTTACAATTAAAACACAAAAAAATAAAGACTTAATAAAATCATACATACATAAACACTCACGCATGTCACACAAAGGGATAGGCAGAGACTACGGACTTCCGTTTGGCACGATCCTGACACACTTCTTTCGCCTCTTTTATATTCATATACCTACGCATGTATGCGTTGGTTGAGAGTACGCCTAATCTGGCACATTTTCAATATATCGCCAATTTGATCGATAAACTTTCATCTGAGGCGTCCCTTCCTAACTCTTACGTTCACTTTTGCTGCATTAATTTATGCATTCTTTTTGTATGACCAAACCACCGAAGCATTCCTTTCTTAATCACGGTCATAACATCATCTTGCAAACCACACTTTTCCCTTATCACACAATTGCTCACGCTGTCATTCAGATTCAGCCCTAACGTACTTGTTAATGACCGCATTTCTACCGCATTTATTCCACTCTCGTGCTTATTCTACCACACCCAACTTTAAGTAGTATACTCTACGGTAATAATAAAATAATAAAATTGAGTGAAAGGAATCATGGTACAATTAACAAATTAACTACTATTACTAAGTATTGCGTTAAATATATTATTGATCGAAGCTCTCCATTGTCAAATACCACAAAATTTAGTATAACTGCTGTGATTGGATTTGTACTCACATGACATCTTAGCCTCACTACACAAACGCTTCATCACGTTAATGTACCGACAGTCGACTTGGCAGTGCTCAAGGGACTGTATTACTGCAGATTTTTTAAATTCTTTTTAATAATATTTTTTATATAATAAGGGAGTTTCGTTATTTTTTATATGTCAGTCGCCTTGTACCCCCAACTACAAAAAAAAAAACAATTTAACAAATTCTTTTTATTATATACTAACAAATTGATACACGATCTGTGCAGCACTTGGTAACGTTTCAGAGGGAATGCTTTGATATTGTACAAATTTTAACGGAATCAAAGACTTTTTTATATTCCATATACTCAAAACAAAGTGGCAGATTGTACTCTCCTTTCCGTGTAAAATATGCAGTAGAGTGTGTATATTATAGCTCCAATTTTTGGTAACGAGGTTTTTAATCTTGGTTTCAGCGACTCCATCTTAATACTCCCACTAAAATGATATACATAATAAATATGATATAATAAATACACACCTATATAAATATTTTATTAAGTATTTATATAGGTGTGTGTGTGTGTCTGTGTATGTGTGTGTGTGTGTGTGTGTGTGTGTATGTATTTTTTGTGTATTGTATTTATATGTGTCGTAATATTTACTAATTTGAAATTTTTTTTAATTCCATTTTTAATAGGGTTGACGAAGCGACAAGGACACCTGGTTGAAGGAGTCTTACAGTAAAGTATAAATATATATATATATATATATATATATATATATATATATATATATATATATAAATATATATAAAAAAAAATATATAATATGATCATTAAGTAAGGTGTTGTTCTGTGTTTAAGCAAGTTATTTTTTTACAACTTTAATATAACGGATTCTCATAAAGTACTGTCTGATTTTATTAATTATATGTGTTTGGTTAAATAACTTCCATCTGCGAGTTTCTCTATTTAAAATCCAAGAAAAAAAATCATTTCCCGAATTTATTTTTTAAGCTGCCTTCTTTTATTTTTATATTTTGTAATTATAACAAAGATAAAGTTTCGGGATGCCCGCTAAGGTTCTAATTGAAATCGTCGATGAAAGTAAGAAAATAAAAACATTGCAAAACATAAAAGTACGGGCGGCGAAGGAACGCTGTAGCCGTTTGTTATAATAACCAAACGAAACGCGACTAAATTATCTTCCGACGTAGTAACAATGGGAAACTTTGCAAACGAATGCGCTTATAAAATTTCGACCTCAAGTTAAAAGCTATGGAGTGAATTTAAAAGGAGTGATGAAATAGAATTTGTAACCAAATGTCTATTAGAATTTTTTTATACGAGTGGATGACAAACGAGCACACAGTCCAACTGATGGTAAGTGGTCGCTGTCGCCCATAGACATCTACATTTATCCTCGATTACGAATCAAAATGCAAATGCGTTGTCAGCCGTGAGGACTTAGGTGGAATGCCTCGTTTCCAGTAAAATGGTTCTCCGGTTCTCTACACTCACCATACGAAACACAGCAGTATTAAGCTACTATTTGACGCTGGTATTCTGTGAGATTTAGAGAATATTTATGAACAAAGAAGGAAACTATTTATAAACGTCTTATTTCTGACCACAATCTATATTTCAGAGAAGAAAATAGACGAAATTTAGATACAAGTGATTTCTAAAGATAGTTATTTTGTTTGGAAATATTTTGGCTGGCTCGTAATATTATATAGGACATATTGATGGAGAAAACTGCCATCTGTTGAAAGCCATGAGGTCTTTCTGCCTTTTCTCATAGTCGTATCTTCCTCTTTTTGAATTATTAGAGATTGGCTGCGTTGTTAAGCAATCTCTATTCGAATGCATGCACGTTGTGTTCTAAATATCAAAGTAACTTATATAACTTAATTTTCAAACTTTGAAAATGAAGTTGTATGAGTGTTAAACTGAAAGACATTACAGTCAAGTACCTCCAACAAGGAAATCATTCTTCCTATGCTTTCTTTACTTTCTCTTTGGGTATCTTATTAAAGAAGCACATACATTGTCCTACAAAGGAGTTATTTACTCTCTTCAGTCTTAAGGAAGGGCCCACTAATTCATGCTTATTTCTTGTGTTGATTTTATGAAATTCACTTTTTAACTACCTTAGGTGCTAACACTACTAAATAATAAAATATTTTTATATATTTTATAAATATGTACCTATATAATTAGTAATTACTTTTAAACTAACTTCCCGATGAGATAAAGACTTGAAATTTTTTTCGTAGTTGAGGATCAGATATTGTAGTCAGGCATATGTAAAATTATAAAAAATATATATTTTTCGTCCATTTTAATAACGTGATATATTTTCTTAACCTCAATAATTATGATTTATATATTTACTCGCGCCCCATATATTATCGTCTATTGTATTTGGGCTAGGAGAAATTATTAGTTTTAGTCCGTTTTAATATCATGGTATTTCGATTTTTTATCATAAATTACAATGAATTTCCATGTTAGCATAAAGACTAAGCGTTCGTTGTAAATTTCACAGAACACGAACAACCTGGATCCGCTCCCCCGCCGGCACCAATGAAATTGTTGATTGCAATTTTAAGTCCTGAATTTAAAAGTTCTCTATGGTGATGAAAAATATCGGGAGAACACATCTATTTCTGAGAAATTAAGGTGATACCTCGAAAATTTGGTGTTTTTTCTATTTAACATATTTTTTTTAAGTTTTATAGATTACAAATCAAAATTTTGATATATGATTTTTAACTATATGTCCTTGGATAGCATAAAAGAAAAACACGATATCATGTAATTTTCTCGATAGAAAAAATTGCAAAGTAAGCTCTAATTATTTACATTTCTCGATGACACAACAATATTCTTACGAATAATTTCATGGAATTATTTTTAAGGCATAGTAAATAATAACATCTAAGTTCTTTTAAACCAGTTTTTTAATCCATTACGAAGTTTTGTTAAAGTAAATAAAAATGTTGTTTGGCGCTTACTTAGTTTTTTTCCGAGCGCTTGTTCGGTATATCTCATAATTTGCGTACTATGAAGTCATTGCATCACTTTCATTTTGACACTCCCGCAGTCGTCCGTTAGCTTCACCGACAAATGAATAAGCCCCGCCCCCAAAACTTCGATTCATTTTCAAGGTATCCTCTTAAGGACGAAACATATTTCGAATAGATGTGAAGTCCGCCACCACGCATTGCGGCAGCGCAGTGGATATGCTCTTGCCCTAAAAGAAATTAGGGGATACCCATAGAAATATTAAAAACAGGAGAAGTTGCTATGGGGCGTGTCTGTGTCCGCGCGCTATGATCAAAATGCTCAACTTCCATATAAATGACCGTCTCTGCGAATTAGTTCGCTTGCGACCGTCATCGTGAAATTTTATCAGAATGCCATGACAAACAAAAACTTTGTTAATCATGGAATCACATACCATACCTAAGTACAAGTATTTCATTATATTGATCTTTTAAATCATATTAAACAACAAATCGTAAAATATTTCTTTCTCTTACTACGTTATTTTTGTTTCCAAATATCACAGCCACTGTAATATTTTTTCAGCAAATACATTGCTCCATAATCACTTCCTAAGTATGACGCCAAGTGACTCAACAAGCAATGTAAATATAACAAAACAATACTTTATTTATGCGGATATATTGTGTAGTACGGCCGCTGTATCTTGTGATGAGCTAGTAATGTGCGCGTGCAGATCCACTATCGACAATAATGTGGATTGGCGAATTGCTATTATATAATTATTCTCCAATTTGTCAACCGTTTCAACCCGATAGGAAGACCGATGTGACATAATGTTTTTTACTTATTTTGATTATTTTACAGCAACTACTACGCTGAATCCGTAACCAAAGGTGGTAAAGTAAGTTGATTAAATGGTAGGTTAATAATCGATGGAGTGTTCTTATGTTTGAATTAGCGTATATTATGCCTTATCTTCGAAATTTTCATAATTTTTATGGTATTGGGGTTTAATATAATTTACAGTTTTCAAAAGCTTCGAATGTATCATAAATACCTAACCGGCATGGTTGTATAGTGACCTTGGCTTAAAATTATTCAATATTAATTTAATTATTCTTGCTATTTATTTGTTAGACATGAGTGTGTATTTGTTTTCATATATTTAACAATATTATCACTAAGCAGTAGTTTTTATAATGAAAGATCGCCAAGCGAAACCTGCTTAGTAAATGGTGAGGTTAAAAAGTGGCTTAGGATATACAAAAATAATAAATAGGTTATTAATCGCGCAATGATGCTAATTTAAAAAAAGGAATGGATTGATTCCCCTGAAAGGCCACCTGACTTTGTTCCCTACAAAAACTAGTACTGGTCGTCGTAATTTGTATGCGAATTAAAATTATCATACAAACAACTTATCTCGCTAATTATAAATAAGCAATTAAAACTAAAAATGTCAAACAGGAACTCGTGGCAATGCGTGACTTCGTATCTATTGATTTTACTGATCTGTTTGTGTAGTAGTTGCATTATATTTTATTAAATATCTAATATCAAAATCTTATATTATCATTATTTATATGCGTATTTAATAGTCAAACCAAAAAAATATTTCGAATTTTCGATTTCCCTCGTCCCTTCAGTAGCAATCAGGGGCAATTATGTGAAATGATGGAAAGATCTCACGGCTACCGTTATATTGGGTGGATTTTCGAAATCCTAGTAACATCATAGTCTGTATATAAAAGAAGACCCATAGCAACCGACATTCAAATGGTAAATCTCACCACTATACTTTGCAGTTAGCTACCGTTAGAAAATCTTAGTTTTAGAGAGCTTAAGGGATCTGTGACACTAAACATCTGACTGCCGAGATCTACGCCTACGTCACAGTGACCGAGTGAAACCGGTCGCAGTCAAGCGTGTGCCTGCTGTTCTACCATATGTCAGAGGAATCACAGATAAGATTGGCTACATCTTGGGCTTCCATTAGAACATACTATAAGCCGCCGAAGAAGATTAGTCAGCTCTTACTCTCCATCAAGTGTAAGCTTGATTTTGAATGCGGTCTCTCTTTTAAATAGGACAAAAAGATCATTAAAAACCGGTGTAAAAAGTTATATCGCTAATGTGATTCACCGACGCTCCAAGAAGTCTGCAGTACATGTTGACATGTTCAAGATCGTTTCAACTATTATATAAGATTTGATAGAAAAATCCTCATAAAAGAACTCCGAATCCAACCAAGAATGATTCGCGAGGATATAGAAAATTAATAAAAACATCCTAATTTCAATATAGAAAACAGCTGGGTGCTATCGTCTACTTGGGATCCTATAATTAATAAAACAAAGTCAAAGATACTGTATGTTTGTTCTGCGTTGATCGAACCAAAAATTAATAATTAAAAATTGAGTTAGCGTTCGTTCAATATGACATCATGACGTCACACACTTCAGTCTCTTCCGTAAATGAAAATGGAAATAAATAAGGTAAAGTTAATCAAGATAAAATATTTAAAACTAGTTTTATGTCATGTGTAATATTTGCATAAATATAAGAAACCATTATACAAAATTAAATCGCAAAATCTGGACCCGATAAGTGGAGTTGTAAAAGTGCGGCGTTAATTCTAAGTGCAACTCATTGCGCCACCTATCTGAAATCACGAAAAGGACACAAATAATGTCTATCAACCTAGTGCTATAATAATTTATAAGTGGTTTGCACAGGCCACTCTTATAGTAATTAAGCGCTAAAGTCTGTCTCGTAGGGATTTGTTACACGTATGGCGGTTTATCCCTAAAAGGGATTCCATTAAAATTCACTAATGATCTTAGCAATTACTACACCAAGGAAATAATTACCCCTTCCTTTCTCTTTCCAGCTCCAAACTTACCACGACCCGATTACTAAGCTCGGGAAGAATTTACTCTGGAGGCACGTAACATACAATATATAGTAGGAATAAGTGGCACGCTTACCATCTCGGATTATGTAGAGATAATGGGATGGCCCCTGCCATTATGAATTTCGGTCTTGTATTATTATAATTTAGATGGTGTAATAAAGACCCGAGGTAGATGTTGTAATTGTTTTGTATGCGCCCTAATTTATACAAGCCGCTCATTGCGCCTAATGGAGGGTTGATAAGCGTGAATTAGATTCTGTGCTGAAATAATTCTTGATATTTGAACCAGTCTTGTGATGATTACGATATTCTTTTATAGAATAAGGGTATAACTAACGAGTATACAGTCAACCTTATATTAAGTGGATGTTATGGCCCATAAAGATCTAGAAATCTCATCAATAAATAATCAAAATGCAGATGCGTTGTCACCTCTCAGTACTAATATGGAATGCCTCGTTTCCAGTAAAAAGGTCCTGTTATTTTCCGGTCAAACATACCTGTTCGTGCTACACCCATAATATTGCAGCAGCATGGCTACTATATAATAATAAAATTTAACTTTTTTACTTATTGTAAATATAAGTGCTATATTATGCTGTACAATAATGGGTATTGTACAAATCCACCTGGTGGTAAGCGCCAATTAAGTAACAAAAATACTTTTTTTTTTGTTTGTCGTATTATAAATAAATGATAAAAATAAATATTCTCAGTCGAGTAAATAATATAATTATAAATTTTCCCCAAACACTTACAAACATTCAGTAAATAACCATTTCACGAGTTTTGTAACTGTTGAAATAACATCATTTCATAGTGGCAAAAACATAAAGTCGTGAACTGGGTCTAAATTGAATAGGTATCTTATTTAATGCAAAGTTATTTTTACCTTACTTTTCCGAAGTAAAAAAATCTCGTTATATTTATTTACAGGACATAATAATATTTATAACCATAAAAGATTTTTCTATCAAATCTTATATAATAGTTGAAACGATCTTGAACATGTCAACATGTACTGCAGACTTCTTGGAGCGTCGGTGAATCACATTAGCGATATAACTCTTTACACCGGTTTTTAATGATCTTTTTTGTCCTATTTAAAAGAGAGACCGCATTCAAAATCAAGCTTACACTTGATGGAGAATAAGAGCTGACTAATCTTCTTCGGCGACTTATAGTATGTTCTAATGGAAGCCCAAGATGTAGCCAATCTTATCTGTGATTCCTCTGATATATGGTAGAACAGCAGGCACACGCTTGACTGCGACCGGTTTCACTCGGTCACTGTGACGTAGGCGTAGATCTCGGCAGTCAGATGTTTAGTGTCACAGATCCCTTAAGCTCTCTAAAACTAAGATTTTCTAACGGTAGCTAACTGCAAAGTATAGTGGTGAGATTTACCATTTGAATGTCGGTTGGTATGGGTCTTTTTTTATATACAGACTATGATGTTACTAGGATTTCGAAAATCCACCCAATATAACGGTAGCCGTGAGATCTTTCCATCATTTCACATAATTGCCCCTGATTGCTACTGAAGGGACGAGGGAAATCGAAAATTCGAAATATTTTTTTGGTTTGACTATTAAATACGCATATAAATAATGATAATATAAGATTTTGATATTAGATATTTAATAAAATATAATGCAACTACTACACAAACAGATCAGTAAAATCAATAGATACGAAGTCACGCATTGCCACGAGTTCCTGTTTGACATTTTTAGTTTTAATTGCTTATTTATAATTAGCGAGATAAGTTGTTTGTATGATAATTTTAATTCGCATACAAATTACGACGACCAGTACTAGTTTTTGTAGGGAACAAAGTCAGGTGGCCTTTCAGTGGAATCAATCCATTCCTTTTTTAAATTAGCATCATATTAATAACCTATTTATTATTTTTGTATATCCTAAGCCACTTTTTAACCTCACCATTTACTAAGCAGGTTTCGCTTGGCGATCTTTCATTATAAAAACTACTGCTTAGTGATAATATTGTTAAATATATGAAAACAAATACACACTCATGTCTAACAAATAAATAGCAAGAATAATTAAATTAATATTGAATAATTTTAAGCCAAGGTCACTATACAACCATGCCGGTTAGGTATTTATGATACATTCGAAGCTTTTGAAAACTGTAAATTATATTAAACCCCAAAACCATAAAAATTATGAAAATTTCGAAGACAAGGCATAATATACGCTAATTCAAACATAAGAACACTCCATCGATTATTAACCTACCATTTAATCAACTTACTTTACCACCTTTGGTTACTGATTCAGCGTAGTAGTTGCTGTAAAATAATCAAAATAAGTAAAAAACATTATGTCACATCGGTCTTCCTATCTGGTTGAAACGGTTTACAAATTGGAGAATAATTAATAATAGCAATTCGCCAATCCACATTATTGTCGATAGTGGATCTGCACGCGCACATTACTAGCTCATCACAAGATACAGCGGCCGTACTACACAATATATCCGCATAAATAAAGTATTGTTTTGTGATATTTACATTGCTTGTTGAGTCACTTGGCGTCATACTTAGGAAGTGATTATGGAGCAATGTATTTGCTGAAAAAATATTACAGTGGCTGTGATATTTGGAAACAAAAATAACGTAGTAAGAGAAAGAAATATTTTACGATTTGTTGTTTAATATGATTTAAAAGATAAATATAATGAAATACTTGTACTTAGGTATGGTATGTGATTCCATGATTAAAAAAGTTTTTGTTTGTCAAGGCATTCTGATAAAATTTCACGATGACGGTCGCAAGCGAACTAATTCGCAGAGACGGTCATTTATATGGAAGTTGAGCATTTTGATCATAGCGTGCGGACACAGACACGCCCCATAGCAACTTCTCCTGTTTTTAATATTTCTATGGGTATCCCCTAATTTCTTTTAGGGCAAGAGCATATCCACTGCGCTGCCGCAATGCGTGGTGGCGGACTTCACATCTATTCGAAATATGTTTCGTCCTTAAGAGGATACCTTGAAAATTAATCGAAGTTTTGGGGGCGGGGCTTATTCCTTTGTCGGTGAAGCTAACGGACGACTGCGGGAGTGTCAAAATGGAAGTGATGCAATGACTTCATAGTACGCAAATTATGAGATATACCGAACAAGCGCTCGGAAAAAAAACTAAGTAAGCGCCAAACAACATTTTTATTTATTTTAACAAAACTTCGTAATGGATTAAAAAACTGGTTTAAAAGAACTTAGATATTACTATTTACTATGCCTTAAAAATAATTCCATGAAATTATTCGTAAGAATATTGTTGTGTCATCGAGAAATGTAAATAATTAGAGCTTACTTTGCAATTTTTTCTATCGAGAAAATTACATGATATCGTGTTTTTCTTTTATGCTATCCAAGGACATATAGTTAAAAATCATATATCAAAATTTTGATTTGTAATCTATAAAACATAAAAAAATATGTTAAATAGAAAAAACACCAAATTTTGGAGGTATCACCTTAATTTCTCAGAAATAGATATGTTCTCCCGATATTTTTCATCACCATAGAGAACTTCTAAATTCAGGACTTAAAATTGCAATCAACAATTTCATTGGTGCCGGCGGGGAGCGGATCCAGGTTGTTCGTGTTCTGTGAAATTTACAACGAACGCTTAGTCTTTATGCTAACATGGAAATTCATTGTAATTTATGATAAAAAAATCGAAATACCATGATATTAAAACGGACTAAAACTAATAATTTCTCCTAGCCCAAATACAATAAACGATAAAATATGGGGCGCGAGTAAATATATAAATCATAATTATTGAGGTTAAGAAAATATATCACGTTATTAAAATGGACGAAAAATATATATTTTTTATAATTTTACATATGCATCTGATCCTCAACTATGAAAACAATTTCAAGTCTTTATCTCATCGGGAAGTTAGTTTAAAAGTAATTACTAATTATATAGGTACATATTTATAAAATATATAAAAATATTTTATTATTTAGTAGTGTTAGCACCTAAGGTAGTTAAAAAGTGAATTTCATAAAATCAACACAAGAAATAAGCATGAATTAGTGGGCCCTTCCTTAAGACTGAAGAGAGTAAATAACTCCTTTGCAGGACAATGTATGTGCTTCTTTAATAAGATACCCAAAGAGAAAGTAAAGAAAGCATAGGAAGAATGATTTCCTTGTTGGAGGTACTTGACTGTAATGTCTTTCAGTTTAACACTCATACAACTTCATTTTCAAAGTTTGAAAATTAAGTTATATAAGTTACTTTGATATTTAGAACACAACGTGCATGCATTCGAATAGAGATTGCTTAACAACGCAGCCAATCTCTAATAATTCAAAAAGAGGAAGATACGACTATGAGAAAAGGCAGAAAGACCTCATGGCTTTCAACAGATGGCAGTTTTCTCCATCAATATTTCCTATATAATATTACGAACCAGCCAAAATATTTCCAAATAAAATAACTATCTTTAGAAATCACTTGTATCTAAATTTCGTCTATTTTCTTCTCTGAAATATAGATTGTTGTCAGAAATAAGACGTTTATAAATAGTTTCCTTCTTTGTTCTGTTATTCTCTAAATCTCACAGAATACCAGCGTCAAATAGTAGCTTAATATGCTGTGTTTCGTATGGTGAGTGTAGAGAACCGGAGAACCATTTTACTGGAAACGAGGCATTCCACCTAAGTCCTCACGGCTGACAACGCATTTGCATTTTGATTCGTAATCGAGGATAAATGTAGATGTCTATGGGCCACAGCGACCACTTACCATCAGGTGGACTGTGTGCTCGTTTGTCATCCAATCGTATAAAAAAATTCTAATAGACATTTGGTTACAAATTCTATTTCATCACACCTTTTAAATTCACTCCATAGCTTTTAACTTGAGGTCGAAATTTTATAAGCGCATTCGTTTGCAAAGTTTCCCATTGTTACTACGTCGGAAGATAATTTAGTCGCGTTTCGTTTGGTTATTATAACAAACGGCTGCAGCGTTCCTTCGCCGCCCGTACTTTTATGTTTTGCAATGTTTTTATTTTCTTACTTCCATCGACGATTTCAATTAGAAGTTAGGCGATGTGAACCTTAGCGGGCACCCCGAAACGTTATCTTTGTTTGTTATAATTACAAAATATAAAAATAAAAGAAGGCAGCTTAAAAAATAAATTCGGGAAATGATTTTTTTTCTTGGATTTTAAATAGAGAAACTCGCAGATGGAAGTTATTTAACCAAACACATATAATTAATAAAATCAGGCAGTACTTTATGAGAATCCGTTATATTAAAGTTGTAAAAAAATAACTTGCTTAAACACAGAACAACACCTTACTTAATGACCATATTATATATTAATTATTTAAATTTTATATATATTTATATATATATATATATATATATATATATATATATATATATATATATATATATATATATATATATATATATATATATATATATAATTATACTTTACTGTAACACTCCTTCAACCAGGTCAACCCTATTAAAATGGAATTAAAAAAAAATTTCAAATTAGTAAATATTACGACACATATAAATACAATACACAAAAAAATACATACACACACACACACACACACACACACACACACACACACACACACACACGCACACACACACATACACACACACACATACATACACACACACGCACACACACAAACACGCACACACACACACACACACACACACACACACACACACACACACACACACACACACACACCTATATAAATACTTAATAAAATATTTATATAGGTGTGTATTTATTATATCATATTTATTATGTATATCATTTTAGTGGGAGTATTAAGATGGAGTCGCTGAAACCAAGATTAAAAAGCTCGTTACCAAAAATTGGAGCTATAATATACACACTCTACTGCATATTTTACACGGACAGGAGAGTACAATCTGCCACTTTGTTTTAAGTATATGGAATATAAAAAAGCCTTTGATTCCGTTAAAATTTGTACAATATCAAAGCATTCCCTCTGAAACATTACCAAGTGCTGCACAGATCGTGTATCAATTTGTTAGTATATAATGAAAGAATTTGTTAAATTGTTTTTTTTTTTGTAGTTGGGGGATACAAGGCGACTGACATATAAAAAATAACGAATTAATTTCTATTAATATATATATTAATATATATATTTATTAATATATCTATTAATATATATATTTCTATTAATAAAAATTAAATTCAAAGAATTTCTGAAATCCGCAGAGCAAATACTCTTTCTCAAATAATGAAAAGATAATCCATTGCTCATATCATAATATGTAAGATAAATTTCTTTAAGTGGAAGCATTTCTCCAGTGTGCTCTGTTGAGTTCGCCATATAACATTACTTTGAAAATGATATAAGAGAGAGAAATTAAGGTTAATATTTTTGTCAGATTACTTGACATATAGGTACATAACATTGAAATATAAAAAATCCATCAAAAAAAACCGTAAAACCATAAACTAAAAGTATTATACAGTCCTACTACCCGCGGTATAGTACCCAGAATGCTGGTTGCGCTTTCTCAGTTGATTATTTGCAAGTGGTTTTATAAATCTTTAAATTTAATCTTAACTTGTGCATATTGTATACGTAGTTTTACTGTTCTGTAATGGCTATAATCAGTATATTTTAATGTGTCCTTATAGTAGCAGCTTAGTGCGACTGCTGATTATGAGGTCCTGGGTTCGAATCCCGGGTCGGGCCAAAAAATTAATTATTGAGTTTTTCTGTCAAAAAATTCTCAGTAGCCGCCCGGAGTCAGGAAGTTAGCGGTGTCTCACCCCCATGCCTCGGAAAGCACGTAAAGCCGTTGGTCCTGCTTCTGATCTCTCTCCGGTCGTGTTGGTTTACCGTCCCATCGTATTATGCGAGTGAGGGAATAGAAAGTAAACCTGTGCTTGCGCATACACTTGGGCACTATAATCCTGTCCTGCGCCGATGGCTAGCCTTCCCTTGGTCTGGAGGACATTATTATTATTATCTATCTCATATATGCCAGATGTGAAATTGCCAGAGCCGAGTGGTGGCGGTAAGAAAATTACTACCATGCTCTCCCGTGGGTGTCGTAAGAGGTGACTCAACAATAAAAACTGCGGTTGCCAAACCACCTACTAAAACGTAGCAACTATGGCAGTTCTTCCCGTATGAAGCAATCTATATGGGTGGTCTCTGTTAAGCATTGTCTTTTGATAGGCTTTAAAATATGGATGAATGATTCTCTACACTCACCATACGAAACACAGAAGCATTGAGCTACTATTTTACGCTCGTATTCTGTGAGAGTGTGGTCCGGTCCCGGTCGACCCGACTTATTCTTCCTAGAGCTATAATACAGCTGCAGCATGACTCTACCACGTTAAATTACCATAGGCTGCGATAGTGGCAAGTCCCTCCGATAGCGGGAAAGTAAGACTTTGAAATCGTCACTAACATTATAACAGCTCCTCACAAGTCAACTTCTGAAGCACCTGCATCCATCCGGCTAGCTGCATCTTATTTTTTTAAAGGATATGGTATATCATGATCAGCAACATGCTTACGCTTACTGGACTAACGAGGCAGTCAAATTATTCTTAGTAATTTATTATTTGATTCAGGCAGGATGCGAATTTCTAAGAGTTTTTGAGTTTTGGTGGTTGAAAAGCGGTTCCAAAGGGTTCATGTAAATGTAGTGTACATTTACATGATGTGGATGCATTGCTATTTTCTTTTCCGAACGTAGCTGACAAGCTTCTATTTTTTCTGCCCCATTTTAAGTACAACAACAGTAGCTAACATAGTCCGACAGATTAATAAGTGAAAGATATTTGTCATATAGTTCGAAAAAGCCACAACTGACGGGAAAAATCCAAACTCGAGTTGCAGCTGAAAAAAAAAAGGGTCGGGTTTAACCTCCTCCTGTACCACAAATGATTGTATCCAAAAAAAAATCTTTACATGAAAATATGTCTACAGTTGTTTAGCTACTTGTCATAAAGTAACCTGTTAGCTTTTTGGTCGCTCTAAAACTCTTAAGAACAATGTAAGTTACATAATGTATTTTATAAATTTAAAAACAATAAATCAATTAATTTAAGCTCATTTCAGTGATTGTATTTTACAGAGGCGTTAAATTAAACGCTTTGTCCTATTTGAAATTAATTGCCGAATTAATTTTGATGACAATGAAGAATCGCAAGGAATCTCTTTAAAATGACGAAACATTATTATCCCGAGGCACTTTAATCAATTATTAATTTTAAAGAATATAATATTTTGTACTAATATTTTTATACAATGTTAATAAATTTTTTTACTAAGCTTGCTAGGTCTCGCGAGTGTCGTAAGAGGCGACTTTAGAAAATTCTAGAATAATGTAACGGCTGCCTACCGATGGTGAAATACCCATCTCCTTTACACTATACAAGTTTTCTGTGGGATGCATTTAGAGACAAAGTATAAAGTCGGGGAGGATTGGTACCGCCTGTGAAGAGTGGCAACCCGGGCAAATCCTCTCTATATTATGCAATGGAAGAGGTTCATGTCTAGCAGTAGACTTTGACGCGCCAGCGAAAAAGGAGATGACTCGTTTCCCTATTTAAAAGTTCTTTTGGTCTGTTTTTTTTTTTTATAGAGTAAAAGGGACAAACGAGCACATAGTCCATCTGATGGTAATTTGATGCTGTGCCCCATAGATATGTACATCTATACTTATACATATATCCTATAAAAACTTGTTGTCACACCTGAATACTAAGATGGAATGCCTCGTTTACAGTAAGGACGGTCTCCGTTTACCTACACTCACCATACGAACATCAGCATTAAGTTATTTCTGCGTCTCCTAACTACCGAAGCATTTCACGCCGCTATTCTGTAAGACCGTGATACTTTCCCGGTCATAACAACACATTTGCGCTACAACCATAATATAGCTCCAGCGTGGCTTTAACACGTACAAAATTATACATTATATATTAATCAAAAGATCCTCATTAAAACCCAGAAAACATTACGAGAATAACAGATTTAATGAGTTTAACAGTTAACTCTTACCAAAGTATGACGAGATTAACTGAAAATAATTTTTAAGTACTCCATGAACATAAAGTTCCTCCTTTCCCTGATTGACTTCGCATAGCGAACTGAGTCATCTTTGAGTAAGAGTTGATGAATGACCATTTTTCTTCTTCTTCTTCACCGCTGCTGAACATTAACCTTCTCCCACTTTAGGAATAACTAGTCTAAATCGTTACGCTTGGTAAGCCGATTGATGATCGCAATACCTTAAGAATTGTAACTTCGATGCTGTTTCCTGTTCTTGGTCTGGATATTTTACGTTTGGCGTAAATGAAATGGTTATAAAGCCATCTATCGGAACCCATAATTTTTTTGACATAAGTTTAAATGATTAAACTGCAGTGGGTGGTTGCGGTCGAATGCGACCGCTCGGGATTTGGCGGACGCATGTAACTGGAAGTAATTTTTATGGGGATTGAAGGGTTAAAGCATTTAAACGTATACTCTGTAGTTGGAACGCTTATATGGCAAAATCGTAGCTATATACATTTACTCATTTAATCGAGGTAATTTATTACAACAGTAATGTCCTCCAGACCGAATTTACGTCCAGGCCAGTCCTAACGGATATTAACCATCTGTTGCGTAGGACAGGATTATAGTGCACTATTGTGCGCGCAGCTACTGGCACTCAATATTATGGTGCGATGGGACGGCAAATCAGTAGAACCAATGGATTTACGTGCTTTTCGAGGCACAGGAGTGAAGTACCGCTGAGCTCCTGACTCCGGACTGCTGCTCAGATTTTAGCAGTCGCACCTATGTCCCATAGGCCCCGAAGCAGTCATATTAGATTATTTGTAACCAGCAAAGAAGGGTTTTTATAATATGGAATTTATGGATGATAATAAACCCTGGGAAGGGTGTTCGCTACCAAGCTGTTTCTAATTTGTTATGTGTTGTTAAATGTAACATACATGATTGTAAGCTGTTATTTTATTTTAAAAAGTCCTGTCGGGTTTCTTGCTGGTTGTTCCCAGAACAGAGGTTTTCTTCCAAACCAGTGGTATATTAATAATCTATATATATATATATATATATATATATATATATATATATATATATATATATATATGTATGTATGTATATATATATCTGTCCATCCATCCATTAATTTCAGTCTATAAAAGTCTACTGCTAAACACAGGCCTCCCTCATAGATTGCCCAATGGTAGGGTTTTGCCACATTTGCAACGTCTAGCAAGTGGGTAGACAACCGCACTCTTTAATTATTTTGAGTTGTTATCAGGAAAATGTTGCTGCCTATCTCCTGTTTCATTTTCCCTATATCGCCTCTTACGAGACCCTCAAGACGATATGGGGTAGTGAATACTTATACACCGGCACAACACGGTTTAACCGTAGCGTGTGGTAAATTATTCTATGAAAACTTGTAAGAGAGCAATAGAAACATATACAGATTTTTTTTTTATTTAATCTATCGTCTGTTTACTGGTAAAACAAGATAAATGCATTTTGTTACTAAATCGAGTTAAAATGCAGTAACATATAATTTTGGTGGTAGGTGGTAAAACCGAATAAATGCAGAGTCCAATGACTGCAGAGCTAAAGAGTTTGTAAAAGTGATATCTTCACATATTTTGAAAAAATATACCAGTATAACATAATAAATAATCTTATGGCTTCTATTCGTTTCAGTTTATACAGTTAAACAACAATAAATACGGTTAAAGCTTTTACATTTTATAATTTATATAGTAAAATGGTAAGAATTTTTCTGTGAAAAGGTCATAAACGCATTTATTATTATGAACCATATAATTTGTATACCATAACTATAATAAAGATATTTATTCCATTTTACCAATTAAATAATGCTACTCGGTTTACTAATGTATCTTCAGCAGCAACGAAATAAATGTTATTTATGCTTTTTTGCCTGTACCTGTAGGAAGAAGAGCGATCGATCGCAGTTGTAACATTGCGTGCGCGCGTGCTCCACGTGCTCAGCGTAGAAATAAAAGTTTAAATAGCTCAATATTTTAGTAAGAAGTTGTGTTTTATTGTAATTATGGAATCCAGAGGAAAAAGATTAGTGTCTATGATAAATAAACTAAAATGCGTAAAGGTGAGTGATTTAAACTCTAAATTTTATACAATAAGGCTAAATTTTAAGGTTATATTAGTAGCTTTTGTTTTGTTCAACGATTTCCTTATGGAATGTTTGCTCGTACTCGTATGGTGTTTTTAGTACGCACATAGCTTTTTTACAATGTATGTAGGTTCGTACAAAGTTTGTATGATTTCTAACTCCATTTTTAAGGTTACGATTATGCTAGACTTTGTTTGTTCCAAAAATGTACGTAAGGAATTCTTGTTTTAAGTAATTAATTGAGTGTGTATATGGCTCTGTAGCACTTATGTCGGTACCTACAAAGTATCAACTCACTTTCTTTCCATTGTTAACACAGAATGATGAGTTATTGTCAAGGTTAAGCGCACGATTCATTGTTTGTTTACATTATAATCTTATAATTATCTACTTTTGTTTCTTTTTAATTTTTCACAGATGACTTGTATGAAGAGCCTGGCCCTTCGCATCAAAGGTTTTGTAGCCCATCTTCGAACTGTACTTCGGCTTTGAGCGACTCTATCGAGAGAATAGTGGCGGCAATGGAGCGCATGTTTGACAGCGATGACTCTGATAAAGATCCAACTTATAACCCGGATCTATGCTTTTTAATACAACTAGAGGATTTATTTGGAGAACAATGGGCGAATAACAAGGTCAAGAACTTAGAAAATGTGAAATTCTATGGAGACGATCATGACGATGAATTTTAACCTAACGACGGCGACGTTATGTTCGCACTGGTGTTGCCAACATCTGATGCACAACAAGTCGTAATATCTCTTTGGGGACTCTTATTGAAAGGAGTATACGATGCTACTCGGAAAAGGAAACGTTGGATGAAACCAGAACCTGAAAATTGGAAAGTAAATATCGCGAAGAAAAGACGTACTGAAGGTTTACCTTATTCAACGAGAAAAATAGATAGGAGTGCTAAAACACCAAAAGAGGTTGACTGTGAGAAATGTTTCTATAAATGAAGTGTGATCTCTCCAGAAGAAAGAAATAATTTATGTCGTTACTACTGGAGTTTGAGGTATACCGAGCAAAAGAATTTTATTCTCGGTAATGTGGAAGTAGATACTCCGAAGAGAGTTCTTGCTATTCGTAGACCGAAGAAACAGCGTCAATTCACAAAAAGATGTTTCTTTTTTTCACAACGGAGAGAAGAAGCAGGTATGTCAGAAGCTTTTTTGTTATACGCTAGCTATTTCTCCGACTGTTGTGAATGATGCTATTCGAAAGCGGAATGATATGGGGCTATAAGAGGATAGTGACCAGAGAGGTAAACATAAACCCCCTAATAAGACTAATGAATCTGATGTAAACTTTGTGAAAAAATACATAGAGTCCTTTCCTGTCATGGAACCACACTACATAAGGCAAACTTCTAAGCGTCTTTATCTGGATGCTTCGTTATCCATCAACTTTATGCAAGTGCACTGAAAATAATATGATTCCGGTTTCTAAAATAACGTACAGAAGAATATTTTGTATCAATTACAATTTTAGTTTTTTTGTTCCAAAAAAGGATCAATGTTTAATATGCTCCAATTTCAATAAAGATAGTGACGACGAAAAACTGTTTAAAGGGGAATACAAGGATCATTTAGCAAGGAAAGCGTCCTGTTACTCGGAAAAAGCGAAGGAAAAAGAAATAGCAGAGAAAGATAAAGAGTTACAAGCTGTGTTACAGATACCTTCTGGTCTGGTGGGACAGCTTTCTTATTATCGAAAATTATGTGTTTACAATCTCTGTATATACGAAGTACCGCTGCTAAACGACGCATATTGTTTTGCTTGGTCCGAAATTAATGGGAAACGAGGCAGTTCCGAAATAGGAAGTATCCTGTACCACTACCTTTCCACGTGCGTTCCTTCTCATGTAATCAAAGTTTGTCTGTATTCTAATACGTGTGGAGGACAAAACCGGAACTAATATGTTGCTGCATTACTTATATTTGCAGTCCAAAACATTTCTCACTTACGAAAAATTGAACATAAGTTTCTTGAATCAGGACACAGTTACATGGAGGTGGACAGCATAAACAGCAGTATTTAGTCAGCAAATAAAAATTCTGAGGTTTACAGCATGCCTGATTATTTATGTATTTTCAAACGAGCAAGATCGAAAAAAACAATAACTGTTGAAGGTAATTCGTTAATTAAAACGCTCTAAAAAACGAAAGAATTTAAATACAACGAATTTTACGATTTAAAAAAATTAGCTGATGAAACTGTTATCAATCGCTCAAAAGATAATAATGGAAATCAAGTGAAGTGGCTCAAAATAAAGAGAATACGATATTTTCAGGAAAAGAGCTCCAAAATTTATTTTAGTTATAACATGTCTGAAACGTTCTTATACATCGATATCTCAAAAAATACGGAACCTTCTCAACGTCTCAGTACTAGAGGTAAAAAACGCAAACAAACCACTACGCCTCACACTATTGTCTAAAAACACTTTTACTTGAACCCTTTACCCATAAGTGAAGCTAAAAGGAGAGATCTTCTAAGTTTATGTACTAAAAAAATAATTCCTGAGGAATACCATGGTTGGTACTCTTCTCTACCAACTGCAACCAATCAAGCAGATCGTTTACCTAAACCTTCGATTGACGAAGAGTCGTCAGAAGATTAAAATCCTTAATGAAATTAAAAGCCGTTTACCTAAAAGGATTCGTTTTAATTAATTGACTTTTATTGTTCTTCATTAGTGATCGGAGATTGATGGCCATAATTATGTGTTAAGGAATAAAATTGATTGATTATTAAAAAATCGTTTTATTTATTATCGTTTCATAAATTACCTATGTAAAAATTAATTTCTTTTTATTTAATTGATCTCTTTTGTATAATGTTTATAGTAACTAATAAGTGACATAATTACACTAAAATTCTACAGGCAAAACAAGTTAAAAGTATCAAAGTAATCATTTTAAGCGAATTTTCAAAAAAAAAATCTTTCCTATCAAGTTATTGGTGTAAAATACAATAAGACATTATACAAAACTGAAATGAGCTTTTAAAGTCAATGAATTCAGAAGATATGTCACGTTTGTTAAGTACAGGTAAAACATATTAAATGCGGTTCCCTTTCGATCTTAATTAAATTTTATACAGTTTTTACTAATATTAAATGTTATATAAGAGTAAATTTTAAAAGAAGGGTTGTTAGTGCAAAATTATGCTTAAACAATTTTTTATTAATGAGTTTGAAATAAATCAAATTAAAACTTCAACTTTGAAAAGTCATTTATTCAAATTGACACTAATTACACTTATTAATTTTTACCCGTAAGCAGACGTATGTAGATCATAAAAATACTTCTTCGAGCTATATGGTCGGCCCATTGCCACTTCAGCTTATTAATCCGTTGGGCTATGTCGATCACTCTGGTTTTACTGCGGATATCCTCATTTCTGAGTCTATCACGCAGAGAAACTCCGAGCATAGCCCTCTCCATAGCTCGCTGAGCGACCTTGAGCGTCCTCATACGGCCAGCAGTGAAGGACCACGTCTCTGATCCGTAAGGCATCACTGGCAACACGCACTGGTTGTACACTTTAGTTTTCAGAGATTGAGGTATCCTGACGAGAAGATGTGTCGTAATTACCCGAACGCTACCCAGCCGAGTTGAATCCGTCGATTGACCTCTCGGTCGAAGTCGGACTTATCTAGTCAGACTATTTATCCCAGGTATACGTACTCGTCAACAGCTTCGAGCATAGTGCTCCCCACAACTACCGGCATAGGTGTGACATGGACATTGAACATAATCTTTGTTTTGTCCATGTTCATCTTAAGACCTATCCGTTGGGAGACACCATTGAGGTCATTGAGCATAGTGCTAAGATCCTCCAGCGATTCTGCCATAAGGACTATATCGTCGGCAAATCGAAGGTGAGTGATGTACTCGCCATTGATGTTAATACCGTATCCTTTCCAGTCCAGTAGCTTGAAAACGTCCTCCAACGCAGCGGTGAAGAGTTTCGGGGATATAACGTCACCCTGTCTTACACCTCTCTGCAGTTGGATAGGTTTCGAACTCTGGTTCTGTACTAGGATAATCATAGTAGCCCTACTGTATAAACACTGCAGCACCTCGATATACCGACAGTCAACTTGGCACCGCTGAAGTGACTTTAGCACCGCCCAAATTTCGACGGAATCAAAGGCTTTCTCATAGTCCACATACGCAAGGCAAAGTGGCAGATTGTACTCTTCGGTCTTCTGTACAATCTGCCGCAGGGTGTGTATGTGGTCTATGGTACTGAAGCCTTTACGGAAACAGGCTTGTTAGGGAGACTGGAAGTCATCGAGTCTGCGCGCGAGACGATTCGTAATGACTCTCGAAAACAGCACGTAGACGCGGCTCAGAAGGGAAATCGGTCTGTAGTTCTTCAAAAGAGCGTTGTCGCCTTTATTAAAGAACAAGACCACCGCACTTCTGCTCCACGCCTCCGGAGTAGTGCCACCATGAAGAACGGAATTGAAGAGCTTCTGAAGGACTTCAAGTACCGGTGTTCCACCCGCTTACAGAAGCTCCGCTGTAATTCCATCCTCGCCTGAGGCCCTGCCGTTTTTAAGGTGCTGGAGAGCCATTCTAATCTCGCTCAGACTGATGTCCGGGATATCATCGGAATAGTGTCGGGTAAGACTTGCTCTTGTATCGTTACTCACACTTGCGTGTGGCTCCAACGATGATGTGTACAGCTGCCCATAGAACCTCTCAATCTCACTCGAAATCACAGGTGTCCCGGAAATAATGCTGCCACACTCAGTTTTCAGCTTTGACAGTTGGCTCTTTCTGGCAGACAGATCTCTGGCAAAGACTTTGGAGCCCTGGTTCCGCTCGATCGCTTCTTTAATACGAGCAGTATTAAAGTTGCGTAAGTCTCGCCGCATGCATTTGGAGATCTGTCTGTTCAGCTGCCTGTACGATGTCAAATCTGTTGACGATTGCAGCCTCATCTCCCGTCTAACAGCCATGAGATTAAGAGTGTGATCGGAGAGTTTTTGTGTTCTTCTGCGGCGAGTCTTGCAGAACTTAGCTCCGACCGCATGGACTGTTTCCACGAGCTTGTCATTCGTATCGTCCACTGCATTGCATCTTCTAGGCACTGAAAGCGGTTACGTAACTCGAGCTGAAAAGTCTCGGGATTCTGGATTAGAGCACGAGGGGGGACGGAGCGTTGACTTCATTAGACGGGACCTCTCCAACTTAACGTTTAGGTTCAGTGTGCCTCTAACCATTCGGTGATCACTGCCGGTTTTCACCCTTGCGATCACTGAGACATCACTGAACAGTTGGCGTCTCGTCGTCATAATGAAGTCAATCTCATTTTTTGTCGAACCCTCGGGGCTCGACCAGGTCCACTTCCTGTGGGACCGCTTCTCGAAGAAAGAGTTCATCATAAAGAGTTCCTCTTTCTCTATAAAGTCAGCCAGCTGCTGGCCCCTTCGGTTCCGTTGCCCTACTCCAAATTTCCCTAACTTCAGCTCACCGCCTTCTCTTGTGCCTAGTTTTGCGTTGAAGTCTCCCATCAACACCGTGTAGTCGGTTTTGGAGGAATACATGGCTCTAGAAATATCCTCATACATTTCCTCCACCTCCTCGTCGGGATGTGCCGAAGTTGGTGCGTAGACCTGTATGACCTTCAGCGAATACCGTTTGGTGATTCTGAGTATAAGGTACGCGATCCTCGTCGACACACTCCCAATATTTACAACGTTGTTGACGAGAGACTTGTGAACGATAAATCCGACACCTCCTTGGGACAGATGGTCGCCCTCCCGGTGATAGAACAAGTTGCCGGACTCGAGGATTACCGTGTCCTTCCCCTCTCTTCGGACCTCAGATAATCCAATAATATGCCAGCGCAACTTGTCTACCTCTTCTTCCAGCTCCAGTATCTTCTCGTCAGTCCTCAGGGTGCGTGCGTTATACGTTGCCAGGTCGAGTCGTCGCAGGTGGCAACCGAACCTCCACCGGAGATTCTTAGCACCCCCTGCCCCGCCGTTACCATGGTCGCCACCGTAGCCAGGAATAACGGGGCCGCCGTGGACTGGGGGCCGTTTATTTGTGTCGTTGCTCATGGGGGGATATTTGAAAAAATAAAATTTATATATTATAGCTATTATTTCATACCTTTTGTATAACGCCCTTTGTCATACATACCTTATGTGGTAGAGCGATTTGCAACTATATTATGGTTGTAGCACAAATGAGACCGGGGAAGGACCACTATCTCACAGAATACCAGCGTAAAATAGCAGTTGCAACTTCTTCTGTGTTTCTTATGATGAGTGTTTTGACGTTTTGTCTCTTAATTAAAGGTAGATGTAGATCCATGGCCACACCATAGGAACCGCAATTTGTCAGGCGAAGTGTGTTTCTCTTTTATCACCCTCATTTTATGAAAAAAGTAAAACTTAGTTCTAGGAAATTATTTTCTCTAACAAGCACCTTTTATAATAGATTTCTAGATTTTTTAGATATATTTATCAAGAAAATTAAAAAATTATTCAAGCACCTTATAAAAAATGGTTCTTATAGCCAATCTCTCCGAGCAATTGCCGAAGCGATTACAAAAACTTTTCCACATTATGTAGCCAGATCAAAAAAAAATCATCATTTTATAGAGTCGTAGTAACTCAGCTAAACACTTTTTAATTTAACAGGACGCGATCAATCCGGGTACAATTCCCGCGACACTAATAGAATTATTTTTACTTTTTAATTTAAATATAAATACTAATTTATTACGTGCTTGGCGTTGAAGGAAATCATTGTGTCTCTTCTTCAGTTATCATAATAATTATAATAATGTACATCTAAGATTCAAGATTAAAAACGAATTTTGACCTTTTTATTAACTCAATTTGTGGACAACCTTTAACGTTGTAAACAATATTGCTTTTAACGTTGCTTATCGCCAGTCTGGGTATTTATATATGAAGTATATGGAAAGATGGAATAATAAAGCGTGTATAGACGTTGTTCTCTCTCCGGTCGTGTCGGATTGTCGTTCCATCGCACTGTAAGAGAATATATATCCTCTCTAGCCAACATTATTATAAAATACACTGATTATATCACAACCGCTCAGAAGGCATACTATTTTAGTGGCATATCCCACAGTCGCATCTTAACAAGGGTATAACCATTTGCCTTTAAGCATGATTATCATTATTATTATTATCAAATTAATATTTCTGCGAATTGCACAATAATAATGGGCAATGCACAGTGCATCTGTCCACTGACCTGTCATCTGACCACTCTGTCCGAATTCACAAAGCGCCAACTCAAGCGAATTAGAAAGCAGATTTAGTAGCAGTACTGCAACACAAATGTGTGGAAGCAGACATGAAGTTATTTAAAGGAGAGATAATACGATTAGTATGTAGCGACATGCATTTTTTGTCATTATTTTAATACGTTTAGTGAAAGGCGTATGCGCCGACGTTCGTGTCAGTTGGGGTCGGCAAAACTTGGCGCCGTTCGCGCTGACTTCGTAGAGTCGTATCATTAAGGGAATAACCATTTCCATTAGTATATAAATTATCTACAGATAATAACAGGCTTCCCCATAGATTGCCTCAAAGGGGGTATATTTGCTATAGTTGCCTCACTTGGTAAAGGTAGTTTGCCTCTTGGTTCTGATTTCCTTTATCGCCTCTTACAAAACTCACAGGATGATTGATATTGGGTACTGGATACACCTCCACTACACCGCCACTACACGGTTAACGAATTAACTTATATGAAAATTATTCACGTTCAGCTTTTATCGATAATAAATCGAACTAATTAGATTCTAGAATGTTAATTCATATTAAACAACTGTTAATTTTCATTTGTAAAACGAGAAGCACTATTATGAAATCGGTAAATAATTTATCATAGATAGCAAACAATACATTTAGTAATGTAAGGTAATATTTCACCCGGAATATGCTGACAATAGGGATTGTTTGAGGTAATTATTTCTACATTTAATGTTATTTACGATTATCCATCCGATATTTGTTTGTATAAAGTTTAATACAAAAATATTCTGTGTATTTTTTATAGAATAAGGGTGACAAACGAGCACATAGTCCTACCTAATGGTGAGTGGATGCTGTTTCCGATAGATATCTACTTCTATCTTCGATAGAGATAACAATCAAAATGCAAATGCGTTGCCACCCCTGAGAACTACGCTAGAATGCCTCGTTTCTAGTAAAAGTGTCTCCGGTTCTCTACACTCACCATAAGAAACATAGCAACGTTAAGGTGCTATTTCACGTTGGTATTCTGTGAAAGCGTGTTCCGACTCATTCATGGTACAATCATTATAAAGTTGCAGCGTGACCCAAATACGTATAACTCTGGGATAAATAGTATATATATATATAACAATAGTAACAAACAAATTAGCAATGCTTCTGAAGATTAAAATAATGAACACAGCTCAGAGATAAAGATTGAATGCTTAATTATTATGACACCATAACTGCTCTCTCACACTTCTTTTATAATTTGAGCTCTGCAGCCCATCTCATACTATGTGGATGATAACTAAAATTATCGTTAACCTTTTATGTAAAATTACGTGTCACCTTGTTTGTCCGCGATGAACTCCAAAGCCACACAACCGACTTTAATAAAGTTTTTAAATGTGTATTGATTGCTCCAACTTGAGAGATACGATAGGTTTTATCCCGACAAGTGACCCGCAATATTTTTATTGAGAATTTAAAGATGATTCAAAGGACAAAGAGTCGTCGGAAAGGGCAGAATAGAGTATGCCTGGCCAGCTAATTAAGAATGAAAATTCAGATGTTTTATCACATTTGAGAAATTATATATAACTCATTGTTACCAGTAAAAAAGATTCTTTTCACACTACACGAAACACGCCTTTATGTTTATATTCCACTCTAGTATTCTTTGATAGCGTGGTGCTCTACCTAAACATGCTCCAGCTGTAATAACATTCAGCTTTTTTATAGCATTGGGCGACTAATGAGCACACAGTCCACCTGATGGTAAGTGGATGCTGTGGTCCATAGACATCCACATTTATCCTCAATTTAGATTCAAAATGCAAATGCGTTGTCACCCAAGATTAAGGTGGAATGCCTCGATTCCAGTGAAAAGGGTCTCCGGTTCTCTGCACTCACCGTTGACAACACAGCAGCATTTCACTGCTATTTTAGGCTGGTATACTGTGAGAGCGTGGTCCTGCCCCGTCGAGCGAGCACAAGTAATATGGCTGCAGCGTGGCTTTACCACGTAAATTACCTTCATTATCAGCTTGATTATTATCTACTAAAGCAAGGTATGTACTTGATATATGTGCATTAGAAAGTTTACACAAGTATATTTTTAGGCGTATTTTATCGAACTGTTATTTAAAGAATCAGCAAAAAATATGACTAGACCAAAAAATTTAAATAATTTCCACACACACGGAAAAAAACTTATGTGTCATCCCTTAACTAGGTAACTTCTTGGAGTGTAATAACCACTTGCAGATACTTGTGGCTTATTGGGTTTAAGTAGTTTAGCGCGTTTCTACAATAATTAATTTTCTTGGTAATCGAAGTTTTTTTAACACTTCTTTATTACTATTTATATATGTACTAGCTGAACTCGGCCGACGTTATTCTGCCAGTTAATATAATAGGTTGTGATCAGCAACATATTCCGATGATATCTCGGACGTCAGTCTAAGCGAGATTAGAATGGCTCTCCAGCACCTTAAAAACGGCAGGTCCCCAGGCGAGAATGGAATTACAGCGGAGCTTCTGAAAGCGGGTGGAACACCGGTACTTGTCCTTCAGAAGCTCTTCAATTCCGTCCTCCATGGTGGCACTACTCCAGAGGCGTGGAGCAAAAGTGCGGTGGTCTTGTTCTTTAAGAAAGGCGACAACGCTCTCTTGAAGAACTACAGACCGATTTCCCTTCTGAGCCGCGTCTACGTGCTGTTTTCGAGAGTCATTACAAATCGTCTCGCACGCAGACTCGACGACTTCCAGCCTCCCGAACAAGCCAGTTTCCGAAAAGGATTCAGTACCATAGACCACATACATACCCTGCGGCAGATTGTACCGAAGACTGAAGAGTACAATCTGCCTGGCGTATGTGGACTATGAGAAAGCCTTTGATTCCGTCGAAATTTGGGCGGTGCTTCCCTTCAGCAGTCCCTTAAGCGGTGCCAAGTTGACTGTCGTTATATCGAAGTGCTGAAGTGTTTGTACAGTAGGGCTACGATGGCTATCCGAGTACAGAACCAGAGCTTGAAACCTATCCAACTGCAGAGAGGTGTAAGACAGGGTGAAGTTATATCACCGAAACTTCACCGCTGCATTGGAAGACGTTTTCAAGCTACTGGACTGGAAAGGATACGGTATTAACACCAATGGCGAGTACATTACTCACCTTCGATTTGCCGACGATATAGTCCTTATGGCAGAATCGCTGGAGGATCTTAGGAACATGGACAAAACAAATATTATGTTTAATGTCCATGTCACACCTATGCCGGTAGTTGTTGGGAGCACTATGCTCGAAGTTGTTGTCGAGTACGTTTACCTGGGACAAATAGTCCGACTAGGTAAGTCCAACTTCGACCGAGAGGTCAATCGACGGATTCAACTCGGCTGTGCAGCTTGCGGGAATTTACGACATATCTTCTCGTCAGGTATACCTCAATCTCTAAAAACTAATTGTACAACCAGTGCGTGTTGCCAGTGATGACTTACGGATCTTAAACGTGGTCCTTCACTGCTGGCCGTATGAGGACGCTCAAGATCACTCTGCGAGCTATGGAGAGGGCTATGCTCGGAGATTCTCTGCGTGATAGACTCAGAAATGAGGATATCCACAGTAAAACCAGAGTAACTGATATAGCCCAAAGGATTAGTAAGCTGAAGTGGCAATGGGCCGGCCATATAGCTCGAAGAACTGATAACCGATTGGGAAGAAAGGTTTTCAAGTGGTAGCCTCGTACCGTTAGGCGTAATGTATATATATATATATATATATATATATATATATATATATGTGTATACCAATTTTCATGGCGGTTGATCAAATAGATTTTGAGTTAAACGATTTCATGTATTCTAACATTCTCATTTATACCTATGTGTATGTATGTATATCGACTTTCCTCTAAAAAAAGTGTCGTAACATAAGAAAAAGTAGAAACACAGATTTAAATACAGTTTTATTAAGTTTTTCATTCTCTATCGATCAATGAAACCGCCACAATTGTAGTACAAAAAAAACTAACTAGGTGGCGTAAGTGACGGTTTTTTACGGAGCGATATTGCGCGCTCCCGCCTCAACAATAGTGACGTATCGGAGCTTGTGTCGTGTGAACGTGTGTCAGTGCTCTTGAAAATCGCCATAAGCTATCTTGTGACCATATTTTGGGTAAGTTTTTTCACAATACTTGTAAATTTAAGAGTGAAAACTGCAGTATCACAATATAGTACTGTTTTTTTCGATCGTAATTTGAAAACATGTCATTTTTCACTCTAAAAAAGTGTCATAACATAGGTTATGATACTATTTCACTCAACATTGTATTATATTTTTATGTTTTAACTGGGTAAAAAACAGTTGTATTTTGTTTTGTGGTACCTTTTTTATAATTGTTTTGCAAAATTTAGTTACCGAATGTTTATAAAAGTAGCCTTGAATAGGTTATGACTGTTTTTTTATATTTTTTTTATTCTACTTTGAACTAACGGGTACTACAATTTTGTCACATCAATATGTTATGGCCGTTTTGAACTGATTTTAGTATTACTCTTTACTGTAGTGCTACATAACTTTATTGTATAATTTACCTACATTAACATCAATACTTACAGAAATGTTGATGTTCTGTTCATATTAAACTTGTATTTATTTATTTCAGAATAAAAATGTGTGACAGATTTAAGGATAGCACAGGCAAAAAGTTACTACAACTTTTAAATTCTGAAAGTGATGAAAATAAAGAAAATTGTGACCGCAATCTAATCAAAGGTAAATTTAACTAGCTGCACGACTTAATTAATAATTAATATGTTATGTAGGTGGTAACAATTGTTCTAATAAGTATGTTTATGGTGAGTTTATTTTTTTTATTTTTTTTACAGAAGATTCCGAGGAGATAGTACACAATAATATTCCTAAGGATGATAATACCAAAGAATGTTTCAGTAAGTTATTTATATAAACTTTTAATGTTAACTTTAATTTGAAAGTTATTATTATTGCTTAGTTTATGAATTTGTTTTATTTCAGAAAATTCAGATAATGTTACAACTTTTGAAGCTTGGAAAGAAGCTCAGCCTATTGCCCATTGCAGTTACAATCCGCCTGAAAATAAATCTTCATTTACCGAGCCACCACCCGCTGCTTATGAATCGTATTCGGAAGATGACGATGATTCAGTAAAAGATCCTCACTACAAGTCTAGTTCCTCCAGTAGGTCATCTAGTTCTTCTAGCAGTTCTTCGAGCACTTCTACGTCAACTGCGATAACGAACAATGTACAAGTATTACCAACTAACGGTCAAGTGGAACCAGTCTCGATCCAGACTTCTGCTGAAACAAATAACGAAGAAATACAAGAAGCAGTACAAAATGAGAATGAATCAATAAACCAAGATGAAATAGTCGATCAGAATATTTCCATGAACGAAATAGAAGAAAATAGTAATGTTAAGAAAAGTAGAAAGCGCGTTGCAAGGGTTGAAGAGTGGCTTAGTAATAAAGCGAAAAAATTACGAAATACTGGCAAATGTTACATTTCCAGATCTAAAACCAAGAAAATTATACCGGCACGTTCTTTGAAACCACCTTGTGGCGATAAATGCAAAATGCAATGTTCTACTAAAATTGACGAGGACTGCAGGAAGAAGATTTTTGCTAAATATTGGGGCTTAGATAGATAGATAGATAGATAATTCTTTATTGTACACCAAATCAATACATAAACGAAAGAAGAAGAAAAAAAATAGTGTCACAATGGGCGGTCTTATCGCTAAAAGCGATTTCTTCCAGACAACCTTTGGATGGACAGGATCGCAAAAAATAGTAAATTGTGTGGTTTGGTGATGCAGAAACAATATTTATAAAAATATCCTTATTTTATATAATATAATTAGAAATAAACAACAAATAAATACAAAAAAAAATACGAATGTATACTACATATATAAATGGCACGAACTCAAAGATTAAGATAGTGACTGTGTACAAGTTTCTGAAAAACAGGTAAAGACTGGGCGCGTCTCACTGACAGAGGTAGGGCATTCCATAGACGGACTGCTTGGATACTAAACGACTTGTCCATAAATTTGCTATTATGGGCAGGCATTTTTAATGTAAAATTCTCTGATGATCTCAAAACTTTCGAATGGGAATAGTGAAGGAATTCAAAACGATCCTTAAGATAAGAAGGATAGGAAGGATTAAAGAGAACATTGTAAAGAAGTGACAGAATATGAGCATTCCGGCGAAGACGGATAGGAAGCCACTTGAGCTTATTACGAAAACAAGATACGTGATCATATTTGCGCAAACCAAATATGAATCTTATACAAAAGTTTTGAAGACGCTCAAGTTTATCAAGTTGCTTCTCATTGAGATCGAGATAGCTGACATCTGCATAGTCCACAATTGGGAGAAGAAGAGATTGAGCAAGCGCAATTTTAGTGGCAGTAGGTAGAAAATTCCTTAATCTGTTCAACGATCGGGCAGCTGCAAAGAGTTTACGACTAACCTCCTGTATTTGAGGACCCCATGATAGGTTACTGTCAATATAAATTCCCAAGTCCTTGACTTTTTCACTCACAGGAATAAAATTTCCATTAAAAACAACTTGAGGTGCTTGAGATATGTTAGATTTTCCAATCATATACGAACTTCCGATGATAATTACCTGAGTCTTTAGGGGGTTAATCTTCAAGCCATATGTTTTTGCCCAATCTGATATTTGCTCAAGATCACTGTTTATGTTGCTAATAGCTACATCTACTTCACTAGGAGAAACATGAGTATATATTTGAAGATCATCTGCGTAAAGGTGGTAGGACGAAGTAATCTTAGTGGCTATAGAATTAATAAAAATTGAGAAAAGTAAGGGAGATAATACGCCACCCTGCGGGACGCCAGCAATGGTATCACACCAAGAAGAAAATGTGTCATCAGTGCGAATACGTTGCCGGCGCCCAGACAGGTAACTTCGAAACCAATCAATCACTGTTGGAGATATGTTAAGAGAGCTAAGTATACCCAGTAAAATTTCAAAATCAACTGAGTTAAAGGCATTGCTAAAATCTAACAGAGAAAGGATAGTTAACTTGCCATTTTCCATTGCAGATCTAATATCTTCCGTAATATTGACTAAGGCTGTAGCAGTACTATGCCCAGGGCGAAAACCGGATTGTAGAGGATTTAGAAGGGAATGATTGTGGAGGAAAGCATTGAGCTGATTATATATCAAGCGTTCGAGAACTTTGGACAGGAATGGCAAAATGGATATAGGACGATATTCCGAAAAAGATGTAGGGTTAGGTTTTTTAGGCAACTGTATGATGTGAGCGTCTTTCCAAGTTGTTGGAAAAACACCACTAGAAATCGAGGAGTTTAGGATATGGCAAAGTATTGGGATGATTATGTCAAGAATCGGAAGGATCATATTACGGCTGATACAATCGCTACCGATTGCATTCGAAGTAATGGATAGAGTACTCTTCTTAACATCACAAGCAGTAAATTGATTTAGGACAAAAGATGGATGATCAGGAGTTGGAAGCGATGAAAGAAAATTTAATGTGTTAAATTTTGTAGTCCCATTTAAGTTGGACGAGGATGAGAAGAACTGATTTAGTAAATCAATATTTAAATCTTTAGAGAGTACATTATTACGAGACTTTCCAACCCCCATTGATCTAAGAAAACTCCAGACTTTAGCCGCATCACCAATTTGTACTGATTTATGGATATAGTGGCGTTGAGCATCCCTACATACCCTATTGCAGTGATTTCGAATAGTGACATATTTTTCCCAGTTTATAGATGTAGGCCTACATTTATATTTTGTCTTGGCTGCAGCTTTTTTATTTAAAATGGATTTTATTTCATCAGTCAGCCATGGTGAAGGGCGATGTCTCATTTTAATTACGCGAACTGGTGCATGTTTATCATAAAGACAGGTGAGGTAAGTCGTAAATATTGCAACTTTATCGTCAACTGATTCTGCATTTAAAACGGCTGACCAATCAATGTTGGAAGCATCTTCGCAAAGATTTTGTATATTCATACCACCAAAACTGCGTTGCAGAAGAAACTTAGACTTAATTTTAGGTGGCCGGACATTATAAGAGAGAAATATAAGATCGTGGTAAGAGAAGGCATCCGCTGAACACTGACCATGCTTAACAGCGAGTTCAGAAGAGGACACAAAGATAAGATCGAGCAATGACGGAGTAGCATTAGGAAAGTGATGAGTAGAATTTAAAGGTAAAATAGAGAGATTAGTGGAATTTACTATAGATCGAAGAGAGGATGAACGTGAGTCTTGTTTAAGCAGACAAGTATTAAAGTCGCCCATAATGATCGTGTGCGAATAAGAGGATACATTTTCTAAAATATTTTCGAAGGAAGTGAAGAAGTCAATTCGCGATGAAGGACAGTAATATACCCCCAGCAAAATTTTCGTGTGACTAAGCTTCACCTCAATAAAAAGATGTTCACCTGCATTAAGCGGAGTTGGTTGAGATGACATATCAACAACAGAAAAGGGAATATACGCACGGAGATATATTGCCACACCTCCACCACCGCCAACAGTACGATCATTTCTTATGAGGTGAAAGCCAGGTAAAGAATAATTTGTGGAAGGAAGACAAGGCTTAAGCCATGACTCAGAAACAAGAATAGCATGAATATTCTTAGAATCAAAGGTAGCCAGCATATCTGAAAAGTGAGCCGGAATGCTTTGGGCATTAATGTGAACGACGTTGAAATTATTGGGAACATCAGAAAATTGTGAAGCTAGTATTTCAGAGAGAGGCTGTAAGCTAGGGATATTGCCATCATCACTAACTGCAGTTTCAGTATTACTACTAATGTCTAAGAATGACATTACAAAATAACTATTAATGTTTATATGTGAAAAATATAACGTACAATAAGTAAAATACAATTAAAAAATAAGGTAATAAATTTCCTAAAACTAAGAACAAAAAAAAACGAATAAAAATAAAATAAAAAAAGTATTTTAGTGTCCACCTGCCAGTTGAGTGTTTTTATAAATACAGTTTAAGTACAATATCTTACGACACTTTACTACTAAATAGAAAATAAAAAAGAGGATTAATAATATCAAGGGTTAAGTAAAAGAAAGAAAAAAAAATTCAATAAGTGCACAAAACAAACACCGTTATGGGAAACGCAACTGACAATGCGTTTGTTAACATTACGTTGTCGTTAAAGCGCTACATAACCTTATAATTGTGATATTAGTGTTAACATCATCTGTGGTATAACGTAGTATTCGCAACACAAACTAATAAGAGTACTATAATAACGTACACAACAATGGCTCAGAAGGGCTGGAACCCAGAACCGTGAAGCCAGTTAAATAAAAATAAAAAAGTCACAACAATAATGTACAGAATACTTTTACTCCTAGCAGATTTAAGATAATGTTACACATTGTCAATAAGTAATGATAATGTTTCGCATTGTCAGTTAGTAATAATAATGTTTCACATTGTCAATTTGTAAACATTTTTATGGTATAATAAATGGAAAGTAGGGTTAATAATTATTATGCTTATTATATGTAGATTCAATGGTTAAAAAAATTGCACAAAACATAAGGTATAGTCTACATACGTCCCACTGCTGGGCACAGGCCTCCCTATATTGATGATGATGAGAGGGTTTTGCACTAGCTTATAACACATTCACAAAGAAATAAGTCTCACAAGATATTTATTGTAATTGTAAAGCATTAAAAAAAAATGGCATTTAGGCACGGCAAATAACGGTACACTTAACACTTAACACTTCTTCACAACGGCGTTTCGCTTGGGCCTCCCAGCTGTAGTTTTCGTTACTGGTTTTGGGCTTGTCTGGCAATCGATTTTGCTGATGTCGTTCAGACAGGTAACACGATGTCTGGTTCCATCAGGTTTCACAATGTATACAGATCCATCTTTGGTCCAGCATTTGGAGATACCAAATTTTTCACGGGCAGCTACAAAGAGATCATGCCGAAGCTTGGTGAGAAATTCGGATACTGTGGTACCAGAGCCTTTAAGTTGGGATTTTGCGTACCAGACTTTATCACGCAACCCTACATCTAGGAATTTCACTAAAATTGGCCGAGGCTTGTGAGGAGCTGTTGGTCTACCCAATCTGTGACAACGCTTAATATCACTGACAGAGACGTTGTCTAATTTCAACTGATTTTGGAGAACATTGGTGACAGCCAAAGCGGTGTCTTCTTTTGCAATCTCTGGTACACCATGAAGCAGTAACATTTTCCTTCGGCTTCGTATTTCCATGCTGTCAGCATTACGAGCAAGTAATTCCATCTGCTGCTGAAGACTGTTTAGTGCCTGCCCTACAAATATCTTGAAAGATGCAAACTCAGCTACCAAAGAAGTAGTACTGGTGGATGTGCTGGGCGTTTTCCGCAATTCTTCTTCAAAATCATTCATCCTTTTATGAAACACCTCCATCAAACTGGACATAGTGTTTTTAATTGTAGGGTCCATGGTATAATGAAGAATTGACAGAGGTTATAAAAGTAAAAAGTGTTGTAATTGTGGTTGGATTAAGTAGTAAACACTCACAGACAGGTAGTTCAAGCTAATTTTTCATTACTAGATCTTGAAATATAATATTTTACGAATTATGTATTTATTTTAATTATAACTTGAGAGATTACAGTTTTACGTGTTGCAATCACAACTACCCACATAGAAAAAAAATTAGGATTAGGAGATACTACCCTTCAAAGAAACTTTATTAACTCCTCTACCAAAGCTATAGTGCCCGCATTCCGTTTTTCGGGAAAAGAAAAACCTCGAGGTTATAATAATGCTTACTATTTTGACGTTGACAATGAAAAGATACGGGTTTGTAAAAAGTTTTTTATGAATACATTAGATGTAAATGATCGCGTTATAAGAACAGTTTTTCAGAAAAGAGATCTAGGTTTTATTGACATAGAAAAGAGAGGTAAACATGGCAATCATAAAAAAGTCGATGAATCGATTAAGCAAGCAGTCAGAGATCACATAAATTCGATTCCACGGATTGAAAGCCATTATATCAGGAAAGATTCTAGCCGAGAATATATCGACGGTGGTAAATGTTTAGCAGACTTACATGCAGACTATAAAGCACAATGTTTGGAGCAAGGAGTTAGTGCAGCACACTACGAAATGTATGCAAAAATTTTTAATTATGAGTTTAGTATAAGTTTTTTTACTCCTAAAAAGGACCGTTGTGAGTTGTGTGTAAGCTACGAAAATGCAACTGGATCTGCAAAAGAGGAACTACAGGAAAAGTACATGTTACATCAGGAAGAAAAGGATTTATCTAGAATAGAAAAAGAGAGTGATAAAAATAAAGCGTGCAATGATTACATCGTAGCTGTCTATGACCTTCAGGCTGTTCTTCAAACTCCAAGAGGAGATGTATCAGTATTCTATTATAAATCGAAATTAAATAACTTCAATTTCACTATAAGTGAAATTGGTTCCCCTGATCACACCGAATGCTACCTCTGGCACGAAGGGGAGGCCAATCGAGGGGCAGATGAGATTGGGTCTTGTGTCCTGAACTTTATTGACAAAGTAATGGAAAATTATGCTGGTTCAGGTATTGAATTTGTATTTTACTCCGACAATTGCTGCGGCCAGCAGAAAAACAAATTTCTTTTTTTCCATGTATATATACGCGTTGATGAAACATTCTAAAATTAAATCTATAACACATAAATACCTTATTACTGGACATACACAAAATGAAAGAGATAGCGTTCAATCCGTGATAGAAAAAGCTATCAAAAAGAACCTCCGCTCCGGTCCCATCTATGTTCCGAGCCAATATGCTCAAATTATAAGGAACGCCAAAAAGAAGGGCAACCCGTATAGAGTAAACGAGATGAGCTTCAGAGAATTTTATTCTATCAAAAGCCTATCGAAAACAGTTGGTTTCAATTCTAAAAATTTTAAAACCTCTGAAATAAAGGTTTTAAAAGTGATTCAGGGCAAATTTAAGAAAGTGTACTATAAATATTCTTTTAAAGAAATTGATTTTAAAGAAGCAGAAATCACAAGAAAGCAATTGCCCTTTCAAATAATATCACTAAAAAAAAGCTTATAGGACGAAACCGAAAATTAAAGAAAATAAAAAAGAGAGACCTCTTAAGTCTGGTACAGAGTAATCACATACCTAATTTCTACATCGAATTTTACACAAATTTGTAATCTTTAAGTTTTAAGTATTAACAATTTTTAGTGTGTTTTTAACATTGCCTTTAGACTGATTATGGTAATTGTGAAAGTTCCTAAAGTTGCTCCAAAGATTAGATTTAATATTAAGAAGAACCATAAATAAAAATATTTTTTGTGTTACGATATTTTTTTATTTTGCTACCATAATAATGTAAAAAAAGTGTCATAAGTTAGGTAATTTTTAATTTATTTACTTTTTAAACAAATTTCATTTAATTTTTTAATATACTCTTATATTTTGCAAATAGCTTGATAAATTCTTTGTTAGTTAAAACAGTAGACAGGTAAAAATTTGTAACCTAAAAGTTACAATAGCATTAATTTATCGAAAAATAATTTAAATAGTTTTTTCTCAAAACTAGCTTTCAGCGTCTTATGACAGTTTTTCAGAGGGAAGTCGATATATTTACTTACGTATGTATGAATCAATTAAAGTTTTTCAACTACTTTTGGGTGCCCGAAAGTTCTGAAACTAAAAATTTTCAGAAGTATTAAAATCCAATGACATGACTATGATAGAGTATTCTCAAGGCAAACATCATACACAACCACTGTAACATATCAATATAATCAACACTCATAATGAAATCATACGCACAATAATACAAATTTTAAGTTCTAATATTACATTTATAATTATAGCATTCCAGAATCTAGACCGCGTTCTAGATTTTAAATCTTTCCATACCTACCTACCTATATATAAAATATAAGTGGCATTCCAACTGATGGTACGTGGCTACTGTAGCCCATAGCCACCACCATATATGCAACAACAACAATATCTTTGAGTCAATACTAAATGGTTTTAGCAGATAAAAGCTCATTTCGTTATGAAAATAATTTACAAACTAATTAACAAATGAATGTTTGATATCAGATTACGTCTTCATATGTGCTTTTTATAATATGTGTGCTTTATATAATGGCCACGATATTGTCGTAAATAGGTATCTATATAACCCTACAGATATTGGAGTGTACATTTTATTTTTTATTCATTAAAAACCATTTATTGAATTAAATAAAACTATGTTGGTCAGTTACCCTTTATGATGGAAACGAGGCATTCTATGTAAGTCCTTTGGGATGACATTGACAACGTTTAATCATTTAATCCTTAATCGAGGATAAATTTATGTCTATGGATCACATCATCCACCTTCCCATTAGCTGGACTGTGTGCTCGTTTGTCACCCTTACTTTACGAAAAAAAAAACTAATTCTTATGAATACGGTATTGAAAATAGTTTTAATAATGTGAAAAAAAGATTACACGCAAGCCATTTCACAATATTATAACTGAAATTCCAAATACATTGCCTACCAATCAATTATATGTTATACTATTTCCTATACGGAAAGAAAACTAACCCAACCTACCAATTACAGACTGCGACATAACGCAATTTCGAGTTGCGTGTCGACCTTTCTTAAGTATTCCACTACGACCAATAAAACGTTGAATGGGGTACACACCAATTTAAAAAGCATTTCCAATCCTCTTACTAGTTTCGGAAAAATATTTTAAATTTACGTACACATAAAACTGACTAAGACACTAAAGGAAAAAAGATAATTTGCAAGGCATAATATTTTAATAGCTAATTATATCAGTGCTAAGGCGTAGTGTATCGACGATTTAAAGCTTTCGACTTCAGAAATATTTAAATAATTTGGATTTTGCTTTGAAATATTGCACTTAACAAGCGAAACGTGGAAGTAAACCTCAGCTTCGTGCTGGTATTCTGTGAGGTCGTGGTACCACCCCAGTTCGAGTCGGCCCATCCCTGCGTCAGCAAAAGCTACCGCGTGACTCTACTACTGTTAAATTAAGTGGAGTATAAAACATCATGATCTCTTCAAAATAGTCGAATAAAAACTTAATAACTTATTTTGCAAACCAGGGTGAACCAGGGTGGGATATAAGTTCATCATCATCATCATCAGCCTGCAGCAGCCCACTGCTGGACATTGGCCTCTCCCAAGGCACGCCACTTAGCCCGATCTTCGGCTACACGCATCCAGTTTCTACCAGCCACCTTGCGCAGATCGTCGCTCCATCTGGTCAGGGGGCGTCCCACACTACGTTTGCCTAGACGCGGTCTCCACTCCATAACACGTCTACTCCAACGGTTATCACCTCTGCGACAGACATGACCAGCCCATTGCCACTTCAGCTTACAAATACAGAAAGCTATGTCAGTAACCTTGGTTCTCCGGCGGATTTCTTCATTTCGAATTTTGTCTACCAGAGAAACTCCGAGCATAGCTATTCCCATTGCTCGCTGAGCGACTTTAAGCTTTTGGAGCAGACGTATCGTCAGTGTCCACGTTTCGGCACCATAAGTGAGTACGGGCAGAACGCACTGGTTGAAGACTTTTGTCTTCAGACTTTGCGGTATGGGCGACGTAAAAACCCAACGGAGCTTTCTAAATGCTGCCCAGCCCAACTGAATCCTCCGATCGGCTTCTTTCTCGTAGTTTTTCTTACCTAGTTGCAATATCTGCCCGAGGTAGGTATATTCCTGGACAACTTCGAGAATTTCACCATCAACAGTAATTGGAACTGGCATGACGTAATCGTTGAACATAACTTTTGTCTTGTTCAGATTCATGCACAGACCAACACGTTGGGAGGATTCATTTAGTCTGTTCAGCATATCCTGAAGTTCCTGCAGCGATTATTAGCATAGAGCAGCGGATATAAGTTATTTAATTTTATTTTATTAAATAGCTTAATACTGCTACTTATAATCCGTAGTGGAGTCCCGCTGCAGCTATATTAGCTGTAGCACAAATAGGTCGGCTAGACCAGGGTAGGACCACGATCTCACAGAATAGCAGCATAAAATAGCAGCTTAATGCTGCTGCGTTTTGTGTGTGTAGATAGAACCGGAGACGATTTTTACTGAAAACAAGGCAATCCACCTTAGTCGTCAGGGGTGACAACGCATCTGCATTTTGATTCTTAATCCAGGATAAATATAGGTATTTATGGGCCACAGAAATCACTTACCGGTGGACCATGAGCTCGTTTGTCACCCTTATTCTATAAAAAAAATTATCCAAATCAGTTTAAAATTTGGTGTAGATATCACGTCACTTACATACAAGAAGAAATAAAAATGTTTGAAATCCACCTCCTTTTTTTGAAATTGACTAAAATTTGTGAACTAATTAACTATAATATATTACCACTATACAATATACAATAACTATATTACCATTCCTCTCTAAAGTACTTGAACATATTGTTCACAATCAATTGTTTTCTTATCTTAATTCCAACAATATTTTAAGTATATTTCAATCTGGATTCCGGTCCGGTCGTAGTACAACAACTGCTCTTCTTCAGGTCAAAAACAATTAACCGTACTCGTTATATTAGATTTCAGCAGTGCCTTTAATTCTTTTGACTTTGATATTCTCTTAAAAATTCTCCAGTCTATTAATGTTTCACCTTCGGCCATTCTTTGGTTTGATTCCTATCTTCAGGGACGCTCACAATTTATCCGTTCCAATGACACTCATTCCAACTGGTGTAATCTTATAACGGGTGTACCCTAGGGTGGCATCTTGTCTCCTTTGCTCTTCACCGTTTTTATCAATTCTATAACAAAAATAATATACTCTAACTTCCATCTTTATGCAGACGATTTGCAGCTTTACCGTCACTTTGTGGCATCTGAAGCTAAATTGACGATAGAAGCACTGAATGATGACTTGAGGAGTGTTAGTCGTTGGTCCAGATCACATGGTATAACTATAAATCCAAGTAAGTCTCAAGCAATAATAGTAAGTAGCAGATATACTAGTAGCTTAATTGATAAATGCACTCTGCCAGATGTGATTATCAATGGCACATCAATTACTTATATTGAATCTGTGAAGAACTTGGGCTTAATTTTTGACAATAGGTTGTCATGGGGTCCTCACATAACGGACTTAGGTAGAAAAGTTTATTATCCTTTCCACTCATTAAAACGTCTTCAAAGTTTTTAACCCTTATCAACGAAAATCTCTCTTGTTCAAACTCTTATTTTGCCTCTCTTAGATTACGCTGATGTCTGTTTTTTGGATGCCACATAGGAGCAATTAAACAAACTTAAGCGATTTCAAAACCTTTGCACTCGGTATATTTTCGGACTCAAGAAGTTTGACCACGTCTCTTAATATAGAAAGCAACTCAAGTAGCTCCCGATCCGATTTCGAAGGAACACCCGTATCCTTTGTCTCCTTTTTAACATCCTACATAGCCCAAATTTCCCTTCATACCTCTGAAATAGATTTACCTTTCATATATCCCCAGATGCAGTCTGTAGATCTCAACTTAAAACTCTCTTAAAATTTCCATCCTTTAATACTCATTCATATTCCCGTTCATTCTCCGTACAAACAGTAAGACTCTGAAATTCGCTTCCTACTAACATTCGAGAAATCAAAACAGTGACATTGTTCAAAAAACGAGTGAAAAAACATTATTTATCGCTGTCTTCTATGTTAGTCTCAAATGATATTTACTATACTGTTACAAATATATGCATGTACATATATACATATATATATATATATATAGTGTGTGTGTGTGTGTGTGTGTGTGTGTGTGTGTGTGTGTGTGTGTATTTTATCCCCATATGTGTTGTATAATAACAAATTGCACACCTTATAATCATTTACTAATCATAATATGTGTTTGAAACTGGCCTACTGGAAGAAATTTCATTGTGAGGTAAGTAGTGCCTTTGTACAAATTTTTATCATGATGTTATGTCCTCTCCCTTACTTGTGTGTACATAAATTGTGAAATATATAAATAAAATAAATAAACTAACTTTGTGAACTGAACAATGTAGACTCTGTCTTTTGATCTATCTTAGAATGAAAACTTCGTATATAATGTAGGCTTCGTATTAAAAAAGTACTTAAGATTGATTTCATAAATAACTAGTCGAAATTATCTAGTGTTTTGCCTGTGGTAATTGTCGTCACATACTTTGATGTATAATATTAAAATACATGCTTAAATATTTTTGTCTACAAAAAAATTACTGCCTTATTTGGCTTATAGTGTTTACATTTTTTTCATTATTTCCTCTTTTTTTAAACATATTACCACCACACTTTATAGCACCCACGGTCACGGGGGGGGGACTAAAATGTTTGAAGTCCCAATGTCATAGTTAGTCCGGCTACCTTCAGTTTTTGAATATTAATTTTTGGTCCGTTTTACGTAAAACGAGCTTATAATATCATCAAGTCTTGCAGTGGCATGCTTGGGTTTGGGTTTAATTTTGTTAATTATAGGATCCCAAGTAGATGGCAGCACCCATCCTTCTTCTCTATTGAAATTTGGGTGTTTTTTAATTTTAATAGCCTCACGTAGCATCCTTGGTAGGAATCGGTGTTCTTTTGCGAGGATTTGTGGTTTATCAAATCTAATGTAATGGTGGGGACGATCTTGAACATATTCGCAGACTGCAGACTTACCGAACTGCACTGAATTCACCACTATCAAAAGTCCATGGGGGAGGCATTGGCCGTTAGTTTGGACATTGCGAAGGCCTTCGATCGGGTTTGGCACAAAGCGCTTCTTTCGAAGCTCCCTTCCTATGGGCTTCCCGAGAAATTGTGCGATTGGATCACCAGTTTTCTTGCAGATCGGAGCATCAAGGTCGTTGTAGACGGTGCAAGCTCCGATTGCAAGCTTATTAATGCTGGTGTTCCACAGGGCTGCGTGCTATCGCCAACGCTGTTTCTTCTGCATATCAATGATATGTTGCAAACCCGTAGCATTCATTGCTATGCGGATGACAGCACTGGTGATGCTCTTTACAACGGCCGAGCCAATATTTCTCGGGAAAACGTCTCTGAGTGCCGGGACAAACTTGTGTCTGAAGTCGAGTCTCTGCTGGACAGAGTCTCGGATTGGGGGCGACTAAATCTAGTCCAGTTTAACCCCCAGAAGACACAAGTTTGCGCGTTAACCGCTAAAAGAACCCCTTTGTCGTATCCCCTCAGTTTCAAGGCACTCCCCTTGTTGCCTCAGCCAGTATCGGAATCCTCGGCGTCGACATATCGAGTGACGTGCAGTTTCGTGGTCACTTGGAAGGGAAGGCCAAATTGGCCTCTAAAAAGCTTGGCGTGCTCAGCAGAGCGGGACAGTATTTCATGCCGGCACACCGCTTGCAACTTTACAAGGCGCAGGTTCGGCCGCTCATGGAATACTGTTCCCATCTCTGGGCTGGGGCTCCCCCAGTACCAGCTCCTTCCACTTGACCGCATCCAGCGCAGAGCGGCTCGAATCGTCGACGACCGAGTGCTTTCCGATCAGCTCGATTCACTGGCGCTGCGAAGAGATGTTGCATCTCTTTGCGTATTTTATCGCATCTATCACGGGGAGTGATCTGAGGAATTGTTCGGATTAATCCCAGCCGCCAAATTTCGTGAACGCACTACACGGCAAACGTCCCGATACCATCCACACCATCTGGATGCTTGGCGGTCCACCACTGTACGTTTCAAAAGGAGTTTTCTTCCGCGTACAACCTCTCTGTGGAATAATTTACCACCGGTGATTTTTCCGGACCGATACGACCTGACGACCATCAAGAAAAAGAGCTTACTCCTTTCTAAAGGGCCGGCAACGCACCTGCAATTCCCCTGGTGTTGCGGTTGATCATGGGTGGCGGTAGTCACTTAACATCAGGTGAGCCACATGCTCGTTTGCCCCCCTCTTCTATAAAAAAAAAAAATAAAAACCGGGGGCAATCTACGCCAATTTCTTTTAGAAAGCAATTAATTTGAGTAGAGTACCATTTTATTTCAAAGTGAATACAGCGAGGTTAAATCGATAATTTTATAGGAATCATTAACATTTACTCACACATAATATATATAGTCTATATAAATCTGTCCAAGTAAATAAAAGGTATTTTTCGTAGTAAATATGGATTGTTTTTTTTTTTTTTTATAGAAGAAGGGGCAAACGAGCATGCGGCTCACCTGATGTTAAGTGACTACCGCCGCCCATGATCAACCGCAACACCAGGAGAATTGCGGGTGCGTTGCCGGCCCTTTTAGAAAGGAGTAAGCTCTTTTCTTGAAGGTCCCCAGGTCGTATCGGTCCGGAAAAATCGCCGGTGGTAAACTATTCCACAGAGAGGTTGTACGTGGAAGAAAACTCCTTGTGAAACATACAGTGGTGGACCGCCAAGCATCCAGATGGTGTGGATGGTATCGGGACGTTTGACGTGTAGTGCGTTCACGAAATTTGGCGGCTGGGATTAATCCGAACAATTCCTCAGAGCACTCCCCGTGATAGATGCGATAAAATACGCAAAGAGATGCAACATCTCTTCGCAGCGCCAGTGAATCGAGCCGATCGGAAAGCACTCGGTCGTCGACGATTCGAGCCGCTCTGCGCTGGATGCGGTCAAGTGGAAGAAGCTGGTACTGGGGAGCCCCAGCCCAGAGATGGGAACAGTATTCCATGTGCGGCCGAACCTGCGCCTTATAAAGTTGCAGGCGGTGTGCCGGCCAATTTGGCCTTCCCTTCCAAGTGACCACGAAACTGCACGTCACTCGATATGTCGACGCCGAGGATTCCGATACTGGCTGAGGCAACAAGGGGAGTGCCTTGAAACTGAGGGGATACGACAAAGGGGTTCTTTTTAGCGGTTAACGCGCAAACTTGTGTCTTCTGGGGGTTAAACTGGACTAGATTTAGTCGCCCCCAATCCGAGACTCTGTCCAGCAGAGACTCGACTTCAGACACAAGTTTGTCCCGGCACTCGGAGACGTTTTCCCGAGAAATATTGGCTCGGCCAGTGTAAAGAGCATCACCAGTGCTGTCATCTGCATAGCAATGAATGTTACGGGTATGCAACATGTCATTGATATGCAGAAGAAACAGCGTTGGCGATAGCACGCAGCCCTGTGGAACAACAGCATTAATAGGCTTGCAATCGGAGCTTGCACCGTCTACAACGACCTTGATGCTCCGATCTGCAAGAAAGCTGGTGATCCAATCGCACAATTTCTCGGGAAGCCCATAGGAAGGGAGCTTCGAAAGAAGCGCTTTGTGCCAAACCCGATTGAATCATTGTCACGACAAAAATATATAGTGTGAATATGACCTTAATGGCTCAAGTCGTTCAAAAGTTACAGGTTCACTATCGGGAGCACCGGCCCGCAATACATTTTTGTGATAAATCTTTCTCTGTTCTTAGAGAGAAACTTTGGAACTCCATACTTCTATTGAATTTCGTGCTCAATCATTGCATTTTTTCAAAAAGCAAGTTAATGGGCATTACTTGTCTCTCTTTCTCCCTTTATTTATATCTGTTGTCTTTATAGTTAATAAATTGGTATCGTTTGTTGTTATAGAGTACCTGTTGATGCGAAAATGCTACGATGATCACCTATATGTTAAAATGGAGCATATCTCCTCAATTTTAACGTTTTAACCCAAAAGATAAATATTTATACATTTACTTCTCCCATTCATTTCCTTAATTCCCAGCTTTAACTCAAGAAGAACGGCACGCAAGCATCTTAGGAAGATAACCGACGTCAGCGCCAAGTAAAACGACGAAAAGAGACGAAAGCTCCCGCTACACGTACAACGGCCGTTCTCGCTAAAATACATACCTAGTTAAAATGATAATCGTGCTTTAAACTCAAATAAAATACGCTTATAATTAGGGCAGTGCTATGATAAATGTGTGTTAAAGTAGAACACTCGCCTGCAACATATTCTTCTTTGTAAACGAGAAGCATATCATAATCATAATTCTATGCATTCGCTCCCTGCTCCCCACCGTTAATTTTCTTCTTTGTATTCTTTTTGGGTTATCTGGATGAGATTGCTATGTAGCATATTTATATAAGACCTCCTTATGTTTTTTCCTACAATTTGTTTATTTTTAGCCCGGAAGATAGACAATGTTTTTTTGAGAATATGTATATAATATGTACGTATGTCTATTTGAAACGCTTAGTACTCTAAACTGCTTAATGGATTTTAACATTATATGTATATATATATATATATATATATATATATATATATATATATGTATATAATCTATCAGCAAATATAAAAATATTCTAAAATTTTATGGATTATATCATTTGGATCATAGTGTTACGTCATTTAAAACATTTTTTTTTCAGTTTTGGACAATTTTATATTAACCTGATCATATAAAGTTATAATATCGTAGTATTGAAAACGTGCAACGGTAAGCAGCTACACGTGTAGAGCTCTCCGCTTCGCTTAAGCTTCTTATATCAATAAATGTTGACGCCCTGAACCGTTGAGAAACGACGCTATTTAGGAACGAACTGGAATTCCCGCAGACAAATTACAACTAGTACTACTGAAAATAAGTGCCGCCATTTATCTATGCTCTCCTTAAAAATAAGTTGGAAAGGAGTCATTAAAATGTTACTGACGTGTCTTTTATATAGTATAAGGTGACAAACGAGCAGCGAGCAGTTCACCTGATAGTAAGTGGGTGTTGTGTCCCATAGGCATGATAAGAAGAAAGGCAGATAAAGAAGAAAAACTACTTATATTATACTATTACTTACTATTGTACCTCTTGTATCTTATTTATTGTACGGCACACAAGAACGCTCAGTGAATAATCGTAAAGAAATAGTGTGTCATGTGACAAAATATTGGGATGAATTTGCTGTTACGTCTTATGACTTTCATAGCAACAATTGTAAGACAGTTGAAGAGTACACGTTAGAAATGTTACAATATTCTACATATGGTAGTTTCTGCGATTTAGTTGCAGCCGATTAAATTTACCCATTTGTATTTGATGTGTATCGAAATGGCAAACAGTATGCCAAATCTGGTACAGAAAACCATCCAATAGCCAAAAAACGACGCATTGAAATGGCTGTATCTGTAACGTTTAGTCAACCTTAACCGATTTCTAATGTTGTGCAAGACTTTAATTCTAGTCTAGTCTACCTATACAATTATTTATACACCTTTGAGGATTAAGATGGAATACTTCGTTTCCAGTTAGGGGACCATATGAAACACAACAGCATTGCTGTTATTTAACGCTGGTATTCTCTCAAAGCATGATCCTACCCCGGTCGAGCCGATAATACAATAATGTAGAAGGCAAAATTGGCCTCTAAATAGCTTGGCGTGCTCAGTAGAGCGCGACAGTATTTCATGCCGGCACACCTCCTGAAACTTTACAAGACGGAGGTTCGGTCGCACATGGAACACTGTTTCTATCTCTGGGCTGAGGCTCCCCAGAGCCAGCTCCTTCTACTTGACCGTATCTTGCGCAGAGCTGCTCGAATCGTCGACGACCGAGTGCTCTCCGATCGGCTCGATTCACTGGCGCAGCGAAGACATGTTGCATCTCTTTGCATTTTCTTTTTTTTCCAGGCGCCAAATTTCATGAACGCACTACGCTGCAAACCTCCCGATACCATCCACACCATCTAGATGTTTGCGGTCCACCAATGTACGTTTCACTAGGAGATGTCTTCTGCGTCCAGGTACAGTTGTATTGCCGCTAAGTTGCCATCAATATCGTGCAACAAATTCAACACGTGCTGCAATCTCATAATATGTCCCTATTATTATTAGTAATAGTCTCGCCAAGAGATCGCTCTTTAGCGATAAGACCAACTTAATGTACCTACATTCTAAATTTTAATACCTATTAGCTGTTTTTTGTTGCATGGTTTTTGTGTACAACAAAAATATTTTGATGTAGTCACACCGCGTTCAATGTGTCGCTTAGTCTAGTTTTTGTGATCCGGTTACACAGTCGTTACATTTTCGCCAGACTTAGGACTAATATTTACGCTGGTATTCTGTACTTTTCTGATCAAGGCGACCAGTTCGTCCTATAAAAATGAGGACTGATGATGATAACGATAATATTAATGATAACCATGATGATGATGGCAAATATGTCCAAACGTTAATTACTCGTTAGACAGCATCATCAGACTAAAATAGAATAATTGTTATTCGATATAGATTATGACATAATATTTAGTGTGGTTGAGTGATGTAGCCTTAAGATAGTGAAGCGCATTGAAATAACAAAAGCCTATTCACTCTTGCCTTGAAGAAACTCACATTGTAATTGCAACTTATTCCACTTCTTAACAAACATTTATAACCTAACAATAATTTTGTACATTTTCTAATATGAATTTTAATAGAACCAGCAAGGAGCGCTCAACTCATTCTCAGGGTTTATTTTCATTAATGTATTCGTTGATACTATAATAACCCTTTTTGTACAATTTTATTTATTAAAACTTAAACATTTTTACTGACAATATTTTTTCTAATTACATTTCAAAAATTATGTAGTGTGTTCCATGTCAGCCAGCTATATTTCAATAGATTTAAACCGCTTTGACAATTATTTCAATTATTATATAAACATATATTTTTATCCGTGCACTCTGGCGCGCTTTTTTCCATCACGACATATCGATATAGAAAAAATTTTGTTTTATTATATTTCCTAATTATTATAAGTTTAGATTGTTCGTTGAAAAATACTTTGCAAGGTGTTGCACAATAACATTGTAGCAAGAATATCTCTGGTAATTCTCAGCCGTGAATTAGTGACGTATTAAAATTAACTACTACCCTACGTGATTAAGGTGGTGTAGGGAGAAGCTGCTGATGAAAATGAACCATCGTTTTCCTGACATCAACTCAAAATGTTTATATTTATATATATATATATATATATATATATATATATATATATATATATATATATATATATATATATAAATAAAATGATATGTCCTCCATCACGGAACCATTCGCGCTACAAGCATAAGTTTTATTATAAATTTTTATTGTAAAAATATACAAATATACACAATAAAAGTGAATAATTTTCGTATGTTTACTAAGACTTCACGAATTCGTGTAACATATTTATTCCTCTCTGAAATTAATCAAGTCGGGCGCCTTGTTAAGGTTAACATCGCCTGACATGCGATTATAAAGCCTTATTGACTTTCCTTAAGCTTGAAAATGAAGATAGAAATATTTATGTAATGCGGAATTATATTATATTAAAAAAACATAACCTCGATTTATTAAAAACGTTCTGAAAGTTAAACATTAATCGGTAAATAAGTGAATGCTAGTAGCCGTAGACACCTTTATGAATACTCGATTAAGAATCTAAATGAATACGTTGTCTTATCTAAGGATTAAGATGGAATAACTTGTCACCGGTGAAAACGTCACTCGTTTTCTCTGAGAGCGTGATCCTTCCACAGTTGTCTATCTATTAATGCTGCAGCTATAATACAGATAGAACATTGCTTTTCCCTGTCTAAAACATAAGAAGTGGTAAAATTAAAAATTTTGTACAACTGACTTCAATATAAATAAAATGAAAAAATCATCAATGAACTACATTGATGATTTTTTCATTTTATTTATATTGAAGTCAGTTGTACAAAATTTTTACTCAATTAAATACACATTGTTAAGTATAACTCAAAATCTACTGGTAAGAACTTGATTTATATGGGATCACATGAGAAGCGCCAGCTTTCAAAAATCGGTTAACAAAGAATCAACAAAATCGGTTAATCTAGAAAAAAGATCTGGGAGGTAACTAACACACATAAAAAACTTACGGTTGAACTGAGTACCTCCTCCTTTTTTGAAGTCGGTTAAAAATATAATTTTATAAATGTAAGATATGTGGGCAGCAGCAAAATCTGCCTAATAGCGTGACATAAAAGGAAAAATCTTTGTAAACAGGAGAGACTCATGTCCGGCAGTAAATTTTTCCGGGCTGATGATATTGATTGCGTTTGTACGTGTAATTATTGTAAAATTATCTCTAAGCTTCTCGTATAAACATTCATCATGATCATCATGATCATTACATTTACATTCCTTAACAAATCCACTGCTGAACATAGATGGGATACTTATGTTCAGCCAAGGAATGCCACAAAGTACGGCCTTGAGCCAGCTATCCATCCATCCACATCGACGACATCGACATGTCCTGCATGTCTTATGTTATCACTTCTTCTAGTTGGAGACCATCCTACACTTTGCCTACCTAAACTACACCTCGAGGACCTTCCCACCGGTTATTGGTTCTTCGAGCTAAATCGTCGGCCCATTCCTACTAAAGATTACTAATCCAGTGGGCTACGCCGGTATACTCTGGTTATACTGCGGATATTCTCATTTTTCGGTATCAAGAAGCCAACCACCTTTTTAAAATTCCTCATACTACCAGCTGTGAAGCAGTGGCGAAGCTAGGGCTCCAAACTGGGCCAAGCCCAAGTTATGCTTTTGATTTTTAGCAGTTTTAAAAATACATCTATCTTGATCTGTCTCCACTCTTCAGTTTTATATTCAGTTCTGTCGAGGATGTGTTTAACAAAGTACACCGAAGGCATACTACTGCTAGATAGATTGTATGACATATCAGCAATTGCATACCTTCGGTGGCTTTGAAAAAAGCCGTTTGGGTTTGCTTGAGCGAAAAAAAAGATGTTTAAAAAAGCATGAACAAAGTATAAACAAACTATGTACAAAAATTTAAAAAACAAATTATTTATATTCTAAATCGAATCGTCTCTCTTTCATAAGGAAAGATTTAATTGTGTCCGCGTAAAATGTTGGTGAACGTTTTAATTGTACCAATAACTGTTTTTCAATCGCGATAATTGATAAGTCTGAAAGACGCTCTTGACCTTGTGTATTTCTCAAATAAGTATGGATGCGCTTCAGATATGAAAAAGCACATTCCACGGAGGAACTGGTGGCTGGAATAGTTACGACAAGATAAGCTAACTTTAATAGTTGGGAAAAGGCCTCTTCAAGACTATTTTCGTTTATAAAGTCAATGAGTTCGAAAACATTGCGGGCTTTTAATTCAGGGGAGGAATACAATCAAATCAATTGGTTTTTCAATGTTTGTTTATCAAAATGGTTTATGTAATTTTCAAATAATGAATCTAATGCCTCTAAAGGAAAATCTGAACTATATTTTTCGAACAGTTTGTTGTTGAACAATTGGAAAAATTTTATAATATCTGCCATTAATTTCTGATGATATGTTATCAATTATTTCAACAAAAAGTCGTTTATATTCTGTCTGAGCACAGCGCACATTGCGTTTCAAACGAGGAGCAGAGGTATTTTGTAATGTGTTTTCATAAATGCGATCAAAATCTGACTGAAATTCAGTACGTAACCATGTCTGAAACTCCTTTATTTTATGACTGCAATAACCGACATCAACTTGTGATTTTTGTAGAACATTGTACAAGTAGTCGGTTTTTTCAAATACCCGTTGGAAAATTGAAAGAAAAAAATTGAAATTAAATGAACACAATGTGTTTTCAAAATTCTCGGCGGCCAAGATCGTATCGCCGTCCCAGTTTTGGAGACTGTCGCACATATCCGAAAAGGAAAAAATTCACAATTCGTGACGTATACGTCCATCGAGTTGCGGGGGCATTAGGCAATTTTTTGCTGCAATGTGCATTATAAAAAGACGACCGTTTTGTGCTGTTATTAAAAAAATTAAATAAAGCCTGAAGGGCTGAAAAAAAGTGCTGACTTCCCCAATTCTGTTACAAGATTTAGATAAAATTAATGCTAAAATGTGTGCATTACACCAAATATACATGGCTTGTGAACGAATATCTTTAACTTTTTTGTTGCACTCCATTTCTGACACCGGACATGACACTTGCGCCGTCATAGCTTTGCGCAACTAGTTTTGTGGTGCAGTCATGTTTGTTTAATAATTCCAATATGATATTACAAAGTGTGTCTGCTGTGCGACTTTCAAACACATCTACATTCCCCAAAAAATGGTCATGAATATCGTTTCCATAATAATATCGGAGAATCAGACACAATTGGTCTCTGTGACTAACATCGGGAGTTTCGTCGATAAAAAAAGTAAAATTGTCAAAATTCGTTTCAATTAGAAACGAATTTTGACAATTTTACTTCGTACTCGATGTGAGTTTTCATTATATCAGCGACAGAATGAATAATGTCATTTTGGATTGTACTAGGTAAATAACTCGGCCGTTTGTCGCTTTGTTGATATTGTATATGCTTTTCTAACACGAGATCGTACTTCGAAAGAAGCGATACAAGTTCTAAAAAATTGCCTCTATTTAATGAAGTTTTCGACTCATCGTGACCTCTGAAAGGAGTTCTTGTTGTGCTAAATGGCAAACAATATCGACTAATCTTTAAAAAACACTACGGTTGTGATCAACACGCATGTTATGTTTTATAATTTTTTTCCAAAATTACTAAACGAAATTACCACATTCATGTGTTTTTGAAAATTCATATGCCTTTTAATGGCTCCAGATAAGTTATTTAAATCGTCATATCCAGTAGTATTCCAAGCCGTTTTGTAGTTGTAAAAGGATATACAACACCACAAGTACAATTTATTGGTATGTGAGCAGCCAACAATCCAATGAGTTTTGTAAACAGATCTATTAAATTGCAGTTTATGGGTTTTACTCGTCTGAGAAATACACAGATCAGGCGTTGGTTTCAGCGAGGATATGAGCTGTTTTTTCTCAACAAAGTTTAAAAATTTTACCTTTTCCTCGCCGATTAGCACTTTAACACACTTCAATTCATCACAAGGAACACTCTTTCCCTCCATTTTCACTAAAAATCTTTAAAAAAGCATAAATTTTAAACTCGCAATACATTCGCTCCAGCTCAACACACAATGCACAAAGTAGAAGTACTTTTTGACACAATGTAAACAGTAAACATTTAAATGTGACACGAACTTGCTAACGTATCGTCGGCTCGTCGGCGTCGTCCGCGCGCCTCCCCTCTCGACTAACTTCATACCTAACGTGACCATACGTCCCACTTTAAGCGGGACGTTCCCGATTTAAAGTTTTGTGTCGCGCTATCCCCAAAATACGTAAAAATGTCTAGCTTTGACAAACAAAAGCGTGACAATCACGCAAACCCTGTCACCCGTGCCATCATTATGACACCGCGCGTACCAGGTTTGCATAGCTTGTCTTGTTACGTGATTATTCTGAAAAGCTACACTTTTGAATTTAAAGTTACAAAGTGACAATGTTTAATTAATCTACAATAAATTATCAAATAACATAAGATATTTCCAATTAGTATTTATTTGATGTTCAGAATTAACTTTAGATCATTAAAAGACTCAAACAACTATGTGTTTTATTTATACATAAAACTATATTAAAGGGTTCCAGATTGATTTTTAATAATGACGTAAGTATAATACTAACATATACAATAAGTGTAATACTACTGCCACTGAGAATTTTGTGACGGAAAAAACCAATAAATGATTCTTGACCCGACTCGGGTTTCGAACTTGGGACCACATGCTTAGCAATTGCGTTTACTGCCATTAGACCAAGAAGGCAGTCAAAAGTATTAGAACTATAACAATTTTAAAGGCGTCCCACTTTAAAAAAAATTAATGGTCACTAAAAAGCCGGGCTTTTTAGCTCCATACTAACTGCTATAAAATTTATACAATCGTAGTTATATTTCATTATAGAACATTTTGCCACAAAGAATACCTTCTCAACCCGGTAAAAAGCCCACGCGTGCGAGGGAGAAAACCAATCGCTCAATTCAACTCTTCTTATAATATGTATGACAGCAGTATTCGTAAGGCTACGAGGTCGCACAGAGTGCGCGGGAAATTTGAAATAGTTTGAAAAAGTTTACGAGTTATTTTATTACTTAATATAATTGATTGATTCATCTTAATGAGGGAAGCCGGGCTTTTGGACTTGTATAGAAGCTTCGCCACTGCTGTGAAGGACCTTATCTGGGATCCTTAAGTGACCACCGGCAATACGCACTGATTGTACAATCTAGTACAAACGTTACATAAAGTTATACAGTAAATCTACAGCAAATACTCGTATATACGTTCCACTCCTACGCACAAGGCTTCTTTCATTTCTAAAAAGATTTTAGGGCAAAAAAAATCATTAATCTGTCCCAATGTGTTGTCGAATTTAAAAACCTTATTTTTTAAGTTTCTAGTTTAAGGTTTCTAAGGCAATTACGAGTATTACTTTTTTATTAATTTCTCTGTCTTGTGTCTTTCATTAAAATTTTTGCCGCTGAGCACGTGGTAAATAAGTATAGAATACTATAATACACAATAAAATGGCTATCAACCTTATTTTGTACGAGGATCGGCGTCATCGGGAGCGCACAAACAAGCAATTACGTCGTATTGTCACTACTACAAACTCAATTCGCTGTGTTGACAGACTGAGTAAATTTACATAATTTAGACATTATGTAAATTTATTAACATTTGATTAATGTTCAAGATCATCATTAAAAATCGTTTAGATTTTAATACATATTTATTTGTAAATAGTGTGAAATTTGGCATTTTACAAATAATTTGCATGCGAAATTTGTAAACGATTGTAATGTCAAAACACACCTCGTGTTACGTGTGAATTTACATGTTAGTGACATTTTAGTGGATACACAGGCTATGAGTGACAAAAGGGCGATAAGTCCACGTGATTTTAAATGGATACTCGTGACCCATAGATAAGAACATTTATCGTCAATTAAGAATCAAAATGCAGATTCTTTGTCATTCATAAGGACAAAGATACCTCACATCTACTAATAAGGGTGTCCGGTTCCCTACGATCACCAGACGAAGCGCATTAAGCTTCTGTTTTATGCTGGTATTCTGTGAGAGCGTGATCATTTCCCAGTCTAAACGGCTTATTCGTGCTACATCACAATATAGCTGCAGCGTGGCTCTACCACGTATATTATACATTACATTATACATTGTCTAAACAGCAATTGCGAAAAACTCTATAGTGAAACAATATCAGCTATTTTATTCGTCATTTGCACCTGCTTCATGCGTTCAATAAAGCGCAATAATCGTATCACTGAGTGTTGACTCACCGGGCTGTTTTCGGTTTAGAGCTCGCTTTGTAGTGCAAATATTTTCCCAACTAATTACGAAATTAATGTTCGATTTCGGATTAACTAAATATTAAAAGCCAGTTCAGGATTACGTAAAACATTTGCTAATTATCTTTATTTGCATGTTGAAATTTTTATGTTTTCCTGGTATCAATTTGTTTCTTGTATTTCTTTGTGTGACGAACAAGCATACAATCCATCTGATAGTAAAAATAATGTCCTCCAGACCGAATTTAAATCACTATGGCCAATCTAGAAAAAGACTATCCATCTGCGCACATAATTATAGTGCACCAGCGTGTGTGCTAGCACATGTGCACTCTCTTTTCCCTCCTCCCTTTTTCCTTCCTTGCAAATTCCGATAGGAAGGTTATCCGACGCGACTGGACAGAGATCAGGTGTAGTACCTACGGCTTTACGTATTTTCTATGTGAAACACCGTCAACTTTTTACTTCGGGCTGCTACTGACAATTCTTTGGCAGATAAACCTAATAAATGATTTTGGTCTGAACCGCGATTCGAACTCAGGACCTCATGATCAGTAACCACAGATTTTACGACCATTTAACTAACGAAACAGTCATCACTGATTGTTAGTATTATTCTGATTCGGTCTATAGATAAATAAATAAATCTATCCTCGAAGGCTTCGTTACTTAATTTTGACTTGAATTAAGCTAATTTTACGAATTCTCCCTCGTATAATTTGTCACGGTGGTACTTATTTTTGTTGGAAACACCTTTCCGTGGCGTGCGCTTTCAGTAACGTTTCAGTTACTGAGGGCACACGCCACGGAAAGGAAGTTAGTTTTATTCAATGTGTCGTACTAAATAATTTCTTTCACTATTTGCTCTAGGATTTGATCTATGCGATAGTTACATAGTGTTAGCATTCTTTTGGTTCTAACTAAAATTCGCGTTCGAATTTTTATAATATTAATATGCAACATTTGTACTTAATTCTTGCAACATTGTTTTATGCATACTTTTATTCTAGTGTGGCGCAATTTTTTCAATTGTCTCATAATAGTTATCTACTGACTGAATATAAAAGTAAAACAGTAGAACTGTATTCTTCATACATCTGTAATTTTAAATATGTTTATGTTGAACTTTATCTAATGAATAAATTTTATCACACGTTTGTAAAATTGGACCTTGGTTTACATATAAGTGCATTATTGTAAAATAAACCCGCGTCATTGAGGAAAAACAATGCTTAAAACTCAACAGTTAATAAATTTACCTTTACGCCTGCAGTCATTATTTAAAAAATTTATATGGTTTAGAATCTAAGTAGGAATAATTCTAGAAAAAAATATTATCTGTGAAAAACATAAAGCCGAATTTCCCTTTTTAATATGAAAAAAAATTTTTAAAGAAATAGGTGGGGGGGAGGGTTAACACAAATCAATTCAATTTTTGAAAAACAAACCCTTTACAGTGTCCCTTTTTTTCGTCAAGACCGTATTATAAAAACTGTAGGATTATATTCCTTTTTTTAATTATGTCAATTGCACTAAATTTCGCTATAATGAAACCTTTGTCAGCTGTCCACATGAAACTTCAAAAATAAACTGAATTTAGCGGTACTTTGAAACAAATAAAATAGTTTCGACAGTACGTGCTGACCTTTGTAAAGAACTACGCTTTAGCCAATAAAAGGTCGAAGGGAGTAAATAACAATTTTGGACACATTATCCGAACTCATCAAGACTAGTTTGTTTAACGGACGTTCGCAAATTTAACTAGTCAACTTGTTGGAATTGTTTAGTTCAGTCATAAATATTTAAGTGATAATCATAAATTTGTAATTAACACAAAATTACAGAAAATTTTTGTTCATTCTTATTGAGAAAGAAAAGAAAAAAAAGCATTACTATGATGGAAAGAATAACAAAAAATGATTATGTCTACTATGATTCGATCTACGCAGAATTAGCTTATAGTATCTTAAAGTCTTCAGTTGTATGCTTGGGTAAAGGATCCCTAGCAGATATTAGCAGCCAGCCATCTTTTTAATTGAAATTGAGTGTTTTTGATTACTGAGCTACGAGTATCATGGTTCAATTGCTTAGCTTTAACAGAGAAGTTGTGCTCAGCAGTGAAGGAAAACACCATGAGCAAGCCATGTCTGAGAAAAATTGTTTTGAAGGCATGTGAAGCCCAAAAAACATTTTCAGAAATGAGAGGAGTCCTGTGCCCAACAGTGGTCCATATAGGCTTTAACTTTAATGTTTATAAAGTTTGTAAGCTACTTTCATCTCTATCGCGATCTAGTGCCTACTTACTTAAAAAGTTGGCAGCATCATAGGCTGTTACTTTACTTATCAGTCGGAGAAAAACATCTCTCACTTTTAAGAAACTATTCAAGAAATACAATATAAAGTTTGCATTGGTATATAAGTTATTTCGCCAGTAAAAATACAAAGATCTGACAGTTTATGAAACACATCTGAATAAATGGTGATATTTGAAGTAGAGCCACGCTGCAGCTGTATCATGGTTGTATTTTTTTTTAATTTTTTTTTATATTATAAGGGGGCAAACGAGCAGTCGCAGCCATTTTCATGACTACCGACGCCCATAGACATCTGTCTGGATGTTATACAGATACGGTGACCTCCTTTCCCCTCCCCACCCCAAGGGCCACCGGATACTTACACACCACACGAAACGCGACAGCTCAGCTGCCACTTTACGCCGGTATCGTGTAAGCGAGAGGTACTTCCCCGGTCGTGCCGGCCCAATTCGGCTACATGCATGCATGCAGCGTGGCACTACCTCTTTCAAAAAGTTGTAGCACGGATAGTAGGCTCAACGGGAGAAGGACCACACTTTCCCAGACTTGAGATTTAGATTTAAAACAGAGAATAAATGTAGACATCTGTCTATGGGCCACAGCATCCACTTACCACCAGGTGGACTGTGTGCTCGTTTGTCATCGTTATTCTATAAAATAAAACATTCTTCTATAGAAAAAGCCAAGTCCAATAGTCAATAAAGTGATTATTATTTTTTATAATGTCTATAGTAAAATTAATAAACATATGACGAATCCGTGGCGCAGTGGCTTAGCAATGAGTGGCTGCGCTGGTGGTCACGGGTTCGAATCCCGCACGGAACAAGTATTTGTATGTCCTACAAATATTTGTTCCGGGTCTGGATGTTTATCCTTGTGCAATTTATGTTTATAAACTGCCCCAACGATACAGGAGAAAATCCTGGTGTAGGGGTAACGTTTTTTCTAAAGAAAATAAAATAAGAATAAATATCACTTATCGATTAAAACATTTTAGGTATTTTACATTATTTTTTCATGAAAAAATCATTGACCAAAATAGATCTAAAACTGTTCAACCCGCAAGTGATATTTGATACCTAACGTCACAGGAGCCGCCGGAAAAGGTTTTGAAGATGATCGATGACGTAAAAAAACGAGCAAGTTACATCGAAGACAAGCTCTGAAATTGTATAATAAAATAAAAACTAGAGAATATCGAATAGTAATTTGGAATAAAATAAAAATTTGAAAATTAATTTCAACAAAAGCGACGCTTATGCGGACGTCAGGACGTCAGCGGACGTCAGAGAAGTCACTTTGAAGTGTTTTAAGTATGCAGTCCATATAGATAAAAAAATTGTGCGTGTAATTGTGCACACAAGTGCGAAGTAAAAATTCTTTACGGCTAAGGTATCATTCTTTTTACATAAGCAGGTTAAATAAAAAACGGTAAAAAATAAAAGGAATTTTTTGATTCCGTACTAAATTTCTCTACTATGTCGATAAAAAAATTTCGCTTCAAAAATACTACAGTATGTTTTAAATTTTAAAACCAATAAATTCATGAATAAGACGAATCTCATTGCTAATATCCATATCTCAACTATGCTGATAGTTCTTGGAAATGCTATGCTTAAAGTTGTTAACAACTAAGTTAAGCTAGAACAACTTATCCGTCTATGTAAATCTAACTTAAGTCAGGTAGTCAATCGAAGAATCCAAATTTGCCGCGCAGTGATCGGGAGATTATGAAACATCTTTGTGTCCATTGTTTCTAACTTAATAGAGTTACCGATTAATAATAAACTAAAATTATTTAATAAAAGCTGCCTTTACATTTGGCAGAATTAAGTGATAGGGTTTAGCAAACAAGATGATAGGACTTCTTCACTTCATTGGGGTTAGTTACAACTTAAATTTTGTTGTTAAATATTTCTGCCGACACATATCAGTTCTTGAACTGCTGTTTTCTATCTAAAAGTTATGTGGAGCTAGGCAGAAATAAACTCTACCACATAGATAAAAGCTAGGCTGATAGGCAATCTGTCTTAGCCTTTAGTGGTAACTATGAATCCAGAGAATATATATTATTCGACGCAACTTAGGGTTTCTTTGCTTTCTTCTATAAAATAAGCGTAACAAAAGAGCACAACTGATGGTAAATCGATGCTGTGATCAATAGACATCTACATCTATCATCGACCAAGAATGAAGAAATCCTTGTTTCCAGTAAAAAGGGTCTCCGGTCCTCTACACTCACCATACGAAACACAGCAATTTATAGGTGCTATTTTCCCGATCGAGCCGAGCTATTCGTGCTACAACCATAATATAGCCGCAGCGTGGCTCTCCCACGAAAAAAGAAGAAACTTCAAAAGCATTACTCAATCAATTTTACCCTGATGACACTCCTGATTCCACTCCCAGACACAAAAGCTCAGAAAAGACTGTAACACTTTTCCAAATACAGATAATGACCTCACATTCAGTGAAGAAGAAATACTTGAGCACATCCAAAGTATGAACCCAAAGCGAGCACCAGGAGTTGATAATCTTACAGCCGATATTTGCACACAGTTTGCTCTAACTTACCCAAAGTTACTAATAAAATGAATCGATGTCTCTCTCTTCAATATTTTCCACGGCAATGGAAAATAGCTTATAACGAACACTGTAACATTTGTATATGGTAATTAAGACAATGGTTTATTAAAAGGTATTCTATATAACAGCAGCACTTAGCTCAGCATTGGACATGTGATGAGATAATAACTTAATAACGATAATGAAATTACTAATGCTGGTAGGTTTCCTTGAGTAAAATCGACCAGGTGGTCTGTAATTCAACAATTTTTAATATAATATAACATAAGATATTTTTTATTTGCTCTATCAGACATAAGAGTATCAGTTAAACTGTAACAAGTTAAGCTGATTTTTAAATTAATTTAGATAAAGTATTTCCTAATTTATTAAAATATTTTAAATGATGTTAAAAGGTCTCAAAGCAGCAGACATAAAATAAATTAAGTGACAAAAACATTGAATAAAATACAGAGGCATTTTGTACGGAACATAGTATATCCGTTTCCAGTACAGCCCCCACGCTCATAAATAACTCTAGAATCCCGTTTTCATGCAACGTACACAGAAAAAGTACACCGCAGCTAATAGCAAATAAAAATAAATTCATCATTGAATTGGTCTATAACGACACTGGCACACTATCACGCCTACTAAACAGCGATATAAAAAGCATTTAATTTGAATTTCTTAACACATATTTTATAGCTTATCAGAATTAAAAAAAACGTATTACAAAACTGATTGCGTATGTAGATTGTCGTTTGCAAGATTATAACTGTAATTGCCTAATTAAATACAACAGAACCATTTTTAGAGTACATCCTATTTCGATTTGATTTGATATGATTACGTGGTAGAGCTACGCTGCAGATATACTCGTATTATAGTTGTAGCACGAATGGGTCGGCTCGACCGGGGCATGACCACGCTCTCACAGAATACCAGTGTGAAATAGCAGTATGGCCATAGCATCCATTTACCATCAGGTGGATTTTGTGCTCGTTCGTCACCCAATGCTATTGGTGACGTATTTATTAGTGCTTGACTGCCTTGTTGGTCTAGGCTTTAGCCTGATAGGTGAGTACCACCACCCGGGGAATTGGAGGTGTTTTACCGGTCTTTTAAAAAAGACTCGGCTCTATTCTTGGACGTGCCTAAGTTATATCGATCCAGAAATATCGCTGGCGATAGTCGATACCACAAGCAAGTTGTGCGAAGAAGAAAACTATTGTAAATCGCATAGTGGTGGACCCCTAATCACCCAGTTGGTATGGATAATTTCACAAGTTTTACCGAAATGTCCTATAGTGAAATTTCGAGGTAGGAATTAGTTCGAACAATTCCTCTGAGCACTCCCCGTTGTCCTTGTAGTTTTATGTCAAAAACATCTCGGTAACAATCTGGAGTCAGAAAGTTGGCTCTGATGCGATCAGATCGGGGATCGAAAAGTCCGTAAATCGGATAATACTACGCCTTTTCACTCTCATAATGATTTCTTGTATTTACGCGAACACAACACATTAAATGAACTAGTTTTGCGGATATTTTCACGTTTATATTTAACTTTTTAATTCACGACGTTTCTGGTGCTCTTCTTCCAATTGGATGTGCACACTAGTGCAATATAATCCTGTCCTATCCAGCTGGCTAGTCTCCGTTGAGACTGGCCACCATGACCGAAATTCGGTCTGAAGGACAAAATATGTTTAATTTGGCGAGTAATTATTTTAAATTACTTTCTTTTATTCGCTACGTTTTAAATGACACATTTACTATTTTATTATTAAAGGGTTGTTTAGCTTCGTGCATCAAACCAGTTTAATTACAAGCTCAAGGGTATTCCATCTTAGCCTTCAAAGATGGCATCGCAACTGTAATGTTCTTTGCTCAGAATAGAGCAGAATAGAATTATTTTTATTTAACAAGCAGAACTGTGTTCTTGCGTAAAAGAATATATACAATGGCACCAAAAGTATTTAACAATATACCTAACAATATGCATAAGAGAATGTAACCTCATTAACATTTATAAACGTAAACTATTTAATCTGCTAAATGATGAAGCATATTATTGTACAGATGTATTCCTTAATAATAAATTTTGAAATTAGGACATATTAATTAATTGATGAAATTGCTTAAAATATTATATTATTACTATAAAACTGCATTGACTATTAACCTATCATGACATGTACCTACCAATTAATACTAGATGACAATAAGAGAAATTGTTGATAATTATTGTATGTACACTAAAAAAATTTCCATTAAGATATTATATTATTTTAATTACTCGTAAAATTTGACATTAGAAGTAAAAAAAACTAAATGAATGTTGCACTTATGTATTAATTTTATATATTGTATGCCTACAGGACATGGAGAATCTACCTTATATTTCATTAAATACATATCGAGAACTGTAAATTTACCTATATTCACAAAATATACAGATTTGATTTATTCAATACAAATCACATGTAATACTCATCAAATGTAATTTTTTACTTTTACCGCTTTGAACATGTCCACGGACTGCTTTAGCCTTATCAACGGGTTTATACTCTGCTAGTTTAACTGCAAGCTCGCTTGTCTCTTAAAAATGATAAAAATATTACGAGACGGTATACTAAGAAAATATTACTCCCCAAGTCAATCGTGCTTAAAGAAGTTTTACTTCAAAAACTGACAACCCGCTTGTCAGGCGTGTCACCTATGGCAAAATCCCCCCTATGAGGCAATTTGTGGGGGGGGGGCTATGTTTAGCAGGTGGATTTTTACATGATGATGATGAAGAGCAACGGTCAATCTAACAACTTATTAAAATTTTACTGTACCTAGTTCTTACCCTATACTTCTCGATTCCAAAATTCCCTCATGGGAGGTATTTGCTATATTTAATTTTTAGTTACTTTATGGAAGACGTTCCTGCCCATTTACTGATTTGATCCCCCCTGGGTTATTGGATATTCTTACACCTCCACTATACGGTCAACCATTAAATTATTAAAACAAAAAAAATAGTAGTATAATTCAATTGTTTCAATTAGTGTCTATGATATTTAGTACAATGCTACGTACTACACTTACGACACTAGAATTTTTTTAAATAACTTAAAATGGTTAAAAATTGGTTCAAGATACTAGTTAAATGGTGGATATGAAACCACGACTTTATAGTGATCGCGGCCGGGACTATTAGACTACTGTCGCTTAGTATTATGTTCGCATAATTATAATTACTATCCGATCATGTACAGACACGCAACAGATATCTCATGGCTGTAGAACAGGTAGGTCTGCTGGATAAGAGAAGGAACACGCTCTCACAAAATACCTGCATAATAAAGTTTAATGCTGCTGTATTTAATATTTAGTGTCGAAAACCAGATACCCCTTTTACTGGATAAGAGGCAATCCATCTAAGACTTTATGTGTAACAACGTATTGGCATTTTGATTCCTATTCGAAGACAGATGTAGATGTCTATGACCCACAGCATTCAGTTACCATTCGGTTGACTGTGTGCACGTTTGCATTCCTTATATAATAAAAATTTTATGATTTTTAAAACGACCTACTGCTACCCTTTTCGCCATAATTACAACTTAATATATTTTATGTTTATTAAGCGGAATAATCCAGGGCACTTTACAGCGAAAGGATAACTCAAAGCTTTTTTGGTACATAATAAGCAAATCAATCATCACTAAAGTGACAGCTGACGACGTATGAAAACATACGACTTCGTTCTAATAATGATAGATGGAGCAATAATGTTCAGTCAGGGAATTAACAGAATTCAGAGTAATTTACAATAAATTATCATTTTTGATAGGATACTACCAGTTCTTTTTATCTTGTGAAACTTTTAAGCGCGCATTGGCAGTACATCCGATACGTATGCCATGACGACAAACGGCAAGATACACCCTTATGCCGTCATGCTCTCGTCACGCCACCGTTCTCGACTCCCTTGTGCGTGCGTATGCGTATACTATATACACTTTGTTGCTTCTCTGTTTTCGTTGTATGGTGCCTGTGTCTTTTTTATATACAATTTGTATTTTTTTAATATTATTTCAATCCATCAACTATGTTTCACATCTGTCAGGCGTCCCGTTAAAGCCATGTTTAGTTTTTATATGGTAGGGCATGATTACAATCTCACTTGGTGGGGAGGAGTGATGAAGTCCTCCAAATTTAATCTTAAAAAATCATACAAGAATGTTTCAAATCGGTGACGACTAATTCTAGTCTAGTTTAACCTTCATAAGACACAGGTTTGCACGTTCACCGCTAAAAAGAACCCCTTTGTCGTATCTCTTCAATTTCAGAGCACTCCCCTTGCTGCTTCAGCTAGCATAAGAATACTCGGCGTTGACATATCAAATGATATGTAGTTTCCTGGTCACTTGGAAGAGAAGGCCAAATTAGCCACTAAAAAGCTGGAATTGTACAGCAAAGCGTGGCAGTATTTCGTGCTGGCACACCACTTACATCTTTATAACGTACAAATTCGGCCTCATATGGAATAATGTTCTAATCTCTGGGCCGGGGCACCTCAGTGCCAGCTTCTTTTACTTGACATTCAGCGCAGAACGGCTCGTATTGTCGACGACCGAGTTCACTGGCGCTACGAAGGGATGTTGCATCCCTTTGGATTTTCTATCACATCTACCACGGGGAGTGTTCTGAGAAATTCTACAGATTAATTATAGCCGCCAAATTCCACGAACGCACATCACGACAAAACTCACCACACCATCTGAACAATTGGCGGTTCAACACTGCACGTTTCACTAGGAGTTTTCTTCCTCAAACAATCTCTTTGTGGAATCGTTTACCATCGGTGATTTTTGCGGACCGATACTACTTAGGAACCTTCAAGAAAAGAACTTACTATTTTCTAAAAGGTTGGCAACGCACCTGTAATTCCTCTGGTGTTGCAGTTGATCATTGGCGGTAGTAGTCATATCATAGTCGGTATCAGGTGAGCCGCATGCTCGTTTGCCCCTATAATAAAAATAAACTAAGCAAACCGGTTAATGTAAATGCCTAGAATATAAAAACAGGTGGAGGTTTACCGATAATCTAGTCTTCCGTTATTGAAAACGAAAGGAGTTATTATATAATGATTCCTGTGCACACTCTCCTGTGATGTATCCTAGAGAACATTAGAGTATTCTTTTATTGTGGGGAAATCCTCATAGATATGATCGTGAGGCAACAAAAATATTATGCCGAACTTCTACCGGATAAAACCCAATAGTTGTCACCATCAGCATATATGAGGGGTCCCGATGTCTCCGTTCGGAATGCAACCGTGTCTAGTCTCTCGTTTTGCTTTATTAAAACATCGCGGAGGCAATCCATTCTGCCCCAGCGCTCTTACAGTCCTATTGCGATATCTCGTAAGCAATTCCGAGACATCGTCCTCCTTGGGGGTTATATTTCTAGGCGTTTGGGGCCCCGTTTATAGCGCCCGTAACCGGGGGACAACGTTTCTGTTAGGGGAAAAACCATCATTAAGGGGAGTGCCGTGACTAACCCTACAGTGACATCGTCTTCGAGCAGAATCTACCCCCTCCGGATCTCGATCAGCAGCCTTCTTCTGAATCATAACAAATTCATAGAAGGTAGCTACGGTGCTCTAAGATGAATCCTCGCTCAGCATTTCCGACACGATTTCTGTCAGAGGGAGACTTCAACCAATCGAACACCGAGGAGCTGGTTACTTTTTGCCTGTGCTCGAGGTTATCAAGATTGGTTTGTACAAACACTAGGGTGATTAATAAATCTTTTAACAAGCCCCTCCACTGCGTCCAACGATGTGGTATTTTGCAGCAACAGTCCATGTAAGTTACCATTGTTCATTCCAGGGTAACAGGCGTGAGATTTTACAAATTGATTAAACAAATAAATAAATGCACAAGGAAAATATATTTTACATAGAAAAAGGAAATATTATTCAACGTTTCAGCGAATACGGGTAGCGGTGTATTTCGAAAAGATGTGTAAACAGAAAACAGAGAATGCGAACAATTACAATCGGACGTGGGATTAAATTAATCAAGCAAGCACACCCTTTACGGTCGGTAAAACAGAACCCATTAAGGATTAAAATCGTCCGACCGTTTTATTGTTTTCGAATAATCTTTTAGCATTTCTCTACAGCCCTTAATTTATACTGAATTTAAAAAAAAATCTTATGAAATATATTTACATAATATTGAAATATATACAATACGAGCGATCCTCCCTGGCTTCGCATTGGTGATTTCTGGATTTCAAAGACATCCCAACCTATCGGGTCTTTTTGGGCATTTTATACCACCCACTCAAATACACATACAAATTCATCACAATCGTTCGAACCGTTTTCGAGTTTTGGTGGGTCTAATGGACAACGATTGACCCTATGTAAGTATATACAATATTAAACTAAAATAATTTAATATAAGGAATTCAATGCAACCCATGAACAGTACTCTGCTGAACAAATGCTGCCCCCAGCTGCCACCATAGTTGCCACGCTTGGTAGGATGGTTGACAATCGCAGTTTTTTTTTTGTTGTTATTAGACTCTTCCTAATAATTATATATCAAATTTAAACAAAAAAAAACTACTTGAATAAAACTAAATTTACGGATTTTATCGCGTTTATTTTACTATTTTACTTATTTTTAATTCCCGACGTTTCGGGTGCTTTACAGCAACCATGGTCACGGGGGGGGGACTGAGATGTTTGATGACGTCCCAATGTCATAGTTAGTCCGGCTACCTTCAGTTTTTGAATATTAATTTTTGGTCCGATTTACGCAAGACGAGCTTATAGTATCATGAAGTCTTGCAGTGGTATGCTTAAGTTTGGGTTTAATTTTGTTAATTATAGGATCCCAAGCAGGTGGCAGCACCCATCAATGGATGGGTGCTGCCACCTGCTTGGGATCCTATAATTAACAAAATTAACGCGATAAAATCCGTAAATTTAGTTTTATTCAATGTGTAGTGTTCGCGTAAATTTAAGAAATCAAAAAAACTACTTTTTATGTTGCTATATTTTTCGTATGTTTCCTTTTGTCATCCTAAACGATATCTATGGAATGACACGGAGTAGTGTATATTATTACACCATCACTACACTTGCATAGAATGGTAGTAGGAATAAAAATTGTATTATTATTCATTCATTATTAAGGAATAATACAAATATAGTAGTAATACATGTTTATGTACGTAATAAATATATCCTTATTCTAACGAACAAATCACATTGTAGTAATAAATAAATACATTAATGCTGGCAGTGAATACTTACGATCATGGTAAAACCTGTCAAACGTAAATCATCACAAAATGGCTTTCATTATGTTATAACAAACCGCACGAAGTCGTAAAACTTTCTAGGACAGGGTAAATAACACCCGATAATCACAATGTCTACATCACAAGCCATGCGTGCAACTAAACAATCTAAGCGGCCATTTTCTCCCGCCAACGTATGTCAAATTTCTCACGCATCCTTTTCGCGCGAACTGAGCAATCCAGTCATTATATGTGAGTAAGTTATACTTCCACGTCACAACATTATCCCTTCAACGGAGGAAAGTAGATACATACTTTAGAGAAAGAATGTAGTAAAGGATGTGCTTATAGTATATAGACAGAATTTAAACATTTTAATAATATTATACAAATATGTAACTATCTTTGCCATGTAAGAATATCCACTAACCCATATTGGTACGCGGCGGCTCATGGTCTCAAATATAATTCTAATTAGAGCGAACTACTCGTGTTTAAGGCTGGAAATAGAAAACCTAAGTTGTTCCTCATGTTAGACTTGGAGGAGTTACACTGAGTAGAGTCACCAAATTCAGATTTCTGGGACACTGGGCCGCTGAGGATCTTTCTGACAATTTAGATGTTGAACGGGAACGTAGAGCGTTGGCAGTGAGGTGTAATATGCTTGCTCGCAGGTTTGCTAGGCGTACGAACAATGTTAAGATAACATTATTCAGAGCTTACTATCAAACATTCTACACCTGCAGCCTGTGGACGAAGTATACTCGCCGAATTCTCAATGTGCTACGTGTTCAGTACAACAATGGATTCAGGATGTTGATGGGGCTGCCACGCTTTTGCAGCGAATCGCGTATGTTTTCTGAGGCAAGCGTGGACAGTTTTGGATTGTAATATTACGCAAAAGAATAGCCTCCTTGATACGTCGCGTGCGAGACAGCACCAACGGCCTCCTAGCTTCCATATATGGAAGACAAGATTGCCCTGTGATGAGGTACTAGAACACAGTGCATATGGGTTCCTGACCCAATATTTTAAATAATAAATAATAATTTTTGTGTATTAATAATTTATGGATTCTGTGAATTTACTAACCCCTAATTTTTTAAGTTTTTAGGTTTTAAGTGTACTAACAAAATAAATAATAATAATAATGTTTCGGCTCGCCGCTCACTTAGCGGTCAGCCGCCGTAGAGTCTACATCACCTGAGGATGCCTCGTGCAACACGTGTCGTATTATCGTCGATGGTGTGTCTTACCTGGAATTGTGTTGTTGGAAGTAGTGGTGCCGGGAGTAGTGATGTTGGGAGTGGTGGTGCTGGGACTAGTGGTGACGGAGTTAGTGCACGCAATTGAGGGAGGGCGGGAGGTGCTCTTCAATCCAGGTAAGACACATCATTGTATTTAGTGAGCGGAAGGTTGCAAATTAATAAATATTTTTATTATAACGGATTTCTGCAAAGTAACGCCTGATTCTATCAATTATAATAATAATATTTATGTATATTTATCTTGATATTTAGGTATATTTATCTTTTCATTTTAATTTATAATTATATATTTATAGAGCCCAACCAGATGAGAAAACTATATAGATATGCATGCATGAAATTAATGATGGTAATTTTCTAAACCTCATTTACTTATATATTACTAGCGTAAGGACCGGGCCGACCGAATAACTAAAACGGACCAGTGCGCTGGCCCTAAAGTTACATTTTAGGGCCAACGCGAATCGGTCGACAGTGGTGCGCGCGCAGGACATATTTGCCTGTCATAAATATGTCTAGTTGCGTGGTAAAAGAATGACGATACAAGGATTTAAAAAACACAAGGCATATCGTATCATCGGTAAATAGCCTTATATTAATTTTGTTAAAATTAAATTACTATAAAAACGCATTTTTAAAGTTTTATTTTACAGTTAGTTACGATACGTTACCAAGATTAGGCCAGGGTTGCATTCAGACCCTCAGAAATATTGTACGTGGAAAATAAAATTATACAATTTAAAAAAATTATATCACATTTTCTTGTATGAAAAAGTTATAAGTAAAATATTTAGATGGACCTATCCTTCCTTTTGAAATCATTGCTAAACCTGTATCCATCTGTTGTGTTAAATAAGTGATTTAACAAGTGTAATTATTTCTTCTTCTCTCTTATTAATTATCTTATAATTATCTTATTAATTATTTTATGAAATTATTAATAAGATCTCAAATACATTTTATTGAATATGGGTGACAAACGAGCACACAATCCACCTGATGGTAAGTGGATGCTCTAGCCCATAGACATCTAAATTTATCTTCAAGTAAGAAATAAAGTGGAGATCCGTTGTCACTCCTGAGGACTAAGACGGAATTTACAGTAAAAACGATATCCGGTTTTCTACACTCACTAGTAGAGCTACTATTTTACGCTGGTATTCTATAAGAACATAGTCCTACCCCAATCGAGTCAACCCATCCGTCCTACAGCCATAATATAGCTGCAGTGCGGCTCTACCACGTTTAAAAATATACACGGTTTATCATCATTACAGCCCTTCACAAATCCACTGCTGAACATAAGCCTCCCCCAAGTTATGCCACAAAGCATGGTCCTGAGCCACCCGCATCCTTCAACTTCATGCATTTCTGACCAGGTCGTCGCTCCATCTGGTGGGGGGTCGCCCTACACTTTGCCTACCAGTACGAGGCTGCCACTAGAGAACCTTGTTTCACACTTTCTAACATATGTATGTACTACTCTAATATATATACATGGTTTATGGCAGATGAATAATAATGTCCTCGGAACAGGATTTTGGTCACAGCAGCCAGTTTTAACCGAGACCAGCCATCTGCGCTGTACAGGGTACATAAGTCTATGAGCAAACATGGGCCCTCTCTCCATTCCTGCACTTTCGTAATCCTATGAGACGGTAATCCAACATGACCGAAAAGAAATTAAAAAATACCGCTTAAAATATTTTATATGTGTGCAGATAAAATAACAAATGTAAAGTAAAATCGTCAATCGATAATTCGTAAAACGTCTGTCACTACATAATGTACTCGACTACATTACAACATTTGATATGACTTTATGAAGACGTGACATAAATATAAAGGCCATTCCTACGTTCAATTGAGGGAGAAGGGTCTGACTTTGTATATACAAGTATTTGTGGACCGGTAATTCGCTCTCAATCTTACACTACGTGACATTTCAGAGTTAATAGTTAATCTCTGATATTAAAATGTAATTTAAATACTTTATTCGTGTTAGTAGCACACTACAAATTTAATAAAATATCTGATGTACGACAACGTCGTAATGTGGCGGTGTAATAGATTCATTGTTCCATATCATCTCGTAGGTGTCGTATGAGGCGACCTAAGAAAAATGAGGCGAGAGAGCAGCAGCATTTTCTTGACAACAACTCAAATTAATAAAAAACCGCAGTTGAGACCTGCTGAGCACGACTAATACGACAAAGATATCTCATATAGTAAATACGACAAAGATCAGCTGTGATGATAATGAAAATTTAGGTACAAATACATAAGCTTGATGGAGGCAGAGCCAAACTCCAACAAAATCAACGTAACATATCAACACAATACTGCTCTTTCACAATTTGGTTAGTAACAACTTAGTTCCAGTGTAAAGTTGTGGATAACGGCATAATATGTCGGATGGTGCTTGTCGTTATTTATACTGGCAACATTTTAAATAACTAAAAATAAAATAAAATAACATAAAAAAGCATTTTATTTCCTGTAAATTTAAATTACTTATAATCTATGCATGTGTTAGTTTGGTTTCCTCTATGTTATTTATTTATTACTCACTTAATATAAATTTATCTGTATCTAAAGTATATGTACCTATATAATTACTTATTTAACAATATTTATATAACTAATGCTTTACATAACTTTATTGTGTAGTATAAGCTTTCATACATTCATAAGTTTATATTTATCTATTTACTTATAATATATATAAACATAAACATAAACACTCACGCCTGTCACCCAGAGGGGTAGGCAGAGACTACAGACTTCCATTTGGCATGATCCTGACACACCTCTCTCGCCTCCTTCACATCCATAAACCTACGCATACATGCTCGTCGGTTAAGGGTACTCCTAATTTGGCCAGTTTTCAATAAATCGCCAATTTGGTCGATAAATTTTCGCCTAGGACGTCCCTTTCCGACTCTGTCATTCACTTCTGCAACATAAATTTTCTTTGTCACTCTTTCCTCATTCATTCTTTCCACATGATCAAACCACCGAAGCATTCCTTTCCTAATCCTGGTCACAACATCATCTCGCAAACCACTCTCTTCTCTTATTACACAATTTCTTACCCTGTCGTTCAGATTCAGCCCTAACATACTCCTTAAGGACCGCATTTCTACTGCGTTGATTCTACTCTCGTGCTTCTTCTGCCACACCCAACTTTCACTACCATACGTTAAATTAGGGACCAACACAGCATTGTGAATTGCCATACGTGTCTTTTTTGACACATTTTGACTCTTCACAATAGAGTGCAGGGCCCCATTTACTCTATTTCCCGCATTCACTCGTAGTTATATATCCTTATCATATCTCCCATACCTGCTAAATACGCAACCCAAATATACAAACTCATCTACTTGCTCGATCAACTCCCCTTCTATTCTTATTTCACAAATCGTTTTACTTTCTTCTCTTTCAAAAACCATAACCTTCGTCTTACTTGCGTTCACTTTCATACCCCTTTCTTTTATAGATCTGTTCATTAATGTAACCATCATTTGCAACTCGGCCGCCGACGACGCAAGGATAACTTGATCATCGGCGTACAAAAAGGCATTTGACGGTTAAATCACCCATTCTTAATCCGCATTCTTCAACTTTCAAATTTTGCAAACAACTGTCTATAAATAGGTTGAACAGCCACGGGGAAGCCACACAGCCCTGTCTGACACCTTTATGGATGTCAAACCAGTCCGAGTAGACCCTGTTGATCCTAACACAAGCACTAGAGTCCCTATAAAGAGACTCCAATGCCTGTATCAAGCCAGCGCTCAACCCAAATGAGTTCAGTGTTTGCCATAGCACATCCCTATCCACTCTGTCATAGGCCTTTTCCTAGTCCATGAACGCACAAAAAACCTTTTGGTTTTTGGCCAGAACTTGTACGCGATCATGCGCATGGAAAAGACTTGATCTGTACATCCCATTCCCTTTCTGAATCCCGCTTGCACATCCCAAATTATTTCATCAGTTTCTTTCATGACCCTTTCAATCAGTACCTTAGCATACAATTTTCCCACAATGCTAAGAAGGCTGATGCCACGGTAGTTTTTACAGTCCTGCTGCGACCCCTTTTCCTTTATATACTGGGACTATCACGGCTTTGCACCAGTCTACCGGTACCCGCTTCAGTTCCCAGCATAAATTAAACAAGGTGTGCAGCTCTTAGCATTTCGAGTGAAACTCTATCATATCCGGCAGCCTTACCTGCTTTCATGCTTTTCATTATTTCATCTATACTTATCTCGCTACCTCTTTCCTCTTCTATAACTATTTTGATAATAATATATTTATATGCCTAATCTTATTTTTATTTAATCTACCGGAACCCCAGAATGGGTAAAGGCCTCTTCCAGTGATGCCCATTTGACTCTGTCTTGAGCTACTTGTCTCCAGTTTGGACCAGCTATTGTTTTAATATCATCTTCCCATCTTGTAATAGGTCTCCCTCTTGTTCTTTTACCTATTGGGCCATTCCAGAATGTTACTTTTTTGGTCCATCTAAGATCAGTTAGCCGCGCAACATGTCCTGCCCACTTCCATTTCAATTTTTGTGCGTAGCTCAGAGCGTTTGTTACTTAAGTTATTTTTCTTATTTTTGTATGTCGTATTTTATCCAGTTTCCTTATCTGTAGCATAGTTCGTTCGAGTCTTCTCTGACAGACGCTGATCTTCTTTCTTGTGTCAGCAGTGAATTTCCACGTTTGGCAACCATATGCCAAACAAGGCAAGAGGCTCGAGTTCATGACTTTTGTTTTAATAGCTTTTGGCATATTACTTTTAAAAATGTCCTTGAGACTCCAGTATTTGTTCCAGGTTAATTGGATTCATCCTTCTATTTCTAAGTTCTTATTTTTCCTGTCAAAACTAATACTTTTTCCCAGATAGACAATTATTTTTCAACGTATTCCAATGGTTTGCCATTGACTAATATTGATCTTTTCAAGCTATTGGTCATTGTCTTAGTCTTTGTAACTTTCATTTCTAGTCCCACTTTTACACTAGCTAGGTGTAGGTTTTCTACCATGTTCTGTAGCTGGGAGGATGACTCTTAAAATATTACTAAGTCATCTGCGAACCTCAGGTGGCTTAAGTAAGTGTCATTTATCTATAGACCTCGTTTGCTCTAGTCTAGCTTGTTCATGATCGCCTCGTGGACGGCTATAAATATTATTGGAGACAGCAAATCACCTTGTCTAACTCCCCTTTCTATTGGGAAGCAAGGTCCTGAGGTTTCTAGCTTGATTTTACCCTTATTGTTGTTATTATATATATATTGATTTTTACATATATTTCCTCCACTCCTTGTTCCTTTAGGCTTTCCCAGATGCTTGTATGTCTTACCGTATTAAAAGCTTTTTGGTAGTCGATGAATGCTATATAAAGTGTTCTTTGGTTTTCATGATATTTTTCCATAATTAATTCAAGTGTGTGAATGTGGTCAATTGTTGAAAAACCCTTTCTGAAGCCTGCTTGCTCTACCGGTTGCTTTTTTTCCAATGTGTCGCTAATCCTTGCTTTTATAATTGCGGAGAATAATTTGTATAGGCTCGGTAGCAAACTAATTGGTCGGTAGTTTCCGATGTCCTTCGGGTCGCCTTTTTTATATATTAATATGATGTTAGATTCGGACCACTGAGACAGTATTTGAGAATTTTGCAGAATCATGTTAAACAGTTCAGCTAATGGTGCAGCTAGAGTTATGTGTGCTTTTTTTAGTGCTTCGTTCGTAATTTTATCTGAACCAGGGGTTTTTTCTAGCTTCAGTTTCTTTACTGCTTCTACTATTTCCGTTGCGTCTATTGATCTAATGTTTATATCTTAGCAACATTTATCCATAGAAAAATGTGTCATTGGATTTTGAAAGCTGTTGAGAATACACTTGTGATTCTTCGGCAGGATCTCACTCAATCTTAAGGCACGCAGTCTTAAGTTTATTAGCAGTAGTTAGAAACGATTATTCTTCTTATTCTTTTTGTAACGTGTATTAAAACGAAATTTTGGTGATTTTATTAAATTCCAGCATTAATTACCTAATTGTATCATTAAGAAACAGGACTAGGGGACTTCCAAAGTAAGAGGTTGGTAATCTCCTAGTCTACTCTAGAAATATCTAAATTTATTTAATGTAATTGATGGATCACTTGAAACCGCTTAACATTTACTATCAAATTTCATCGTTTTAATAATACAATGTTTCTTTTTCTGGATTTCTTGATTAATTGTTTTAATGCTCTTTATCATTGAAGTTTAAAATAAATCATCTAAAAATTAAATATTCATATTGTACGCGGGACTTTAGATCCTATTATGATACTCATAAAGGAGTTAGTTCTGCCAGAAGCAATATTCTGGTAGACTTTGTGTCCTAAACTAGTGGAGTTTCATTGTTGAAAGGAAGTAGTTCTACGGAATGAGGTTGGTGAAAATTTCATTAATTTGTAACATTGTTAGGAATTAACTACTCAAAAAAGTGATTAACCATTTGAGATTTTCTTTAAATATGGTAAAATGGCACAATTTGACGACTAACCTAAACGCTTTACAAACATTGTCGATTATTTTATAAAGATCGAGTTCATACTGTGTAGATTTTAGCAAAAATGAATAATTTTAATATGTGGGTAACCGCAATTAACTATGACATCGGGACGTCAAATATCTAAGTCCTTCCCATGACCATGGGTGCTTTAAAATGCTCGAAACGTCGGGAATATAAAAGAGTTAATATACGCGATAAAATCCGAAAAAAACTAGTTTTATTTAAATGTATAATAATCTCGTAAATTTAAAAAACAATTATAAAGACAGCAATTTTAAGCAAAAAATAAAAGAAGGTTTATTGAATGTTATAACTTTAAGCTTATTAAAAAAATTACGGCCTTAAATACAAAATTTTGTAGATAATGTGTTCCAGACCAAGTTTCGGTCACGACGGCCTGTCCTAACAAAAACTAGCCATCTACGCAGGACAAGATTATATTGCCTGAGTGTATGCGCAAGAATAGGTGCACTCTCTATTCCCTCACTCTCATAGTCCGATGGGACCGGAGAAAGATCAGGCGTAGAATCAAGCTCGGAAAGCATATAATGTTTCCCGAGGCACGGTGGTGCAACACCAAGAACTTCCTGTCTCCGGGCTACTGGGAATTTATTGCCAGAAAAACCTAACACCTGGTTTTGGCCCGACTGGAGATTCAAAAACCCAGGACCTCACATATAGTGACCGCGTCTACGAACACAAGAACAACAAAGCAGTCAATACTTGTAGATACTCTGATAGTAAACTACGCGGCATGGTAAGCAGAACAAATAAATTTTATCAGTACTGCAGCACAATAAATCTTGATTGCACAAACAATGGCGGGTATTTCGATTAATCAACCCTTGTAATTAAAGCTTGCTTAAACTTAATGGATTCCAATATTACTTGATTACCGGGAACAACGTTATAGAAATGTAAATTCAGTTTAGACCAGAATTATGTTTAAGTTATTATTAATGCGGTAGTGCTTGTTACATACATCTTAAATAATCCCTTGCCAGATCTTGACTTTAATTTAGATGTATCGTTTAGTGACCTTTTATATCAAACCATTAATATAAAAATGTGCTGCCAAACATAGGCCTCACCCATAGATAGCCTTATAAGGAGGATAGCCATAGTTTGGCAGAAGGGTTGGCAACAGCAGATTTTTTTTAAATTATTTTTCGTTGTTATTTGGAAGATCCTGCTGCCCGTATCTTGTTTCAGTGTCTCTCCGTCGCCTATTACGACATCCAAGACACGATGTGGGGTAGTAATTATTCTTACACCGCCACTAAACGGGATGCCGAACCCATAGATTAATTCATAGGGGGATAGACATAGTGGCCAGGCTTGCCAGGTGCTTTGAAAACCCGCTGTGTTTTTATAATTTTGAGGTGTGATCAAGAAAATGCTGCTGCCCATGACATTCCCTCTGTTATCTCTTACGACACGATACAACCAGTGGGTCCACATGAAGTATTAGATAATAACAATAATATCATTTATTCGCTCAACCATGGTACATCAGAGGTGACAAACAGTTGCATTTTGTACATAGTTCACATGTTTACCACATCTGGCATGCGAAAATTATTAATTAAATGAAAAGATATAATCATGTACATTGATTAATTTAAAGCATATAAATATAAATTGAAAATGTTAAAATTATAATCATCATTTCAAGCAAAGAATTTAAATATGTATTATTCAATTAAATCAAATAAAATAAGACTTACAATCGTCATGTCAATATATAAATAGTAAAAATTTGAATGTCAAAATAGAGATTCTTACACATGGATGTAATGTTTATCTGTCTTTAAAAAAAATTACATTTTAGGCATCGTAACCGCTTTTTCACTACTAAATTATATCTACTGAGCATCTTAACCGTTTCTTTAGAGTTGAACATTACTATCATCAGATTTTTAGTCAACTGGGAACTTTATTTATAAAACATGAATGGTTCAACATTAATTTTAAATAATACACCAACGGTAAGCTAATGCTGAACAGCGGGTTGATGGGCACAAAGAGAAGAGCTCCCCAATAAAATTCCAAAAAATTTCCTTTCTTATTTAATTTTTGTATATTTTCCATTGTTATTCAACCGCTAAAGTTTCTTACTTTGAACATTGTACGTACATCGCGGATATTCCTCTTAAGTTGTAACACTGCAGCTTATTGAAAAAATTACCGTTATAAATTAATTTGAGGATACTAAATCGACACTAAGTTTTATAAAAGAGTATTATTGCTTTTACTGTAGTAAAGTTACAGCCTATATACGTCCCACTGATGGGCACGGGCCTCCCCTCATTTCTGAGAAAGATTTATGGCAAGGAAGTGTCCGCCGCGCAGTCCCAATGCGTGTTGGCGAACTTCACATGTCTTCGAAATATTTTTTTTCTTATTCCGCAGACATGCAGGTTTCGTCACGATGTTTTCCTTTACCGCCAAACACGTGGTAAATCAGCACTTAAAATTGTAATTTACAATTTTTTTAGTGCCGACGGGGATCAATCCCGGGTTACTCGCGTTCTGTTATATATACAGCGAGCGTTAACCATCTGAGCTACCACGGCTCTATATTGTTATTCTGTATTATTACTATAGTAAAAAGAGTAAATCTTTTATAATAGCGTTGGCTTAAAAATCGATCAATCAACACATCGTTACAGCCCTTCACAAGTTCACTGCTGACTGCAAAGCATTGCTGAATCATCATCATCATCATCATTACAGCCCTTCACAAGTCCACTGCTGAACATAGGCCTCCCCCAAGAAATGCCATATTGCTGCATATTAAGCGGTAATTAAATACTTCATGGATTTCCTACATGTCTTACCAGATCGTCAATTCACATAATGAGGTCCGTCTAGACTATGCATAGTTTCTTTTATATATAGGAGACCTAAATTAACTTACAAATAATAATAAGTGCCTTCTGCAATATCATTACGTTTATATAAATTTATGATTGTAACGTAATGTTTAATTAATAAATATAATTTGTGAAAATAATAAACAAGTAAATAATATTAAATTATTGCCACTTCTTACTGAGCCATTATGTTGCTTACTCTAGAATTACTGAAAAAATCTTCATTAGGAATTATAACGGTGCTCATTTATTATATTTAAACAGATCACAATTTTACTTATATATTTGTAAATATAATATAATAACAAACAAGCGTGCCTAATTGATTTACGTTCTGGAGAGAGTTCGATATTCTTCGGCTCAGCGAAGCGTTAGATTGCTCTTATCTCATCAAATCGAGTTGTTATCTTGATGCCGTAACAATATAGACGAGGAAATTATACCGTACAAGAGCGACATTTCAATTATTTGTGTATTCAATATTATGTATACTATTAACATGTTTATCAAGATTAACAAAAATGTGTCTGATTTTATATTTTTACTGCTGTGCATCGTCTCTTTCGTCGTAGGGAGGACTGACATTAATCGCCACGGTTAGCAGGCGTATTAAAAGAATATCCGGATGGCGTTTAGACCATACAAAACTATTTCTTTATAATATACCTGGATAATGAAAGTAGAGCACATGGTTTGTTTTAAATACAATCCACATCTACCAGTGCCTGTTTTTTAACGTTTTGGCTTTCTATAAATTAATTACTTTAAAGCCTACCAAGATTTTTGAAATTGCCAAGTCATACCAAAACTTAACAGACATGTTAAATAAAAAATAAATATAATTGTCTGTGTATCAACTTCGATTGTCAAATTGTTTTGACAAAAAAAAAACAATTAAAATCGTTTCAGCTTTGGTGGAAAAATCAGCGAATGTGCATTATAATTTCGTCAATTTTTAAGAGATATAATTAATCAGAGTTACAATTGTCTCTATTGCTTAGCTCGTTTATTCGGACAGAGCGTGACATAAATAGATCATTAGAAAACTATTCTTCAAATACCTTGTCGCGCACCTCCTCAGGAGATGAGTATCTGCCTAAACACAACTAAAAATAAAAAATCTGCCGATCTGCTTGATAAGCGTGGCAACTGTGGCAAAAATCCCCCCTATATGGGGGATTTTTGCCACAGTTTGTTGCCCCCATCTATTGGGGAGGTCTATGTTTAGTAGTGGACTCTAATAGGTTGTAGCGGTAACGATTATAGTGATAATGTTAAAAAATCCATCATCGAAATTAGTGCAAGGTTGACTTGCTTTTGTCGACTAAGAGAATTAAAATCGAACTGATAGCGTATAAACCCATTTATTATGTGAGTCTTAATAAATACCCGAATTTAACCCTTGAAGTGGCGTCCAGACTGGTAAAGTGGTCTTCAAGCTGTCTAAGAAAATAAGCGATTAACGGATTAATAGGGACAAATATCAAGCATTATATTGACCACAGAAAGCAAGCGGTTTTAAGTCGGATGAAGAAGTAAAATCCCAAAAGACTGACAGTAGCAACATTTGATCCTAAAGACTTATGGCGGCGCTGTCGTCGCGCCACAAGCTAAACGCTTCGAAGCCTAAATCACGCTATCAACGTTATTAAGTACGTATATGTATTTAAAATTACTCCGAACTATCACACACGTTAGCCGCTGCCCGGTCCGAACACCTTGCCTGCGACGCATCTCACTTTTTTTACCACGAGCTGAGGAAATCCTTACATAGCAGCTTTTACCGTTCCATGCATTGATTTGCTCTTTATATTAATAGTAGTACTAATATATAGTATTGCAAGGAGGAAAACTTTTATGTCCTTTGATATTTTACAAGTTAACCTCTCAAACACCATGCGGCCGAATTTGACCGCATCGATATTCCGTCATAATTCAAGCGATCAAATATGACCGCACCCACCCACAGCACAGCAAAAAATAGTCTATGGATATTAATTTATATTTTACGTTCATTACGTACGCAATTTTCATTTGGATGTTGTGTTGATTTTTGGATTTTTCTAATGTTTTATTAGTGTTTTACTATAGTGTTTTATTATAAAACTGTTAGCTGTTTTGTAATGAAGTAAAGCCTGAATTTTGTTTTAACCACAGGATAGAAAATTATGTATAGATTTTATAATGCCAAACTTCTTCATAGAAAAGTAGACTCTAAATATATGTTTTAATGGTATCAAGTGCCGTAGGTGAATGCGGTCGCATGCGACCGCTCGGGATTTGCCAGGCGCATGCGACTGCATGGGAATTTTATGAGGATTGAAGGGTTATAAATGCTGCATGTAATATATACAATACGCATTTCCATTTCCCTAATTTGAAATTGCTATATTTAGAATTCTTTGTTTGTATACTATCGAGATTTCTAAAAGGACTTTTGCTTCAAATTATCCTAAAACGAACTACTTACTAATAAAAGTATTCATTTGGCATTTTACGAAGCACAACATTCCTAAAATGCTTGCTTAACCGCATCAAAGTAAAGAAGGCAACGGTTATATACTTAAGATGGCGTAAACGATTTCACTGAAGTTCGCTGTATTAATACTAAAACTGTGTCATAGTATTTGTGCTCACTTCAATTACACAGTAAGTGAACAGAAAAAATACTACGACACAGTTTTTGCTTGCTCTTTCTTATTGAAAAGGAAGTTTTAGTTTTGCACATACTATACTCGTACTTCTTGATGTGTTATTTTCCTCAAATCTTCTAATCAATTGTTCACATTATTCTACTGTTATCTTTACCAAAAATCATGTAATTATATAATGAATGTTCGTTTTGAAAGTGTAATAAAAATTAATTATCGTGAGGTGCTCACTTGTGGGTGATTAAACTTAGACTGCAATCGGAGAAAGCATTTAAAAGTTATGACGATTCTATAGTGGCACTGCAAGAAAACGTTCCTGGTGCAATAAAAAGTAATGCACAAAATAATAACAATCCATAAAAACAAAATGACTAAACTAGAATAAAGGTTCTAGATTATACATCCTTTCAGTATAAACAGATGGCATAAATGGCTAGGAGGCGAACTAAGCTATTTTATTTGGTGCTTTACTTTCTTGGTCTTAAAAAAAAAAACTAGCGACATACGAAACGTTAACGTGCAAGACAGGAAATATACACGTGGTGCATTCAGTATTAAAATTGGTTCAGTAGCGGTGTTATAACTGCGGGGAGAAAAATCATCAAGCAAAGTCGTATCAACCATGAAGGTCTAATGTTATATTTTTTGTTGTTATAGTTTTTTTGCTTAATTGTTATCAATATATTAATAAGACTTTATTAATAATATATTAATAAGACGACATAGTGTAAAGTTGCACAATATTATTTAATGCGACGTAAGTTTTTTTACTAGCTTTTTAGTAACTAGAGAGAAACTTGAAGAGAAATCTGTTTCTGCTCATTCGGAAAACCACCCATATGTAATATTAGAATCTATAATAGGCAATAGTAGGAGGTAGTCAAATAAAGTTATAGCCTATATACGTCCCACTTCGCGGTTCAGGTCCCCATGTAAAGTAAAAAATGACTCAATACGAATTACAATATGTAATCTATATTGAATAAAAAATTATTCTATTCTATTCTATTCTACGCTATTCTATTCTATTCATTATTAAAGCAAATTTTCCGCTACTTTGGCAACCGCAGCTTTTAGTTATAAAATAATAAAAACTACAGTTGCCAACCTACCGTCCAAGCGTGGTAATAATGGGAAATATTCCCCCTATGGGGAACCTTTGAAGTGGCCCACATTCTACAGTGGCCTTCTGACAAGCTGTACTGAATAAATAAACGAATACCCCAAAAATTATCCTTTTAGATTTATCGCGAGCCACACCCGTGTATAGCAGGCATGGATATTTACATCTTAAGGATGGCGAAGGAAAGAAAGGAATAAAATTTATTCGCAGTCGCAAACAAAACTCTAAAAAGATATGAAATGTATATGAATTCAATGTACTGCAAAATACATAATTAATTGAATTGCAGTCTCGAAAAGGCTACTGACTCAGCATTGTACTGCAGTAAATAATCAGGCGCTACAGCTGTACAATTATAATCAACAAAATTCTATTTTCTTAGTACGTGTGATTTTTAAATAGAATAAGGGTGACAAGCGAGCACATAGCCCACATGATAGTAAGTGGGCCATAGACATCTACATCTATCCCCGAATAATAATAATCAATATGCAGATGCATTGTCACCCCTGAAAAGTAAGATGGAATGCTTCGAATCCAGTAAAAAGAGTTTCCGGTTCTCTACACTCACTATATGAAATATAGCAGCATTGAGCAGCTATTTTATGCTAGTATTCTAAGAGAGCGTGGTCCCTCTTCAGTCGAGCCAACTTATTCGTGCTACAACTATAATCTAGCTGCAACATGGCTCTACCACGTATAATTTATTTATTTGACGGCTCCGTGAAACTCATTGCAAAGCCACTGTGTCACGAAGTCAAACGTTGTTCAAAAAAGTATTTGTATGTCCTGCAAATTATTATTGTGGGTCTGGATGTTTGTCCTTGTGCAATTTATGTTTGAATACTGTCTGCACGATACAAAGCAAAATGCTAGTGTGGGGGTAAATTTTTGAAAAAGAAAAAAAAAAAGAAAAACTACATTGTCAGTGTATTTAGCTGCTTCTATGTTGCAAATGCCGTGTATCTATTTTATAAAAAACAGTTTGTTAAGATTGAATGGGCGTGATACAAACAGCCTGGAGCGTTGACCGGGCTAGTAGCACGCCCTCATAGAATACCAGCGTAAAATAGAAGATTATATCTTATACATGGTAGAGCCATGCTGCAGTTACATTAATAGTATAGTTGTAGTACGAATGGTTCGGCTCGACCGGGGAAGGACCACGCTCTCACGGAATACCAGCGTGAAGTGAACCGGAAACCCTTTTTACTAGAAACAAGGCATTCCATCTTAGACCTCAGAAGTGACAACGCATTTGCATTTTATTTCTTAACTGTGGGTAGCTAATTTTTTAACAGGTAAACTAAGTTTTTGCTCGTTTGTCACCTTTATTTTATAAGAAAATAACAATAAGTCTTTTCATTTAATATGACTTTTACTTGGTTTCGTAATGGAATTCATCATGATGTTTTTTTCAATTATGGAGCCACCTAAGATCCGATTCAAATTAGTGTTCACACTACAATCTGATTTTATGTCCTAATAATCTAATAATATAGCAACAATTTATACCTCCGCAGATTTTTTTAGTTAAAAGTTAAAAGTACTTAGGCGTAAATCCGTGGTAGAACCACGGATTTCACCGTAAAAGACCTTGCAGTTTTTTAAACACTAAGTATACAATAAAACAGTCAAATCATGTGTGCCTTACATAATGTTCATCTTTTTACCTGCCAATGTTTGACTACACTACTATTAGTAAGTAGTGATGAAACTCTAGATGGTAAATCTCTCTACGCTAGCGAAACATAGGCTTATTCACTCATGCCTTGAAGACACCCGCAATGTAATCATACAAAATACGAAGCTTAAAATTAAAAAAGTAACTTTATGAATTAAGATGCGGTATCACCATTTTAAAAAATAGGTTAGATATTCGTGACTAAAACTTCACATTTTACTTAAATAAATATTATAAAGAATACTGTTGTGCCACAAATTTTCTTTAGCTTAGGAATAAATAAAACCGTTCTGAAGAACGTGCCGGCAGTTAAAAACAATTTCGCAGCATCAAAAAAAGGAGTAGAGTGGATGAGAGTTTTGGAAGTATTACGAATACGTGTTGTGTAAATTTATTGAAAATATAAATAAATTTATGATAGTACTATCATAAATTTATTTATATTTTCAATAAATTTTATAAAATATCGCTGTATATCTGTTCTGGCTGATCTGTCTGTTTTACCGTTTAGTGGCAAAGTAAGAATATTCACTACCTCATATCGTCCTGTAGTTGTCGAACTAGGCAACAGACTTAGCTCTGTTACTGTTACAGAAATAGGAGAACAAAACTCAAAATAATAGAAACTTTCAGTCGCTAACCTGTGTGCAAACCGTGCAAACTATGGCAAAACCTATGGAAGCCTATATTCAGCAGTTTACTTTTATAAGCTGTGATGGATGGATAGATTGTTACAAAAATGTTTTCTCAAAGATAATTTTACAAATACAAAGCGTGGCAAAGGGTAAAAAATACACCCTCATTTAGATAATTCTATTGTTATCAGCTGTCGAGTTCACATACTCGTAATATAGTGGAAATAATTTACGTGCGGGTAGAAGTTGTTTTCATAAAATGTCTTGCAACAATGAACGGGGTATATATAGGTGGTTGAAATTCGGCAAAGTTAATAGAAATAAACCCAACGTACATATAGCGTACTCGCGGGCGAGTCGAACCTCAATGGGCATTGCTGCAAACCAAATTTACTGTACTAACGTAAGAATAAAAAATAAGTATAATAAATACATATAATTTATTTATGTATTTTATATTTATTGGAGCGGAGCTCCCATGACGCAAGAAAACAATTCTTTGAAATCTATCTCCCCCGTAACAATATTTGTAGCTCAACGCAGACAAGGTTTGTAAACAATAAAAAACTGAATTTATTTTTATTTTCTTTTTATATCTAATCAATTCGCTAATTTACATCTGCGCAATGACACACCATTTGATTGAATCTTTTGTTTAAATAAAGATAGTTATGACTTTAGACTTTTACTCCGCTCCTTTTATTGTGAAAATGTTTTAACTTTGCATCTGCATTGGCCCTAATTTATTGCACGCCTCACTACGTAAGGGAACGCTCTACAATAAGTAAATATATAAAATCTGACATACACAAAGTTCAAAAACTTTATTAAACTAAGTTTGTATATAAAGGGTTATTATAATATTAAGGAATTTATGGATGATAATAACCCCTAATCTTACGTGGAGTACGGAAGTGATGTATTCTCTCGCCAATTCTTTTCAACAGAGATGATTTTCTGTGAAGCATTAAATCGGGTGGATGTTGGTATAACACTGAATAGTCAGATTATTAACAATATCCGTTATACCGATAACACTGTTCTTATTGCATCTACAATGGAAGAACTTCAGATCCTTATAGATAAAACTTAATCTGTTAGTTCAGCGTTTGGCCTCAGTATCAACACTAGAAAAACCACATATATGACAGTTTGTAAAACACCACCTGCTAATCCTTCTCTACTATAAACAGCCTCTACAAAAGTTATCAAATACAAATAATTGGGATGCTGGGTTGATGATACAGGCAAACGAGCATACGGCTCACCTGATGGTAAGTGATTACCGTCGCCCATGAACAACTGCAACACCAGGGGGATTGCAGATGTGTTATTGCCTTTTAAAAAGGAATAAGCTCTTTTCATGAAGATCCCTAAGTCGTATCGGGCCGGAAAATCTGTCACTTCTGTGCAATAAAAAGCTGAACATTCAGATACAAGTACGATTAGCACGCTGTTACGTTTTCTCCATTCTTTTGTATGGCGTTGAAGCATGGATTCTCACAGAATCGAGCTGTAAGAACGAGTACGATTAGCACGCTGTTACGTTTTCTCCATTCTTTTGTATGGCATTGAAGCATGGACCCTCACAGAATCGAGCTTTAAGAAGATTGAAGCCTTACAAATAATACAAAATAAAGAACGTAACCGTGCGCATGAACATAAAGTCGCGTAAAGAAAAAACCAGAAGTTGTATATTTAGTAAAGAAAGAAAGCTTGAATAGCAATTCCTCAGAGCACTCTCCATGGTATATGCGAAAGAAAATGCAAAGAAATGCAACATTTCTTCGCAGTGCCAGTGAAGCCGATCGGAAAGCACTCGGTCGTCGACGATTCGAGCCGCTCTGCGCTGGATGCGGTCAAGTGGAAGGAGCTGATACTTTGGAGACCCAGCTCAGAGATGGGAACAGTATTCCATGTGCGGCCGAACCTGCGCCTTGTAAAGTTGCAGGCGGTATGCCGGCATGAAATACTGTCCCGCTCTGCTGAGCACACCAAGCTTTTTAGAGGCCAATTTGGCCTTCTATTCCAAGTGACTACGAAACTGCACGTCATTCGATATGTCGACACCGAGGATTCCGATACTGGCTGAGGTAACAAGGGGAGTGCCTCGAAACTGAGAAGATACGACAAAGGGGTTCTTTTTAGCGGTAAACGCGCAAACTTGTGTCTTCTGGGGGTTAAACTGGTCTAGATTTAGTTGCCCCCAATCCGAGACTGTGTTCATCAAAGACTCGACTTCACAGCTTTTCCTGGCACTCGGAGACGTTTTCCCGACAAATATTGGCTCGGCTTGGTGTAAAGAGCATCACCAGTGCTGTCATCTGCATAGCAATGAATGTTACGGGTTTGCAACATATCATTGATATGCAGAAGAAGCAGCGTTGGCGATAGCACGCAGCCTTGTGGAACACCAGCATTAATATGCTTGCAATCGGAGCTTGCACCGTCTACAACGACCCTGGTGCTCCGATCTGCAAGAAAGTTGGTGATCCAATCGCACGATTTCTCGGGAAGCCCATAGGAAAGGAGCTTCGAAAGAAGCCCTTTGTGCCAAACCCGATCGAAGGGCCTTCGCAATGTCCAAACTAACGGCCAATGCCTAACCTTGGACTCTACTGCCTCCGCCCATCTGTGAGTTAAGTAGACCAGAAGATCACCAGCTGACCAACCACGGCGAAAACCGTATTGGCGGTCACTAATCAGCTGGTGATCACCACATAATGAGAAATAGAAAATACGATCTACTACAACTCATCATTCAGGGTGAGATCCAAGGAAATCGAAGTAAGGGTTGAAGAAGAACATCTTGGCTGAAAAACCTACGCCAATGGTTTGGAATAAACACCCGTTCCTCATTAAGAGCCGCGCCATGAAAGATACAAGTTGCATTAATGATCGCCGACCTTCGAGAGAAGATGGCACTTTAAGAAGAAGAAGAATATCCCCTTGGAAGGGTGATCGCTACCAAGCTATTTCTAATTTGTTTTGTGTTGTTAATTGTAACGTGGATGATTGTAAGCTATTATTTGAAAAAAAATAGTACCGCTGGTTTCTCGCCTTGGTTATGTTTTCTTCGTTCTTTTGTATGGCGTTGAAGCATGAAACCTCACAGAATCGAGCTGTAAGAAGATTGAAGCCTTCGAAATGTGGGTATACAGGAGAATGTTAAGGATATCCTGGATATACAAAATAAAGAACGTAAAGGTTTAAATTTTTGAGGGTTAAATAATTTATATTTAACTAGTGATCTGCCTCGATTGATCTGACATTTTTCAGAGGCACCTTAATATGATATCCATGGGATGATATAAACTAGCCACGATACGGCTTATTTATATTAATGATTAAAATGAAATCGTTAAACAAAACATAACCGATATTCGAGGTCGTCAATAAATACACAATTGTGCTGCATTGTTTCGAAACTCTTCATTTTCACACACAGCGATTTTTTTTTATTTGAGAGCTCACAAAGAGATCGAAGCGCTATGAATGTCTACAATGGCTTAAATAAAAAGTCACATGAAATACTTTTTATTCTCATTTGTGTTAAGCTTCTGAAAAATTTGCTAAAAATTCGTTTTTGTGATAAAATTAATATTTGTATGTTTATAGTAATGTAAATTGTAACCCTTTTTGTCACTCCAATTTTTTACACTGTGATGTAAACGAACCACATGCCTCTAGGGTATTTGGCCATAGTTGCCACGCTTGGCAAATGGATTAGCAACCGCAGTTTTTTTATTATAACTTGTTATCAGCAAGATGCTGCTGCTCATCTCCTGTTACATCTTGCCTCTGTCACCTCTCACGATGACACCTTCGCAAGGATATGGGGTAGTGGATATTCTTACACTGCAACTACGTGATTGTATACATATATTAACGGTGTAGTAAATTCGTGTGGTAGCTATCGCTCTCACGTGAGCAAAATTAAATATTTACTATCAACTTGTTTGCAAGTCTTTTTTTTTTTCAATCAATATTCTGATCTATTTCAATCGCGTGGGAAGTATTTACAGTTTGTCTTATCAGACCTATATGAGGTTAGGCTCTTTAAGGAAACAATGTAATATAAATGAATTCATTGGACTATTCGTCTTATGAATTTCGTAGTATGAAAATGTCACAGAGATTATAGTATATTAGGTAGTAATGAGGGAGACGTGTTGCTGATGTGTCTTAAATTGGACTTTTGAATACAAATTTAAGGTGGGCTACATCTCACCTACAAAAAACTTTTAAAATTATAGATACTCAATAATTTTAATATTTTATTTTAAAATTATTTAGTATTAATTTAAAAAAGTAATTATGACTATTAATCTAAAATTGGTATAAGATTATAAGGTAAATTTAGATTTGGCAGAGCAGTTGGCCGAATTGTTGTTATTTATCTTGTTCAAACATATTTGACATACTTATATATAACATAATTAGGTATAACTAGACATAATTATATATAACACAATATAATAATAAGTTCTCATCTATGGGTACTCGTTTGCCCTCTCTTTTATAAAAAAGGTGTTAGATTTTCGAAAATATTTACACTTGTATAATTTCATACTAGACAAGTTTTATTTATTCGTACGATATTTAATTATCAAGTCACACAATTTATTCCTACTTATACCTTTCGTTTCATTACATATTCTTTTAATTTAATTTATTTTATACTTTTAAATTTGATTAACTATTATTTATCACTTTACCTCCGTATGGTATAGTATTTCATCTATTATTTATAAGATAATAGTGCCATTCCATCAAAGGACACGGCTCACGCACATACAGGATTAAGATAAATATAACAAGTTTTTTCAGTTCATACAAAATTGTAACAGTTTTTACCACTGTGTAGTGGCGATGTAAGAATATCTAGTACCCTGTGTGGGTATCGTAGATGTGTGGGTATCGTAGATGTGTGGGTATCGTAGATGTGTGGGTATCGTAGATGTGTGGGTATCGTAGATGTGTGGGTATCGTAGATGTGTGGGTATCGTAGATGTGTGGGTATTGTAGATGTGTGGGTATCGTAGATGTGTGGGTATCGTAGATGTGTGGGTATCGTAGATGTGTGGGTATCGTAGATGTGTGGTCGATGTGTGGGTATCGTAATTTGTATCGTAGATGTGTGGGTATCGTAGATGTGTGGGTATCGTAGATGTGTGGGTATCGTAGATGTGTGGGTATCGTAGATGTGTTCGTGCCGAAAGAGACAACAGAGGGAAATTGAAACATGAGATCGACAAAAAAATTCCGGTTAACAACTAAAAATATTAAAAAACTGTGGTTGTCAATTTGCCTGCCAAGTATGATAACTATGGAAAAATCCTTCATATGAGGCAATCTATGGGAGAGAATTACGTTCAGCAGTTATCTTTTATAAAGTGTGTATAAAATGTAATAGTTGGATAGATGAATTATACATTTCTTTAATAATTAATTATCACTAGCATCCGACATTTATTTTCTATAATGGTAACACTTTTACCCTAATAAAATCTATACTTACTTGTCATTCATAAGCAAGTACCCGTAACTTAGCAATAAAAGTCACGTTATTTACAAACCAATATATTATCATCTAGAAATTAAGTTAGTTTAGTTGTTATTAAAAATTAAGGTTCACAATTTGAGCTTCATGTAGCAACACCGTTCAAATATATTAATTGTATACATATTATGTCTTTTTTGGTACTAGGTGTCAATGAGAGAGACGTGTTACTAGTATTAATTCTTTAATTAGACCATCCCCTATAATTGAATACAAATATGTGGGCTACATTGCAAGATGTTATAGCTTTCGATGAAATGCAGTTCTTCTTTTTACGTAACGTAACCAGACGGTCCTGTTTTGAACGGGATTGTCCCTTTTTTATAGTTACGAGTCCCGTTGTTCCCGAAATGAACTCTGGGACGCAAAATTGTCCCGTTTTCTGAAACCGCGCGAAAATGTAAGTAGTTGATTCGAGCTAGCCGGACGGCCGCCGTGCCGGCGCGGCCGGACCACGGAGTACTTTTTTAGGCCGGACGCCAGCAGTGTGCTAGAGTAACACCACTTGCTTGCACTTCGCTTCGCCACTTGCGACGATAGCTGAGAGTGGCGAAGACGTCATCGCTCGCGTTTTGTTGACTAATTTTTTGACAGATTTTTGTTCACCCATTTCTCGATATTTGTTTTGTTGTTGTTGTTTGTTGCTTGTGTACCTAGTAAATAGCTTTTGTTTTGGAATCATAAGTTAAAATGCCGAAACGCAAGTATACGTTCAACGTTAACTTACAAGCAAAATATCCGTTTATCAAGCAAATAAATACTCCCTTAGATGTCAGATGTGGAAAGTGTTGTACTTCGTACGGAATTTAGCGTTTCCCACAGTGGTGCCAGGGATACTGAACAGAATTTAAATTCTAAAAAACATAAAAATGCTGATCGTGCCGCCGCTTTGAGCTCTTCATTGTTAACCTTTTTTCAAGAAATCTAACGCACCAACTTCAAAAGATTTAGATATCGCCGCGACAGAAGGCGTCTGGGCTTATTACACGATACACGAAAACCACAGTTTTCGCTCTAATAATTGTGCATCGAAATTAATTCAATCATGTTTTGATCCCAAATTTACATGCGCGCGTACGAAATCAAACCTATTACAGTAAATATTTTGACACCTGGTGCGATTAAAGAATTAAAAAGATGATCTTGATAAGTCCAATTGTATTACAATTGAAGAATACTGAACAACTGCAAATCACGGTAACAAGAAAATATACCCTATTCTAGTGCGCTTTTTTATACCTTATGTAGGCGTGAAAGTAAAAATTTTGGATCTCCAAGACCAATCAGGTGAAACTTCCAACATCATTGTCAATTACTTAAACCAAGTGTTGACAGATAATAATTTGACAGCAAAAGTCGTGGCATTTTGTGGGGACAATGCCAACGTCAATTTCGGTGGCGCACCTAGGCGAGGAACTAACAATGTGTTAACGAAATTACAATCATCTTTAAAAAAGCCGTTAATAGGTATTGGATGTGGAGCCCATGTTATCATCATCATCATCATCACAGCCCTTCACAAGTCCACTGCTGAACATAGGCCTCCCCCAAGTAATGCCACAAAGCACGGTCCTGAGCCACCTGCATCCATCGACTTCCTGCATATCTTACCAGGTCGTCACTCCATCTAGTGGGGGTCGCCCTACACTACGTCTACCGGTACGAGGCTGCCACTCGAGAACCTTTCTTCCCCATCGGTTATCGGTTCTTCGAGCTATATGGCCGGCCCATTGCCACTTCAGCTTACTAATCCGTTGGGCTATGTCGGTCAATCTGGTTTTACTGCGGATATCCTCATTTCTGAGTCTATCACGCAGAGAAACTCCGAGCATAGCCCTCTCCATAGCTCGCTGAGCGACCTTGAGCGTCCTCATACGGCCAGCAGTGAAGGACCACGTCTCTGATCCGTAAGTCATCACTGGCAACACGCACTGGTTGTACACTTTAGTTTTCAGAGATTGAGGTATACCTGACGAGAAGATATGTCGTAATTTCCCGAACGCTGCCCAGCCGAGTTGAATCCGTCGATTGACCTCTCGGTCGAAGTTGGACTTACCTAGTCGGAATATTTGTCCCAGGTAAACGTACTCGTCAACAACTTCGAGCATAGTGCTCCCAACAACTACCGGCATAGGTGTGACATGGACATTAAACATAATCTTTGTTTTGTCCATGTTCATCTTAAGACCTATCCGTTGGGAGGCACTATTGAGGTCATTGAGCATAGTGCTTAAGTCCTCCAGCGATTCTGCCATAAGGACTATATCGTCGGCAAATCGAAGGTGAGTGATGTACTCGCCATTGATGTTAATACCGTATCCTTTCCAGTCCAGTAGCTTGAAAACGTCTTCCAAAGCAGCGGTGAAGAGTTTCGGGGATATAACGTCACTCTGTCTTACACCTCTCTGCAGTTGGATAGGTTTCGAGCTCTGGTTCTGTACTCGGATAGCCATCGTAGCCCTACTGTACAAACACTTCAGCACTTCGATATACCGACAGTCAACTTGGCACCGCTGAAGGGACTGCAGCACCGCCCAAATTTCGACGGAATCAAAGGCTTTCTCATAGTCCACATACGCCAGGCAAAGTGGCAAATTGTACTCTTCAGTCTTCTGTACAATCTGCCGCAGGGTATGTATGTGGTCTATGGTACTGAAGCCTTTTCGGAAACCGGCTTGTTCGGGAGGCTGGAAGTCGTCGAGTCTGCGTGCGAGACGATTCGTAATGACTCTCGAAAACAGCACGTAGACGCGGCTCAGAAGGGAAATCGGTCTGTAGTTCTTCAAGAGAGCGTTGTCGCCTTTCTTAAAGAACAAGACCACCGCACTTCTGCTCCACGCCTCTGGAGTAGTGCCACCATGGAGGACGGAATTGAAGAGCTTCTGAAGGACTTCAAGTACCGGTGTTCCACCCGCTTTCAGAAGCTCCGCTGTAATTCCATCCTCGCCTGGGGCCCTGCCGTTTTTAAGGTGCTGGAGAGCCATTCTAATCTCGCTTAGACTGACGTCCGGGATATCATCGGAATAGTGTCGGATAAGACTTGCTCTTGGATCGTTACTCACACTTGCGTGTGGCTCCAACGATGATGTGTACAGCTGCCCATAGAACCTCTCAATCTCACTCAAAATCTCAGGTGTCCCGGAAACGATGCTGCCACACTCAGTCTTCAGCCTTGACAGTTGGCTCTTTCTGGCAGACAGATCTCTGGCAAAGACTTTGGAGCCCTGGTTCCGCTCGATCGCTTCTTTAATACGAGCAGTATTAAAGTTGCGTAAGTCTCGCCGCCCATGCCATGTAATTCACAATAATTAAAATCTGCTGCAGACAGGCTACCCTTGGATTACGAAAGCATTATTGTTAAGATATATTCATTTTTATGACGATTTTTATGACGACACAATTCGAGTTGAAACTCTAAAGGAGTTTTGCACCGAAACTGAAACGGAATATCAACAAATGCTCGGCTATAGCAAAATCAGATGGCTTGCTCTTATGCCTGCCTTGGAAAGAGTTTTAAAAATTTTGCCTTTAAAAATGTCCCCTGTTATTAAAAATTTTTTGAAGATCCCACATCCGAATTGTGGCTTTATTTTTTACACGTTCAGTCAGCAATTTTTCATCAAGCTGTATTGAAACTTGAAGGTCAGACCGTATCGGTAATTGCAGCTGCAAAATAAATCAATCAACTAAAAGACAATTTGACTTCGAAACAGACTAATCAGTTTCTTCCATTTACCGTCCGTCAAATAATAGCGAAATCGAAAGATAATTTTACTGACATAGATGAAGAGTTTGTGAAAAATATGGTTACAGAACTTTATAAAACAAGCCGTGAATATCTGGAGCAGTGGACTTGCTTTCTTACCAAAGAAATGGAGATATTTTATTGGGCAGATTTAAAAAAGGTCCCCGCATGGGAAGACGTTCAAAAATCTCTGCATGTATTAATTGATATGGAATATATTGACTGTAATAAAGATGCAGAAGTTTTTGACGAATTCACATCAATTTGCAACAACATTACATCTCAGAAAGTAACCGAATGGAATAATCAAAATGTTTCCACGGAAACTCGTTGGGTGTTACACTTTCAAGCCAACAATCCAATCTTCAGCATGAAAACTTTTCTATTTTAAATGAATATATTTTATGTTTGCCTGCTACAAATGCTTATGTATTTTCTATGATGAACAAATTATGGACATCTGAGAAAACCCTGTTACAAGTTTCAGTTCCAAAGGCAATGTTGATAATTAAGGTTTTATATTCGATAAATAAAACGTGCCAACAGTTTCATTCTTCACCACCACCATTCTTCATCATCACCAGCTATATTAAAGCAAATTTATTCCTCTAATAAATATAAATATAACTGAACGTTTAGGGTATATATATATATATATTTTTTTTTTAATACGTTACTTTTAATCTAACTGACTTTCTGAATAAATAACTTTAAAAAAGTTTTTTTCATCGACTACCTGTTAATTGACCTAAAAAACAAATGTCCCGTTTTGAGTCAACAAATAAATGGTCACGTTATCTTTAAGCCATACGTTCTTTTGAAGGCAGTTTTTTTAACGTGGTAGAGCCATGCATATCTATACTTTGAATGTAGCACGAATGGATCGGCCCGACATCCTCTCTCAGGATACTACTGTAAAATGGCAGGTTAATGTTGATGTGTCTCGTATAGTGATTGTAAAGAACCAGAGACCCTTTCTACTTAAAATAAGGTATTCCTTGTTAGTTCTCAGGAGTGACAACGCATCTACATTTTGTTTGTGGGTTATGCCACCCCCAATAGATATACTCTGTTACTTCTTACGATACTCACGGAATGATGTGGGTTAGCGTGTAGTGTAGGTATACACCACACACACACACATATATATATAATATATATATATATATATATATATATGACATAATAGTATATATTAATGTTAATTGTGGAGTAATAGGAGAAGTATAGTTAAAGACATAGACAGACTAACACGTCTCCTTCTCATTAACACCTTTCAAACGTTACATGGCGACTCTGCCAGCCGGTGTGCTGTGTAAGCGCACCGCACCGCGGCCTGCATAAATGATTTCAATAAAACACCCTGCTAATTATGGATATGCCTTAGATTGTAGTTTTCATTTAGAATGTTCTTCAATATATTATATAATATTAATAAAAGTAAAGAATTATTTTACATATTAATAAAAAAAGCATTTTATGGTCATTGGGAGATTTAGTATATGTTTAGCCCGCATGACATAATAGTATATACGTGGGGATCTGAAAATTTTCTCTCCTAACAAAGATACATAACGAAAATACAAGACGCTTTTTATTAATTTTTTTATTTTTTACGTAGGTGATCTAGTTATAACTCTACACTCGTCTACCAGCGATGCTTCCATCTCTTAACCCGTCGAAATAATACTCGGCGTTTTTCTCTATAAAATGATTGTCCATGATGGTGATTGCCTCCTCATTTGACGAAAACCTCTGTCCTCCGAGTGCAATTTTTAAATGGGGGAACAAAAAATGTCGCTTGGGTCTAGATATGGTGAGTAAAGCGGATGATCAAGCAGTTTAAACTTTAAATCGTGGATTTTTGCCATTGGAACCACTGACAGGATTTTATTTTCCTGAAAATTGGCCATTTCTACACAATTTCTGCCTTCAGTTTGTCAAGTAATGATGCATAGTATGCTACTGTAATGGTTTTTCTCTTTTGAAAACAATCGATTAAGATAACTTCATGACTATCTCAAACACCAGTCGCCATGTACGAGTATATACAGAGGTTACAAATAAATAATGACGAAGCTAAGGAATTATGATGCATTTTTTTATTCTGAATTTGGGTGCAGTAACATAAGGGTGCGTCAGTACAGTAAAAGTCAGAGGCACAGGGCAAGTGTCCACCGTGATGCCACAATGTATGTTGTTAGACTTCGTATGTTTCCAAGCCATGTGTTCCTTCACCGTCGAACACGAGCTAAACCAGCACTCAAATTGCTATTAACAATTTATTTATGCCGACGTAAATCGAACCCCGGTGTTCGTTTATGAACTGTGAAATTTACTGTGAGTAATCATAGCTTTCGTACTATCACACAGTAGTATCAAAAAACCAAGAAACTAACGTTTTGCACAAGATGTAAATGCGCTCTTTGTCCATTTTAACGAGTTCTAGTATATCTGCTCACTGGAGTTAATTCAGTGATTATTACTTTACGGAAACTGGTGTTTCAGTTTTAATGAAACCGTCTCGTGATACAACGTGCAAGATTGTCACAGGAAAAGGGACCCTTTTCAGTCTTAATAGAGTATATTTTAATTCGCTAAGAAATAGAGTTTCAATTCTTAATTTAGCTTCGAATCAGTGTCCACTTCTCTAACCTTGTTAATTTAAGCTATCGATCAAAATCAAATAGTAGATGTGGCTTAATTGAAATTAAATTAATTACTTTTTATTACATGATGTCGTTACGGCGTGGTAGAATCACGCCGTAACGACATCATGGTTGCTTGACTGCTTCTTTGATCTTGTAATCGTTAGTGCAACTGCTGGTTATGAGGTATTGGGTTCGAATCCTGGGTCCTGCACCTGATTCCCTCCGATCGTGTCAGATATCCGTTACATCGGACTTTTAGTGAGGATATAGAAAAGTGTGATTCCGGTCATACTCGAGAACTATAAACCTATCCTGCGCAGACCCCATTGAGTTTGGACACCGGGACCGATATGCGGTCTGATGGATTTTATAGGTGCGGCACAAATGGGTCAGCTCGACTGCAGAAGGATCACGCTCTTACATAATACAAACATGAAATAGAAGTATATTGTCGCTGTGCAGACGCAACTTTATGCTACAAAACGAGAAACTTTTCACTAGTTGATAAAATATGTAGTAAAGTTACAGCTTATCCTATATACGTCCCACAGCTGGGCACAGGCCTCCCCTCATTTCTGAGAGGGTTTTTAGGGCAAGGAAGTGTCCGCCGCGCTGTCCCGATGCGTGTTGGCGAACTTCACATGTCTTCGAAATATTTTTTTCTCTTATTCCTCAGACATGCAGGTTTCCTCACGATGTTTTCCTTCACCGCCGAGCATGTGGTAAATCAGCACTTAAAATTGCAATTTACAATTTCATTGGTGCCGGCGGGGATCGAACCCGGGTTACTCGCGTTCTGTAATATTTACAGCGAGCGTTAACTTTTTTTATAGCAGTCGGGGCAAAAGAAGCATGCGGTTCACCTCATGGTAGGTAACATCTAACGTCCGTGAACAACTGCAACACCAGAGAAATTGCAGGTGCGTTACCGGCCTGTTGACAAATAGTAGTTTCTCTTTTTGAAAGTTCCTAAGTCGATGATGGCTGCAGTATGCACTTGGTAATAGATGAGCAGTGTGGTCACACATCTTCACTTCTATACCTACAACGTTTTATTACGTTACGTTTGTTATGTTATGTTACGGCTAATATTATTGTTAGTACCCGGTTGACCGAGCTTTGCTCGGTATTTTTCGCTCGGTTTTTTTTTATTCGTGTGTTTTGGAAATTATATTTAGATACAAATTACATACTGATGAAATACGAATAATATTTTTTGATCTTAGCGACATAATAGAAAAAACTGAACTGGTTATTTGAATAAAAAATCATGAGTGCAATTAGTTTAATTTAAATTTTCGTGTTTTTAAAAAAATACTAAAAAAAAGGGCTCGAAAAAAATAGATTTTCTCAAAAAAGAAAGGAATTTGAAAAAAATTTAAAAAAAGTCGGTCTGGGCTCGAACCATGGTATTACGATTTTGGGACCGCCCAATATACCGATTAAGATATTTGTAATCATTAATAACCTGTCAAAATTTACCTTCTTATTCTAACGTATGGTAGCAGTTTTTAATTGCCTAAAACATGGACAAAAGGACATTTTCTAAAAATAAATCCTAGCTAGATCGATTTATTGCCCCCGAAATTCCCTGCACACAAAATTTTATGAAAATTAAGGATTAATAAAATTGACATTAGCCGGCGAAACTTAGGTTTCGTATTGAGTGTACCTTTTCTCAGGCTAAACCGCCCAAACATGAATTTAACCGCAGCCAGTCTGCTAAAGCCGCGAAAATTTACTTAGGTAGTACCTATAAGCTAATACGTAAAAGGAAAACTTTGTACCCATTTAAAGTTGTTCCGTAAAGAAAATACTTGCCTATTTGTAACATGGATTGGATTAGCAACCAGAGTTTTATATTTTTGAGCTCTTAACAGAAACACATTGCTATCTATCTCTTGATCTTTTTTCTCCTCTGCCGAGCTGACACACATGGTAAGTGGCGGTAGTGGATATGAAAGTAAGTAAATTTATATTTTGTATAAATAAAAATCTGCCAAGTACAGACTAAACATTCAGCCCTATCGGTGCTCTATCTGTACCATCAGGTTGAATTATATATAATGAAGAACAGGCTAAATGCAAACCTAACTTTCCCAGTTGGCTCCGTTTCGTGCCATAAGGCAAATTTAGTAAATTATTTACAAGAATAAAACTATAATAAACACTACACGTAGTAGAACCACGCTGCAGCTATATTATGTTTGTAGCAAGAATGAAACGGCTCGACCGGGGAAGGACCACGCTCTTCAGAATATAGGGGTAAAAGAGCAGCCGTTGTAATGTTGGTGTGTTTCGTATGGTTAGTTTAGAGAATATATAATAGCCCTCAGCGGTGGCAACGCATCTGCATTTTGATTCTTAATCGAGGATAAACGTAGCTGTCTATGTGCCATAGCATCCACTTACCATCAGGTGGACTGTGTACTCGTTAGTCACCCCTATTCTATATAAAAAACTAGTACGTCCAACGTAAAATTATTCAATCCGTGCAAAATTTTAATTAAAGAGTTACATCATCGCTAGTCAAACGGTCAGATCATGTATAGCCTTGTTGATTTTTGCATGCTAATATAAAATCAAATTAAAATAAAATTAAATCGAGAATCGGTTATCGGACCGGTAATCACTTTCTTATAAAAAAAATTTGTCAGATTATATTGATTTTCAGATCTCTAAGTGCTACAGTGTTCGTTAAATTTTAATTAAAGTAATAAGTGAAGAACTGTATTGAAATATTTACTGGTACTGTACTGAGATATTAACTTTATTACCTATTCTTATTCTTATTCTTCTTGGCAAGATCGAGAGTGGACTTTATATTGCCCTTTTCCGTTGGGGAGGATTTTACTCACTGGCCACGCTTGGCAGGCGTTTTAGAGACCGCAGTACCTAACATCACGTACCTCCAATGCTGCTCCTTATCACCAGTATATATACCGCCATCTACCGGTAGCTATGACAGTTTTTCAGCATTTACCATTTGCCTTTGATGATACCAACAGAACATATTTGCATCATCCCACGAGATACAGTAAGGTCGTGGATATTCATAAGCCGCCACCACAGTAATCTACGTTAGCTGTTACTTCCTTTGTCTAAAACATATTCTTACGTGTAAATTGGCGTTGATTTCGAGTGAAAACTCTTTTCATTACCTGAAACAAATAAACAAATTGGTTAGTCTGATTAAATACAATCAAAAAAATTAGTTGACCCTGCATGCCATCCCTGGAACTTCCCGCTAGTTTCAAATGCAAAGCGCTCCAACTTTCACCATATTATGTTGCGAAATCTCGAAGTTATGTTAAAAAAAAAAAAAACAATTTTATCAATTTATTTCTCCATCGATATCTCACAAACGGATGAACCGATTTTTATTTTCCTAATGGCATTCTACGTCATTTTTTGAGATTTTTCTGATTCGTTTTTGAAATCGATCGGTAAAGCCGTTTAAAAGTTATTCCAAAAAAAACAGTTTTTCAAAATTTTTGTTTTTGAGTTTTCACAAAATTTACTCGTCCGTATAGATTTGGTAATATTATGAACTGATAATATAACCAAATCTATTCCACATTGAGATCTTTTAAACGCCGCAAAACGAATCTCAATCGATCAAGATGTTCAAAATTATGAAAGTTACTTACACACATACATACATACATACATACATACATCCGTACGGATGTCCACGTTAAATTAGTGAGAACAGCTTCCTGGGATCTGATGAAAAATCGACAATCGAAAATCGGGCTGAAACCAATAACTTCCCTATTTTTGAAAAATTTCTTAGCGGGAAGTAAAAAATAAGCACATTACAAGCAAGTGTATAAAACTAAATAAATAGCCTATGTATGTCATACGCCTTGAATAACTTCTGCTTTCATGTATAGGAGAATTTTTAGGACTAGGAAGTATTCGCGGCACTGATGCTTATTGATGATCACGTAATGATTTGGTTTCTTATATTTACGCGAATAGGTACCGCACATTTAATAAAACTATTTTATGGGTTTTATCGCGTTTAAAGAAATGTTCGTTTCCTTACTATGTTTTACTTTACTGCCGAGTATGTGATAAATTAACAATTAAAATTGCAATTAATTCATTTCATCAGTCGGCAAAACATTTCTTCGGTGTCGGCGAGAATCGAATCGAGGTTGCTCGCACACTGCTTTAATTTATTTTTACAATCTAGATCACAATATCAAAACTCACAATAAGAAGCTTCCACGTTAAGAAATTATATTTTGTAATAATTATAATGTTATAATATTTATAGCGAGTAGTTAGCTTATATCTTGCTCATAATATCATGAAAGTTGTGTGATGACCTTTATGCTATAGTTTTAAAAAATGGCAATAAAATGTTATAATCAATAAAGTCGTAATAAGCAAAATTTTAAATTCGAGATAATAGATAATTATTTTTGTAATAAATAAAAATATCTCAAACGTTGTAATATAGAAGATAAACAAAGAAAGTTTACGTAAGCTTAGGTCGAAGCTTCGAATTGCGTGGTTAAACTTTGCGGAATGTTTCAATAACTCACATAAAGGCAACACTGCCGCCCCACAGTACCTAAATCCATTATATCAATAACTAACGACGTTGTGGAGCCCTTCAGAAATGGCGCAAGTTACGGGCGAGCTTCTAACACAATTCTTGTAGACAAATCGCAACTGTAGTAGCCTACCGTAGGCATTAATCAGTATTCATTTCATCTATTTATTCATGTTATACAGCCAAACATTTTTAAAAATGTTTATATATAGTTTATATAGTTTATAAAATCTAATTTTGACCGACGAAACCCGTCAAACGTTTTTGGTTAAAGAGTTTATTCAAAAGTAGTTATGACTTAAAAACATGAGTCTAAACAGTTTCGACCAACTTATACTAATATTACTTTTGACCAGAAGTATTTATTAGTACAAAATGTTTTTTTTTGTTTTAAAAACGTTTTTGACAGTCCATATAAGGAAAAAACTAGTTTTTGAACTTAAGACTTGGAACTTAAGAATCTTATGGAACTTAAAAAGACTTATTGATAGCTTTCGCCGGTCAAAAAAGTTTGACGGTGAAAGAGTTCTAACTGTAGCATTCATAATATTTATGATTATTTTTACAGAATAAGGGTGACAAACGAGCACACAGTCTACCTACATTTACCTTCGATTAAGCATCGAAATGTATATACGTGTCACCCCTGAGAACTAATATAGAATGACCCATTTCCAGAAAAAAGTTTTGAATTCTAGATGACGTACCGACTAAAACCATAATTAAAATTGGTTTACAATGAGATATGCTCTCATTGTAAACCAATTTTGGCTTTTTCTGATATCAAAGTGCCGCTACTGAGGGATGAGGTAATATATGAGGAAAGTAAATTTGTTAGAATATATATATATATATATATACATACTTTAGAAACCGAAACACATTTATTTAAAACGCAACTTTTCAATGCTGATGACTCAATGGATTACGACTCACAAAGTGTTGTAAGTAACCAAGTCATAATCTGCGTTACAAATAAGTTTACCATATTCGCAACTAACGATATCTAGTGATCGTAAGATTATTAGATCTCATCGATGAATATACCGTGTAACATTTTTATAGAATAAAGATTACCAACCAGCACACAATCCACTGACGGTTAGTTAATGCTCTGGCCCATATACATTTACATTTTTCCTCGATTAACATTCAATATGCAAATGCGTTGTCACCCTTGAGGACTAACATTTTTATAGAAAAAGGGTGACAAACGAGCACACAGTCCACCTGATGGTCAGTGGATGCTGTGGCTCATAGACATCTACATTAATCCTCGATTAAGAATCAAAACGCAGATGCGTTGTCACCACAGAGGACTATAACATGGAATGCCTCGTTTCCAGTAAAAAAGGATGTCCGGATCTCTACACTCGCCATACGAAACACAGCAGTATTAAACTGTAATTTTACGCTGGGATTCTGTGAGAGCGTGGTCCTTCCCCTGTCAAGCTGACACATTTATGCTACATCCATAATGTAGCTGCAGCGTGGCTCTACCAAGTCGAATATATATAACAGCGTAACATACATCCCAAAATAGTCAAATTAAAAACCGCCTTCCTTTTTAAGGTCGGCTAATAATGCAGAGTATAAATAGCTGTACTATATCAATAATTCAGCCCCAAAATAAATTCATGTAACTCACTTCCTTCAGTTGGAAATTAATCAAGCAGTGCGTGTTAGGTGCTCACAAATATCACGCGACGTTCGATTTACCCACCTTATTACCCTTTGCTTTTAGAATCGAAATAGGTCCGGTTAATGAAGCGAGCTTCAGGAGGTGTTTCATTTATTATGTTTTACTGACCTGGCGGTAATCAAGCTACGAAGAAATGTTGCGAAATGTAAACCTATTTAGTTTGTACCTTAACAAATATTGCAAGTGGAATATAACTCAGCTTTTCTTTTTAAATAAAACTAGTTCTCATGGCAGAAGTTTTTCTGCCATTTCCAGTAGGTTAGTAGTGAAATGAGTTTTAAAATGTTTAAGAACTACGGAAACAACAATTGAATTGATATTTTGTGAATTATATTTTTAGCACTAAATCAACGTATAATTTGTTAATAATTATACGTAATATTACAGCGTTATCTACTGGATTCCAACAAAGCTATGAAACATCGACTCGATAAAACAAATATATTTTGTGAAAATGACCTCCGTTAGTCAAGTGCTTCAGAAGTTACATATTCGCTAAATCGATAAATCAGTTATAATAATGTTTAAATTTATCTTTGTAATTTATACATCTGAAAAGTTCCCGACCTAACAATGATACAAAACATTCTTTCTTAAAATTTACTTTTATTTTTCTACATAGTTTCCTTGTAATTCTACACACTTCTCCCAGCGATGCTCCCTAACCCGTCCAAATAGTGATCGAACCATCACACTAACCCGTCCAAATAGTGATCGAAGTTTTTCTCCCCAAAATAATTCTTCGCGAAGGTGATTGCCTCCTCATTGAGCAAAGTCTCTGTCCACCGAGTGCAATTTTTAGATGAGGGATGAAGGAACAAAAAGAAGTCACTTTAGGCTAGATCTGGTGAGAAACGCGGACGGTCAAGCAGTTCAAACCATAATTTGTGGGTTTTTGCCATGGCAACCGCTGAGGTGAGGCTCGTGGTCATGGTGAAACAGGAGTTTCTTTTTCGAAAATGTGGCCGTTTTTTCGCAACTTCTGTTTTCAGATTGTCAAGTAAAGATAAGGATAATTCAAATTCAAATTCAAATTGTTTATTGCATGTCACATTACAAATTTAAGATGGTACAATTTTGATCGGTATACATGTGACGCCCCGCAAGGGCATAGCAACACTAGAGGGCTAACTATTTTCGTATTATCTAATTTTTAAACATAAATTACAAATTATCATATCATCAACATTCAATATTATTTTATATAAATTAATTTAATTTGAAACACAATGAATAGTCTAAGTATTCTTACTTTATCGTTATTTATCGTCAAAAAATTCATTTAAATTATAGTAACATTTATTAATAAGAAATATTTTTAATTGTTTATTAAATTGCACAGGATTTTCCAGGATTTTTATGGAATTTGGTAAATGGTTATAAATCTTTATTGACATAACGTGAGGGCTGTTTGAAACTAATTTTAATTTGGAGAAGGGTATCTTAAGCTTATATAAATTTCTATTATTTCTTTTAGTCTTTTTAATAGGTGAGTAGAGTTTTGGGTGCTTCCTAACAAATTTACAAGATTCGAGGATGTAGATAGATGTAAGTGTCAAAATCTTATTTTTAATGAAGTGGGGTTTACATGACTCCATTTTGTCCAAATTCATCAATATTCGTAGACACTTCTTTTGTAATATAAATAATTTGTTTATATCACAAGAGTTTCCCCACAAGATGATGCCATAGGAGAGTACAGAGTGAGCATGTGCATAGTAAGCCGCAAAGGCAGTCTTAAAATCTGTCACACGTTTAATTATATTATAAATGATGATATTTTTTTTGCAACTTTTTGTACATGCTGTTTCCAACTCAAATGTGTGTCCAAGTCTATTCCTAACAAAGTGCCAGAGTTAACAGTTTCTAGTTTTGTATTTTTATAGTTAAACGATATTTGTCAACCAGTTTTTTGGTAGGGTTTAAATTGAATAATTTTAGTTTTATTAAGGTTAAGTTGTAAATTATGTAATTGTAGCCAGCCAGTAATTTTATCTAATGTATAGTTCAATTTTGTAGTTAAATCTGTGGAATTAGTGCAAGAGATTAATATGGAGATGTCATCTGCAAAGAGCACGCATAGATCGTCCAGTATGTTTGGTAGATCATTTATGTAAATAAGAAACAAAATACAACCCAAAACGCTACCTTGAGGGATAGAGCCAGAAATGAGAGTTGCATCCGATCTGACATGAGTAATTTTGCCTGTCTCGAAGTTGGTATTTTCAATTTCTACATATTGGAAGCGGTTATCAAGATAGGATTTGAACCAATTATGAGCTATTCCCCTAATTCCTGTTTGATACAGTTTTTCCAATAGAGTTCTATAACAGACTCTGTCATAGGCTTTACTCATATCGAGCAAGACAAGATAATTCCATGACTATCCCAAAAAAAAAAGTCGCCATAAATTTCCCAGCCGAAAAACCAGTTTATGCTTTTTTTGGTACGGGTTCCCCGTTTGCAGTCTACTGTTTTGACTGTACTTTTGTTTCGGACATATAATGGTGTATTCAAGTTTTATCTACAGTAATTAATTGGCACCAAAACTCGGATTTATTGCGCGTTAACTGCACAAACAGAGCGTTGAAAATGTTCATTCGAAAACGTTTTTGGTTTAACGTGAGTAAACGCGGCACCCAATGCACAGCTTTCTCATGCCTAAATCTTGATTTAATATATGACAAACACCTTTTTTGACATTTTCGTAGCCTCTGCTGTCTTTCTAACTTTAATTCAGCGGCCATCTACCACTAGTTGGTGAACTTTAGCGATGTTATCGTTAGTATTTGCAGTTTTTATACATCCTGAACGTTCATCGTCTCTCAAGCTCTTACGACCACGCTTAAATTCAGCTGCCTAAAATTTCACTATAGTAAATGATGTTGCAGAGTCCCCATATACAGAGTCCAACTCATCTTTGATTTACGTAGGTGTATTTCCCTTCAAAAATACAGATTTAATGACAGTTAGATACTCATTTTTTTCCACAATCACATCAACTCACTCAAACTATTGTCAAATAACCACTACGTTTCCAAAATGGCCGAAATTTGTTGCGTAACTGTGAAAAGATGCACATCTACATTCACTAGATTTTATTGACGAATGCTGTTATCTTCACGTTGAGGTCTGAAACTTTTCAGCACCCTGGTATATAGGGTATCAAAACTGCAAATTCCCATTACACCCAGGGTTGAGAAATAGCATTTATTGGTAGAGAATGCCGATAGGCATTTATTACGCCATATTTTATTTGATAGGATTGCATTAAACAATAAATAAATAAAATATAAAAGTTACGGCTTTATTACATAATCTATTGTAACATGGTGACTACTATAAATTTAATATATAATAATCAATTGCAATCGGTGGGGTATACAAACGTAATTGAATAGTACAAATATTTCAGAGAAATTTTTATTCTGATACTTTTTATTAATTTGTTAAACTAGAAAGTTAAATTAAATTGTCATCGAATGACGAAATCAAGATCAAGGATTATATCATACAATTGATTAAAATCTTTTATATCATGTAATAATTCTAAGTAACGTTACTTATTTTTTGGGATTGAAAGTCAAAGTCAAAATATTTAATTGAATATTGGCCTTTATAATTCAATTTTACATGTAAAAAAAACTACGCCATCGTTTCAACGACGCCCTATTGCGGAAAACACTTTTCAAACAATAAAGAAGCGGTAAGAAGCTCGAAAGTATACTAAGTATTTTTATTCCAGCAGTTACAATTTAACCTTATAAAATATATACACAAGTCAAGATAATCTAAGAAAGATTAATGATCCAGTGCCACGCGCTTCGCAGCTGTGACTTTGCTCATCCGAAACATTAATGGTTATTTAATCTGATAATGTTAGAGATACCAAAAATGTTTCCACATGTAAAACCTAACACATAATACGTCTTAAAAATTACCTCAGTTGAACCCTAACCTAAGATTTAAAATTCAGCATCCTAGACGATGTTGATTAACCCCCGTGTTCGATGCACGGTGGCGTGGATAAAACACCGTCCTCAAAGTGTCATAGACATATGAGGCGACAGACGGAAACTTTTTTTTATAGAATGAGGGTGACAAACGAGCAAACAGTCCACCTGATAGAAATTGGATGCTGTGGCCCATAGACATCTACATTTATCCTCGATTATGAATCAAAACGCCGTTACGTTGTCACCCCTGAGAACTAAGATGGATTGCCTCGTTTCCAGTAAAAAAGGATCTCCGGATCTCTACACTCACTATACGAAACATAGCAGTATAAAGCTCCTATTTTACACTGGTATTCTGTATGCGCGTGATCCTTCCCTGGTCGAGGCGATCCATTCGTGCTACAACCATAATACAGCTGCAGCGTGGCTCTATCTCGTATGAAGTAAAACAGGGATAGGCAGCATCTATCTAATAGAAAAGTGCGGTCGCCAACCGGTCCGCCAAGCTTGGCATTAATGGCTTTTGCTATGAGGCAATCTATGGGTGAGGCCTATGTTTACCAGTGGACTTGCGATATGTAACAAATGAATGCATGAAATCAAATATGACTGCAAATCTTTACATTTCATTTGTGAAAAATCCTTCAACAGCATAAACTAAATTCCCAGCCAAGTCCCTTGTCACACGAACAAATTTTCCGGTTTTCAGAGCACATTGCAATGGTGCAAAACAAAAAAAGTATTTTACAGCACTGTGAAAGCCAACATATATTCATTCAGCCAAAGCGCTTGCCTCTTTGTTGTCATTCAAATGCACACGGAAAAAGACGATAGCGAATATTGTTTTTAACTGGTCACTAAGTGTAAATGACATGTAAAAGCGATGTAAGACTTTTTTTTAAATACAGTTCTGGTTTTCCTAGTGCATCAAATTTTATCAATTTGAATTTTTTGATTATTATATAATATGGAATCATCAGTTTCACTAAAGCCCTTTACAAATTCACTGCTGAACATAGCTTTTCCCCAGGAAGCTGTTTTTGAGAAACTTTCTTCCGCTCTGGCTGTCATTTTTTCAATCTAGGTCCATAGCCAATTCAGTTTAGTGATATGACATAATATTTTTTTATAAGATAGGATAACAAACGAGCACACAGTGCACCTTAATGTAAATAGTAGCTGTAGCCCATAGACATTTATATCAATCCTCGATTACGAATCAAAATGCAGATGTTTGCCACACATGAGGACTAAGATGGAATGCCTCGTTTCCAGTAAAAATGGTCTTCGGTTCTCTACACTCACCATACGAAACACAGCAACATTAATCTACTATTTTACAATGGTATACTGTAAGAGCGTAGTCCTTCCCCGATCGAGCCGACCCATTCATGCTACAACTATACTACTAATATAACTGCAGCATAGTTCTGCCACGTGATATATACATTGAGTAATATAATTAAATAAATTTAAATAGTTTTTGCATTATTGAGTAACTTGTCTTATAATTATTTATCATTAATTATATGTAATAAGTTTAATTTTTATATTTTTAGTAGTACAGTTATCTTATTAATACAAATTTTTTAATTTATCAAATAGTATTTCACTACGGCAGCCTCTAATCTCAGGGGTACCTCGTTTAGTGGTAGCGAGTGTAGAGAACCGGAGATTCTCCTTACTGGATAGGAGGCATTCCATCTTAGTCCTTACGAGTGACAACGCAATTACATTTTGATTCGTAATCCTCAATTATGTATTGTAGATGTCTATGAGCTAAAGCAACCACTTACGATCAGGTGGACTGTATACTCGTTTATCATCATTACCCAAAAAAAAAACACATTAAATAAATTATTAAGAGAATTGTCTATTTTTTACAAATTAAAGAAGTAGAACAATGTGATTTTATAATAAGCAGTTTTCCAAAACTGTTATAATTTGACAAAAATCCATTTCAACACTTTAACAAGTAAATTCCTAAAGTTGCAGATTATCAGTTGGGGGCCATATGAGAGGTTGTGCAGTGGGTGGAAAAGCGTTCTTTGCTGATTTTAATGAGTTTCAGAATACCCGTTTCCCAGAGCGAGTTCAGGGATTATTACTAAACACGAGTTTGGTATTTGTTTTAACGAAACAAACCACAACAGCGTTTTAACTTGCCACTGTAACATATTAACAGATCCCATTCGATACAGTATACGTGCGGATGAAAAAAGCTAAAAAAGTTATATCAGTTTGCAAAGCTTGAAGTTCTTCTATTTAATATATACTTTTATTTTTACTAAAATTTTCTCCTGTATTGTGGAGGCATCCATAAATTGCATAAGAACAAACATCCGGACCCGCAACGAGTTATTTGTTGTCTATACAAATATTGTTCCGTGTAGGATTTGAACCCGGGGTCAGAGCCGTTTGAGTTATAAAATAACTTCCAATAAGAATTATTTATAATCAATATTGAATAAAAAATGATGAATTGTAATTCAGGGGCTATTCAAAAGTAGGGAAGCATATTTTTTTACATTGAAAAAAAAAATAATCTTTTGAATTTATCTAATCTTTTAAAAGTAAACCGTAAGTTTATAAAATAATCTTATTCTTTACATCTTTCTTTATATCCATTGCGGCTTTCATTTTTTGATGTCTCGTTTCGTGCCTGTCAACATCAACAAAATTATGCTCTTATAGTGACCTAAATTATTCATAACTCAAATTCCATTTGTGATTTATCAAAGAAATCACTTATGAACCTAATTTGATATATGCAAGTAATTGTTCTTACGTCTATCACGTGAGCTGCGTTTTGGGTTTAAGATGCGCAATAAATTATGCAAATTCAATTGAATTTGTACGCTAATGTTGGAAGTGCTTTATAAGGGTTTATGGGTTCAACTAAGTAATTACATTTACTAAGGACTCTACGATGAATTCCAAGTAGAGCATGCTTTATAAAGCGATAAGGGACATAAAATATGTTCAAATATTCGATATGATATAAAATTTAAGAGAGATAAAAAGAGACAGAGAGAAGGAGAAATCGTGAAGGTATGATACTCGTAATATTTATGTTACTACAACATTCCCCTAACTTATAAGTCTACATCATTTTAAACTTCCTCTTATCGCTTAAGATATGATTGACTTGTTATATCATCATCAGGCTGCAGTAGGCCGAGATAATCAGTTGCTCCACTTCACGAGAATGGAAACGCTGCATTGAGTTTACAACGTCACGAGGCGAGACTGCATATGTAATGAGCACATCCGGGCCAGACTTGAAGTACGTGACGTGGCAGATAAACTCCAGGAAAGTCGGTTAAGGTGACACGGACACGTTTTATATAAGTCTATACGTTAGGCAGAAATTCTTTAACAAGGGAATAGAAGCAAATTGAATACAATTGCGCAAAAGTTATGAGAATCAATTAAGAGCATTGTAAGAAACGACTGTGGAAAGTTCCAGAATTATTTTTAATGGATATCGGTAAAACCACCTCGTTTACCTCTTACCTCAACATTTACAGTAGGTATTTATTAATGTAACATAGTAATCAATTTACTTACAAAGAAGTAGGTATTTAAATCTAATATTTTATTTTATTATTCTATATATTTATTATTCTACTATTATTGTACTATATACAAAGTTAGAAATGTAGAAAAAAATAAAAACATTAACACTTTAGCATAAAATAAGATAGTAACTTTACTTACTCTAATCCAAATCTTTGGATCGGGAACTGAACTCGTTTACACTTATTCAAGTAAGCTTTTATAGTTGATCTATCTAACTGCCTCGTTGGTCTAGTGGTTGTAGTAGTACGACTGCTGATCATGAGGTCCTGGGTTCGAATCCCGGGTCGGGCCATAAAAAAAACTAATTATTGAGTTTTTCCTTTAAGAAATTCTCAGTAGTTGCCCGGAGTCAGGAAGTTGGCGGTGTCTCACCCCCGTGCCTCGGAAAGCACGTAAAGCTGTTGGTCCTGCGCCTGATCTCTCTCCGGTCGTGTCTGTTTACCGTCCCATCGGATTATGAGAGTGAGGAAATAGAGAGTGCACCCGTGCTTTCGCATACACTTGGGCAACATAATCTTGTCCTGCGCCGATGGCTAGCCTCCGCTGAGGCAGGCCGCCGTGGCAGAAATTCGGTCTGGAGGACATTATAGATCTATCCTCAAAGGCACTTACGTCTATAGCCGCATGTGTAAAGACTGTTTCTCTTGTAGTTCAATGAATACCATTTCAATAGTTTAATAAAAATCGCTGTAAAAACATAACGCGTTGTTTTCTCAGTTTACTTTTCTTAAATGCGTTTTTATTTACAGCGCGTACGGCATTTTCTGCTTTGCCATTGGAAGATGAGTGATAGAATGCCACAATAACATAATTAGTGCCATTTATTTACGTAAAAACATCAAGAATTCCTCGCTTCCAAATGGGGGTCCGTTATCCGAAACTAAGTTATTTGGTAATTCAAAGCGTGAAAATATTTCGCGAAGTTTATTTGCAGTATTAGATGCTGTAGTAGTGATTATTGGTATTGCTGCTAACCATTTCGAAAATCCATATATCCATCCAATAATTATGTGATATGTCACGTCAAGTAAAGAAAAAAAATTATGTGTATTCTTTCAAATGGTTTTGCTGCACATGACCACGCACCGACCGGAGATGTTTTTGATATGTTGGCAGTTTAAGTTCTACATGCCACGCAATTTTTTTATATATCATAATCCAGACCTGGTCACAAGATGTAATTTCGAGCGAGTAACCCTTCTAATTCTTTAACCCGAAGCGCACCCGGCATCGCTATTCGAAAACCCCACACAATGCCTTCTATGAATACGTCGTCGTGGCATTTGCAATATGGCTCGTATTCTTCACAGCATAGTCCGATGCTGGTCACTCCAATTCCTCTCAACCCACTAGCAGTCTCATGAGACTGCGGCCATATTCCGTCAAATCCCTGGCGGTCTCATTAGGTCGCACCTACCCACAGCACATTAACCCATAAGCACTTATATAAAGAAACTACTTTTCTATTAAGAAGTGTGGCATTATATAATAAATATGAAATAATCTATCCTCTAGTGCAATAAAAAAGCTGTTATCCTATAAATATTTATTTGTAATCTACGCTTATTTCGTACGTCATTTTTGCGGGAAAACTGTATGCTAAGGTACTAATTGAAAAAGTTATGTAAGAAACTGATGAAAAAATTTGGGATGTGCAAGCGGGATTTAGAAAGGGAATGGGGTGTACAGATCAAGTCTTTTCCATGCGCATGATCGCGGAGAAGTTTTTGGCGGAAAACCAAAAAGTTTTTTGTGCGTTCATGGACTTGGAAAAGGCCTATGACAGAGTGGACAGGGATGTGTTATGGCAAACGCTGAACGCATTTAGGTTGAGCGATGGTTTGATACAGGCATTAAAGTCTCTGTATAGGGACTCGAGTGCTTGTGTTAGAATCAATTCGGACTGGTTTGGCATCCATAAAGGTGTCAGACAGGGCTGTGTAGCTTTTTGGCTGTTCAACCTATTTATGGACAGCTGTTTGGAAAATTTGAAAGTTGAAGAATGCTGGTTAGAATGGGTGAGTTAACCATCAAATTCCCTTTTTGTACGCCGATGATCAAGTCATACTTGCGTCGTTGGCGGCCGAGTTGCAAATGATGGTTACATTAATGAACAGGTCATTAAAAGAAAGGGGAATGAAAGTGAACGCAAGTGAGACGAAAATGATGGTTTTTGAAAGAGATGAAAGCAAAACGGTATGTGAAATAAGAATAGAAGGAGAGTTAATTGAGCAAGTGGATGAGTTCGTATATTTGGGATGTGTATTCAGCAGGGATGGGAGATTAGATAAGGATATTGAACGACGAGTGAATGCAGGAAATAAAGTAAATGGGGCTCTACACTCTATTGTGAAAATTCAGAATGTGTCAAGAAAGGCACGTATGGCAATTCACAGTGCTGTATTAGTCCCTACTTTAACGTATGGTAGTGAAAGTTGGGTGTGGTAGAAGAAGCACGAGAGTAGAATAAAAGCAGCAGAAATGCGGTCGCTAAGGAGTATGTTAGGGCTGAATCTGAGTGATAGGGTGAGAAACTGTGTGATAAAAGAAGAGTGTGGTTTGCAAGATGATGCGGTGACCAGGATTAAGAAAGGAATGCTTCGGTGGTTTGGTCATGTAGAAAGAATGAATGCGGAAAGACTGACAAAGGAAATATATGTTGCAGAAGTGAATGGAAGAGTCGGAAAGGGACGTTCTAGGCGGAAGTTTGTCGACCAAATTGGCCATATACTAAAAATGGGCCAAATTAAGAGTACCCTTAACCGACGAGCATGTATGCGTAGGTATATGGATGTGGAAGATGCGAGAAAGGTATGTCAGGAACGTGCTAAATGGAAGTCTGTAGTCTCTGCCTACCCCTCTGGGTGACAGGTGTGAGTATTTACGTTTATGTTTTATGTATGTCATTTTTGCGTGAATGTTATTGTGTTGATTTTTGGATTTTTCTAGTGTTTTATTAGCGTTCTAGTACAGTGTTTGACTATAAAATTGTAATGAAAGTTTTTGTGTGAATATAATTTATCTTTTTACGTAAATAATTTCGAGTAATATATATTGAAATAATTGTGGTTTTCACGCTGCTGACATTCGCTTGTTATGTTTTTGTTTGTTATCAAAATACAATAAAATCTTTTTGTAATGAAGTAAAACCTTACTTTTGTTTAAACCAAAAGATAGAGAATTATGTATAGATTTTATATTGCTAAACTTCTTCATAGAAAATTAGTTTCTAAATATAAATTTTAATGGTTTTAAGTTCTGTGGGTGGGTGCGGTCGCATGCGACCGCTTGCGATTTTCCGGGCGCATGCGACTGCATGGGGTTTTTATGGCACTTAAAGGGTTAATAGAATTACAAATATTAGACAAATTTTCAAAATTTGTCATTAATCGTATTAAAGTCCACCGAATAATTGTCTTCTATAAAATGAAAATAAATATTATCTTAGTTTTGTCTTTACTCGTCAGCCAAGTTTAAAAGTACCTAATCTAGAAAGTCCATCAGCCCGATTTGCTAATAAGCGAAAGAACGAGGAAAATTTTAGGAATCAAGGAAGTGACACAACATTACTATTTAAAAATGTATTTATTGCTTTTCGAAGTATTATCCGCGAAATTTGACACATAATTCCATACGATGGAACCAATCATTGAAGCAACCATTCCATTCGAAAATTGGGGTCTTCAAAATTACCGTTTTTTAAGCGTCCACAGCTTCTTCAGGTGATGAAAATCTCTGTCCCCGCAATTTATTCTTTATTTTAGGGAAAGTGTAGAAATCATTAGGGCTTAGGTCGGGGCTGTACGACTATTTTGTTCTGTGTGCGGTGTGAGAACTCGCATTGTCGTGATGGAGGATGATGCGGCGTTTGCAGTTCTCTTTACGGAGTTCAGAAACGACCTGTGGCAAACAAATGCTAGCATACCATTTTGCATTAACCGTTCTTTGTCCCTCAAGAGGAATAGTCGTAACATGGCCGGTTTTAGAGATAAACCTGGCCACCATTTTTTTTGCAACACTCCGTGAACGAGCTATTTTTGTTGGCTTTAACTCATTTTCGAAGACCCAAACTCGTGACTGGTTTTTTGTTTCGGGTTCGTAAGCGTATATCCAGGATTCGTCACCTGATACGATATTGTATACAGCATTTGAGGATCCTGCATGGAATTCGAGAGTTCTGGCGCACCAAGTAACGCGAGCCGCTTTTTGGTCTTCACAGAGCGAATGCGGTATCCATCGGGAAAACAACTTTTTTACACCTAATTGTTCATGCAAGATTATTTGTATTTGACTCATGCCAATGTCTAAAGTTGCTTGAATTTCGCGGTATGTCACATGTTGATCTTCCTCAATCAGCTTACGCACAGCATCAACATTTTATTGGGTAACTGCAGTTTTTGGACGACCTTGACGGGGATCATCACTGAGCTTGACACGTCCACGTTGAAATTCAGCAAACCAGCGATAAATTGTGGTTTTGGATGGGGCTTCATCACCTAATGCAGAAATCATCCGGTCAACACACTGTTTTTGTGTTAAACCACTTCGAAAGTCATAATAAATCATCGCTCTTGAATTTTCTCGAGTAATTTCCATTTTCTCAACGACTAAACAAGTTTGACAAAACCTTGTGACAAGACCGAGAATCTTTTTTAAAATAAATAAATGGTATTCGATTTTTAAAACCAAGGAGTTTTCAATTAAAAAGATTTTTTAAATGACAGGAACAGTGGAAATATTCCATTACCGATACTTTTTTGCAGCCTAGGTACTGTATTTGATACTGATATCCTGATTATAAAGTAGCCCATCTAAATAATCGTCCCGCCGCAGTGTGATCCATAATCGTAACAAGCATTTAATTGTCTGTGCGAACGACAAACTTACGCCCATACGGAAACGAGTGAAATTTCTTTACACCCATAGAGAATATAACCACCTTTGTTTACACCAAATAAAATTGCACTTGACTATAGTTCGCTTCTGCGTTTGTAAGTATGTGTGAAGTGCACGCGACCGGCTGATCGCCGTGTTCGCGTCGTAAGTTATTACTTATTAAACTCTCAAAAACCGCGTGTTACTTTTTTACACTCTACGCTTGTTATTCCCGTTATCAACATATTATTTAAAAAATTGGAAACGTTAGGTATGCTGACCAAAATATTCTCTAATATGGGCTGAAAAATTGAAGGAGCTGACGCCAAGCCGTAAACTAATATGTTACATACAAAAATACCTCTGTTTGTGTTGACTACGGTGTAAATGTTTGAATCGTCAAGTTTGATTTGATTGTACGCTGCCGACAAATCAATTTTAGAAAACTATTTTCTCCAATTAAATCATTAAATAAACATTCATTGCGTGGAGGTGAAAACCGATCAATTTCTAAAAGCAGGTTAACGGTGCTTTTATAGCCGCCACAAAAACGTAAAGAACCATTACTTTAAGGAGTACCACAGGACACGAGGCCCAATCGAAGACCGAAATCGGAGATATTATACCTGCGCATTCCATATTTTGAAACTCGACATCGACTCTCGGTCTCAAAGCAAGCCGCAGGGGGCACGCGCTTTTGTACTTAGGGGACGCATCGGCTTGCACGAATGATGTCGCTCGCTCGCCTCGCAATTACCTAGTTTATCGCTAAACACATGAGGATAGCTTTCCGCAAATGTCTTGCAATCGAATCATTGCTGGATGTTGAAGCCATTTTATCGCTACATAACATCCCAATAACGGTACCACACTGTTTCTAATAACATATAATTTTAGTGGTTTACTATCATATTTGTAGGATACAATTACCTACTCTTATACATCCAAGTGAAATTTTACGATTGCCATTGTAACCACTTAACTTTAATTATCATTAATAAGTGAAAAGTAAACCTAAGACCATGCTTAATACATACTTTCATTAAAACAAAATAAAGGTGAACTTGTATCTACATGTATTTGTAGCGGATGCCCCGAGACTACGTCGTTGGCGCTATATAAGCTCCCTTCCGCTGCCGCGCTTTCTCACCATGTACAAGCCGCTCGACCCAGCAGGATCGTCGCTCGCACTGCAACCAGCTTCCATGCGATTTTCCTCTTCTTCCGTGCCGCATTGTGACCCATAACTCGCTTCCATACAAAATAACATTGAAAAATGACATTCAGACATACTCTTTTCAAGTGCCCTCCCTTAAGACACGATTGACACACGTAATCTTTAAATTTACATACCTTGACCACGTGACCACAACCACCACAGCACCGACAGTACTCTCCGGTGGAATGGGAGTTTTTACCCTTACTGCTTGCTGGCTCGCCGGTTGGCGGCTGGACTCCGCGGCCGCCACGTGTCACGTGTCGTGTGTGCCTCGCGTGCCGCTTTCCCGTGAGCACTGCGTGTATCGTGGCCTTCTCTTCTTCCGACTGTTCCAAAGTTACCGCCTTATTATATGCTGCCGAACATATTAGGTTCTCTTCACAAAATAACTGTTGATTTTTTGGGTAGGTTCACTTCCTGAATTTGCATACAAATTGGTCTTTTAAGTTCTCATCGAAATTATCTTCTAAATTGCAAGACTGTGCCAGATGTTTTAAGGCAGCAAATTGATCCACTGTTTCATTAGTACCTTGTATTCTTCTCCTGAATTTATATGTTACAGTAAAAATTGATGGCGTAGGGTGAAGTACTTCACTACTTGAACCTAGGTCTTCAGATTTCAATTCGAACGGCTACTTAGTGGTGCAAAGGTCGACCATGAGCTAGCAGGTACGTCGCGTCATCGACGCACGCTATTACGAGTAGGTACTCGTAAATATTTTTTTACCTTATTAACCACAAAAATATTGTTCTATGCGCTCATTATAAATTTTCCACGAACTGTTATATAGATTAAATTCGGACATCTTCCCGATAGACATTTTTGAAGTTAACGACTGCACCACTGTAGTGTATGGCAATAATTAGTATATAATAAAATGCACGACCATCTGAAGCAACAGTTACTTATTTACTGACCACATGTATAAGTGTAACTATAATAGATATGTGTGATACATATCTATTAAAGTTACACTTTTAATATAATACATCCCAGTTTCCCTCTTTCGTCACCTACGATACCTGTGGAATCTTCGATCAACAATACTAACTGGTTTTGGTATGAATATTGTTGATAGAAGCGTGGAACGATGTGGTTTAGTGGATATTCTTAAATTGCCACTGCAGGATTTAGGTCGCTTCTCGGATTTTTGAATAAAATCAAAGTCAGAGACAGAGAATATCGTTAAAGATACGAAACGTCTGACCTTGCGATCTCCTATTCATCTGAACATCATGACAATTAAATCCAATTCTCACCACAACCGGACAGACTTTTACAAACTGATGAAGATGGAGAAGAAGAATGACCCAATGAACCTTGTGCCCATTTATTAACTCACATATCTAAAAAATGTGGTTTATTAGATAGCTGATTTAATAAGAATTATCGCAGAAACTGGCAATAGTAAACAATGTTTAGGAGATGAAAGTTAAAAATCATGTTTTAATCATGTAATTTCTTAAGATTTTAATTTAAAATAATGGCGTGAAAATAAAAATAAGTCGGAAGTAATAATCTTTATAGAAGAAGTTAAAATTAAAATAAATCGACCGTTGAAGCGACAATGAATTATTACCTCTACGGACAGGGGCTTACTTCCGAAAGACGTATAGACAGGACCAAAGAACGCGAACAATTACAATGGGACGAGGGATTGGATTAATCAAGCAAAAATTTCTTTTAACGGTTCGTAAGACAAAACCTCTAAAGGATTAAAATCGCCCAACCGTTTTATTGTTTTCGCAATAAATTTCAACATCTCTCTTAAGCTTCGATGGTATGTGCAAAGCGGTTTGTGTTAACGACACATTAAATTGTTAAAACTTACTTTTATGAATAAAATCAATACTTAAGAAAAAATTAAAAACGAACTCATAGTCTACAAAGAAGTCTCTTCGAACAGAAGAAACATTCTGATGCGTTGTCACCTCTTGGGATAAAGACGGACTGTGTCGTAGTCTGTAATTGGACTGGCTTTCTACTCGTATATTCTTCAGAATAGAACACAGCAGTGCTACCACTACTGTTCAGTAGCATAAATATGGAAGAGAAGTCCTACCACCTAGAAAATCTCTATTGAGAATGAAATGAAAGGATTTCCATTGAATTATAGTGCAGTTCGAAACAACCGAAGCCTTAACCACGATGTCGAAAATATAAAGAAAAAACTCCATACGACCACATAACGTTTTCCTCTCCCCGGGCTGAAGACCATACGTAGCGGAAAATCTTCTCCCTAGTGCTCCATGGTGACTCCGACGTGACATGAAAAACGCAACCTGCGACCTTCAATAACTTCAAATTCAAGCTTGTCGTCATCGTCCTAGAATTAAAGTCCATTCCAGTAACCCTTTTATTCAGAGATTTTCCTATAGAATAAGGGTGACATTTGAGCACCCAATTCAGCTGATGGTAAATAATCATATACATCTACATTTATCCTCAATTAAGGGGAAATATAATGTCAAATGGCTTAGCAAGATCCTTCGTTATGCCGAAAATATTTCAGCATTAATTTTGAAATAAATATATGGTAAAGTTGAGGATTAATGTTAATGATTATGTTATACGAAAACACGATTTCGTAAAATTTTGTCGATAGAAAAAAATTCAAAGTTACCTCCAAAATAAACAATAAACCGCTGTTAGTCATAAAATAAATGATCATCTTTGCATACTAACTGAACTATAAAGCAGTGCTTATGTTATTTACTTTTTTTAAAATACCATTATTTTCACTGTAAAAAGAAATTACCTAAACTACCGGCGTCTTGAGCTTGATTCCTGTCGCACCGTTACGTATCGCTTAGGCTTTTGAAGGGAGAAGTTGTGTCGCTTACGATCAGAATACACATTACGCAACAGTACGACGTAAAATTAAAATGGGAAATAACCGTGATAAAAATAAGAAGCGGCTGGCTTGGCGTTAAGAAACAGGCATAAATATGATAAACCTAATGAAATAAGTATCTAACGACTTCTACTTACAGTATTAGTGATTACAAACATATCGGTACATAGCATACGACGCGCGGGGGAAGTGGGGGCGAAATTAGAATTTGAGCTGACTTACTCTATCCTCTTAAGAAATAAAATGCAGTTGCGTTGTGGCCCCTGAGGACTGAGATGGAATTAGTCGTTTCCGGTAAAAATGATCTCCGATTTTCTGCACTCACCATCATTAAGAGAAACACAGCAGCATTGAGCTGTTGATTTATTTCATTTATTTATTTTAAACTTCTTATGCACATATATATATAGTATACATGCGGACTTAATGTATTTTATGCTGGTATTCTGTGAGAGCGGGGTATTTCCCTCGTCGAGCCGACACATTCGTGCTACAAACATAATATAGCTGCAGTGTGTCTTTTTTATTTATTTATTTCAAATTGCATATGCACACATGTTATATAGGCGGACTTAATGTATTTTATGCTGGTAGTCTCTGAGAGCGTAGTCCTTCCGCGGTCGAACAGACCCAATTCTTGCTACAACCATAATTTAGCTGCAGCGTGACTCTACCACGTACAGAGATGTCAACAGATGCAGGCCTGCAAGTCAGCCTTAGCTTTAATTAAAGCTAAAACCAATTTTGTTATTTAAAATAGGTACATCTATACTTGGTCCGCCATCGTAAAAATATATAATACCATAAATTTCAATAATAACTGAGTATAAGGCAGATATTGAGTTTCTCGTGTACGACAAAAACTATAATAGCCAATGAAGGCTTAGATTACGCGTCATTGTCTCGCCACGTACAAAACAACACCCTCTGTGTGTTGTCTTAGGGTGTAAAAAATTTTGCAGATTAAAGTTCCCAACTTTGTTACTTTACGGGCGCGCGACATTCTCTAAGCACACTTAAAATATGTGCGATAGTTCTTCAAACAAGTTATATGGCAGTCCGGACATCTTTCTGGCTTATAAATAGTGACCTAAAACAAGAAGTTCACAAAAACTTACGACCTTCAGTTTTTGCAATTCAGACAAGATGGCTGGGTGCTACTACTTAGGCATATAACTTAATACTTCTTATAAAGATATTAATAGAAAACTAAATCCCAACCCAAGCACACCACTGCAAGAATATAAGATGCTATAAGTTTTTTCTGCGTAAATCGGAAAAAAATTAATGATTTTAAGCTGAAGGTAGCTATGGTTAATTATGACAACGGGACCTCGAACACCTCAATCGCCCCGTGAACATTGGTGCAAAATACTTTAAACGTCGTATAAAATTTGTTAAATTAACGTGAAAATTAAGTTTAATTCAATACTAGAATGAAAACGACTGGGATTAAGCCGCTGTTTTTCGTTATTTTTTGAGACCAATCACAATCATTCACTTCGGTTTAAAACCTCGACGGTTATCAAAACTTCGTTATTAGCACTTCGCAAATCGTGTAGTGTTTGTGGAATTTGTAAAAAGCGTATAGTTTTCTTTTTTTATGAATTGCAAATATACAAGGTACTTATTATTTGTATATGAGATTAAAAGGTTCCATAAAAACCGATAACTAACCGGTATTTAGCGATTCTTACTTACACGAAGTTGCAAAACTATTTTAAACAAATATTGTATAAAAAGGGTTATTATTGAATTTATGGATGATAATAACCCCTGGGAATGAGTTGATCGCTAACAAGCTATTTCTAATTAGTTTTGAGTTGCTCATTATTGTTTTACACATAAAATTTAATGACTATAAAGTGTTACATTTTTTTTAAATCACTCGGTTTCTTGTAATTTTTCAAACCAGTGTAGTGGTAAATTAAACTTAGAGGACTTTTAATAAGATTTATTTATAATACATTTAGAAAAAAAAAGTTTCTATTTCTGTTTCTGATACCTGAACCCGAACTGAAACCTAAACCGAAATAAGAACAGTTAGTCATAATTATTTTACGGTTAAACGATCGAAACAAGTAGGTACCAAATATAGGTTATAGGTAACAAGTACAGCCATAAAATGGTATTTTCGCTCAACATAAAAACATGCAGTAATACATTTATTGGTCCTATGTTACGATTGAAATAATTTATAATTATAATATAATAAAGCGGAGGAGTTTTTTTTTTGCGTGTTTAACACGCTACCTCTGGAACTACCAGTCTAACTTTTTAGCTAAATTGAACTATGTATATGTGCGAGATGTAATGTCGCGCGGCTCAGGCGCGTGATATACGCGGGTGAAACCGCAGGGCACAGATAGTATGAAAATAAAACTAAAAAACTTTGTTTCGACTTGAACCTGAAAATTTTCGGTATTTTTCAGGTTTCACCATCATTGTCATTATAAATTTTATCATCGCACTTATACGTAATTCGCGACAATATTTGTGATACCATCCATACCATCTGGATGATTGGCGGTCCACCACTGTATGATTCTAATTTACCACAAGTACCTATACTGACTCGCGCAATTTCTTTGTGGAATCGACTACCAACACGTATTTTTCAGACAAATACTACTTAGAAACCGTTAAGAAAAGAGCCTACTCTTTTATGAAAGGCCGGCAACGCATCAAAAACTCCTATGTAGTACTTGTCTATGGGCGGCGCTAGTCAGTTATTAGGTGAGCCGCATCTCATTTGTCCTCTCTTATATAAAAATAAATATTAGAACAATATTACAATATTAGAATACGAAAAGTGGAACCTTTTAAAAATATATTATATGATTTGCTTGAAGTATTTGGAGCCGGTTTCAATCTCTAGTTAGTATTAAAAGCTATAAGTATTTTTCCATATTGGTACTGAAATATATATATATATATATATATATATATATATATATATATATATATATATATATATATATATATATATATATATATATATATATATATATATATATATATAGAATTGCATGAACAGTAAACACAGAAAATAAACAAGCAGCCACTGTTCATACCTATAGAATATGTTGTCTCTAAGAAAAGATTATCATAACAATATAGGGATTTTCGCTCGTTCCGCGCGAATTGCCTCAATAAAGGAATCCTTTCATACATACAAGAACTTAGTTATTTGGTAAACGGTTGTATGATTGCTGACAGTTGTTTAATTTGAATATTATAAGGGAATAAAAAAGTCTATATACAAAAATATTTGTAAAATTATTCGTAAATTTTATAGAGGCTTTTTCAAAAAGTATATCAAATATAAAAATATAATATTTAAAATATATACTCGGAAATAAAAAAAAGTTGGGACTGTCGCTCAGAACCTCGCTTAAATGCAGTTGTGGAATACAAGCAAGAGATTTGAACTCAACTTTTTTGTTTTCCCGAAACCTTTAATCATTGGGCTATATTTAAACTGGTCCTCCTAGAATTAAATCAAGAGTACAGCAGTTGGTACACAGCTGCTTAGTAACAGAAATAAATAAAACGGTGTTTCCAGCCCAGTCTGAACAGAAATATTTTGTATGTTTATGGTCTCGTTAGTTCGGTACCACCATGAGGTACAATGGGGGAATTTATCAACCTTTCTCAAATACCTCACTTCTGCACCTTGTGAATTGATAGACAACAAGCCTGCAGTGATTGTGGAAAATTCAATGGCACTGAACTCAACTTTTGCATAACTGATGGGAAGCAGTATTAGTACTGATGTCTTACAGATCGAATTTTGGTCAAGGCACATTCACAACGGAGGCTAGCCAGCTGCGCAGAATAGAATTATTATATTGCACATATGTGTGCTCAAGTACAGGTGCACTCTCTAACCTTTCACTATCATAGTCGACGGTAACTCGAAACGACCAGGGACTAATAATGCGCGGGACCAACGGCTTTACGTACTTTTCGAGGCACGGAGGTAAAACATCACCGATTTCCTGACTCCGGACTATTAGTGATTTTTTTTTTATAGAAGAGTGGATAACAAGTATGCGGTAATTGTCAACTTGCGTGCACCTGATGGTAAGTGTCGACTGCCACATATAAACAACTGTAAACCCAGGGAAATTACTCGTGCGTTTCTTTTTATATCCTTAATGTAAAATTCAATAAATGACTTTGGGATTCGAACCTGCTACTACCACTAGATTAACGAGCAAGTAGAGAGCAGTATTTTCATACCAAGTCAAGACCGATACTATAGTAATAAGTACGCAGATTACTTTTCGTCCTTTTAAAGGACAACATTAGGAAATCACGTGGTGACCGCGTTATGTTTTAAATAGATGGAAGAATGACAAGGGAGAACACAGTCCACCTGGTGGTACTTTGATGCTGTAGACCATAGGAAACTAAATCTATCCCATTGCTATATGTGGTAGAGCCATGCTGCAGCTTTTTAATGATGGCAGCGCAAATAAGGCAGCTCTACCAAGGTGGGACCATACTCTCACGGAATACCAGTGTAGTAATAGTAATAATAGCTTGATCCAGCTGTGTTTATTTTTTATTGTCAGGTAAACTTTACGCTCGTTCATAACTCTTATTCTACAAAAAAGAACAATAATGATCTTGTTAAACATAAAGAACAGGAGTAGAAAATTTAAAACCGATAATTTAACTAGTAAACCTATTGAACAGTTTAAACATACTAATACGTTTAACGTTACCTAAGTAAATTATTCATAGAATAATTTCCTAATTAATTTACATTTGGTAGACCCGTCTATATTTGGTGTCTTTGACCCAGTGAAGCGTTAGATTGCTTCATATTTGGGGTTGTTATCTTGGCTCTATCACTATGTTAATATTATAAAAGCTTCTAAAATTAATTATACTGTTATATCAAATAGATATTATGTTTGGCTTAATCTCTTTATTTAATCTTTTTTATATAAAATAAGAGTAGAAAACGAGCACACAGTCCACTTAATGGGAAGTGGATGCTGTGGTTCATAAATGTATTATATATCTTTCCTCGATTAAGAATCAAAAAACAGATGCGTTGCCATCACTGAAGACTAAGATGAAATGTCTCGTTTCCAGTAAAAGGGGCCTCCGGTTCTCTACACTCACCATACGAAACACAACAGCATTGAGCTGCAATTTGGCACTGGTATTCTGTGAGAGCGTGGTTCTTCCCCAGTCCCATTCTCACCCATTCATGATGCAACCATAATATAGCTGCAGCATGGCTCTTCCACGTAGGATTATCAGCCAAATAATGTTTTTTTTTATTATCTTGGTTATAATTAAACAAATAATAACTTGACTTGGAAATAACTCACAAACAATGATCAGCAGAACAAATCTCAGTCACGGCGGCTAGTCTCAACGAAGACTATCCATACGTGCTGCGTAGGATTATAGTGCACAAGTGTATGCGCAAGCACAGGATTTACTCTCCATTCCCCTTATCTCATTTTCCAATGGTAGGGTGGTTCGATACAATCGAAGAAAAATCAGGTGTACGACCGTCGGCTTTATGTGGTTTGCGGAAACGTTTGATTTCAAAAGGAAGGATAGGCCCATCTAAATATTTTACTCATAAATTTTTTTTGCAAGAAAAGGTAGCGCGTCTGTCATAATACAAACGCCATATCATAACACGACGTAATCAGGGTCGGATTTCGTAGTATAATTATTATCCTTATTGTACCATTATTTCATAGTTTGTAGTATGTAGTATCGTAATAATACTAAGTTAAAATACCATAATTTTACCTAAAGGTCGACTTGTATTATTATTGGGTCCTTTTACTTTTTAATATTAATCATACGATATAGAGAATTTCTGTATTGTACATTGGTACCGCGTTATTTTAATAAAATTAGAATTAGCTACCTTTTTGGTCAATCGGTGCTTGATCGATGATTGCGATGTTGCATCCTTCTTACAACTATAATGAGGGGCTATCACGATAAAAACTCTAAGCTCTAAGCAATCAGTTTAAAAACATAATTTCAAAATATTATATGAATCAGATTTTCAGATTCAATTAAGCAGATATGGTTTCTTTTGTACTTTTTTCATTTTACCCTTATTGAATATAAAATATATTAGGTACCAATGTTCAAACATGATATAATTTTTGAAACTTACACTAAATCCAATCTTAAGACAAAAATGAAACGAGAAATAAAAATAAAAGTCGAAGCAAAAAACGAAACGTATGGAAGACATAAACTATATGAGCCTGGTGAAACACCGCCAAACAAATGGGCCTCCAATAGCCACGACCCGAGATTCGAACCGTAGACCTTATGATCAGGAATCGCGTTTACGACGACTAGACTAACGAGACAGTCAACTCACAAACAAACACAACTGAGGCCCACTGAACCTCAAACTAACCTATATTATATTATAGTATTTGCCTCAAAAAATATTAGTGCAATATACCTATGGAGCTAAAGACCATGCTCTTATGCATACAGACCATATAGTTTGATGGATTCTCTTTCGTCGCCGAAGTGAACTCCATAAATAAGTTATTTGAAATATTTTAAAGAACATACATTATTCGCTCTAATATACTTTTTAGTTTGTTGATATCATCTATATTGTTGGATCGTGACTGGAACCTTGATGAGAAAAGTTTTAGATACCAATTTTTTATGATAAAAAAACTTTCCATATCGCGTATTTGAAAAAAAATAACATTGCTGAGAATTATTTTTATAAGATGAGAGACTGATTTATATAGTCGTAAGATACTTATTACTGTAATTTTAATCAACTTCAACTGTTTTTATGTAAACATATTGGATAAGCTACTAGAGAAAATGTTGACCATAAATTAGTGACCATTCTTAAAATTTACCAGCCATAAAAATAACTTTCTTAATTTCGCTCTGTCCATCATCCTCGTATATCACATCATTGTAACATAGACAGTAGAGAATTTTTAATAAATTTGAAGAAAAAAATGAGTAGAACACTTTTTCGATATAGATCACAATTTAAAAAAAAATATGACGCAATTTTTATTTAAAAATCGGGATGTGGCTGTATCGTGAACACGGCCGTGTATTTTACGTGAATATTTATAGGTAGTGAGTCATCTTAATGATGATGATTCCGCTGCCGATTGTGTAGTTGCAATTTGTATGCCTAAGCGCAGTGTTACGATGTGATCTCAAATCAAGGCCACCACTGGCTTGAAATATTCCATCCACGTCTCGTTAATTGCGCAGTTCTGAGTTCAGAATTCAGAGTTTGGCTGTGATTGATGTTGATATTGAATGCCTGATCATCGTTCAATTCATGTGGTAGCTGTTGCACCATTGGATTTTGTGCACATGGACTGCTGACACCGTAATGAAACCGATGTATCTGCATGAACGGTGGACGCGGTGATACTACTCGTGCACTGATTGGATCGAATGCGGGCAACCCATGTCAGAGTCCAATAATTTCTTAAGCGTAAAGCACAGTTCAAAGTCAACCACTGCCTCTTCCGGTAAAGTATTACTAGGTAGCGGTAAGTGTTTTTCCTTTAGCGGTTATTAGGTACTTTATACATAGATTTTATTACATGCGAAAAAATTCGTAAAACCTAGTTTGATTTAAATGTTGTAATAGAGTTAAAAATTTCAAAGGTCCCTGGAATTAAATACTATATAATAAAATATTTTTTCTAATTTCGGAAGCTTATTTTTAAATTAACATTTAAAACCTTGAATAACATTTCATAGGATAAAGCTGACAAATGAAAATACAACCGATGGTAAGTGGATGCTGTAGCCAAAGCCATCTTAGGCCATGCCGTGGTCCTTGGGCACACAAGAATTTGGGGCCCTGCTGGAAAGTAAAAAAAAAGTGAACGACAAAAACATTTTTGCTATGATCTTATATTTATTATAGTTAATTGGTAAAAATCAAATAATTTGTCATTAATGATCCACGAGTTTTTCTGCCACCAGGGCAGCGTCACTTTACAATGAGGTAAAATATTTGACAGACTTCATAGCGGGGACGATAATTTCTTAGGAAAATGTTAAATAATGTTTCTTTTCGAAACTTTCTTTAAAAAAAGGAAAATATTCTGTAAAAACATCAATACGTGTATTTTTTATTACTTCCATTAAAATTTAGGCTTCGCTTATCTAAAAATAAGGATCGTAACAATTATTTGCTATAAAATCTAATATTTGTGGTTGAAAATTATCATATGAAATAAATCTTTTGCCGTTAAATCTTTTGAAGCGTTATTTTTATATAGTGTAAGCGAAAGGGGGCCCCCGTGATGACAGGGGCACCCCCTGGGCACGGGCCCCATGTGCCCTTATGTTAATGACAGTACTGGCTGTAGCCAATAGATAACTACTTCTACCGTCGATAAAGAATCTAAATGTAGATGCGTTGTCAGGCTTGAAGACTAAGATTGAATCCTTTTTTACTAGTAAAAAAGTTCTGAATAGAAATATAATCCCGTTTAGTGACGACGTAGGTAAATTCCTTCCCCGATAATTATCCAGTGAGTGTCGTCAATGGTAACGGAGATAAATTAAAGCAGGAAATAGGTAGCACTTTCTTGATAATTAATGACAATAAAAGAACTGCCGATACTTCCTATAAGGCATTCCATTTTGTTCCTTAGAGGTACAACTCATTTGTAGTCTTCTTTATGAAGTTGATTGTTGGTGTTATTGGACTGCAACCAGTTATTATCGGGTGAACAGCTGGTTTACTTTCCAGTTCATTTTTATAAAAAAAAATATATGTAATAAATATATCTTAATCATGTCAGCCAGCATGTTTAAATGGCGTAGGTGTATATCTAACAGATATCGTCTCAGGATTAAAAATAGGAAACGCCTTTGAAGATAATGAAATGTCAGAACGAGAGAAAGTGTGTGTGTGTGTGTGTGTGTGTGGAGAGAGAGAGAGAGAAATATTTAAAAATATCAGCAGTTTAGTAAGAATAAACACTCATAAGCCCAAAAATGAAAAAAATATTCCTAAGATTAATTACAAAGTTGAATGGAATGATCCGTAAAATAATATAGAACCCGTGTCCGCGAATGACGGCTTACTTCCGAAAGATTTGCGAACAGGCACGGGAAAGGCAGTAGCGATAGTACAATAGGTTAGATTAATCAAGCTAAAACGTCCTTTAACGCTTCGTAAGACAACCCCAAAAGGATTAAAATCGTTCAACCGTTTTATTGTTTTTTGGCATACCTTTCAACATTTGTTTTTACTGGAGACTGGGTGTGAAATATACACAAATCATGTAGGTATAAAACATGTTTTTTCCGATATGTATCGTTGTTTGTTTCGTAGATAATAATGCAACCATCTTACTTTTTATTAGTTCGTCAACAGTGCACTGCATGATACAGGGTTATCGTACATACTATCATAAAATACGGTATTATTAAAAATAAAATCAGACTCAAATTATTAAAAAAAATTATAATATGCTCTGCTTAGGAAAAGTAAAATAATTTATTTGACTTTGTAAATTGTGTGTAAATACTATCGTTAAAGGATGTTTTCTTATTTAATCTAGATAGATAATAAAACAACAGAACACTTCACTTCTACAAATTTAGAGCTTCATAAATTATTCATAGACCAATTCCCCTAATTAATTTACGTTCGTCAGACCTCGTCTATATCCAAAGTTCCTCTGCTCAGTCAAGCGCTCAGTGTTTCAGACTGATATATGTTTAGAAGAACTGTATATTATTAATCTGAGATTGTATTTTTTTCATGCTATTTTTGGGAATCATTTTATTATCACGTCTTTGTTAACTCGCTTTCGTGTATGTTTGTTCAAATTAAATTTGATTTTAAACTAACTTTCAATAAGCTAGAGACTTCAAGTTTTGAATACATATTTTATTTTGTTTTATATCTTTATTATTTATTTATGAAGTGATTGATTACACCTGCCACAGTTTTTCAAATCATCCAGGGTTGACTGGCAGAGAATGCCATAAGGCATTAAGTTCACCCTTTATATCTCTTAGTATATAAGGTGTATAATAAAGATTAAATAAATAAATACAGCCACTGACTTCTATATATACATATATATAGGTCAACGAACACAGCTCAGAATAGGATGACATTTTAAGAACAAGAATAAAATAAGAATATTATACTTTTTAATCCGTGTAGTAATAACGTGGGTAGTATAACAATAATATATAATTTATTTTTATACATTAACATGTTTTTATGTAATAAACCAGGTACAACCTGACTCTGTTGGTATCACTTAACGTTTTTCTGGTGTGAAGAACACTGCTTTTTAAATAACCAGCGATGCAGCTCCGGTGCGTCGGTGATCACTACCAAGTGAGCCGTATGCTTGCTTCTTTCCTTTTTCCTAAAAAAGTATCATACAAAGCAATAATTGGTTCTTAAAGAGAAGTACAAAGTACAAAACTTATATTTTTAATTCTTATTAATCAATGATCATTTATACCGGCCTTAAATATTAAAAAAAAGAGTTCAAAAGGAACAGTTGACTTCAAAATTATCGCCTTTCTATTGAAATTTATCTTTGTATTGAATATTAAGACAAATCTTTGTGGTTTCCATTGTAATAAATTTCAATATTGTCAGTGATTTAACGTCTAATATTGAGTTTCTTAAACACAATAAAGAAATTCTGATAGCTAATCACGGCTCGGATTACGTCACATTGTTTAAGCAGGCACGTTCTTCTTAAAATACGTACCTAGTTTGATTTCCTTCGGTTTCGTGCTTACAGATAATAAAATATCAACCTATATAGTATAATATATAAACAAGTATAGGTGTTAAGTAAGGTTATGTTTGTAGTTTTTAGGTATGCTTACCTCAACCGAAAAAAGTGTCATTTTGTTGTTCGCCTCTTTGTCTTTTAAGACCGTTTTGCTCAAGTACGGGTAGAAGTATCAAGTTGAAACAAATACTAAATATTAAGGTCTATAGTCCTTTGTAAGAACGGGTAGAAGTACCAAGTTGAAACAAATACTAAATATTAAGGTCTATAGTCCTTTGTAAGAACGGGTAGAAGTACCAAGTTGAAACAAATACTAAATATTAAGGTCTATAGTCCTTTGTAAGAAAGGGTAGAAGTACCAAGTTGAAACAAATACTAAATATTAAGGTCTATAGTCCTTTGTAAGAACGGGTAGAAGTACCAAGTTGAAACAAATACTAAATATTAAGGTCTATAGTCCTTTGTAAGAACGGGTAGAAGTACCAAGTTGAAACAAATACTAAATATTAAGGTCTATAGTCCTTTGTAAGAACGGGTAGAAGTACCAAGTTGAAACAAATACTAAATATTAAGGTCTATAGTCCTTTGTAAGAACGGGTAGAAGTACCAAGTTGAAACAAATACTAAATATTAAGGTCTATAGTCCTTTGTAAGTTTAAAATCAAGCTTCCAAGTTAAATCAATTAAAAATTAGCCACTATTGTCATATCATTCTAATACTCGCAAAATAATGGTTTAGTGGCGGCGTTTGATTACCCACTACCACATAGTATTCGGTGGATGTCGTCTGAGGCGATACGGTGAAACTAGATAATAAAGCAGACAGCAGTATCTTCTGATAATATTTGAATGGAAAAAATGCAGTTGATAACCCCTGTCAAGCGTAGCACCTATGTTATATATTTCCTCTGCGAGCCATCTATGGGAGAGAATAGGCTAGGATCACGGTTGAGTGATTTTACAGGCTGCAGTGATGACGATAATGATGATGTATTGAAAACGCTTTAAAATTCAAATTATTATCACTTATTTTAAAAATTGCTAAAACACTTACATACAGATTTTCTTATAGAATAATGGTGACATAAGAGCACACATTCCACCTGATGGCAAGTGGATGCCGTGGCTATAGAAATCTACATTTATCCTCCATTCGATTGATTCTTCAAAACGCAGATGCGTTGTCACCCCTGAAGACTATGATGGAATGCCTAGTTACCAGAAAAAAGGGTCTCCGGATTTCTACACTCACGATACGAAACGTATCAGTTTTAATCTGCTATTTTACGCTGGTATTAATTGAGGGCGTGGTCCTTCCCCGGTCGAGCCGACCCATTTGTACTACAACCATAATATAGTTGCAGCGTAGCTTTACCACCTAAAATAGGTAAATTATGTAAATTTAAAATTAGCAACACAGATAAGTTCAACTTTAAATTCAAAAATGTCTTATAATCATTTAAACTCACTCACTTACTCCTGACATATTTCACATGACATTTTCAATGAAAATTGTTCGAGAATTTTAGTTGACTATACTTCAAAGAAATTCACGTCGTTATGAAAAGATTATCACAACAATCTCTAAGCTCTAGCTAGTTCCGTACAAATTGCCCTGAAAAAGATTTCGCTCATGCATTCAAAGTTTGTTGTTCGGAGGTCATTTGTGTTATGATTTCATAGAGTTGTTCCTTGTTTGGTTTGAGTTCCTTGGTGATTTAGTATTTGATAATATGTGCGTGGGGTTCTATTAGAGGTGCGACTAACTTTAATACTGAGTAGTAACTTTTATACTAATAACTACTGGTACGGGTATAATAGTACTGTAGGCAATGAATTTACCGTCAAACTGGTACGGCAGGGCAGTCAAATTGCTTAAAGCTTAGCAAGTCCTTCTATCCATTGAAGACATGGGGCTTAGCAGTGCACTATAGCCATAGCAGCCATCACAATAGAACTTTTAGGTCGCAATGGTGCTGCTCGCTTTCCCTAGACCTGCATAGCTGCTCGCACATAATTAAAAATAAGCTTTAATACTTTTCTTCGTATCCGTGACGTATACCTCGTTTCAATATAAAGTTAAAAATATTAATAAAATTAGGCATTACTTTGCGGAAATCTGTTATAATAAAGATGTTAAAGACTTCTTAAAGAGCATTACTTTTTTTTTCTTAAAATAATACTAGTTTTTACGGATTTTATTTCGTATATTTAACTGTAAATACCCGATGTTTCGAGCGCTTTACAGCACCCATGGTCACGGGCAGGACTGAGATGTTCAACGTCCAAATGTTATAGATAACAACGGTCACCACTTACCATAGATAAAAATTTAACTTTTGTTCCGATCTACACAGTATGAACTTATAGTATCTTGAAGTCTTGCAGTTGTATGCTTGGGTTGGGATATAATTTTATTAATTATAGGATCCCAAGCAGATGGTAGCACCCAGCCATCTTCTCTATTGAAATTAGGATGTTTTTCATTTCAATAGCCTCGCGAATCATCCTTGGGAGGAATCGGTGTTCTTTAGCGAGGATTTGTGGTCTATCAAATCTGATGTAGTGACAGGGGCGATCCTGTACGTGTTCACAGACTGCAGACTTCCCGGAGCGTCGATTCTTCACATCAGCTATATGTTAGCTATACGTCGAGTATTTATAGTTAAATATACGCGATAAAATCCGTAAAAACTAGTTTTTTTTTCTTTTAAAAAAAACGTTACCCCCCACTAGGATTTTCTCCTGTATTGTGAGGGCAGTTTACAAACATAAATTGCACAAGGACAAACATCCAGACCCGGAACAATTATTTGTAGGTATACAAATACTTGTTCCGTGCGGATCCCAGCGCCAGGCCACTCATTGCTAAGCCACTACGCCACGGAGTCGTCAATTAATTGTCTCAGTTGTTCGAACATCGTTAGGATAAATTATGTGATTATGTGAAATATATATATATGTGAGTGTGTTTATGTATATACGTATGCATATGTATATTATATGTCTTTTTATGTATTAGTTATTTATTTGTTATTTTATTGCACGTATTGATATTATTATATGTGTACTTATATAGCGGCGAAAGACACTACAATGAGGAAACCTCGAGGATAAGGGGAGTCCGACAACCTGTATCAGCGTATTGGAGCAGCGCGGCGGACTTAATGCCTCATAATCTACTCATAAAATGGGAAGAGACCTGTGCCCACCAGTGGGACGTATAAAGGCTGTAAGTTTATTGTTACTTTATGCACTTGTTATCAAGTTTAATCTTATCTATTTTTGCAGTCACCTTCTCTTCAGAATTCGTATGTATAATTTCAACAGCCTCACAAAACCGTGTGGTGGCGATGTTAGAATATCCAGTACCCCATACCGTGTGGTAAGAGGCGACAAAGGAAAACAATTATATGAAAATGGGCAGCTACATTTTCCCGAAAACAACACAAAATGATGCTATGAGTAGTATAAAGAACTACAAATATAAGCGGTTCCTAGCACGCTTTACGAACTCAGGTACCTAAAGGTGTATTTTACGGTATACCTGGCGTAGAATACATTTTTATTCAATATTCAATAGCAATTTTTAATTAAGGCACTCACATAAATAACTAAAAAAAACCTTTGAATATAAAACAAAAAAAATATTTTTGGCTACATTAAGATTATTTAGCATTGAAATAGAAATTTTGAGGATTTTTCGTATAACATTTGGCAGATGAATCGGCGCTGCAGTAAAAACGTTCGCATTTTAACGTTTATTTTCGTCATCGGTCTTTGTTTTTTAATGTACCTACAAATGACAAAACGTTTTGGAACAAAAAATTTTACATTACCTTTATACGAAATTTTAGTAAAAATAGTTTTTGTGTTTGTTTAGTGAATAAATCTTATAATAATCGATAATGTAAACGGTAATTATAGTTTTTTTTTTTCGAAAGAAGATTTTTTTAAATAGGTATCTTTTTGTGAAGCTAAACAATTGGATATTCACAATGTCATGTCTAGTGTATTTGCATTTTGTCCCGTCTTTAGTTTCAAGTCGTTAATATTTAAAATATATTGACTAAATATGTTTTTAGTTTAGTTAATTTTAACAACTTTCTTCGGTATTTTAGAATATATGTAACTTTTAGGAACTTTTCCTTAATTATACAGATAATCCCTGAACTCCTCGGATTCCTCGATTTTACTACAACAATATTGTATACATAATGTACTTTGTGTTCGCAGAGCAACTACTTATATCATGTGGTTCCTGGTTCCTATCACGGGTCGACCCAAAATCAGTTATTACGTTTTTCCGTCAAGAGATTCTCAGTATCAGCATGAAGCAACGTTCAATCGGACTATGAGAGTGCAAGAATAGAGAAGAGGGGCCCTCTATTTGCGCCCATACTCATGCACAATGATCATGTTTTGCGTAGGTGACTGTTCTCCATAGAGACTGTCCGTCGTGGCCGAAATTCGGTTTGGAGTACGTAATACTTTATGTTTCTTCCCTTAGTTGATATAACACCTACTCCATTAATTACTGTCTATCAAATTATTTATTTCATAATTCTAGTCTATCACATGTCCAGGGATAATTCTAATGTAGGGACTTGGGCTAACAATTAAAAGAAATATATTGTTAAACTAGCGATCCACTCCGGCTTTGCACAGGTGATTTCTGAATCTTGACACAAGCGCCCCCTACCAGGTCTAATTTTGAATTTTTGGCGGCACTGTCGTCGCGCCGCAAGCAAAACACACCGAAGCCTAAATCACGCTATCAAAATTCCGAATCATAAACAGTATATATAGAACATCTCCGAACTAACACATGGAGTGTTGGCCGCTCCCCGGGCAGAACACCTTGCCCGGCGGGAGATCTCCCATTTACCTTCTACGGCCACAGTGGTGACCCCGACGTGATCTGAACACGCAACCAACAACCTTCGGAAACTTCAAGCTTCATCATCGTCATAAAATACCCCACACATTTGCTCCAAATTCAAACCAACCAGGAACAGGGACCCACCCAAACACACACCAAAAAGTTCTGATGATTTTTCATACAAACGATTCATATATATTTATATAATTCTCTACTAAAATATGTATGTATTTTAAGAAACATTTAAGCCTTTCTGTCTATTGATGAAAACAGAATCAAAATACGTATACGTATTTTGATTCTGTTTTCATTTGTATACGTACGTACGTAAATTAATTACGTATTTTAAAAGATCTAAGAGTACAGATGGCGGAAAGTGACTTTGCTTTATACCATGTAGAGATCGCCTTAAGAGGATATAGTAAGTCAGCTCAAATTCTAATTTCGCCCCCACTTCCCCGCGCGTCGTATGCTATGTACCGACATCATTGTAATCACTAATACTGTAAGTAGATAGGTCGATAGATACTTATTTCATTAGGTTTATCATATTTATGTCTGTTTATTAACGCCAACCTAGTCGCTTCTAATTTTTATGACGGTTATTTCCCATTTTAATTTTACGCCGTCCTGTTGCGTAATGTGTATTCTGATCGTAAGCGACACAACCTCCCCGAACCTTCAAAGGCCGAAGCGAAACTGACCGGGCGGCAGGAATCAAGCTTCAAGAAACCGATAGTTAGGTAATTTCTTTTTACAGTGAAAATAATGGTATTTTAAAAAAAGTAAATAACATAAGCACTGCTTTATAGTTCAGTTAGTATGCAAAGTTTCATGGTCTTATTTAAAGTATTTTATGAATAACAGCGGTTTATTATTTATTTTGGAGGTAATTTTGGATTTTTTTTCTATCGAGAAAATTTTACGGAACCGTGTTTTCGTCCTCCTCAACTTTACCATATATTTATTTCAAAATTAACACTGCAATATTTTCGGCATAACGGAGGATCTTGCTAAGCTATTTGAGGTTATATTTCCCCTTAACAATCATACGCTTTTAATATATTTTAGATCTATTTAACTTATACAAACGTACGCTATTGGTATATTTTAGATTGAATTTTAGAACATTTCTTAAATAATTAAACTGACCTTGAATTTCGTGGCTTATCTCAACAGTAATGGTGTGATTTTGTTGCTCAAAGTAATAAGATGAAATGACCTCCTTGTAAGTAATAAGATCTCTACTTTCCATCAACTATAATGCACTCAGCAAACACGACAATATTATGCCCTTTTATATTAGAACAACAATGAACAGAAAAAGAACAAAAAGACCGTAATATTTTATACAACCCAGCGACCGTCGCTTATTGTTTTTGGTATGTCATTAAGGTAAGCCGTAGTAACTCCGGATCTAAGAGCTAGTCGTAAATTTCACAGAACGCGAGCCAGCTGGGTTCGATTCCCGTCAGTACCAATGAAATTTTCAGTTGCAATTTTCAGTTAATAATTTACCACGTGATCGACAGTTCTTCGTGCTTCACAGAAAATATCGTTAAGAAACCACACCAACAACCACGTTTTTGTTAAAGAGTTAGGGTGACAAACGAGCACACTGTCCACATGATGGTAAGTAAAATCTGCAGCCCGTAAATGTCTACGTTTTTTCTGAATTAAGAATCAAAATGCAGATGCGCTGTCATTCCTGAAGGCTAAGGTGGAATGTCTCGTTTTCTGCGAAAAGGGTCTCCTGTTCTATACACTCACCATATACGAAATACGGCAGAATTAAGCTGCTATTTTACATTGAAATTCTGTGACAGTGTTGTCGTAACTTGGTTAAGTTGTTTTCTTTCGTTTCGTGCTACAGCCATAACAAAGCTTCAGCATGGCTCTACAACGTACTCATACAAAATGCGAAGTCAGTCGACACACTATAGCAGCGAAGTAAAGTAGTTGCTCCATAACCTTTTTAGAACGAGGTATTTTATCTAAATCCTCAAAGGTGACAACGCATTTGATTTTTGATTCTTAATCAAAGATAAATGAAGATACTTTGGACCATAACATCCACTTACCATCAGGTGGAATATGTGCTCGTTTGTCACCCTTAATATAAATTAAAAAAAAACTTTTATGCTACCAAAAGTGTCTTATAAAGATAGAGAAAGTTCAAATAAATGTTTCAGATTTCAAAGAAAGTAATGAAAACGCAGAGCTGAATAATTGCATCATATTTTTGCAAGTCTCAAACTCGAGGCGAAGACAAAGCTATTTCCTTAGAATAAAAAGCACTTTAACCATAAAGATGCGAATAAAAATGTTATAAAAGTACGGACGAGAAGAGGATTCGAGACGGCTGGTATTAAGACTTTTTTCACTCGGAGTTCATGAGTAAGTGGCCACACTTCGAGATCGGGAAAGGAGACATTTGGGAGTAATTTAAGGTTTGGAATAAACTTCCGCTTGTTTATTTTTTATTAAAACTTTTTAGCTGAGAACATACCATAATATGTATATGTTTAAGTAAAACAAATTATCTAAAAAGAAAAAATTATGAAAGTTCATCTTGAGAAAAATTAATAAAAGATCGGTTGGACCGATTTTGATGAATTTTTAGTGAGTTTAGTGAGCAATGATTTCGATTTACAATTGTATCTTGTAGAGGATGGTTTGAAAAGAATAAACCCATTATAATGAAAAGCATTTTTTATAGGATAGGTTGACAAACGAGCACACAGTCCACTACGACTACATCTATCCTCAATTACGAATCAAAATGCAGATGAGTTGTCACCCGTGAGGACTAAGATGAAATGTCTCGTTTAAACTAAAAAGGATCTTCGATTCTCTAAATTGACCGTACAAAACACAGCAATGCTACACACACACTACTATTTTACGCTGGTATTCTCTAAGAGCGTCGTCCTTACCCGGTCGAGCCGACCCATTCGTGCTACGATTATACTAAGTTAAGAGTCACATGCTTCTATTTCTTGAAGACATAGGGCTTAGCAGTTAATAATAGCCGTAGCAGCGATCACAATAGATCTTTTAGGTCGCAGTGATACTGGTCTCTTTCGCTAGACCTGAATTGCTGCTCGCACACAAAAGAAGAAAAAAAAAAGAGTCACATTTTCTCAATCTCAACCAAAACGCAACAGAAGGCGCAGGCATACATTTTCGCCGCGCCGTAGAAAGAGAGGGGAATACTTCCTCTCCTACGCCACGCCGGTTTGCTCTCTCTCGCTCCATCCGTCTTACGAATTTTCAATCAGGGTCACGTGTCCTGACGCGAGTTTAACATTTTTACCCATTACAAAAAGTGTTCAACGCCGCTAAAGAAGTTTTCACTTCAAAAATTAAAACTCATAAAACTCAATTGTAACAAATTCCACGTGGGCGATGTCGCGGGGAACAACTAGTAGGATATATAATTTGTGTCAAATTATTCTACTACTTTGCTGCTCGCATTTCGAAAAGCGAATTAGACTTGTTGGTTTGGATTAAATTATTAATTCTGTTAACATGGTATTACTGATGTTAATCTTTGCAATCCGTGGCCTAAATTATTTCGTTTAATACTAGCCTTCAATTTATGAAAGTCCAATAGCTGTGCCTTTGTGTAAAAGCCAACAATTGGCTTAAATCTTTATTAGGTTAGGTTCCCGACTCCGATATAATCAGGATTAACATCGGATAGGAAAAAGGAAAACTTTCATTATAAAAACAATTACCCTGTTACGATGTAAATAAAGTTAACTTGTAGTATTTTTCTTTTAAAATATGTAACTTATCTACTTTTATTTAATGATTGATTAGTATATAATTTAGTCTTATATTTCTTTTATCATCATCATCACAGCCCTATCTGTCATGATCAAATCAAGATCAAGAGATCAAGAATATAGACCGCCAGTGAATAATGTTTTATAATGCGGTACCGAGCCACCTACATCTGGTTACATTTTAATTTTACTGATATTTCTGTACCATCACCATTATAGCTTACCAAATGCCTACTGCTGATGATAGGACACCACCACTAATATTTGCTATAGTCTCTAAGCTTTGTGAGCGAGTTGGGTTGGTTGTTATTATGAAGACACTGCTGCCCAACTCCTCGTTTTTTCCCCTCTGCCGTCTTCTAAGACACCTACGGTATATTATGGCAGTGGATATTCTTACACCGTAACTACAGAATTTCTTTCGTTCCTTTTAATCTTTAAAATCAAAACTTTAACCCGAAATAATCACTGCCGTTTATATATATTAAGATATATATCTTTATATATATATATATATATATATATATATATATATATATATATATATATATAATAATATATATATAAAATACATATATATATATATATATATATATATATATATATATATAAATTACGTGTCATGTTGTTTGTCCACGATGGACTCTTAAACTACTTAACCGATTCTAATCAAATTTGCACACCGTGTTTGGTCTAACTTGAGAGATAGGATAGTTTTTTTTCTCATGAGTGACCCATAATATACTTTTTTGCGAATTCAAGGATTTTTAATAGGACATGACAAAGAGTCGTCAAAAAGGGCAGAACAACGTCTGCCTGGCAAGCTTGTACTTTATAGAATACAAATTTAATTGAAAAAATTCTGTTCCGAGCTATACTTTAGTATACATCCCTGCATCAGAGCGATAGTTTATAAAGATGGATGCACCTCTACTCTGTTCGGTACGAGGCGAAACACTTCTCCTCCATTTGTCGTCGGAAATCTATTATATTCCGCAAAGTAACGCCTGGCCGATTTGTAGATTAAGATTAAGCAAGCCTCTCCCCTTATAATTTAAGGGTTCATGTCCAACAGTATCAGCAGATCGGTGCAAGCTGATAACTAAATATATATAATAGAAATTCCCCTGGTCAAAAAATAACATTACTTAGCGGTCAGTCACCGCAGGGTCTACGTGACTTGAGGATGTTTTGTTTAGAGGTGTAGCGGCGCTGTCGTCGCGCCACAATCGAAATACACCGAAGCCTAAATCACGCTATCAACATTCCGAATCATAAACAGTATATATAGAACATCTCCGAACTATCACACGGAGTGTCGGCCGCTCCCCGGGCAGAACACCTTGCCCGGCGGGAGATCTCCCCTTTTCCTCACCGGCCACAGTGGTGACCCCGTACGAACACCGAGGGGGAAGATCCCGTACGAACACCGAGGGAGACGTGATCTGAACACGCAACCAAACAACCTTCGGAAACTTCAAGCTTCATCATCGTCATAGAATAACCCCCACCCATTCGCTCCCGAGCAGATATCGTCTGCAGTCTTCATATCCTGCAAGCCATCTAGCTTCACAAGGTTCATCGCAGCACTGGAATAATAATGCTTCCTGTTCCTTCAAGCTACTCTCTGCGCCATACAGTGTTCGGCACGGCTCTGAGCCTTACTGCTCGCCTCTGCTTCACGGCACTCTCGCAGATTACTTGCCTTCTTCTCGACTCACCGCAGACTACAAGGCAATCTTCTGGCACTTGCACATTCGTCGACAACTCGACTGCACTATCGACCTCCGGTCTGAGCAGGGGGGTGATGTAGCGGCGCTGTCGTCGCGCCACAATCGAAATACACCGAAGCCTAAATCACGCTATCAACATTCCGAATCATAAACAGTATATATAGAACATCTCCGAACTATCACACGGAGTGTCGGCCGCTCCCCGGGCAGAACAGAACACCTTGCCCGGCGGGAGATCTCCCCTTTTCCTCACCGGCCACAGAGGCAATACACGTGTCGTATTATCGACAGTGGTGTGTCTTTCCTACTGTAGTGGTGTTAAGATAACTGACTACGCAACGGGGATAGTGCACGTAGTTGAGGGAGGCCGGAATGGCTCCTCAAACTGTATAATACGAGTATATATAATTTTATTTTATTACGCGGACCTCAGCTGATTAATCTTTAACATATTTATTTATCTTGCTTTGATACTTGTCAGAGAGCTAGCATGATATTTCTGAAGTGGTTGTAATTTATAAACATTAGTTAGGTATAAAATTATCCACAACAGTGGCCTAATCAGAATGTTGTTAATCTATGTCGAGACCTATATTCAACTCTGAGGCTTTTTCGTAAAAGTAGCTGTGACAAAACGAGAAAAAACTACACCATATTGTAAGTAGAAGCTGTGGCAAATATACGCATAAAAGCTGTTTTTTAATGAGCACATTGTCCACCTGGTGGTATTAGAATACGTGTGTGCTTCTTCTAACCTCTATAAAAAAGGTATTCCGTGCGTGTTCGGTTCTCCCCAGTTAAGTTTGCACTTTGATTTTTGATTAAGAATCAAAGTGCAGATGCAATGTCTCCCCCTGTGAACTAGGATGGAATGCCTTATTTCTGAAAAAATTGGTCTCCGGTTATCTACAATCACCATACGAAATACAGCAGCATTACGCTGGTCTTCTGTGAGAGCACCTCCTCGGTTGAGCTAACCTTTTCGTGCTACAACCTTACTGTATCTGCAGCATGACTCTACCACGTTCATAGTCCCTGAAGTTGTCCCAGGAAAGCATCTTAGTAATAAAACTAAGATAAAAAAACGTGTAGTCTTTCAATAAACATTTCTTTAAATTATTCAATTCAAAACTATACATTTGAAAGGTTTCTGTGCAATTTATCTTACAGCGTACGTATAAAGGTGATTCGAGTTTCATTATATAAAGACATTCCTTTGGCTTTGTCACAAGACGTACCCATGCATGTCTTGCAACGGAGAATTCGCAATCTAGCCCACATAACTTAAGCGTCCTTTCTACTCAGTATTCGCTTCTTATTAAATTCTTCCGATATTATGGAAAATTATTCATCGATGAATTGAGACGGTGACGGTGCTTTCGAGTGTTGACTCATATTCAATACATGTTTGTTAGCTATGTCTACCTCGTTGGTCCAGTAATTGTAAATGCGACTGCTTAACATGTGACCTCAAGTTCGAATCCGGGTCGAAATAATAATCAGATCATAGTATAAAATTTTCTGTCAAATTCATAATCATAGAATTTTCTGTCAAAAATTCTCAGTAGTAGCCTGGAGTCAGGAAGTAGGCGGTGCTTTCTCTGCGAACGTATTAAATTTCCGTCCTATCTAAATAATGTCTCTTTTAAGACTGGTCACCGCGACCGGAGTTCGTTCGGAAGTATAAAATACTATACAAAATTACAGTATATTTGTGAAATAAATCTCTTATGAACTAATTCAATTACCTGACATTTTTATTCGTGTGCCATAACATTTTTATATTTTGAACTCATTGTAATTCGTATTGAGTTGTATTCACAAAACAAAGGCGGCATAAGGCTATTAACGCGTGATTATGATCGTCATACTTTACACGTAATAATATTTTAAAAGACCTCAAAGCTGCACCTTATAAAGTAAATTTGCCTCAGGCGGCCAGAACAATTTTAGCGTTGGGCGGGTCGCACTCATTGCGATATAATAGCGAATTTCGTCCGCTTTGCATTCATGCAGAGAATGGCATACGAGGCAAGTTATAAGAGGTTACTAAATAACTAAAGAATAAGAACATTCCGCAGAGGCCATCTTAATCGCGGTATCAAATAGAATTACAGAGTATGTACTGTTGAAGTAATTTGACCGTGTAGTGGTTGGGTAATAATATCAACTACTCTATATACACATATAAACTGTCGTAAGAGGCAACAAAAGGAAACAAACAAGTTGGGTAGCAGTGTCATCTTTATAACAATAAAAAAATAATGAAGCGTGGCAACAATGGCAAATCAAAGAAATTCTTAAGATGCTATTAATTTATACATGGTAGAGCCACGCTGCAGCTATATTATGGTAGTAGCACGAATGAGTTGGCTCAATCGGGGAAGAATCACGCTCTCACAGAATAGCAGCGTAAAATAGCAGCTTAATACTGCTGTGTTTCTTATGGTGAGTGTAGAGATCTGGAGACCCTTTTTTACGGGAAACGAGGAATTCCATCTTAGTCCTCACAGGTGACAACGCATCTGCGTTTTGATTCTTAACCGAGGATAAATGTAGATGTCTATAGGCTACAGCTTCCAATTACCCTCAGGTTGACTGTGTGCTCGTTTGTCACCCTTATTCTATAAAAAAGAGGCACTTGATGTAATTTTCAGCAGTAGGCTTTTGTACAAGTAGGCTATAACGCTAACGGTGAGTATATAGATATCTAATATAGGGTATAAGTATATACTTATACCCTATATTACGTATATAAACGTATTTTTAGAAATCTAGCATAATGATTTAGGGTTGGCAACCGCAGTTTATAATTTAAGTCATTTTTAGGAATATGATGCAGCACATCTCCTAATTTGCTTCCTGGTTTGATTCTTTACGACAGACACGAGAGTGTAAGTAAACTGGAGACCTTTTTTTCTAGAAACGAGATATTCCATCTGAGTCCTCACGGGTGACAACGCATCTGCATTTTGATTCGTATTTGAGGATAGATGTAGATTTATATGGGCTACTGCATCCACTTACCATCAAGTGGACTGTGTGCTCCTTTGTCACCCTATCCTATAAAAAAATAACCTACCAAGCGTGACAATCCTTCCCATGCCGGTAGAGGCCCATATCGGGAAGTTTACCTTTATGGGCTTAGCCAGTCATAAATCATATGAAGAAATAAAACAGTGATTGTAAATTCCATACATATACCATGTAGTGGTAATGTAAGAATATTAGGTGTCATAAGAGGTGACAGAGGCAAGTGACGGACAGTAGCTTTCTGATAACAACTCAAAACAGTAATAAATATTCCGGTTATCGGTTCGGCTGCCGAGGGTAGCAACTTTGAAAAATGTATAAGAAATATTAGGCAATCTATTAGGGAGGCCTATGTATAGCAGTTGACTTTTAAAGGCTGTAATGATATTGGATAGATGGATAAAATTCTTTAAAAATAATCCATAAAGAAATGAAAGTTCTTAAAACGAAATCGTTCGCTTTCGCTCCTAACTTAAACTGTCACATAAAGCGGAGCCTGGAACTTGTGTAATTTATTCATAGTCAAGTAATGATACCCGATTACTTTGGCGCTAACCCTTTACAACGAAGCGCGACTTAAAAAGTTTTTTTCTCGCATTAAATGCAGAGAAAATGACTTTGTTAGGCGAGCCTTTTTCTCCAACAATGCCATGTAAACGAAGTTTGATGTTTCAAACAAAATGAGAAAATGTCATCTAAATTCCATTTTTCGTATATATAGTAATTAATGATAAAATTTGTTTATAATGTTAAAGAGAATGTTTGTTAATAATCGAATACTTCTTGTGTGCGGCGTAAAATGTTTTTGAATACTAGGCTATCATCATCATCATCATCATTACAGCCCTTCACAAGTCCACTGCTGAACATAGGCCTCCCCCAAGTAATGCCACAAAGCACGGTCCTGAGCCACCTGCATCCATCGACTTCCTGCCTATCTTACCAGGTCATCACTCCATCTAGTGGGGGGTCGCCCTACACTACGCCTACCGGTACGAGGCTGCCACTCGAGAACCTTTCTTCTCCATCGGTTATCCGTTCTTCGAGCTATATGGCCGGCCCATTGCCACTTCAGCTTACTAATCCGTTGGGCTATGTCGGTCACTCTGGTTTTACTGCGGATATCCTCATTTCTGAGTCTATCACGCAGAGAAATCCTGAGCATAGCCCTCTCCATAGCTCGCTGAGCGACCTTGAGCGTCCTCATACGGCCAGCAGCGAAGGACCACGTCTCAGATCCGTAAGTCATCACTGGCAACACGCACTGGTTGTACAATCTAGTTTTGTAAGTAGGAGACATAATGTCACATAAATTGAGGCAATCTATCTTAGTCTCCGTTTTTCAACGTGGCAAAGTCACGCTGAAGCTGCAGGTTGTAGCACGAATGGGTCGGCTCAACCGAGATAGAACCAAGCTCACACGAAATACCAGCGTAAAATAGCAGCTTAATGCTGCTGTGTTTCGTATGGTGAGTGTATCGAACCGGTGACCCTTGTTCACGGGAAACGAGCATTCCATCTTAGTACTCAGGGGTGACAACGCAACTGCATTCTGAATTTTAAGCAAGAATAAATGTAGACATCTATGGGCCTCAGAATCCACAACCATCAGGCGGACTGTGTGCTCGTTTGTCTCCCTTATTCTATAAAAAGAAAGTCCACAGTGCTCTAAAATCAAACGTATCTTACATCTAGATTCTTAATCCAGGATAGATGTGGGTGTCTATGGGCTTCATAATTTACTTATCATTAGGTGAAGTATGTGTTCGTTTGTTTCTCTTACTTCTAAAAGAAAGATCTGACCCGTGTGTTCCATATTAAAAACTTCCTAACAGGAAGTGATAAATTAGACAACCTGGAATATGAAATTAAAAAATGTAATTACGAATTTCTACGGACCACGGTATTCACTTTGCATGAGGTGAAATGTGTGGTCGTTTTGTCACCGATACTTCTATAAAAAAAGAAATGCAATGCAGGTGGTCCATACTCCATACTTCCTAGTATAGGAAATGATAGAAATAGATAACAAAGAATATGATATAGGAATTTGGGAATACCATTAATTTACTATAAAAATAAAGAAGAAGAAAATATTCAGAAATCTCATGAATAAATAGTAAGTACAGATCATTATTTTTAAATTGGTTGTTAAAGTTTTATCAAAACTGCTGCACAGATTTTGATGAAAACTTAATCGGGCTTTAATTATAAAGTAGCGCGACGTCAATATTATTATTTGTTGTCGACGTTATATTAAAATATTGAAATTGAAATTAATGTATATTCGTAAATACATCCACAAGTAAGGACATCCTCCTAAAAACCTTCTTTTCTTCCACTTAGTTAACCCGGCTTTTCGGCAGTTTCTTAAAAACAACTAATAAAAAATATGAGTTGGAATTTTATAATTTGAACAAGGCTTTATCATTTTTGTAAATTGTTTTCTTTATCTACCTTGACATGAGATTGTTATAAAAATCTCAGCGTCACAATATTTTCTTCTTAGTTTAAAAATTAATGAGGGGCCAGAGGAGCCATTGAAAATAAAACTGCAACGTCCCGGTTGTCGACGACAGACTTTATAATAAAGGACACTAAATTAAAGTTGAAGAAATTTTTTTATAAAGCGCAATTAAAACTAAATAAAGAGAAGCTAGGAGAAAATAAATATTCTCTTACGGAGAAACCATTTTGCAGCAGGTAAGTAAATATTGTCTTTCATCGGTGTGATATTTCATGCCTTGACTTAAATGCAATAAACAGTTAACACAAGCAGCAACTAAATTTATTTTAGTACAATAATTGCAAACCCTTATATTATACAGCAATTCACAGAAAATTATGGCAAAACGTGTTTTAAAAGTTTCTTATAGTCTTTTGTCCCACGATGACGTGACAATTTAACAAATTTTATAAATACCAACTTTTTCGATCATTTACCAACAAATTTATAATGGATTCTTTTTTTATTGTTTAAAATATTTTTTTCTTGAGTGCAAAATAATAAGAAATGCGTGATGCATGCGAAGTTTTTTACCCGATTGCCCCAAAAGGAAGTTAATGTTTATATCATTTATATATACCTGTGCATATTTCCTTGGCATGCTCTGAAGTCTAAACGACTTCATGAATTTTAACGCTACGGGTGGCGTTAGATTTATTTTAGTTGTGGAAGTGATATTATATTTAAAATTTTCACTATTCATTAGAATTTATTACGCAGTCGCGAGAGAATCATAGCGATTGATTGTTGTTACATTTTCGACTAAATAAATATCATTTTAAATACTTTCTACAGAATATTTTATTATTTTCTCGATTTTATACACAAAATCATATTTTTATGTATGCTGTTTAATAAGATTTTTAAATTAATTATAGAAGTTGCTAGCTATGTGCTGGTGGAGAACTAAAATCCATCACTTTTTGTAGAGAATGAAAATGACGATCGAGCACACAGTTCACATGACGGTAAGTGGGTGTAGCAGCCCGTCATCTACATCTATTCTCGATTAAAATTCAAAATGAAGATGCGGTCACCCCTTAAAGATTATGATGGAATGAAATTTTACGAAACACGGCAGCATTAAGGCACTATTTTACGATGATAAAGGTTTGTGAGAGCGTGGTCCTTCCCCTGTCGTGCTGTCACATTAGTGCTACAACCATAATAAAGTTGCGGCGTGGCTCTACCATGTATAACCTCTACATCTTTTTGTGTCTTAGGCATCGTATAATACGACTATGGGAAATTCCTAAAAGATCTTATGGATTTCAACAAATAGCGGTAAGACCATCATCATTACGAGACGTGAAATATTTATAAAATCACGCTAACCATTTCACGTTGAATACGTTAAGCATAGAGGACGACGTTCTGCCTCGGTGGTTTAGTAGTCATATACGCCGTTGCTGATCATGTGGTCCTGGGTGCGAATTCCGTATCGAAACAAAATCAATTATTTGGTTTTTCTCAGTATTAGCCCGGAGTCAGGAAGATAGTGGTGTTTGACTCCCGTGGCTCGAAAAGAACGTAAAGCCATTGGTTCTTCGCCCGACCTCTTCCTTGTCGTGTCGGATTTCCGTCCTATCGCACCAAGAGATTGAGAGAACAAAGAGTGCACCTGTGCATGCGCATACACTCGAGCACTATAATCCTGTCCCGCGCAGATGGCTTGTCTCCGTTTAGACTGGCTACGGTGGCTGAAACTCGGTCTGGAAGACATTTTTATGAAGGGACGATGTTTTTTTTAAGATTAGAGTATAACATATATTACTTTGATTTAATTTATGTGATGTTATTGATTTTTTTACAACAGTTTTAAGACGGTTGTACACATAAAACCTGTTTTTTAAATTAAGTGAAAACAGTTGCCGTGTTAAAACGAATATTAAGTTTCGTAACTTACATATTTTATTAGCTTGTAAAGTGTCTTGAATATTCAAAATACAAGATAGCTATTTTTAATCGAGGATAAAAGTTTAAGCTGCAGTACTCTTATGTTTAAAGGTACCTTAATTTTTATTTTTTTTGTGATGTCAAATATAGCTTAATTTCGTCTTTATTTATTTGTTCACTATTTATCTGTAATAGTTACAACGAATTGTTGTTTACTTCTTTTATATTTTAAACGAAAGCTTATTTGTTACTTTCTTGATATCAGCGGGTTACGCGCACCAGTGGAGAATATCCTGAACTGTGAAGGAAGAGAATGAGAGTATTTATGTTCTATATGATGTAGATATATATTCTTAAATACAAATCTTAAGAGAGTTAGAAGGATGATGTTCAAAACGAGTGCAGAAGTTTTCTTTACAATAAGATGGAGAATTAAGGTAATTTAAGATAAAAAAGTGTTAATAATATAAAAATAATAAGATTTTGGGTCGACATTCGGTTAGTATGTGTAGAGGGGTTTTGTACGCTTTCAAACAAAATTGCATCTCTATGAAATGCCGAGTACCATAATTATATATTTTTATTAAGCAACAGTTAGTTGCTTAATGTTTTATTAAGCAACTAACTGTTGCTTAATAAAAATATCTCCCAGTCCCACCCAGTCTTGGCTCTAATCACTCTCTCAGATAATACCAGCATGTAATAGCAGCTTAATGCTGTTGTGTTTCGTGTGGAGTGTTTAAATTACTGGAGATCCTTTTTAATGGAAACGAGAAATTCCATTTTATTGTTCGCCGGTGACACATATCAAAATTTTCATTCTAAATAGAGGATAGATTGGAATGCCTACAGAACATAGCATTTACTAATGATATGGTATACTGTGTGCCCGTTTTTCGCCATTACGATAAAAAAAACATCAACCTACTGTCGGTAATTGTATGTATGTCCTGGAATTTTGCAATCAATATTTCACCCACTTCCACTGAAAGTATTCGGCTTAAATTTGGTATACACGTTTGATTCTCGATTAATTAAATGCTGCCACTCTTATCCAATATGGTGAACGTTACAAAATAGCAATTTATCATTTCCACAGCAAATCCTCTGATATGGATAACTAATGAAAGGGAAAAATAAACGAAACACAATATGAAAAGTGAAGTTATTTGAAATCGAATATGGTGGCCGTCACAACACGGCGATGTATAATTTCCATAGTAAACCCTATGACACGGGTATCAAATGAAAGGGCTTGATGAGCAAAACACAATAAGCGAAATGACGGAATTCTAAATCCAATATGGATGACGTCTAGTATGACAATGCATCGTTGTAACGACATAAAATTGATCTAATGATGGAGCTGGAATTTAATCATGACTAAAAAGGTGGAAAACAAAATGGCCACCATACAAACTTTAAAGAGTTATAACTCGGAAAATATTAGGGGTAACTTATTGGTGTTCGAAAAAAAAAATTATGGCGGATCTAAACTAGACCCTGATCTGGATTTTGAGGTCGAATTATTTGGGTCAAATTTTACAACTCAATTTTAAAAGTATGTCTAGCTAAGTAACGTCATTATAAATCCAATATGGCCGACCGACCAAGCTGGTGGACTAGTTATTTTTTATACACTTCTATAATATGGGTATTATACGAAAAGGTTTGCAGAGACGTATACAAAATGAAGTCACTCTAAATCCAATATGGTGAACCCCCGAATATGGCGGACTATGTTTTTATTCACCCCTATGAAATGGACATCAAAGGAATATATATGGATTCAAATGGTGATAACAAGATTGACTCTTTGTTTTGTTTGCTGAAAATGATACTTGCTTGAAAATAATACGAAACACAATACATTTAAATGACGTCTGCGTTAAGCTTTTAGATGAGATAGTGTACAACTGTCCGACTCATAGAATACACAATAGAATGGCTATCAACCTTATTTTGTGGTCGTAGTAGTAGTTGTAGTAATAGTTGGCGTTGCCGGGAGCACACATACAAGCAATTACGTCGTATTATCAGTTATCAATACTACAAACACATTTTAGACTTTTGATTAATGTTTTTGACACATAAATGTTTCTTTATTTTTGTTTCTAATATTCACAAAATATAAATAGTTTCGACTTACTGGTTGTAGAATATATCTCCTTTATTTAAATTCCATTTCCCGCTGTTCTTTCGAGCCTTTTGCCTTTTTTTCAATAATTTGCATGCAGTGACGCTTAACACGAAAATTGGAAACGATTGGTTGAGTTGACATTTATACGTGTGAAATGACGTGTTAGTGTCATGCTAGTGGCTACACGGGCTCTGCCCACTCCCCCATTCTATTATGTTTTTATTATGGTATTCTATGGTCCAACTACACGGTGAGACTAAGCGGGGTCGTGTTTTAACTAATCGACTTACATCCTAGGCAAATTCTAGCGGTGGTGAAAAAAAATCAAAATGGTGGAATACAAGATGGTCGCCTTACCAATTTTAAATACTGCTCGAACAAATGTTGTAAATACAGACAAGGGTCCGTAGAAATCTAAATAATAAGGCACTGTCTTATTATTTAGATTTCTGTACAAGGGTAAAATAAAAATTCAAGATGGCGGAATTAAGGTAGTGTTCAAAAACAAAAATGACGCGTTAAATAAAATGAACAAACTTAGAAATATATCCAGGATAAGAAAAAAAGTTATTTTATATTTAAAAAAAAAACATTATAAAAACAAGCTTTTATTTATATACTCCAAAATGAAGAAAATAAACTTTTTTGGAGTATATAATGTACGTGTATTTAAATTAAATTTTGTGACCTAGTGCTAAAAAGGCCTACGTACGTTTTTATTAAACAGTACTACTGTATGAAAGTACACATTACATTGGCATTTTATACACAGTATATTTCGAAAGACTATTAACAAACGTATGTCCTTTTAGCACAAATAATTTTAATACTTTTTTAATAATATGGCTTTAAAATTGAATTTCTTAAAAAAACGTACTTTAGGCCTTTTAGCACCAGATGACAGAATTAAACCCATCAATTAATTACAGTACACAATTTATATGATATAAAACTTGTGGCGAGATTTTTCTATGTACATAAACAAGAATACAATATGTAAATTGATTTTGACAAAGGTAAGTTAATTCTAAGAAAAACAATTTTTTTATAAAATTGGTAAATATCGCAACAAGCTTTTATATAATTTACATTGTGTAATACAAGATGTGTAATGTAACAAATTGCTGGTTACTACTAAAAAAAGCTTGTACATAAAAATGTTTTATTTATTTTTAGAAGTAAAGGTGACTTATTATTAAAATTAATGGTATTACGTTGGTGTAGTCGTAAATCAAGATCTTGAACAGTAATTTAAAAACACAAAATTGATTAACACGGTCAGTTAAAAAAGGTCACCTTTGACCTACTCTGATTGGCGTAACGACCTTGAATCATCAAGTATACGTATTGATTTCTGAAGTACCATCGACAGCGTGTTTTTAAATTATAATTAAAATAATATTTTTATAGCAGAAAGAGTCTTTAATATTTTTATTATATTTTATGTACAAAAAGATAAAATTCTTATGCATATTCCATTTTTTTTTCAAACTTACGTTTTTCAACAAGGTAGGTACATTTTTTTAAAGACAAGAAAATTAAATCAAATTTCAAACAAAATCGATTAGTAAATTACCTTATTACTAGATTTATATGTAGATTACTTTTTTATAGGATGGGTGACAAACGAGCACACAGTCCACTTGATGGTAAGTGGTTGCTCTGGCCCATAGACATCTACATCTATCCTCGATTATGAATCAAAATGCAGATGCGTTGTCACCCGTGAGGACTAAGATGGAATGCCTCGTTTCAAGTAAAAATGGTCCGGTTGGCTACACTCACGATACGAAACACAGCAGCATTAAGCTACTATTTTACTTTGGTATTCTGTGAGGGCGTGGTCCCGGTCGAGCCGACCCATTCGTGCTACAACTATACTACTAATATAACTGCAGTATGGCTCTACCACGTAAAAAACGGTCTAAAGGGTACAAAGAGACAATACAATTACAGGCTGTGAGACACTCCAACATAGTCCTGAGATACAACAAAGAATCTACAACCTTATTTCTTTGAAGATTGCTGCAGGTATCAACGAGATGTAGAATCCACTTATCACCAGGTGGACTCAAAGTTCGTTTGTCACATAATTTTATATACATTTAAAATAAACATAATACAAGATCTTTCGTTATAATATTTCTTTTCTATGCAATGTTGCGTACAATAAATAATAATCATGATCAATACATCTCTTCACAAGTCCACTGCAATGTAAATCAAGAAGTAAATAATCAAGGTTTGAACATTAAATCGATACAATATTTTACCAAGATTTAAATGTTATTTTTAAAAGTATAAATAGAAATGTAAATAAGTTATTAATGCCATATTCATTGAAGTAGTTGTTTTAATTATGTAATGGAGATGATTTCCTCCAATGCCCGTATTAGACAAGAATAATACATGCTAATTAATTCCCCTTAAATGTTTAATTTACAACTGTCTATATTTAAAAATACCGTTTGCAGTAGCAATTTGACTTTTCAGTTTTTAATTACAAAATCGCATCCTCTCGGAAACAACATTTCAAATAACACACTCCTTGCCCGATAACGTTAGAAAAATATCTAATAAGACTGCCTTTAAAAGATCGGTACAAAAACTTTTGACTTTTGAGTTTATGAAGATATTAGATGATAGTTAATATGGTCAATTTGGTAACCTGTTTTAATTTGGTTATTATTGAATTTACAGCTTTATGTGATATATCTCTCTGTATAATATATATATATATATATATATATATATATATATATATATATATATATAATTTTTATTTTTATGTTTATCAGTAGTTTTTTCCCTGATTCACATTTTTTCCACACGTCCCGGGTTGCCTGGGAAAGAATGCCTAGGCATTAAGTCCACTTTTTGTGATCCTTTTTACTAAGCTGCAATAAAGCGTAAATAAATAAATAATATAAAAACAACTTTTAATAGCTTGCAATTCTGATTAAGTTGTTTTTACGCTGTCGACTGTATAAAGGTATTACGTAACGTTATTAGTTGGTATAAGTAATTTAATAAATTTAACATTTTACTCGTAGACGGAAGATTTGTAAATTATTTACCAATATATATATCTACACTACAGTGTTTCAAATGTTCACAGCTGAAAGGCCTTCCTTTCGAATTATGGATGACGTCATATTGTAGAACGCAGTTTTTTTAGTAAAGTTGTGAAGCTGCTACCTATCTTTTGATTTGTTACCCTCTGTCGCTTCTTACGACACCCACGGGACGATATAGTAGTAGTGGATGTTCTTATACCGCCAGTACACGGTTTAGTCACATATTTATTATTCGTTATTAGTAAACAGTAAAATTACGTATATTGTTAAAATAAATAATGAATATATAAATCTTTCGTATATATATCGTCTTTTAATAAGAATATGGGTGACAAACGAGCACAATATAGATAATATACTATATAAAATGTATAAATTAGTGGGGAAAATAGTGATTTTACTGGCTTTGAGATGGCGATAGCATCAACGTAAAAGCAAGCTATTGAGGGCTTTCACACCCCTGGAGCACACAGTTCAAGTGATAGTAAGTGGAAATCAAGGTCCATTGACATCTAAATCTACCCTTGATTAAGAATCAAAATGCAGATGCGCTGTCACCCTAAGGACTAAGATAAAATGCCTCGTTTTTTAGGAAAAAGGGTCTCCGGCTCTATATGTTCACCATAACATGCACAGCAGCATTAAGCCGTTTATTTTACGCTGGTATTCTATGAGAGCATGATCCTTCCCTGGTCGAGCCTATCCATTTGTTGTACAACCGTAATATAGCTGCAGCATGGCTCTACAATATACAAAAACAACGTTACACAATTAAACAAAGTGGTTACAAGGTTATATCGCGGCTGGTGACCGTAGTTATTCATACCAATATAGTACCAACTTTGCATGTAGAAAGTTACCCGACTCTAATTTCAGACAGAGTAATGAAAATCGGATATATATGGACTAGGGTGAAGTTTCATAGATTAATCAACAAACATATCACAACAAGCCTGGAAAATTTACAATTTTATCCTTAAATTTTTGCAATAAATCAATTTTCATCATAGAGTAAACGTAGAGTAAACAATGTGTTATACATATTATATTATAACATATTATTTAAACAAAACATGTGTAGCAACTTATTTTTCTAACTCCATTTGTACTGTGTTTAAAATATGACTTAAATAGTACGTATATTTTTCGACATGGAGTAAATTACAGTGTAGAACCAACAATCGTGTATTAGCTTAAATATGGGTTTATCTGTGTCACAGTATTATTAGTAGTTCAAGTATGTGAGCCGTGGGAGCTTAGGGGCTAAGTACTCGCTGTAAACTTCACAGTACGTGAGCAACCCGGGTTCGATCCCCACCGGCACCCATGAAATTGTTAATTGCAATTTTAAGTGCTGATTTACCACGTGCTCGGTGGTGAAGGAAAATATCGTTAGGAAACCTGAGTGTCTGAAAAATAAGAAAAAAAAATATTTCGAAGACGTGAAGTTTACCAACGCGCATTGGGGAAGGTCGACGGACAGAGCCGTGCTGCAGCTATATTATGAAGCACAAATTGGTCCGCTCCATCGTGGAAGAACTACCTCTGGCAGAGTGCCAGCGTGAAATAGTAGCTTAATTTCGCCGTGTTTCGTATGGTGAGTGAAGAAAGCTTTACTGGAAACAAAGCATTACCTGTTAATCCTCAGGGGTGACAACACATCTGCGTATTGATTTTTAATCGACGATTATTAAGATGTATGTATATTATGGACTACAGTTTTCACTTGCCATCAGGTGGACTGTGTGCATTTATCACCCTTATTAAATTAAAATAATTAACATCTTACCATTCCCATTTCATCAACAATGAAATTATTTATTTACTGAGAGATGTATTTTATGAATCTTTTCCATATGTAAAGTTAAAGAAAGTAGACGTAAACCGCCAACAGTTACAACATTTAGCTGTTAATTAATCATAGGCATTACCTTAACCCATTTCCTTAAGTATTATGTAACTCCACTAGCCCTTTAACTGCTAAGTACGAAATCCACGCAGTTAGAACTTGAATGGAATAGGATGAGTATGAGTTTGTTATTGCTGAAAACTGTCTTTGATATTGTTAATATTAATACTTATTAATATTAATAATTTAAATAAACATGAACAAGTATTTATTATATAATATAATAAATAGTAATACGCGGTTGAGCTATACTGCAGCTATATTATGGCTGTAACACGAATAACTCGGCATGACCGGGAAAGGACCACGTTCTCATAAAATATTTTTCGTAATTTTACCAGAAAGTACCATTTTTGCCTTAAGGGTGAATGTGCATCTAAATTTGTTGATTCTTAATCGAGGATAGATGTAGATGTTTATAGGTCACATTGCATCCACTTACCATTAGGGGGACTGTGTGATGGTTGGTCATCCTTATGATGTAAAAAAATCTTAAAAAAGTAATTAAAACCTAGATATTATGCTGTACACAGGCATTCTTATAGTTTTGAGAGCCTTCTATGAATAGGAGGAAGGTTTTTGTTTTGTCCTTATTCTTGTTTGTGGATATAATATTAGAAAATAAATAATTCAGTAGCTTAGTAATAAGACATCAAAGTCTCCTTACACTGATTTATATTGTCACCAAGCACGTTCAATTTTAAAGAGTCAGTACGTTAAGTATTTACCGTGTAGTCGCCGAGTTAGAATATCCACTACCCCATATCATTCCGTAAGTATCGTAAGAGGCGACAGAGGGAAATAAATCAGGAGATGGGTAGTGGTGTGTTCCTAAAAACGACTAAAAATAAAAAATAAAGCGATTGCCAACCAACTTGCCAAACGTGGCAACTATTTCAAATATCCTCCTTTTAGGACAATCTATAGGGAAAAATTATATTCAACGGTGGGTTCAATAGGGTGTTACGGTAACAGAACGTTTCCCTTAGCAGTAAACGATTACAGTAAATTTCACTATGAGGGAGGCATTTTATCATAGTTTTACGAGATAAACAAGTAGCATTCGAGTTGACGATGGCTGAAAATATACATGGAATTGTAAATTTGTTAGTGAATTTGACATTATAAAAATACAATAAATAATCTGATATTTTGGAATATAGTTCGTAGATTCTGCCTATCCGTCCGGGTGACATGCGTGAAAGTTAAGTTAAAGCAGTTGTTTAGCTTTAAGTTGCAGTGCAGGTGGCCGTGGGTTCGAATTTCGCACCAAAGAAGTAGATCTACAAATATTGGATCGATATTATTGCACAAAGTGTCATTTGGAACCCTACATATGCTGAACTAAACCACAGTTTGTAAACCCCGATACGGTATGAAATAAACGAAATCACAGCTGGCAAGAAACGACATGAATGATCTAGCGAGCTGATAGAATTCAAATCGAAACGAATATTATATACCATTACGTGACGAGAGAGTACAGCGTTGCTAAAGAATAAATGTCAAATTTGTGTTCTGAATGCTTTTTTTAATGTTGTTTCTCCACTGGGATTTTCTCCTTTATCGGGAAGGCAGCTTACATACATTTCCAGACGTGGTACAGTTAATTTGTAGGCCATAAAAATATTTTTTTCCGTGAGGGATTCAAACCCGCGGCCTTGAGCACCGCAGCTCAATACTAAGCCAAAGCGCCACGGTTATTTCCATTTTACATGAAAGATTTTAAAGATTACGATCCTTTGAATAAGGACCAGGTACGAATGATTCAATTTTAATTGAGATATATTAGCACATCTAATTTCAAAAAAATAATACTAGAAATTTTAAATTGTTCTCCTTGTGCGTATTTTTATTACATATAAAGTTAGTTTGGCTGTGTAGTGACGTCATATAAAGGTCTGCTAACCAATTTCATCCTGTACGCGTCGAAAGAGACGACAGAAGAAAATTAAAAACATATATAATATAGCAGCATCTTCGTGATAACAACTCTTTAACAACTGTTAAAGAGTTGTTATCACGATATTCTAAAAAAAGTGAGATCGCCAACCCATCTGCCAAGCATGGCAATTATGCCAAAACTAACAGCATTCTATGGATGAATATGTTCAGTAATGGATAGATGGATAAATTTAAGAAAGCAAAACCAAATTCAGGACGAATTTCCAACAACATTTATGGATTTCCTATTTGGACTCGAATTATGACGCATTGCGGTTATAAGGTTTTTAGCTATACGGTCGTTTATGCATTGAAAGCTTATACCATATTACCCACAATTTATGAACACACTAAAAGTTATTCGAATTTCGTTTTTCGTTTCGTTTATAAACACTATTGAAAGTGAAAACACTTATTTGCAAACGAGCAGTGGTGTCGCGGCTGTGAGGTTAAAACGCCATAATAATTTAAAGTAACGTTAATAATATACTACGCTTTGAACTACGACTGAATTTTATTTTATCACAACAAACAATATATTAAAGCGGTATCCTTTTCATTTCCTTTATATTAAAAGAAAACGTTACACCCAAACTAAGATTTTTTACTATAATCGTGGAAGCAGTTTATATACATAAATTAAAGACATACATATCATAGAGACATCCAGACCGGAAACATTTATTTGTAAGACCATACAAATATTTGTATTGTGTCGGATTCAAACCTGCAGCCGTCGGTGCCACAAATCATTGCCAAAGAACTGCGCCACGGAGTCGTCAAAATCCTAGTTTAATATTTTGCAAGCATTCCACTGTAGATCACGGAATGTCCAGAAATCATTAATAAAGAAAACCAACAGCTTTCGAGTCTTTAAATAACACGATAATTACAAGAAGCCATTAAAAGGTTCTCACTAATATAAATAGAGTATCTTTCGTCGTTTATACTAACTGCTCTTCTGATTACTTACGACAAAATCGAGCTTTTATTGCTGGTTTTTCCCTGAATATAGGTTTTTGATGAACCAGCGGTAAAACTTATAACTTTCAATGAGTTCTTGTAATCTATATTCAAATAAAATTATTCTATTCTATTCTTTTCTATAGAAATCTGGAATAAATTTATTTTTTTTGTTGAAAGTTAGTTGCAAGTCCTCAGTCTGTAATAGAGAAAGCTGTAATTTTTTTTGTCACAAATTCATATAAAAATGAAAGAATAATTAATTCAAAGTATATTTATAAACATTTTTTACAACTAATTTTATTAGTAATTATTAATAAAAAATAGCTAAATTTTTGAATGAACAAAAATGGCAAAACCAAAAAAAAAAAAGCCGAAAAGCCCGCGCGCAAAACACCCAAAAAAAAAAAAAAAAAACAAAAAAACAAACCCCAAAAAAAACAAGACTGGTGATTGGTTGTGACGTCATTATATCCGTTGAAGCTGTGAGCCAATCGCAATCATGCTATACTTTTGTATTTTCTATATGAGGACCACCATATGTCATAACAAAATATAACAATATAACCTGTATTATGCAAAGACAATTTAGACAAGGTAATTTTTTTAATTTTGATAACGTAAACATTAGTAATCTATCATTCCTCCATGCGGTGGCGTTACTAATGTATAATTTACAATGACGTCACTGGTGTTTGAATTTACGTTTTAGAAAAACCATTTTTAATTGCAAAATTACATGAAATATCAAATGTTTTATTCTTAATAATTTTTAGTAAACTTTCAAAGAAAATATTAAGAAACATGTAACTTGCTCTATTATACTCTCCAATCCATACCATTCATACTAGAAAACAAGGAAATGCACTGAAGCAGAAGTAGCTAAGAGTGATTTTTGAAAAATATCCAAATATTTAAAAATATCGTGAAAATTTTTTTTTTCTTCCAGTCTCAAATTAATTATAAATTTTAATTATTAGATTTAATTTTGTTTTCATCTCATAGTGTTTTCTTTCATATCCAAGAATATAACATGTAATATGTATAAACGAGCAATTCATATTAAAATTATTAACATCATTGGTTTTAATCTTGACAACAAAGCTCTGTTAAACGAACTTTTGAAATGTGAACTTCTTAGACTCCTTTACCAGAAAAACACCACGTTACTGTTAACATTTAACTCAGATTCGTTCCGGTCAGCATTAATATCTTGAAATGTGTGTAAAAGTATACTAATGAACTTGGTTTTAAAATGATCATTTTTAAATTACCCTCTCTTAATGAACTGATACCCAGTAATTTAAAATATGTAGCTGAATGTACCAAACCGAAACAGAAAATATTTTACCATAAGCTATAGCCTCTAATAAAACTTGTTAAGAATTTTACTTTTAATGAAAATAAAAAGCCGACTTTAAAGAAATAAAAATATTTAAATATTTAATAAGCAATATCAAAGATTCGAATGTGGTCTTAATAGTTCATTAAACATTTTATCCCGATTTTACCATCCTTAGGGTGATTTACTAGGGTTCTTCGTTATTCTTCTTATTTAAAAATTACAGCTCCTCAACACATCAAAGGCTGTGTCGCCAATTTATTTACTGGTCCAGCTATTCTACTCTATTATTTACTAATTTGCTTACCCGAAATCTTTCATCTTTAGGAAAGCACCTATAAATTGTTTTGTTTCACTAAAGGGCAAGACTAATTTTCTGCCTAGAATTTAGTAGTAATTTTAGTAGTAGTAACCATTTTTATTATTGTTTATGATCCGATCTATGCAAAATGAACTGACTATGTCCTGAGGTCTTGCAGTGGTATGCTGGGGTTTAGTTTTAATTTAAAAAAAGCTGAAGGTACTCCGGGTTTAACAATGACATCGGGACGTCAGTCATCTCAGTCCCCCGTGACCATGGGTGCTGGAAAGCGCCCGAAACGTCGGGAATTAAAAATAAAAGTAAATAAAAAGTAAAAATAAACGCGATAAAATCCGTAAAAGTAGTTTTAATCATGTATAGTGTTCGCGTAAATATAAGAAATCATTAAGCATTGAATATTTTTGGAATGGTAATAATAGGTAATTTAATTTTATAATTTTTAACAATTTCATTATTATTAGTTTGATTTAATAAAATTATATATCAATGTATGTATCCAATAATTAAAAAAAAACATTAATTTTTGTAAACATTATTTGCTTTGAACAGGTTACAATAGAGACAGTCGTATCATTTAATAGGGAAAAACGCCTGGTCATACCATTAAAATAGCATACGAATTTTAATGTTATTCATTTATTAGTTCGTACTACATAAATTTATTAGTGTATTAGGATTATTATGATTTCAGTTATTAAAATCGTAAATTTTTCAATAATTGTTTACTTTCATTATTATTATTACCACATAAAGAGGCTCAATGAAGAAAAACATTAGTCATAAAAGTAGATATTATTTTTTTTAATATAGGCAATATTAAAAAAAATATCTCAGTTCCCCAGCACACCATTCTCTCAAAAAATGACGAAAAAAGAGGAGACTATGACAAACAATGGACCGTCGAAGGCTGTTTCGTTACATGAAGGCCTAAGCTACGACCATTTTTATGCATGGTAGGGTCACTCCGCGGCTGTATTATGTTTGTAGCCCGAATGGATCGGCTCGACCGGGGTAGGATCACGCTCTCACAGAATACCAGCGTAAAATAGCAGCTTAATATTGCTGTGTTTCTTATTGTGAGTTAGAGAATCAGATACCTTTTTAACTAAAAATGAGGCATTCCGTCATAGTCCTCAGGGATGATAACGCATCTGCACTTACCATAAGGTGGACTGTGTGCCTGATTGTTACCATTATTCCATTAAAAATAACACGGCTTACCATAAAATATGACCGAATAATTTGTGAGAAACATTTATTTACTACGGTAATTCTTGATACAAAGAATCCGAATCTGTGCCTGAATTTAGACCAGATATTTGCGCGCGATCACCTTCACTTTGTCATTACGTTTCGAATCCTATATTTCGAATAGTGTTGCCACATTGAATTACCGTAGGTCTCTAGACTGCCGTCAAAAAGTCCCTAGTTATACATGAATTTAGTAACAAAAAAAGTCCCCAAATGTCGCTAAATTTAATTTTATTAAAAAAAACGTGAAACAAAGATAAAATCTACCATTATATTCATCGAACATTAATATTCTTATAATATATATATATATATATATATATATATATATATATATATATATATATATATACATAAGCAAAATGAGCATAATAATATTGTATTGTGATTTATTTTTATTCGTGATGGAATGTAGTTATGTTTTTTTTATGAGTTTATTATTGTATAACAGTACGTTTGCACTGACAAACATCCAACACGTAATGTTTTTAAACAAATCGCATAAAATAAATCAAACAACATGTTTTTGCTGATGGTGGCGTTTGCACTCACAAAACTGTGTTAAATTTTATCAGATGTTCAAACGTATCTTTCAACATGACAATATTTCTACAACTTTGTTTTCAAACATTTTGTTTATGTAGTCATAAAGATATAATAAGTTAAAGTTTGTAATGTACAATAAACTGTCAAACATATTTCATTACATGTTCTTTGACTGTGCAAATTCTTTTTGATACATTGACAGAAAACAGTGTTTAAAACATGTTTTTTTTTTGTGAAAATCGCGTCAGTGCAAACTCACGGTAAGCGACATCCAGAGAACCTTTGTTTCTCTGGATGTCGCTCATTTTGCTTATGATATATATATATATATATATATATATATATATATATATATATACATAAGTAAAATGAGCATAATAATATTGTATTGTGATTTATTTTTATTCGTGATGGAATGTAGTTATGTTTCTTTTTATGAGTTTATTATTGTATAACAGTACGTTTGCACTGACAAACATCCAACACGTAATGTTTTTAAACAAATCGCATAAAATAAATCAAACAACATGTTTTTGTTGATGGTGGCGTTTGCACTCACAAAACTGTGTTAAATTTCATCAGATGTTCAAACGTATCTTTCAACATGACAATATTTCTACAACTTTGTATTCAAACATTTTGTTTATGTAGTCATAAATATATAATAAGTTAAAGTTCGTAATGTACAATAAACTGTCAAACATATTTCATTACATGTTCTTTGACCGTGCAAATTCTTTTTGATACATTGACAGAAAACAGTGTTTAAAACATGTTTTTTTTTGTGAAAATCGCGTCAGTGCGAACTCACGGTAAGCGACATCCAGAGAACCTTTGTTTCGGTTTCTTTACATTTTATTAATTCTTTAACGGATAGCGTATAGTATTCCTTACGCCTAAAGTAGTCAGATCGTAACAAAAATTTAGGTAAATGCAGATTATATAATATTTTTTGTCGCTAAACATTGAATTAAACTCCCCAACTAAACAAAAACTCGTTAGATTAAGCGACAAAGTCGCTAAAGTGGCAACACTGTCCATAACCTGCTGTCGGCCAGTCGTAACTCGTAAACCCGAGCACAATGGCTCCACATCGTCGTGTGTGATCCCGTATCTTCATATCGATAAGCGCGGCCCTTATCTCTGGTTATGGTTGAAATATTATAATGTTTAGATAATGCGCACCTTTTGGAGATCGTGTTTTGATTACATGGGCGTTTAAATGGTGCATCCGCCCGAATGTATACGACTCGTATAGAATTTTACGACTGATTAATTTTAGTGGGTGGCGTTTTAAAATTCCAGAAGTAGGCTATTACTAAAGATGATTTAATGGATCTCACAACGATGAGTTGAATTAATGATGTCAATCGTTTATTTTTTTATTTAAGTTTTTATGTTATGATTATGAATTATCATTTTTATGAATGTATGTATTTGTCTTCTTCTTTTTGTGTGAGTCCTCTGTTAAGCGGTGGTGAAGGACTCTAATAATGATTATGATGATGTGTTCTAATAGTCTTCCAGGTCTAATATGATCTTTGAATTAATTCACGTAGGTAGTTACATTAATAACTAATGGCCCACTAAAAACTACGATTTTCGTGTAAAGTAATTTTAAAAACTCTTAATTGACTTCGATGACTTTAATCAGCTTATAAGGATTAAATTTGTTCTTAATATTTTTTTAAATTGATGAAAATACATTCAGCGTAGCCAGACGGGCTTCCGCAATCCACTTTTCGCCCCTCCGGGAGACAGAACGTGACGCGTGGCGAACCTCGTCGCCGTAATTTTCGCCGTAATTTTAAAGTTAATGTATGGTAGCGAAAGCTGGGTGTGGCAGAAGAAGCACGAAAGTAGAATAAATGCTGTAGAAATGCGGTCTTTAAGGAGTATGCTAGGGTTGAATCCGAATGACAGGGTGAGAAATTGCGTGATAAGAGATAAATGTGGTATGCAAGATGATGTTGTGACCAGGATTAAGAAAGGAATGCTTCGGTGGTTTGGTCATGTAGAAAGAATGAATGAGGAAAGAGTGACAAAGCAAATTTATATGGCAGATGTGAACGGCAGAGTCGGGAAGGGACGCCCTAGAAAAAAGTTTATCGACCAAATTGGCGATATTTTGAAAATGGGACACGTTAAAAGTACCCTTAAACGACGAGCATGTATGCGTAGATATATGGATGTAAAGGAGGCGAAAGAGGTATGTCAGGATCGTGTCAAATGGAAATCCGTGGTCTCTGCCTACCCCTCTGGGTGACAGGCGTGAGTGTTTATGCTTTATGCTATACTATGAAAATAATTCTAATTATTTTATTTAAAATATATCGATATGTAACATTGTATATAAAGTAAAAAGTACAGTAAAAAAATGTAAAAAGAATATTGTATATTAAAAATGTATAAATATGTAATATTGTATATTAAAAATGCATGTTAGAATTAAATTTTATGGATTAATTTTCTACCTTTGCATTCGTGGTACAATCATAGTATTATGCTTATTGTGTTATTATATAAAAGAAAATAACAAAAGATTTTACAGTCCAGTCGAAAGTTTTGCTGGTTTCGCTTTGAAAATATTTTACATTAAATTAAATGTAAAATATTATACAACGGAAGTACTTTAAATTTGTCACCAGTTCTTGGTATATACTATAATATGACTTGTTTAAAGCTTTATTTGATTTTTTCATCTTTGCATGTTTCTATTATCTGTATTTTTAGTCTTTGCCATTACATGGTTGCGATAAACGATCCATTGTGAGACGTGCGATTGATGTGGCCTGCATGAAGAAGTGTACTGTTGGGAAATTTATTTTGTACGTAATTTTTTTATAGGTTGGGGTGACAAACGAGCACACAGTCCACCTGATGATAAGTAGTTGCTGCGGCCCATCTACAGACAGACATCTACATCTATCCTAGATTACGAATCAAAATGCAGATGCGTTGTCACCCGTGAGGACTAAGATGGAACGCCTCGTTTCTAGTAAAAAGGTCTCTACACTTATCATACGAAACACAGCAGCGTTAAGCTATTATTTCCACGCTGGTATTCTGTGAGAGCGTGGTCCTACCCCGATCGAGCCGACCCATTCGTGCTACAACTAAAAATAAAAAATATAATGATGGGGTTTAATATATTAGAAATTAGGATTTTGTTTAAAATTCTAGGATTTTATATAATGTATAGGTATTTGCGATTATTTTCACTTGGTGGAACTCTACCGCATTTTTATAATAATTAACTATCGATACCAAAACACCTACAAATGTAAGTTGCACCCGTGCGAAGCCGGGAGGGCTACCGTGAGGTGAAACCGCAATAATTCCACCCATCCGTTACATCCTATAAAAGTCCACAGCTTATAATTATAATATAAAATAATTATTATGAAAGTAGTACAAATGTATATCTAAATACCAAAAATGATTCTAGGATTTTAAACAAACGCCGAAGTATGATACAATGGAGACTCAATAACATCTAATGAAAATTTTATCATTGATTTAATTACATAATGAAATAGGTGTGGTAAAAAAATTATAAAAGTACAGAAAATTACTCTATGCAATATTTTGTAAACATAATCAATTTCCACGGCTTTTGTTTGTGGCCGCCACCCGAAGGCTGGAGAAGGAAAAGAGAAATAAAGAATTGAAAAAACTGTCCACCTTCAAAGCCATATCAACAAATTTTTAAAATGATAATTAATTTGTTTTCATTATTTGATAGAAAAATGTATGTATTCATATGTATGTATTCATCAGTATTTTGCAGATATGGCTTTATAAGATCATATCCGATGAACTCGTTCTATAAAAAAAGTCGCTAAAATCTTTTAATCAAATCAAATTAATTTATTTCAGAGAACGTACGATCCGTATTATCAAAACACATTGATTGATTGATAATAAATAAAAAAATATGTCATTAAAATACAATAAATACAAATTACACATAATGATAATTTTGTAACTTCTCACTCCCACAATTACTGTCTGGAAGAGAGGAAAGTCCAATATGTCTCCTATCGTTTTCAGGAAAATATTGGAGCTGGCCTGCACTCTCTCGCATGAAAGCAGTCAGCGCGTGCTTCTGTAAACATGCCAGAGGCACTGCACTTTAAGTTAGTAAGGAAAACTCTGTGTTTTTATCATCTAAGTGTTTAAACACGCTGCAGAAAAAACAGCATAATGCATAGACCTTACATTTTTTAATTTAAACTTTTTACAGTATTACGTATGTCAAGTCCGTCAACTGCACAAGCCGCACGAAAATAACGAAGTTTCTTGGCTGGACCTTATTCCTCACAGAATTGTATGATCCAGTATAAAGTATATGGCCTGCTGTTTTAATTTTTATGTATCTATAGGGTAGTAAAGTGGCTCCTTTTCTATCTGGGAGTTCTTTCTGGGTAAGTAGCGTCCTCTTATTTATTTTATAATAGGGGGCAAACGAGTAAGCGGCTCACCTGATTGTAAGAGACTAAACCCGCCCATGAACAACTGCAACATCAGGAAAATAATTATAGATCCATTGCCGACCTTTTAAAAAACAGAAGGCTCTTTTCTCGAGGGTCCCTAAATCTTAATGGTCCGGAAAAACGCTGGTGGTAGTCGATTCCACAAGGAAGTGGTATGAGGAAGAAAACTTCTTGTAAATCGCACAGTAGTGGACCCCCAATCATCCAGATGATTCTGCGGCCAAATAGCAGTGCTTGCATCGCAGTTTTCCGATCTGAGGAGTATAGAGGGTCATTGTAATTACACGCTTTTTTATAGTATACGCGAGAACACGGTCCACCTGATGGTAAGTTGATGCTGTGGCCCATAGACAGTGGTTTAGTGTTCGAAGTTGTTTTCAGGTGTTCATGGTCTGCAGCTGCCACTCATCATCAGTTTGATTCTCTTGTGAGTTAGTTTGTCACTTCTGTTATACTCAAATAGTAGACTAGTTTAATTTTTAACAAATAATATAATAATCCTTAAAAGTAATCATTTTAGAAAATAATGTATAAATTCATTAAGTGACGCACTGTATTTAAAGCGTTTCATCAAGTCAAACAATTGTAGCGTAAAAAGAGTTGTGCAAAAAGTGGATAAGAAATTAAGGGCAATGTTATCACTTTAAATAACCCATTTTGTTTGGTAAAAACGAAATATTAAGGCATTCGATGTCATTCTCTTGATTTACGTGGTCCCCAAATATTTGTGATGCCAGGTACGCATTAGGGTTGTCGCTAATGAAATTTCAGGATTCTTCCTAGTATATTAAAATAAAAATTGCCTAATTTTACTAAATTTTCTTAACCAAAATAGGTAGCATATCTATTGCACTTAATTAATTACGGCTTGTGCTACAAAATGATACCTAGCAACTTTAGACGTTGGAAAGCCTTACTTAGAGGCCTATTAGTGCATCAATTTGTCAAATTTACCAGTCTTGAGCACAAAAACATTTCGGAGAATGTGTACTGGAATTGCATGACATAATTCCTCTCTCTTCCTTTAGTCATCGGACAATATGACACTCGGTCAATGTTCACCTCATTGTTGTTAACATTTCATGCACCCTAACCTTCATTCATGGTTTCTAATATACATATTGGTTACAGAAATTGAATAGAGCCATGGAGAAAGATATCAATGTTAGTGTCCTAAAGAGTGAATATAAACAACAAACTCAATTGATTTAGTATTTCTTAATCGATTGATTAGTCCAACATTTAACTAATATCTTACTTGTTTTTAGTAGTAATGAGTCCCTAAATGATAAACAAGGTAATTTAAAAAATGCATGGACACCCTTGACTCGGAAATTCAAAATTTGTAATGATTAGAGAAAAAATTCCAATCTCTTGCTTTACCCTCTAAAGACGATAAAGTGAAAGTTTTTGTACGTGTCCAAGGCACGTCAACAAGATAAGGAAGTAATATAAATTTAAATCCGTACTTACGTGGACAGACTAATTGAAGTCCAATTATTACTTGCTTTAGATTAGTTTGTCCCGTTTGTAACCGTCCATCCATCCATAAAAGCATATAAAAGTATACTGCTGGACATAGGCTACTTTCAAATAAATTTCCTCATAGGCAAGATGTTGCCATAGGTACCACGCTTGATAGACGGGTAGACAAGCGCAGTTTTCTATTATTTTGAGCTGTTACTAGGAACATGCTGCTACACGTCTTCTGTTTCAGTACCCAGCGGGCGCCTTTTATAAGTATCGTTTTTTTTCATTTGTAATATATGTTGTACAATTAAATATGAATATATTTAGAAAGAGCATGATAGCGATCACCTATGTATGTATAAATGTATTGGAATTTTGTAAATCAGTTTTCACACACTCCCAGACGTTTACATAACCCAAAATATAATACGATACCTCTTATTAAGAACGGATTACAATAGAATAAGCTCATGACTGTGAACTAGTATTCTATAATGACTAGGATCATCGGAGCTCACGATCAATTCGTGTTGTTTAAGATTTCTTAAATTCTTTTTTCTGTTAAGTTGTATCCATAAATCTTGAGGGATATAATTTAAGCTGAGTGAATAGCAAGTTCCTTTAATGAGTCTCTCACTATTTAAGCTTAGAGCTATACGTTTTCACTTTGAAATGTAAAATACAATTTAACGAGTAAAATCGGATCGTGGAAAAATAATATAATATAACATTAAAAGTATATATGACATCATTTACTTGCTTGTTATTTTTGTACCAAGATGGCGCATAGGTTCTTACATGGTATTACCATCTACCTATTTCTGCCTTCAACCAGTGATTCGCCCATATCTGTGTTCCGAAATGTTGTTAAACATTACTATACTTCAGAAACTTAAGGTATATTAACTTATACCTTAAGTTTCTGAAGTAAAACTTCTTTATCGACGTAGTGAAGAAATATTGTACGGTTAAAAAAAATATGTCACGTTTTCTTGTTACGTTCCACGGCAACGGCTGCATGAATATTTTGTTTTATGGAATAAGCAATAAGAGTGACAAACGAGCACACAGTCCACCTGATAGTAAATGGAAGCTGTGGCGCACAGACATCTACATTTATCCTTAATTAAGATTTAAAAATGCGAATGCGTTGTCGTCACCCCTGAGGACTAAAATTAAATGCCTCGTTTCCATTAAAAAGGGTCTCCGGTACTCTACACTAACCATACGAAACACAGCAACATTACGCTCTCTTTAAGACTTGTATTTTGTGAGAGCGTGATCATTCCCCGGTCGAGCCGACCCATTCGTGCAGCGTGGCTCTACCACTTATAAATACTAATTTAACCTACTTATGTGAAATATAAAGAAAAAAGAAGAATGATATTTCATAAAGTAGTTACACTTCGTATGTGTGTACACAATTACAGACAAGAGACGAACGAATTTATAGTCTACCTGATACTGAAACTGCAGTAGCCACTTACACCCAACTTAAAACGAAAGGCGACAGAGTCACCTCTGAGGTGGATGCAATGCCTCACAACCTGTAATTATACTGATTGTCTTTACTCGTCAGACTCGAACTCAACAGTACACGTGGTACAGCCACACTGCAACCATATTATGGTTATAGTACGAATGGGTCGGCTCGACCGGGGAAGGACCACGCTCTCACAGGATACCAGCGTAAAGTAGCAGCTTAATACTGCTGTGTTTCATGTAGTGAGTGTAGTGGTTCGGAGACCCTTTTTTACTGGAAACGAGGCATTCCATCTTAGTCATCAGGAGTGACAACGCATCTGCGTTTTGATTCTTTATCGAGGATAAATGTAGATGCCTATGGCCCACATAATCCACTTATCATCAGGTGGACTATGTGCTCGTTTGTCACCCTTATTCTATAAAAAAAGCATATAAAGTGATGTATCAACATATTTATAAACCGCATTTACCACTTAAAGTCAAGTGAACTGCTAGTTCGTTCGTCAGCTATGGAAAGTGGTTAAAATTAGGGACATATGTGTCAGCATAGCAGTGTTTGCATTGTTGTTTTGCGGCAGAGATAGATGAAAACACGCCCTGTGTTACTAACTCAGGACCTTCAATGCTTATGCGTTAGATATGAAAGATACAATCTAGAGACTCGATCTTTTGAAAGACGTGCTTGCCACGATTGAAATTGTTTGTTAGAGTTGTCAGCCCTATCGATCCCCTACCTTCCTTAAAAATGTCAAATTACAACTTACTGCGTTAGAACTTGAGGTATTCATGCGTACTGTCGAATAAGGGCTCGAGGAAAATAAACAACGGTTAAATTAAATCTCTCACCAACCTACTACAGACTACCTATGTTTTTATTCTTTATGAAATGAAGACTCAAGCTGAATTTTCTTTCGAAGTTAATCAACTATATAAAATATAAAATGTTGAGTACTGGCAACTTTATTTTGAATGATATATTATCTTTGTGGCTGTAAATCATCTCGGGAATATTATGTTCGTACCTTAGGGTATAATCGCTCGCATTAAATCTTCTGAGGCTGAGCGTTTAGCTGCTGTGATGTAAAACGCATGTTTGAATTCTACACGTAACAAATATATGTATGGCTTATATCAGGTTTTAATATTATATATATGGTGATGGTGTAAGGAAATACATATAATTAGTTCGTTCGATACGTGTCACATGGGGCTATGTGAGAAGAGCATGTTTAAAAAAGTTACGCTGGATTTTTAGGAACCAAACTCACCAGAATATTCGACATTTTAAAAACTTTGCACCTATTTATAACCTTTATACGTGGTAGAGCGACGCTGTAGCTATATTTTGTTTGTTGCTCGAATGGGTCGGCGCGACAGGGGAAGGACTACGCTCATACAGAATACCAGCGTAAAATAGCAGCTTAATACCGCTGTGTTTAGTATGGTGAGTGTAGATATATGGAGACCCTTTTTTACTGGAAACGAGACATTCCATCTTAGTCCTCAGGGGTGACAACGCATCTGCGTTTTGATTCTTAATCGAGGATAAATGTAGATTTCTATGGACTACAGCATCCACTTTCCATCAGGTGAACTGCGTGCTCGTTTGTCAAACTTATTCTATAAAAAAAAAGTTGAATAAAAGTAGCTTCTCCAATATTCAAAACACTAATTTAGTAGTATAATATATTATATAGAAGAGATGGATATTTATTATGATACACGCAATAACAAAGGTAAGGTAAAAGAACTTTTCGCGCTTTTCCTTCGTCGCCTCTTACAAAGTACTCTCTTACAAAGTACTCTGAGCGTAATGGATTCCCTTGACCGATATACACGACATACTATGTTTTTATTTATTTTATATAATTAGGTGAACCAGCACACAGTCCACCTAATAAGTTATATTGTGGCCAATAGACACCTAAACCTAGATTAAGAAAAAGGGACTCAGTTGCGAAGTTTCCTCTGAGGACAAAGCTTCATCATTACATCCCTTCACAAATGCATTGCTGAACGCAGGCCTTACGGAAGGGATACCAGAAATGCAGACCGGAGCCAACTGTATCCATCGTGTTAGTGCATAACTTTACTTACCTTTACTTAACTTTACCTTACCAGGTAGTTACTCAAAATAATGGCGTAGCCCGCTGTCTTATACTAGTAAAAAGTCCGGTTCTTATCATTCACTATACAAAACACAGGAGAATTATGATGCTATTTCACTGTGATATTCAATATAATGTGTTCATCTAATAAAAGAAGGTAATTCCACCTTCCACCATTCAGTAATTCTTATAAAATAAACTCGTATATTATCTAACTAAATAATAAAACATATCAAGATCCAACGTTTCCTTGCAAAATCGTAAAAAGAGTTATAAACGACAGCGACAGAAGTTTCCCAGAGTAATATAACTGATAATATTGCGATGGAATGAATAAAAATTCCTATTTAGCACTCGCTCTTTATCACCGAGGGAGCGTAAGGGAGCGAGGGGCGGAAAGCTCGAACATAACTACACGTGTGAACGCGTCCAAGGTAAACCGTACGATCCCTACTCTATTCAGAAAGGTATACGTGTAACGCGGTTGGAATTAGCTGTTGTAAAGATGAGAAAAACTTTTTTAATTCATGTTATTTTTAGTAATAATGAAGTGACAAACGTACTCACAGTCCAATTGATGGTAGAACTGCAGTCCATGGAGACCTGCAGCCAACTTTATGTAAAGGCTACGGAGGTATTGAAAGTCCTGAGGACTAAGATGCAATGCCTCTTAGCCTTTCATTATACTGGATCTATAGAAAACTAGTATAATAACAGGCTAAGAGAGAAGAGAGAGACAAAGACCCTTCAAATCGGAACAAAGCAGCGTAAAAACTGCTATATCGTAGCAGAAATAGATGAAAATGGAGTCCTACCGCGTAATGAAATTGCAGTCATTGCTCTTAAAGCTCAACTCGTGTTTTAGAAACAAATTGTCCTTCTGGTCGGTTTCAGTATTGAGTACGACTATCGTTTTCCTTTTTATCTTATTGGAAAAATACTGTTGGGCATAGACCTTCTTAAAAAAGTGTGGCGGCGCTGTCGTCGCGCCACAAGCGAAATACACCGAAGCCTAAATCACGCTATCAACATTCTGAATCATAAAACAGTATACATAGAACATCTCCGAACTATCACATGGAGCGTTGGCCGCTCCCCGGGCAGAACACCTTGCCCGGCGGGAGATCTCCCCTTTTCCTACCATGGCCACAAAAGTATGTACTGGCTGGGAAGCATTACTTGAAATATATGTCCATATTCTCACCGTTGCTCATGGGGGATGTTTGCTATAGTTGCCACGCTTGGCGAGTGGGTTGGCTACCGCAGTTTTATATATATATATATATATATATATATATATATATATATATATATATATATATATATAGAAATGTTCTCGAGTGGCAGCCTCATACCGGTAGGCGAAGTGTAGGGTGACCCTCCACTAAATACAGCCACGACCTGGTAAGATATGCAGAAAGTCGATGGATGCAGATGGCTCAGGACCGAGCTTTGTGGCATACCTTGGGGGAGGCCTAGGTTCAGCAGTGGACTTGTGAAGGGATGTAATGGTGATGATGATGATAATGATGATTCACACCCTACTGGTAATACTTCTTCTTATTAAAGAAGTACCCTTACACTAGAATATCTTCTGTTAAATGGAGAAAAATGGTTACAATTCATAAAATCCAGTCCGTTAAATATCCAGACAGAACAGTGATTTGCAAGTTGCAAAAATATTTAATAAAAATATTCCGTGTGGAACTTGAACCTGCCTCTAAAGCGCAGCAAATCGCCTTGCGTTGAGTAAACCTATGTACCGCGATATCATCGAAATTCGCAAAAGGTCATTAATATTTTTGTTGTATTTTTAGAAATAATTTTCTAGCTGGTTGAAAGCAGCACCTACATCTTTCATTTCCTAGCGTATTTTTGACTTTCCTATTAAAGTTACAACAACTTATGCAGAACGTTAATTCATTTATAAAATTAATTACACGTAGTGGTGCTGAAAGAAAATCCACTACCTCAAATGATCTCGTAGGTCATAAGAGGTCGTAAGAGGTGAAAGAGATATATGAAAAAGATGGACAGCAGAAAAACAAACACAAAATAAAAAATGGTTCTCAACCCGCCGGCAATGCAAAGGAAGAATAGACCAAATTATTGTTTCTGTTGTGGTGGTTATTTGTGCCACTACGATCCAGAAGAACATTTTATTTGTGTGAAAAAATCATCATCTATTTAAAATCCTAGTACCAAATCTCCTTTCATTAGTCGTTAGTTTTTTCGATTAAATTTTCATACCTCAAGCACCAATAAATTTTCAGCTGCCAAGCAGATGAATAAATTCAACCAAGAAAAGACCACGCTTAAAATAAGAGCATAATACTGATGTATGTTTATTTAATCAGTGACAAGAACTTGATACCCTTTTTAATAGTAACAAGTCATTCTATTTAAGTCCTAAGGGGATCCAACGCATCTACATTTTGATATTCATTCGTGGATAGATGTAGCTGTATTGTGGCTCACAGATTTCACTAACCATCAGGTGGTATGAATGCTCGTTTGTCACCCTTATTCTATAAAAAATACTAGATCTTCATGACATTGGCCATAAATAGTTATGACTCCATTGCTGTAATTCAGCATAAATTTATTTATTCAGTGCCTCTCCACAGGTGGATCGTTCACATGTCTAGCGAATTCTCGCACTTCATAAAGACCGTTGAAGCGCACTTGAAAAGAAAATAGCCGAGACGTCGTAAGTACCCAGTTTTTTTACCTTTGTGCTAGTACATATATGCAGTTGCTCTGCGCTCAGTAGCAATGAATGAAACTGGGAACACTTTGTCTGTTATATTATTAGAACGTGTTGATATATAATGCTTAACTTTTTATGATAACTCTTATACTGTGAAATTAAATGTTTATACACCTTATAAACAACGAACACTTTAATACCAAATTTAAGAATATTCTGTTAATAAGTTGTTATACATACATTGTTATGGAAAGATTCTGCCATAGTGGCCACGCTTGGCAATCGGGTTGGTAACCGCTGTTTTTTTACTTTGTTATCAGGCAGCTGCTGCTCTCATTCTTCAGTTTTAATTTCCCTCCGTCGCGTTTTAGCACACCCACGGGACGATATGCGGTAGTAAATATTCCTACACAGCCATTATGTGGTTTGTTGGGGATATTTTCTTAAAACTAATTGTTTGCAACTTCTTGTTATATTATGTATCCTTAATTAAGAAATGTTTGATAGAATCAGGCGTTACTTTGTGGAAATCCATTATACTCGTGGCCTCGTGGTGGTAAAAATGTAAATTACTTCGCAACCTTCCGCTAGCTAAATACAATGATGGGTCTTACCTGGATTGAAGAGCACCTCCCGCCCTTCCTCAATTGCATGCACTAACTCCATGCACAACACCATATAGGCCGTCATAGATTTCGCAACTGGTACAAGGCTGCCACTCTAGAATCTTTCCCTCCTATCGGCTGTAGATTCTTCGAGCTATATAGCTGGTCCATTGTCACTACAATACACTGGAAACTGATCTATTAAGCTACTTCTATAGATAAAATGAAGCAAAAAAAATATTTTCTATAATTATAATCCTCTTTTATATTCGTTAAACTTCTGGAAATTTTCTTAATAAAAAATTGCTTAAAGCAGTCTACTCAATTTAAAGTAAAATTATGAACTTGTTGGCTGTTTGAATTAGATTTTATTCATAAGGCTCTCTCCGCTCACAACTTATGAAAACACGCCGTGAAAGCTAGAATCCAGTAAATTACTTCAAGGGGACTCCGAGATCATAGTTTGCGACTTGCATTGCAATGTAACTCATTTTAATTCGATTGCTTTATTAACGAGTCCTGCTCATTTGCATCGCTGATTAGATTCTTGAGTTGTTTTTGAAGTTCGTTATATATACCCCTGGAAGGGTTGAGAGGAATAATTTCATTTCAAATAATTGCTAGTTATACACTTAAAACTTATGTATCCTTTCTACGTAGTGTATTTATTAAACTAGTAATAAGATTCCTTTTGTAAGGTTGTTTTTTTACAGTGTATTGACGGTTTAAGAATATCCAACATCCCATATTATTACATAGGTGTCGCGGCAGCAGCTTCTTCATATGAGGGCTAAAATAAAAAACTGCGGTCACCAACAGTTACCAAGCGTGGCAAATATGTCAAATATTCCCTCTATGAGGCAATCAATGCGAGGCCTATGTGGCTAAAGCGGTAAAGGTAAGGTTCTTATACTTTTTTTCCATCATCACCAGATTAGCTGACATAGCCCAACGGATCAATTAGTAATATAAACTAATGAGGAAGAAAGTTTCTACAGTGACGGTCCTTACACCATGACCGAAATTTGAGATGGCCTCCTTCAAATTAAGGTGAGGAGATAGGCAGTCTTTTCAGGACATAAGAATATAATCAGGGAGCTGAAGACCGTGTCAATCGTAATTCAATATTTGCTCATACCGAATTGCCAAAAATATGCCCCTTATTTACCATATCTATTGACTCCCTGCATGTTTCATTAGGATGCCACTCCGTCTATTGGAGTATTGTTCAACACTGAGCAGCTGAACGAAGCTGTCACTCGAGAACATTTCTGCCCCATCGGTTGTCGCTTTATAGAGCTATACGACTGTCCTATTGCCACATCAGTTTGCTGCTCCTTTGTCAGTTACTCTTGTTGTTCTGATCGGATATCCTCGTTACGGATACGGACCGGACACGGATATAATAAGGACAACAAACGAGAACACAGTCTACTTGATGAAAAATGTATGCTGTAGCATTCATTTATCCCCAATTAAAAAACAAAATGAGGACTAAGGTGAAATGCCTCTTTTCCAGTAAAAAGGTTTTTTATATGGAATAGGGTAACAAACGAGCACACAGTCCACCTGATGGTAAGTGGTTTCTGTGGCCTATAGACATCTACATCTATCCTCGATTACGAATCAAAATGCAGATGTGTTGTAACCCATGAGGACTGAGATGGAATGCCTCATTTCCAGTAAAAAGGATCACCGGTTCTCTACACTCACCAAACAAAACACAGAACCATTAAGCTACTATTTCACGCTGGTATTCTGTGAGAGCGTGGTCCTTCCCCGGTCGTGCCGACCCATTATCCGGGTATCCGGTTTTATGCACTCACAGTACGAAACACGGCAGCATTAAATTGCTATTTTAAGCTGGTATTCTGTAAAAGAGTGGTCCTGCCCCGGTCGAGCAGACCAATTGGTGTTACAACAATAACACGTTGTAACACCAATTAGTTGCAGCACGGCTCTACTACGTATATAACGATGATGAACAATTTTTTAAAACGTTTCTATTGCCAACAGAATAGATTCGAAACTAATATAATTATAACGACACTCTCCGGAATGCATTATATATACGTGGTTTGAAGCAAGTTCGAAACGCCACCTTCACTAACTTTACGCGTTTGCCATTGAATTGGTCAAATTATTTCATCTAAATTTTATTTAAGATTTTTTACCTGTGCTAGGGATTAGTGATAAATTAACCTAAACGCTTTGATTTTTAAGTAAACTTTATTTAAAAATGTTTACGTTCTAAAACAACCAGTTACCAATAACAAGCGATTAAATTAATTATTTTGACTACTCGTCGGTCGACTTCAAGGTGGGTTCAATTTAGATACAAATTTTGATCAATCATTCGAATAATTTTACGGAAATCATACAAAAGCGGGAATTACCAGTCTATACTCGTTTACTTATATTGGTTCGATAAAATTAAGAGTGGGTGTACTTTCGTTAAAATGGGAACCTGATTTACATAATTATTTAATAATAAAAACCGGCCAAGAGCGTGTCGGGCCACGCTCAGTGTAGGGTTCCGTAGTTTCCCATCCGTCACAATAAGTGTTCCCACTTATGAGCTTAAAGGTGGGTATCCATTATGTTCGCGCTCCAGCAGCGCTCCGCGCTCCTGCAACTGCTCCTGGTAGTGGGTACTGTTGTTTCCATCCAAGTTCAAAATGATTTTCCTAGAAAGTCCTTATAAAGTTCTACTTTACAGATTTTTTTCATATTTTCTAAACTTATGGTTCAAAAGTTAGAGGGGGGGGACACATTGTTTTTTACTTTTGGAGCGATTATTTCCGAAATTATTGACATTATCAAAAATGATTTTAGTAAACCCCTATTCATTTTTAAATACCTTTCCAACAATATATCACACGTTAGGGTTGAAATTAAAAAAAAATCACTTCCCACTTTATATATAGGGGGGCTACCCTAATAAAACATTTTTTTCCAATTTTTATTTTACCACTTTGTCGGCGTGATTAATACACATATTGGTACCAAATTTCAGCTTTCTAGTGCTAACGGTCACAGAGATTAAGCGAGGACGGACAGACGGACAGACAGACATGGCGAAACTATAAGGGTTCCTAGTTGACTACGGAACCCTAAAAATGGATGAAAGGAATGCCACATCGACAATCAGCTCTTAACTATTATACAAGAGAAAGGGATTCCTATCTATAGTAAAGATTTTTAGTCTTTCACGATCGTACCGTATTTTTGTTTTAATTCGGCGTATAAATATGTTTTGTTTGGCAAACAAATGTTCGAGATGTGGATGTTTGTCTTTGTACAATTTATATTACACGTCTCCACGACATATTTATTTCACGCCTAAATGTTAATATACTCCTCTGACAGGAGTATATTCTCAATTATCACACTATTTTCACGTGGTAGAGCCATGATAGAGCTATATTAGTATGTAGTATAGTTGTGGCACGAATGGGTTGGCTCGACCGGGGAAGGACTTCTCTTTTATAGAATACTAGCTTAAAAAAGCAGCTCAACGCTGTTGTGTTTCGTATGGTGAGTGTAGAGAACCGGAGACCCATTTTATTAGAAACGAGGCATTCCATCATAGTCCTCACGGGTGACAACACATCTGCATTTTGATTCGTAATCAAGGATAGATGAAGATGTCTTTGGGCCATAGCAACTACTTTCCAACTACTTCAGGTGGACTGTGTGCTCATTTGTCACCGTTATCCTATATAAAACATACTTTTTTAGGTTACATTTTCTTTTGTAATTCGATAATTCGTTTTCAGAGAAAGTATTTTGCTGCTGCTTTTTTAAACAGAGCGAAGGCTTCCCCTAATTAAAAATTAACATATTATTTAAAATAAAGACGTGCTAAGAGATTCAGGACGTCGATGGATCCAGGTGGCTTGCGGCATTCCTTGGGAAGGCTTATGTTCAACAATGTACTTGTGTTGGTCTGTAACGACGACGAAATTTAAAACTGTTAAAAATATTTACATATTTTGTCTGTAATATAAATGTGTTTTATGTACGAGTTAGAAGAAATTCTTAGTGTACCTAAAATTTATTAAAAAAAAAAACAGAAAAGTATTCAATTTATATTGTTCGTAGTATGTGTTATGTACGTAGAAAAAGCAAAACCGCACGTATAATAAAAATAAAGGGTATAAAATAATGTAATAAAAATAAGAAAATAATAATCAATAGAATCAGGCGTTACTTTGCGGAAATCCATTACATTAAAGTTGTTGAGAATTAATTCGCACACATCCGCTCAATAAAATACTATAATCGTCGCCACCGTCGATCGATAGTAATGCTATTAATAGTATTATCGATGGTGTAGTGGTTTTGGGAGTAGTAGTGCTGGGATTAGTGGTGACGGGATTAGTGCACGCAATTGAAGTAGGGCGGGCGGTGCTCGTCAAACTAGCTGAGACACATCGTTTAATTTTATTGAGTGGATGTGTGCGAATTAATTATGAACAAATTTAAAGAAGATAATATCCAACGTCGTATTCCTACTTTGTTAATGTAAATAATTAATCTTATCGAATATGTATTCCTGTGTTCAACTTTGTCCTTTATCCTGTAAGAAAAATTAAACAAACTGTCGTGATGTTATTTTTGATTTATCAAAATAATTATGACAGCGTAAAGTTTCAAGACTAGGGAGAGTTCATATGGTTAAGCTCATACGTACAACGTAAAAGTTTTGTTTCGTATTTATTTACGTGGTAGAGCTAAACCTTTGTAATATGGCAGCAAGTACGAATTTGTAGATTGAGGAAAGCCCTGCTTTTATTTACTGAATACCAACGTAAAATAGCAGCGTAATACTGCCGTGTTACGTGTACTAAGCATTTGGGCACTTTATCTTAGTACTCAAAGGTGACAATATATTTATTCTTAATCGAGAGTAGATGTAGGGGTCTACGGCTTATAGAATTCACACCACCTGCATTAACATCAAGGCTCAAATTTTTGTCACCTTAAGTACATACATACATAAATACTTACGCCTATGACCCAGAGGGGTAGGCAGAGACAGCAGACTTCCAATTGGCATGATCCTGACACACCTCTCTCGCCTCCTCCACATCCATATACCTACGCATACATGCTCGTCGGTTAAGGGTACTCCTAATTTGGCCCGTTTTCAATATATCGCCAATCTTTCGCCTAGGACGTCCATTTCCGACTCTGCCGTTCACTTCTGTAACATAAATTTGCTTTGTCACTCTTTCCTCATTCATGCTATCCACATGACCAAACCACCGAAGCATTCCTTTATTAATCTTGGTCACAACATTCTCTTGCAAACCACAATCTTCTCTTATCATACAATTTCTCAACCTGTCATTCAGAGTCACCCTAATTACATGCACAAAAATATTATATCACCTTAAGACTCAGTGTATTTTAAAAAGTAGTACGACATGAGTACATTTACCCATTTGTGTTTTATATATGGGGAATATATTATATTGCTTTAAAAAAAGCTCATTGCTGGTATGTTGGTATTAATATCGGTGGAAAAAGCTCAAGAAAGCTACTATAACTTTTACTGTTAAGTGTACATAATACATAGCGTATTTAATATCAGTAGCATCACGATTAAATCCTGAAATACGCCCAAAATATCATGTTTATTACAAATAAAAATCAACTTCGATAAATTACAACTGTAATCTGCTAACAATCGTACGATCGTTTACCTCGTATGTTAAGCTTTTGATGTATTATTATCTGACGAAATAAAACCGTATGCGAACGTTGATTTCAGGGTTCCTCAAGCTCCTAAAAACTTAACCGTAGTAACTTTTTCCTGGTAACGAGGCATTTTATCTTGTTTCTCAAGAGTGATAATGCAACTACATTTTGATTTTAACGGAGAACAGTCGTAGGCATGTATTGGTCACAGCATCCATTTACCATCAGCTAAACCTGTCATCCTTGGTCACCCTTCTATTATGATGTTACAGCCTATCAAGGTCTACTCCGGAGCATTGGCCTCCCCATAGATTACCTTTTAAGGGAAGTATTTTCCATAGCTACCACGCTTGCCAGGTATATTGACCACCACAGTTTTTTATATTATAATTGCTATTTGGAATACGATGAGGTCAATCTCCTAATTTTTTCTCCTATGTCGCCTCTCACGACATCTACAAGACGATAAGGGTATTGGATATTTATTTATTTATTGGATATACACAACAGATTATATTCAACTTTACGCAACATAAATACCTATTATATACAAAGTTTTGACCTGGAATACAAACCAAAAAAGCGTACATACAGGTGCAACATGCATTATCTTTAAACATATTTATCTATGTATATATTTTACTCAAAAAAAAATTAATAAATTTAACAAATTTTTCGTCAATTTAGTGAAAGTTTTATTAAGATTATTATTGTTACGGTTTTTATTATTTTTATATACGGGTTTTATTATTGTTACGGTGATCATCCTTTTAACATACAGACATTTGTATACATTCTCAATGCTTAAAAAATTCAATGACGTTTGAATGCGCCTATTTTTAAAACCACTTTGTATTAATTCAATATTGAATTTATTTATGAACTAAACGAAGCTATAGAGTTTGAGACTAAAAAGCAAAATTCAATTTTTAATATTTACAGTGTTTTTATATTTTTTATATCCCAAGCGGGTCATTGCTTCCAATAATAGAAGGTTGCCACTGTCAACTAGAAGTACATTATATAATCGTAAAAAAAATATACATGCTAATAATATGTTGAAAGACAGACTGAGCGCGCGTGAAATTTGCAAATCGCAAAATAAAATTACTAATATATTTTTGCAAATGTCTTTTTAATGCAAAACTCGTCAATAATTTTAACTTCGTACCGTAGCCGTCATAAGAGGCCACAGAGAGATATGAACCAGGAGATCGGCAGTTGCTTATCCACCTGCTGAGCGTGGTAACTATGCAAAATATTTATCTTAGAAGGCAATCAATGAGGGATACCTATTTCATTGGACCAGCGGACTTTTAAGTTGTAACGGTAAAGATAACAGTATTAATTTTATATAAGGAACCACGCCGACTACACCAAACGGTGCTTAACACTTTCTTTAACATACACGAAGCGTGACAAGTAACGATAAACCCTTTCATGCCGGTTGGATGTATGAAAGACTCGTGTGTAGAGAGTATAATAGCAACCGAGCGACGTTGTATTGTTGTCAATTTTTTCTTCTTCTTAGAGACTGAAATATTTTTATCAACATAGAAACGGATCGATATTCCAAACTTTTCGTTTCTACAGCGTTCCAGTCTGAATTAGATTATAGTAACATGCATAGTGAAAGTGAACTATTCGTTTAAATGCAGGTTATAACTTTACGTGAATTATATTCTAGTTTAATTCTTGTGGATATGTATGCTTCCCGTGTCGTAGCAGTGAAGAAAATAATCACATCGCTTCATTATATAGGTGTTGTAAGAAATGACTGTGGGAAAAGCCAAAAAAAGCTCATGGCTTCCTACAAATGGAGGTAGGTATAAAACCATCTCCGTTTTACTATTTTAAGCCAGTGTTTAACTAACCACTATTTACACCCAATGGCTAGTGGAGTTTTAAAACTGGGTAGGTATCACTCTCTTACCAGTTTCTACCGCAAAATAGCAGTACCCTATTCCGGGCTAAGAACAAAGAGACACTATAATGAGAAGCTACGATGAACTCCATTATAGTCACCATACACCAGGGGTACTCCACAGGGGTGACAACACGTTTGTAGCCTTCTTGTTTGTAGTTGGCTACAGGTGTCCATGGTTTGCAGTAACCATTACCACCAATTGGACAGTAAGTTTGTTTGACACTTCAATTTTATACAAAAAGTTAACACATCCTCCAAACCGAATTTCAGTCACGGCCTCAACAGACACCAGCCATCGGCGCAGGACAGGATTATAGTGCCCGAATGTATGCGTAAGGACAGGTGCGCTCTCTGTTCCCTCACTCTCATAATCCGATGGGAGGGTAAATGGACACGACCGGTGAGAGATCAGGTATAGCATCAACAATTTTACGTGCTCTCCGAGGCACGGCGGTGAGACTTCGCCAACTTCCTGAATCCGGGCAGCTACTGAGAATTTCTTGACGGAAAAAATCAATAATTGATTTTTGGACCGATCTGGGATTCAAAACCAGGACCTCATGAGCAGCAACCGCACTACTGCAACCACTGGACCAACGTGGCAGTCCACAACAAAATCTAACAGGTATTAAAGGTGCGAAACGTCTGGTACTCTCATGCATGATATAAGGTAAACCTTCCATATAACAGTAGAGGGCGACAAACGATATTGAAAATTTAAAACATGACGATTAAGAATTATCTAACATTTTTCATAGCTGTCTCGACGAAATTCACTGGTTTAGTGCAATTATTAAAGTTTTACGAATTTCATGTAAAAATATGAGAATATCGCAATTTTAAAAAAGTACTAAATCAACAAGAATTGGTGTTAATTGCTGCTTTTTTGTATAGGAATAGACCACATTTATCCTCAATTTGTTTGAGAATGAAAATGCAAATGCGTAGTCACGCGTGAGGACTAAGATTAAATGCCTCGTTTACGACAAAAATGGTCTCCGGTTTTCTAAACTCACCATACAAAACAGCAGTATGGAGCTGTTATTTTACGTAGGTATTCTGTGAGAGCGTGGTCCTACCCTGATCGAGCCGAAGCATTCGTGATACAACTATTGCAAAGTTGCAGCGTCCTACTAAGAAGAAAAATTATAAAATTACGAAATTTCTGATTTTTCAGAATAAGAGACTATATAGAGTTGGATCATTTTCTATCAAGCATATACGAGTTTATACATATACATATACAAGCTTTATATGTTTATATATATATATATATATACAAAGTCAAGTCATGTCAGATTATTCCATACGGAAGGAACTTGGTATGACCTGAATTAAAAGTTCCATTATATGTGGCAAATCAAGTCACACAAAAGTCGAGTTAATAGAAACGAGTTCATAAAATTACTTTATAGCGAACTAAACCAAAAACAGTAATCAATTTTATCCTGCCATTATATTACAATAAACATTATATTACATTAATCCACTAAAACGGTTATATTTATTTCACTGGTAACAATAAGTTACCCCGAGTGTTGGCATATTAAGCGCAGTTATATTTCATAATTCACATTGTGCTGCCGTCAACGGAATGTTTTTTATGATTAAACGTATGTTTACTTTTAGAATGTACTTTTTACTTTATATGCAGTGTGATGATTCAATAGCCGTGTTTTGTTGACACATAATTGTAATGAATGATAAGCTTTTATGTGCGACTTTGCCCGCGTAGAACTTTAACAAAAACTTGTAGATTTATAAAATTGGTCTCTGGGAAAGTAGCTCAATAACTTAAAAAACCTTAAAATAAGGGTTATAAAAGGCTTAATGTCTTATTATATTAGCTACAAGTCAACTCTGTATGATTTGCGAAACTTTAGTAGGAAGCAAACAAATTTTATCAGTAATTAGTAAATAATTCTTATTATAAATCTTTAATGATTTCTTATATTTACGCGAACACTATACGTTGATTAAAACTACTTTTACGGATTTTATCGCGTTTTACTTATATTAATTTTTAATACCCGACGTTTCGGGTGCTTTCCAGCACCCATGTGTGTAAAAATTAATATAAATAAAACGCGATAAAATCCGTAAAAGTAGTTTTAATCAATAAATCATTAAAATAATATTTGTGTAACTCTCGTTTAGTTTTATATTATTTTTTTATATATTTTACAAGTATAAAATAGTTGTATTGTTATAAAAATTATCATAGACAATTTCTTAGAATTTGAGAGATTTGCAAAGAATTTGAAAAATATAAGTAATTTCATTTTCTAAACATTTGTAATTAATTGACTTATCAGTAATATTTATAACATTGGTTTACTTATTTTCATATTTTAAAAGTATATCGAGTGTATAATTCTTACACATTCGAACTGTTGTTTGGTTCAGTTTTGATAGGTGGTAGGGATAGGCTACCACCCTTAGAGTAACTACATACATACGTACTACCACCATTGTGTGATATTATTTAAACGATTGCAATAATGATTGAGGAGCTTTTCGTGCTGTAAAAGTAGTAGAGCAAACAACAAGTAATGAGGCGTATTATAATTCCTTTCTGCGAATCCTGTAATACAATTCAACATAATTAAATATTTAAAACAAAATTTTAAGAGACTTTGTTGTGAAAAAATGGTTGCTTAAACTATAAAATTTAGTTTTTATAATGCACAACAGTTGGCGCCACAAGTCGAAAGAGTTTTAATTTTAAATATTTTTGTGACAATTATAGAGAAAAAACGTAACGTTTTTAACAATGAATGTTGAAAATTTTATGTGCTATGTTTAATTTCAAAAAGTAGTGGTGAAAACAATGGTGTTGAAGTAAAAAAGTCAAAGATCAATTTTGCGTCAAAACTTTAAAAGTTTGAAGATAGAAGATATATAATAATCAATCCATGCATCCATTACATCCTATAAAAGTCCACCGCTGAATATATATTCCCCCATATATTGCCTCATATTCAGCGGTTTTGCCATAGTTGCCACGCTTGGTATGCGGGTTGGTAACCGCAGTTTTTTTATAATTTTAAGTTGTTATCAAGAATATGCTGCTGCTTATTCCTCATTCAGTTTCTCTCTGTCACATCTTACGACATCCATGGGACGATATGGGGTAGTGAATATTCTAACACTGTACTACAGGTATACCTCAGACTCTGAAAACTAGATTGTACAACCAGTGCATGTTGTAAGTGATGGCTTACGGATCTGAGACCTGTTCCTTCACTGCTGGCCGTTAGAAGACGCTCAAGGTCGCTCAGCGAGCTATGGAGAGGGCTATGCTCGGGATTTCTCTGCGTGATAAACCCATAAATGAGTATATCCGCAGTAGAACCAGAGTGACCGACATTCCAACGGATTAGTAAGCAGAAGTGGCAACGGGCATGAAATGGTAACAGTGGTAGAGCCACGTGGCAGCTTTGCTGTTGCACGTATGGGCTGGCTCAAACCGGGGTGGTACCACAACCTCACAGAATACTGGCGTGAATTCTGCGTGAATCTGGTGAGCGCAGGTGGCCGGAGGACCAAATCCCCCCCCCCAACAACATGATAGAGGAATTAAATGATGATAGATTACCCCAGGAGGGTACCAGTACCCCTGGAGAATCCCTCGCTGAGCATCAACGACCATGTTTCTCCACTTCTGAACGTGGGTGCTCAGGCTGGTGGGTATTCTGGGGGGGAGGACAAAATTCCGCTCAAGAATACATCGGCTCGGAGAAAACGGAACAACAAGACCAAGGCGACCACTGCCACGCTGTCCGTGAATTTCTGCAATATCAGAGGACTTCAGTCTAATTTAAACGCCGTCCACTACCATCTCGAGACGGTGAGGCCGTCTCTGCTCTTTCTGACCGAGACGCAGGTGTCCTCTCCGGCTGATGTCTCGTATCTCTCCTACCCGGGGTACAAACTGGAACACTTCTTTGTGCCTCGGGCTGGAGTTTGCGTTTACGTCAGAGAGGGCATCTGTTCTCGACGCCTCGGCAGTCTTAAAGGTTTGGACCTGTCCATCCTTTGGCGACGCGTAGACAGCGATGACCATCCGCGCGTCTACGGGTGCCTCTATAGATCCCATAGCGGTAATACTGAAACAGACCGACTCTTCGACCACGTCCAAATGGCTACAGATTCGTTGCTACAGCAGATCCCCTCCGCAGAGATCGTGATTCTCGGCGACTTTAACGCCCATTACGCCGAATGGCTTGGTTCACGTTTAACCGATCATGCAGATCAGACAGATCTGTTCATAATTTTGTCTTGGCATATGGTCTGACACAACTGACTAAATCGCCTACGCGGATTCCAGAGGTGGAGGATCATGCACCTGTTGGACCTTCTGCTGACCTCTCACCCGGACGGATATCAGATTTCCGTCGACACCCATTTAGGCTCCTCGGACCATTGTCTTGTCCGGAATGTGGTGCCACTCATGCTGAAATCGCAGTTGCGTTCTGCAGGCTGCCATGTATTTGGCACAATAGGTCTGCCTATTGGGATGGGATGCGGTCTTTCTTTGCATCCTACCCTTGGGGGCGGGTTCGCTTCTCGCCGGACGATCCCAACGTTGTTACGGATTCTGTCGCTGATAGGGTAATTCAGGGTATGGAACGTTTTATTCCTTCCTCTGTGGTGCTCATTGGAGGCAAATCTCAGCTATTGTTTGGTCGGTCCTGTAAAATAGCATCATGCTATAAGTAGGAGTGCTACCAAGCCTGGGCTGACGCATCAGCGTCCCGGGATGTAAACACCAGCGCTCTAAAAAAGAAGTATAATTCCGCCTCTAGGTCCTTCAAAAGAGTCATTGCCAAGGCAAAGTCAGAGCACATAGTCAAAATTGGCGAGAAACTAGTTCTCCTTCTTTCTGGAACCCGTGCATTCTGGTCTCTCGCCAAGGCTGTCCAGGGAAATTTCTGTCAGCCATCTCTTCCATCTCTACACAGGGAGGACGACTCACTGGACCATACCGCAAAGGAGAAAGCCGATCTTCTAGGCTCTTTCTTTGCGTCCAACTCGACTCTCGATGACGGGGGGAGTATGCCGCCGACCATCTCGTGGTGTGAGTGCTCTATGCCGGAAGTGCAGTTCACACAGTGCTCGGTTCGCAAAGCACTCCTCTCCCTGGACATCCACAAGTCAAGTGGGCCTGACGGAATCCCTCCAATTGTGCTGAGGACGTGTGCTCCAGAGTTGGCATTAACGGTTTTAACGCATCTTTTCCGGTACTCCTACTCCCTAGGCGTAGTCCCAAAATCATGGAAGACGGCTTTCGTTAACCCGATCCCTAAAAAAGGCGACCGCTCAGATCCGTCTCAACTACCGGCCTATCGCCATCACCTCCTTGTTCTCCAAAACAATGGAGTCAATTGTAAACTGCCAGCTCATGAGGTACCTTGAGGATCACCAGCTGATTAGTGACAGCCAATACGGTTTTCGCCGTGGTCGTCAGCTGGTGATCTTCTAGTCTACCTAACTCACAGATGGGCGGGGACAGTAGAGTCCAAGGGGGAGGCATTGGCCGTTAGTTTGGACATTGCGAAGGCCTTCGATCGGGTTTGGCACAAAGCGCTTCTTTCGAAGCACCCTTCCTATGGACTTCCCGAGAAATTGTGCGATTGAATCACCAGCTTTCTTGCAGATCAAAACATCAAGGTTGTTGTAGACGGTGCAAGCTCCGATTGCAAGCCTATTAATGCTGGTGTTCCACAAGGCTGCGTGCTATCGCCAACGCTGTTTCTTCTGCATATCAATGATTTGTTGTGTAATCCCGTTACATTCATTGATACGCAGATGACAGCACTGGTGATGCTTTTTACACCGGCCGAGCCAATATTTCTCGGGAAAACGTCTCCGAGTGCCGGGACAAACTTGTGTATGAAGTCGAGTCTTTACTGAACAGAGTCTCGGATCGGGGGCGACTAAATCTATTCCAGTTTAACCCCCAGACGACACAAGTTTGCGCGTTAACCGCTAAAAAGAACCCCTTTGTCGTATCTCCTCAGTTTTATGGCATTCTCCTTGTTGCCTCAGCCAGTTACGGAATCCTCGGCGTCGACATATCGAGTGACGTGCAGTTTCGTGGTCACTTGGAAGAGAAGGCCAAATTGGCCTCTAAAAAGCTTGGTGTGCTCAGCAGAGCGGGACAGTATTTCATGCCGGCACATCGCCTGCAACTTTACAAGGCGCAGGTTCGGCCGCACATGGAATACTGTTCCCATCTCTGGGCTGGCCAGTCCAGTACCAGCTCCCAATACCAGCTCCTTCCACTTGACCGCATCCAGCGCAGAGCGGCTCGAATCGTCGACGACCGAGTGCTTTCCGATCGGCTCGATTCACTGGCATTGTGAAGAGATGTTGCATCTCTTTGCATTTTATTTCGCATAGAGAGTGCTCTGAGAAATTGTCCGGATTAATCCCAGCCACCAAATTTCGTCAACGCACTACGCGGCAAACGTCCCGATACAATCCACACCATCTGGATGCTTGGCGGTCCACCACTATACGTTTCACAAGGAGTTTTCTTCCACGTAAAACCTCTCTGCGGAATAGTTTACCACCGGCGATTTTTCAGGACTGATGCGACCTGGGGACCTTCAAGAAAAGAGCTTACTCCTTTCTAAAGGGCAGGCAACGCACCTGCAATTCCCCTGGTGTTGCGGTTGATCATGGGCGGCGGTAGTCACTTAACATCAGGTGAGCCGCATTCTCGTTTTCCCCCTCTTCTATAAAAAAATACAGCTCGAAGAAGCGATAACCGATGGGGGAAAAAGGTTCTCGAGTGGCAGCCTCGTACCGGTAGCCGTAGTGTAGGGCGACCCCCCAATGCAGGATGTCGATGAATGTTAGTGGCTCAGGGCCGTGCTTTGTGGCATTACTTGGGGAAGGCCTATGTTCAGCAGTGGACATGTGAAGGGCTGTAATAATGATGGTGATGTACTACACGGTTTAAGATATATATTTTATTTAAAAATGAAGCTTTTAGAAAGAAGTAAAGATATAATTATTCGGTCGTTTCTTAACAAATTGGCACTAAATACTCAAAATAAATATATGTATAATATGTAATCTTATAACTAGACTTAATTATACTTACACAGTGAAAATTAAATCGTTTTGACAATGCAGCTAGTTACAAAATAAATATTAAAAGCGAATATCTAACTTTAAAAAAAAAACTAATTTAATGACAAATCGTCCAAATAGGACTGCCACTCAGGAAACGCTAAAATGTGTCATCCTTTTTTTATATCTCTAATAGTTTATGAAATGTTCATCAAAAACTATTTAGGTATTTTACTTTTTACAAATTTACAGAAATATCCTCCACGTTTTATCCGAAAAATAAGAACTTAATCATTGTTGGCATTGCCTTCTATACTTTTGTGAAGTTTCATCACAATCAGCTTTGCCAAAAAGACAGCCAGACAGATATAATTGCGATTTTATTCCTTAGTAGCATGCTAATAAACTTAATAGAAGCCTATCTACATCTGAACATGTAAATAAAACTAAAGCGTGCACTTTAATTTTATTTAATAGAGAGGAGAAATTATGATAATAAACGCTGTTTTAGAAATAGTATCTAAATACGTCTTGAGGTTAACAATGCGTTATAGTACAATAGAGAACCCAAAAATGCGGTCACATTAACCATAGTAACCCGTCTTACGGACTTCTGATTCAGCGACTGCTCATTAGTATCAGATTACAAATAAAATGCATTAAGTTGGCTCACAACGGCGCTACAACAGCCCACGCGGAAGCTTGACAGATGACATTGTTGTTAATTTTAATATAGTGCATATTAAAATATTTTTAATATTTAAAAAAAGTTATTTGAAGTGTAATTACTTTTAAAAAAATCCATTTCCTATTGCAAAGAGATTTTAATGAACATAGCTTGATAAAAACAGTTTGAATGACATTGTACGTCACTGTATTTATTTTTCTTCATCATCATCAGCTTGCAAAAAACCCAGACATAGATTTCTATCTAGAGTTTTGTGCATTTGCACGTAATGCTTGGTCAGCGGATTGATAACCGCAGAAGTCGTCACCGGACTGAGTATGTCACCTTCGAAAGAAAAGAGATGTTTATATCTCCATCTAGCGGATGCCATGTGATATATCGTCCTTTACCATAGTCAATTCATAAGATTCCCACAATATCACCAGACGGCTATCATATTATATTAAGAGACTGTAATTATTTTACTATAATATCAATGAAAAACTACATGTTAGATCTGGGGATGTGAGTTCGATTATTCGATCTCTCTCGAGTTTGATAGATCGACTTAAGACGCATTCGAACCAAATGCTTTGATTCATCGTTCGTCATGCCTACAGCAAAGGAGTGGAATAAGTTGCCAGCATCTGTATTTCTATACGATATCAATGTGGACGTCGACAAGTAAGAGTGAATAGCCTTTTATTAAATCAATCCGCTTGATCATCTTCAACTGCATCAGCACTTAGACATTATGTAGATAGTAATCAATAGCTGGCTTAGAATAGTAAAAAAACGGATTTGGTTATGGCCGCCCCCTCTTTTATACCCCAAAACTATATCAGAAATGAAATAAAATGATCCTGTCGTTGGGATACATGTAGGCTCTATCTATATATTAAACTTTGAATAATTTTTTTACATCAAAACGTCACTGTCACTGTCACTCGTGTAGACTAAGATAGAATGCCTCGATTCCCGTAAAAAAGAACCTCCGGATCTCTCTACACTCACTATACGAAACAATGCAGCAGTAGCACCCATTCATGCTACAACCATAATATAGCTGCAGCGTCTACGCGTTTTTATGCTATATCCTCCCGTGGGTTTTGTAAGAGGCAACAGAGAGAAATTGAAACAGAAGATGTGCAGCAACATCTTCCAGATCCACCAAACCACTCAAAAAAAAAACCTGCAGTTGTCAACCCGCTTGCCAAGCGTGGCAACTATTGCTAAATCCCCCATGAAGCAATCTACAGGGGAGACCTACCTTCAGAGTGAACTTATATAGGCTGTTATGATAATATTCATAAAAATATTTTTTAATCCTTGCCTGAATATTTTCCGAAATGGGCGGACACGGTTCCGTTTTTATTTAACCATGAATTTAATGTTCCCGTTGTGCGAGTTCATTAAATAACCGTAAATCCGGTTACTACAAAACGAGTGTAACAGACAGGGGCAACTTTTATTATACCTTCTGTTTGAAAATAACCTTTTATAAACGAATAATTGTTATTCGCGTTCCAAATGTTGAGCCGGAAATTAAAAGGTGAGCACGAGTTCTTCCGATGAAGTGCGATCGAAATGGTGTCGAAAATATGTTATGATGTAGCCAAATTTGTAAACAATTACATCCTTAGTGAAGAGGACAGATCAAAATATGTTTCGTTACTTATAATTGGTATTTATTACCAGTTTCTTTTTTTCTTTCTTTCTTTAAATTGCTATACCTATGTCAAATTCTTACTACTCCATGGGTTGACCGGTAGAGAATTTCTTAAGGCATTAAGTCCTCCTTTTGTATCTTTTGTGTCTAAGGGATTGCAATAAAGATTTTAAAATAAAATAAAAAGGTGATGTTGAAATTGAATCTATATATCTAGTCGATTTTTGGTTAGTATGAAAATCAATAATGTCTAAATAGTTCGTCGATTTTAATTTTTTCTTTTAAGCAATATGGCGTTTGGTTGTCGCCATTTTAAAATTTAATTACTGTCACGTCTTTAGTGACATTCACAATATTAAAATAAATCGATTAGTTTGATCTCTAGAGTGCCACAAAAGAACATATATAAATATCAAACGTACAAACATACATACATGATAAACACATTACCGTACGCAGTTGAGTAGATGTCATCTTAACGTTACCATGTAGTGAAAGAGTATGATGACAGACGAGAATTGTTTACCCTTTAATAGGTAACTTGTCATAATATTTTAGTCCTCTGGAGTAAATTAACCTTTAGCTACACGCGTTATTTTTGGTACCGTTCCGTCACGGGCGGGGTCCTGAAATATCCCCATAAATATTTGCCATATATTTTTTTATTTTTGGATTTTTTTTAAATTAGATTTTAGATTATAAGAAAAGGCACATTATTGTTTATAAAAAAGTATTTATTATTCTTAAAAAAGTCAGTCTCTTGACAATGAGAAACAATTAAAAAATAACCACTCGTACTTAGAATTTTTTCAAGGCACTTAACAAATACGCTAAAATTTTACAAAATAATTAACTTTTGAGAAACTTATTGTTATTTTTCTATAATATAGAAACTAAAAACATGTAATTACAACAAAAATTAAAAATAAACATATAAACAAAAAAAAATGACAACACCTCAATATTGCTAAGGAGCAGTAACATTAAAAATTAATCATTACGTTGGCATGGTAAACAGTAAATAATTGCTATTGAATGAGGCTTCCAAATGGTTTTTTTTGCAAGATTTGCAAACAATATTACTCTTTTTGTCTTTTGCTCTTGGGCAAATAAAGCATTTACGCTTCATTTTTTGGGCACTAGAGCCAGCTTCATCGGAATCATTGAGAGTTGTTAACCTCATCTTCTGAAATTTCTTGTTTTTCTTCGCTTTCAGAGTCACTGCAATCCTCTAATTTGTGCTATGGCATTTTCTGAGAGTTGACGACTAATTTTTTTTTGTTTTAGAACTCTAACTCTGAAAAAGAAGCAAGAATAAAAATAACCACATTGAAAATTTATAGTACGTAAAAGCACGTGTGGGGTCTACAGGGATCCCCAATTAGGTAAAATACGTATTTACCTCAGCGAAAGCGCGACGTACGTCCACCCGTCGAGAGACTCTGCGGCGCACTGAGATTAGCCGCAAGCGCGCGACCGTTATTTGTCAATGTCAAAAATTACCATTAAAAAAAAGCGCTTGGGGTCCGGCCAGACCCCGCCCGTGCGGTTAAAGGTTAAATGAGTTGAGAATATGCAGTTAGATATGGGTCATGGAAATCACTTATAGATTGCTGTGTTTAGTAAGTGGTAAAACACCTTTTCTGTCCTTAGACAGACTCTCTTAAGACTGTCCCGGTAGGCATCATCTCTTCACCGATTCTCTTACCTATTTTTGTTGCGAAAGTTCTTGCACTGTTTTGTTCGAAGCTGAAGGGTATTGAGAGACAGTATATGGACTACAGTGGCCACTTACCATCACGTGGACTGTAAGTCAGTGTATCACGGTTTTATAAAAACCGGCCAAGAGCGTGTCGGGCCACGCTCAGTCGTAGTTTCCCGTCCGTCACAATAAGTGTTCCCACTTATGAGTTTAAAGGTGGGTATCCATTATGCTCGCGCTCCAGCAGCGCTCCGCGCTCCTGCAACTGCTCCCGGTAGTGGGTACTGTTGTTTCCATCCAAGTTCAAAATGATTTTCCTAGAAAGTCCTTATAAAGTTCTACTTTTCAGATTTTTTCACATTTTCTAAACTTATGGTTCAAAAGTTAGAGGGGGGGGGGACACATTGTTTTTTTACTTTTGGAGCGATTATTTCCGAAATTATTGACATTATCAAAAAATTATTTTAGTAAACCCTTTTAAATACCTTTCCAACAATATATCACACGTTAGGGTTGAAATTAAAAAAAAAATCACCTCCCACTTTACATATAGGGGGGCTACCCTAATAAAACATTTTTTTCCAATTTTTATTTTACCACTTTGTCGGCGTGATTGATACACATATTGGTACCAAATTTCAGCTTTCTAGTGCTAACGGTCACAGAGATTAAGCGAGGACGGACAGACGGACAGACAGACATGGCAAAACTATAAGGGTTCCTAGTTGACTACGGAACCCTAAAAAGATGGTATGTGTGCTCTTTTGTCGCTCTTTTATGTATAGTAATTTTAAAATTGAAGAAAACTTAAAAAACGCGTGTAGGTCATGATCTGTAAGATTATCGAAAGATATTATAGAGAGAATTATCATAGTGATCCTGATACCTTAGTATAAAAATAATAATACCCTAGTATAATAAAAATAATAGTTTTAAATTATTGTATTGTCATTGGTCATATTACGAGTGTAAAGATTTAAGTCAACCGGTCGTCTACAATTTGATGAATTTTATTTTTATAGGACAGGTTGACAAACAAGCACACAGTCCATCTGATGTTAAGAGGTTGCTGAGGCCCATAGACATCTACATCTATCCTCGTTTACGAATCAAAACGCAGATGCGTTGTCACTCGTGTAGACTAAGATAGAATGCCTCGATTCCAGTAAAAAGGATCACCGCTTCTCTACACTCACGATACGAAACACAGCAGCATTAAGCTACTATTTTACGCTGGTATACTGTGAGAGCGTGGTCCTTCCCGGTCGAGCCAACGTGCTACAACTATACCTACATTCTACTAATATAACTGAAGCATGGATATACCACGTATAAAACAGTTACATAAATAGGTAGATACATACCACGCGAAGCTAATAAGTATGTTAGAAACTAAAACAGAGTACGACATAATTTCAAGGAGATTTGATTATTTCATTAAATTTAACTTAAAATATTTGTACCGATATTAATTTATACACTTCATCAATCAAATTAGTGTCTTATACGGCTCGTTCAACGCTACATTAAACTTTGGATAAATATTTTAACTATTGATTATCAATTTATGAGTATATAGACTAGAGAAAAAGGATAGGTAAAATCAACCTCATTTCTAAGCAGTAAGTAGCATAAAGTAGCATCACTGTGCGTTTCACAGTACGCGAGAAACGCGGATTTAGTCCCCGCCGGCACCAATGATATTATTATTTGCAATTATAAGTGCCGATCGGTGATTGGCGGTGAAGGAAAACATCGTCAAGAAAACTGCATGTCTGAGAAATAAAAAAAATATTTCGAAGACAAGTGAAGTCAACACGCACTGGGGCAGCGCGGCGAACCTTCTCAGAAGTGAGAGGAGACCGGTGCCTAGGTGTGGGACGTACATAAGCTATAAATTTAAGTAGCTATATATATATATATATTAAAATTACGTAGTATAATTGTGATTTTTACTGACTTTAATAAAGGAGTTCCTCGATTACACTGTGTTTTTTGTTTGTTACGCGATATCTCCGTCAATAATAAACCGATTTTGATGCAATGAAGTATGTTTAAAATTTACCATGTAATGGCGGTGTAGGAATATACACTACCCCATATCATTTCGTGAGGCGACAGAGGGAAACAAATCATGAGAGCAGCGGCGTCTTCCTAATTACTGCCAAAAATAAAAAAAATGCGTAATGATTTCTTATAATTACGCTAACACTACACATTGATTAAAACTACTTTTACGGATATTATCACGTTAAAATTTTAATTGGTTTTTAATTCCCGACTTTTCGGGTGCTTTCCAGCACCCATGGTCACGTGGAACTGAGGTGACTGACGTCCCGATGTCAATGCTAACCCGGAGTACTTTCAGCATTTTAATTATTGTTTATGGTCCGATCTATGCAGAATGAACTTACTATGTCTTGAAGTCTTGCAGTGGTATTCTTGGGTTTAGTTTTAATTTTATTAATAACAGGGTCCCAAGCAGGTGGTAGTATCCAACCTCCTTCTCTATTGAAATTACGATGTTTTTTAATTTCAATAGTCTCACGTATCATCCTTGGTAGGAATTGATGTTCTTTTGCGAGGTTTTGTGGTCTATCAAATCTGATGTAATGGTTGGGGCCGCCTTAGATATGATCACAAACTGCAGACTTACCAAAACGTTGATACTTCACGTCAGCTACATGTTCTTTTACGCGGGTTTTAATAGATCTTTTTGTTTGCCCTATGTATGAGAGACCACATTCACAATCAAGCTTGTACTCTCCTGCATCATGTAGAGGAATATGACACTTGAGCTTCATCACGTCAAGCAGGTTCTGCACAACAACAAGCTTCGGGTCCCGCACCTACGTCACAGTGACCGAGTGAAGCCGGCCACAGTCGAGCGTTTTTTAATTTATTTTAAATAGAGTAAGATCGACACAGTTCACATGATGGTAAATTAATGCTGTAGCTCATAGACATCTACATTTAACCTAGATTAAGAATCAAAATGCAGATGCGTTGTCACCCGTGAGAACTAAGATGGAATGCCTGGTTCCCAGTAAAAAAAGGTCTCCGGTTCTCTACACTCACCATATGAAACACAGCAGAGCGACAGACAACCGGTCGTCTACAATTTGATGAATTTTATTTTTATAGGACAGGTTGACAAACAAGCACACAGTCCATCTGATGTTAAGAGGTTGCTGAGGCCCATAGACATCTACATCTATCCTCGTTTACGAATCAAAACGCAGATGCGTTGTCACTCGTGTAGACTAAGATAGAATGCCTCGATCCCAGTAAAAAGGATCACCGCTTCTCTACACTCACGATACGAAACACAGCAGCATCAAGCTGCTATTTTACGCTGGTATTCTTTGAGAACGTGATCCTTGCCCGGTCGAGCCGACCTATTCGTGCTACAACCATAATACAGCTACAGCGTGGCTCTACCACGTATAAAATATTGTATGATGATTTTACGATAATTGTACAATATACTTTAGTGGTACATTGCTTTTGAGAAAAAAAAACCACACCTAATGGTTGTAAAATAGTGCATAAAGCTTTTGATGTGAATGTTTAGACGTCATTATAGTGGTTACCTGGTACTTGTGATATTAGTAAGCTCAAATGGTTCAAATATTAAACTTTCAAATAAGTAAAACCTAACTTCAAATAAGTAACTATAAAAATATAACATAGTAACTTCAACAAAATAGCTGCTGAAGTCAGGGTTTTAATTCTCTTATACACTTTGCTTAACTATGACTTCACAAGCAGTTATATGAAAATTATTTAATTCTTTTGCGAGGCCATTTTTCAATCGTCAGCTAAAAGTAATACGTTGAATGAAATACAACTTGAGCAAATTAAGAATTACAGTTGCATGAATAAAACAGTTTAATTGCTTGACTTTTATATTCTGCTAGGTTATAATTTATTTGACGGATAGCTTTTATCGGACGATTGAAAAATCACCCCTTAGTCTTTATTAAAGGCTTAATTTTAAATCTAGACATTTTGTCGTAACATGTGCGCCGTAGTCGGAAGATAAATTAAAAAAGTTGCGACACAGATGTATTGTGCTTGTGTTGGGAATTTTTAGTTGTTTTATTTTAACTTCACATCCTTTACGATGCATGGAAAGCGAAAGAAAGTTATTTTCTAGATTCTGAAAAAAAATTACTTGTTATTATTATTTTTTCCAAAAATTATATATGTCTTTAATCATTTAATAATTTTTTCCATTTTTACTTTTTTTTCAAAACTTACAACTATTATTATTTTTGCAAGATTTTCTAATAATATTTGTAGGTACTATATTTGTTGGCATGTCACCATATACATATAATGAATACTGTCTATTGTCGTGTGTTTATAATTTACATATTATTGTAGCAACACGTTACAATAGATTATTGATAAATATAAAAATGTAAGAACAGATGTACAACTTGCTCTCCTGCAATTAATCATTAACAGCAATAAAAAAGTATAATGCACTAGGTACTCATTGCATAGCAGAATTAAAATTAAATCATACCGTTATCACCTATGTAATGTATTATTATTACCTATTATACGTGGTGGAGCCATGCTGCTTGATAATGTAACGGTAAAAAAAACTTAACACACATTGACCATGCTGTGAGCTGTGACGGTCCTGATAATTAATATATTTTATCCTGGTGATCCTGATGAGAAAACTTATTCAATTATTGAATTGTCGTCGGTCCTTGATACGAGTGTAAATTTTCGTGCCTATGAACCGTCTCCAAATTAGCGAAAATTACACTTAAAGATATCGTTACATTGATAAATAGATACACGGTAATAAAATCGTGTACAATAGTATTGGTTGATAGATTTTTAAAGAAGTATTTAACTTTTTCTTAATATCATATATCATTTGTTTTTTACTATCAGAATTAGTTAATAGGGAAATGTAGTTGCTGAGTAATGAGGTCCCTCTTCACGCAATGAATAAACTACAACTAGATGTGAGTTAAAACTGTGTGAAACGATGAGCAATTAAATATTACTAGTTCCATACTAACTAGTCGAATTAACCCTTAAATCCCCATAAAATTCCCATGCAGTTGCATGCGCCTAGAAAATCCCGAGCGGTCGCATGCGACCGCGCACACCCACAGCACTTTAAAGCATTAAAACTTAATTTAGAGACTACTTCTCTATGAAGAAAATTGGAATTATAAAATCTATACAAAATTCTCTATCCTGTGATCTAAATGAAAGTCAAGTTTTACTTCATTACAAAAAGATTTTATCGCATTTTTTAATAAAAAAAACTATGCGGATGTGGGCAGCGTAAAAATCACTCATAATTAATTTTATAATAAAAACTAATAAAATATTACAACAGTCTAAAAATCAACACAACATCCAAATAAAAATGTCGTACGTAATGTACGTAGAATATAAATTAATATCCATAGACTAACTGTTTTTTATTCCACTAGAGGATAGAAAATTTAATATTGGTTCTATAATGCCAAACATTTTCTTAGAAAAGTAGTCTCTAAACATAAGTATTTATGGGTTATAGTGCTGTAGGTGCGTGCGGTCAAATTTGTACGCTTGGCGTTTGAGAGGTAAAACGTTTAAATAACACGTAACATACCTGGCTTATCCAAGTCGCTGAGGAATTCCTCGGTGTCGGTGTAAGCAGTGGTTCGGCCCAAGGCAGCGAGGACGGCGAGCCAGACCCACACTCCGGGCTCGGGGCCCGCCCTCGGACTCATTGCGGTTCACTTAAGTGTACATCGTACGTCACTCACAATAAGACACTGCACTTTGCACTAGATCCGTTCTCGACACTTGTTGCAAACTGCATTTACCTGAAACAATTGTTAATTTTAATCTGTAATAAAATAATAAAAAAAAATTATCTGATTGTCTGTAACAGTGAAATAAATGGCTTCTATTAAGCTCATGTTTTTTTAAAAGTTTATGTCATTTGCATAACATAAACTGTTTCTTTTGTTTTTGTATTGTAACGGAACTTTACGAACAGATAGGGAGCAATTCCAGGAGGGATCTAATTCTCTGGGAAACTGAGAGCTTCTTATTTTCAAAAGACGAAAAATTTATAAAACAAATGGTCTTAAATCAAATACTCGTAATACTACATTAATAGATTCTATTATGGAGTTGCGGTTTGTTAGTATGGAGTATATATGTAATGTTATATTATAGAAACACCTATTGTATTTTAGCATCTTAAAGGAAAAATATAAAGGATGACTATAAACAGTCAAAGCGTGGTCCTGCTCACTATACGAGATAGCACAAAATCACTTAAACAAAGTTGACGACGTAATACTGTTTCTTTTAATAGTAAAATTCGTAAAAAGGAAATCCACAGCACAACACAAAAACGACTTTTTTAAAGAATAAAGGGGAAAAAGAGCACACAATACCGATGACAAGTGGATGTTGTAGTCTGTACATACATCTATCCTCGACTAAGAATCAAAATGCCGACCTTTGAGGACTAAGATGGAACGCCACATTTCCAGTAAAAAGATACGGTTCTCTGTGCTCACGTTACGAAATACAGCAGCATTAAGCTGCTATTTTACGTTGGTATTCCTTAAGAGCAAAGTCCTTTCCCAGTAAATCCAACTCATTCCTGCCACAACTATATAGGTGTTGCATGGTTCTACCACTTACAATATATAACTTGCATAACCCAAAGCATTAGTATAGTAAAGAAACTTTGGGTCCAACATATTGTACTTTTATTGTCTATATCTATTTATTGAAACTTACAACTATCATTACAGGAATATAATTCGAAAAACATATGGAGCAGAAAAGTTCTCGAATGGCAATCGCACGTCAAAAAGTGCAGTATTCGGCAACCTTCCAATATATGGTATGATGTCTTGTAGAAACGTACAGAGAATCGATGGAAGTAGGCTACAGCAATCTATGAGCAAGTCATATGTTCTTTTATAAACTTGAAACAAATGTTAATGATGATAATGATGTTAATGATGATAATGATGTTGATGATGAAGATGATAATTATAATGTATTTGAATCCTTATACAAAGGCATCAAAATAATAAAAACCACCGTAAGGTCAACTTTGTGCTTTATTGTCGGGCTTAGAATTTACCAATATTTAGAATTAAAATGCCTACCTTAAGTCTGGGCATTTGACGTCAATACGTCAAATAATACTATTAATATCCTCCAGAACGTATTTCGGTCACTGCAGCTAGGACGGAGTAGGACGCAGGACAGGATTATAGTACCCAAGTGTATGCGCAAGTACAGGTGCACTCATTATTCCCTCACTCTAATAGTCCAATGGGACAGTAAACCGGCACTATTGGAGAGAGATCAGGTGCAGAACCAACGGATTTACGTGTTTTCCGAGGTGCGGGAGTGAAACACCGCACACTTCCTGACTCCGGGCTGCTACTGAGAAATTCTTGATAGAAAAACCAAATAAATGATTTTTGCCCGATCTGAAATTCGAACTTAGTTTCTCGTGGTCAGCAACTGCGTTTTCGACCACTAGACCACTCAATAATTTAAGCAATGATGTACTAAGAGCCCGGCGTTTAAGAAAGGTGTCGTGAGGAAAGCTGTATGTCTAAGTATTAAATTATTTTCACAACAAAATGGTGGACAATCTGAATGAAGCGAGGCGCGTAGAACGCGCCGCACTCGCAACGCGTGCGTGGTAGTAAAAAGAAGGAAAGAAAGCAGCTATATTATGGTTGTAGCACGAAAGGGTCGGCTTGACCGGGAAAATACCACGCTCTCACAGAATTAACTTAATGCTGCTGTGTTTCGTATGGTGAGTATAGAGAACCGGAGACCCGTTTTACTGGAATCGAGGCATTCGATATTAGTCCTCAGGGGCGACAATGCATCTGCATTTTGATTCTTAATCAAGGTTAAATGTAGATGTACATTTAACCTCGATGGACCACAGTATCTACTTACCATCAGGTGGACTGTGTGCTCGTTTGTCACCCTAATTACAATAAAGAAAAACAGAAACACGAATTTTTATTGAACGTCATTATGCCTTTACCACTGGTTTGGAAAACCATCTCTCTTGGAGAGAACCAGCAAGAAATCCAGCAGGACCTTTTAAAACATTGATGTACACTATTATATATTATACGAAGAATAACAACGTTTATAAACAAGATCCTGGACTCATTGCCATAAATATATGTGTTTTTTATAAAACTGACGTGACGTGTCAAACGAAATTACAATCCACCTGATTGTAAGTGGCTACTGTATGCCTGCAACCAGCTACAAGCAAAGAACGCTACAGATGCGTTGTAAGCACTTAGTACAAAGATGATAAGTATTACAGCCTCTAGTTATACTAGCTCTGTGTACCCTTCAGATAGGAACACAGTGAAATGAAACTACTGAAATAAGTAAGAGGGTATTGAATAAAACTATTTATACGAATTTTATCGCGGCTAATTAACTTAATTTTTAATTCCCGACGTTTCGGATGCTTTAAGCACCCATGGTCGAGGGGGTGGAGCGATGTTTGACGTCTGACGTCTTAATGACGTCATAATTAGTCCATCTACCTTTAATTTTTGAATATTAATTTTTGGTCCGATCTACGCAGCAACGGGCTAAATATGACATTAGGACGTCATACATCTTTATCCCCCCCTCTCATGCTCTTTTCATTTTCATACTCTCACATTTATATCTCTGGGGGACTGTGATGTTTGACGTCATCATAAAAAAAAGTCATTTAACGCGATAAAATCCGTATAAATACTTTTATTCAATGTGTAATGTTCGCGTAAATATAAGAAATCATTAAGTAAGGGTAGTTCCAGGACTACGAGGAAGAAATGGAATCCTATCACTTACAAATATAAACAAAATAAAAAAAATGTAAGTTACATAAAAAAAGAACTCAGACAACTTAGAAAGCGTAATAAAAATAAATCTATTTTGAATTTAACACGAAAACTCCATTTCTTGACTCCATTGAAAATTTTGTGAGTGAGATTCCATTATTTTGAAGTTTGTCGACGAAAGGAAATCAGACATCTTGTTTTCTTTATAAAACTGTACTCTCGAAGCCATCCCGCCTCGTTTGAATATTAATTTTTGGTCCGATCTACGCAGCAACGGGCTAAATATGACATTAGGACGTCATACATCTTTATCCCCCCCCTCTCATGCTCTTTTCATTTTCATACTCTCACTTTCTATCTCTGGGGGACTGCGATGTTTGGCGTTCCAATGTAACAGTTAACCGAAATGTCGTAAACTGGAACTTCGAGAAAAAAAAAAAGTCATTTAACGCGATAAAATCCGTATAAATACTTTTATTCAATGTGTAATGTTCGCGTAAATATAAGAAATCATTAAGTAAGGGTAGTTCCAGGACTACGAGGAAGAAATGGAATCCTATCACTTAAAAATATAAACGAAATAAAAAAAATGTAAGTTACATAAAAAAAAGAACTCAGACAACTTAGAAAGCGTAATAAAAATAAATCTATTTTGAATTTAACACGAAAACTCCATTTCTTGACTCCATTGAAAATGTTGTGAGTGAGATTCCATTATTTTGAAGTTTGTCGACGAAAGGAAATCAGACATCTTGTTTTCTTTATAAAACTGTACTCTCGAAGCTATCCCGCCTCGTAGAGAGATGAAATAGAAAATATTTTTATTACAAAGTTCCATTATAATGAAGTTTCTTGTCACGTCACGATTTTCATTTATGGCGTACATTTTACACAAATAAAAAAATACAATAAATATTTTTTTCACTTTGGCCTTAATATATAGAGCGTTACGTATTTTACGTAACGCTCTATATATTAAGGCCGTAATTCCGTCGGCTAACGTTGTACGTAACGCACGGTGTATTGTGTTACGCGTAAATATCTTACAATATGGGTATAACTAAATGTTCGACTTGTAATAAAAATATAACGAAAAAAGTTATCAGAATAGTGTGTAGTAGGTGTGAGAAAAGTGTCCACGCTACCCATGAACGTGCGCAGTTGTCTAACAAATAGCTGGCGACTCTTCGTAATACTCCTGGTCTCGAGTGGAGCTGCGCTGAATGCTTATGCAACGCGTCTGGCGGATCGTCAGCATTTGTTTCTATTGACGAATCTGAAAATGAGGAAGAAGAAACGGTGCCAACCCTCAGCAAGGACGTCAGCTCCAAATTACTTCATCAGATAACATCTGAGGTGAAAAATTTTTTTAATAAAGAATTCGAAGACTTCAAAAGAGAATTCGAAACATCGCTAAATTGTGAATGTGGTCTCTCCTACATAGGACAAACTAAAAGATCAATAAAAACCCGCATTAAAGAACATATAGCTGATGTGAAGAATCGACGCTCCGGGAAGTCTGCAGTCTGTGAACACATACAGGATCGCCCCCGTCACTACATCAGATTTGATAGACCGCAAATCCTCGCTAAAGAACACCGATTCCTTCCAAGGATGAAATGCGAGGCTATTGAAATCAAAAAACATCCTAATTTCAATAGAGAAGATGGCTGGGTGCTACCATCTGCTTGGGATCCTATAATAAATAAAATTAAATCCCAACCCAAGCATACAACTGCTAGACTTCAAGACACCATAAGTTCATAATGCATAGATCGGAACAAAAGTTAAATTTTAATCTATGGTAACCGCGGTTAACTATGTCGTATGGACGTTGAACATCTCAGTCCCGCCCGTGACCATGAGTGCTGTAAAGCGTTCGAAACGTCGGGTATTTAAAAAGTTAAATATACGCGATAAATTCCGTAAAAAATAGTATTATTTCAATGTGTAGTGTTCGCGTAAATATAAGAAATCATTATCGCTAAATTTCCTTGGCGAGCAAATGTCAAACATGGAAGAATGTGTTAAAAGTCAGGAATGCAGAATTAAAGCGCTGGAAAACAAAAATAACTAACTACAAAATAAAAATACGAACCTGGAACTACGAGTGTCCTATGTTGAGACCCAAATACAGGAAATCTCAATCTCAAGACACTATAAAATCAGTTGCCAATAAGCTTAAGTTTGCATTCGAAGCCGTAAATTCCACGCGTAGCATGCCAATTCGTAAGGATCATCCGTTTTCTCTTCTGGTGGAATTGAAAACTACCGAATCCCGCGAACAATGGATTTCAGCGGCTAAACAGTTGACTGCTACAGTTGGTGATATTGTACATAACGCATTACACGAAATTGCTAAGAATCCTATTTTTGTTCGTGAAGCACTTACTCCGCTGTTATTATATAATGCAAAGAAAAATCTGCGTCCAACATTTGAATTTGTATGGTGTAAAAATGGTAAAGTTTTTGCAAGGAAAACAAAGGCAAGTAAAGTGCATCTGATTAGATCGATTTCTGATATTATACCATTAACTAAATAAAGTGCCTACCTACCATGTTGTAAGTTGATATGTCTTTATTTATTTACTATATTTACGTCACATATAATTTAACTGAAATACAATACTTTCTACTTACACCTAATAGTGATGGAAAATAATAATATTACGTACTCATCCGAAATAACTGAATATTCTGACTGTATAAATTGTAATAATTTTATCAAAAAACTTCCATATTGTCACATTAACCTCTTATGTATACATGTCAATATACGTTCCATGATTAAAAATTACTCTAAATTGTTGCATCTGTGGCCGGTGAGGAAGGAAAATGGGGAGATCTCCCGCCGGGCAAGGTACTCTGCCCGGGGAGCGGCCAACACTCCGTGTGATATTTCGGAGAAGTTCTATATATACTGTCTATGATTCGGAATGTTAATAGCGCGATTTAGGCTTCGGTGTGTTTCGGTGTGCTAGTGGCGCGACGACAGCGCCGCTACATCACCCCCCTGCTCAGACCGGAGGTCGATAGTGAAGTCTCGTTGTCGACGAATGTGCAAGTGCCAGGAGATTGCCTTGTAGTCTGCGGTGAGTCGAGATGAAGACAAGTTGGACTGGCTTGCAGGAACTGAAGACTGCAGAAGACGATTCTCAATAGTGAATGGTAGGGGTTCTTGAGGATAATGACGAAGGCTTGAAAGTTGTAGTTTCCGAAGGTTGTTGGTTGCGTGTTCAGATCACGTCGGTTAGTCACCACTGTGGCCGGTGAGGAAGGAAAATGGGGAGATCTCCCGCCGGGCAAGGTACTCTGCCCGGGGAGCGGCCAACACTCCGTGTGATATTTCGGAGAAGTTCTATATATACTGTCTATGATTCGGAATGTTAATAGCGCGATTTAGGCTTCGGTGTGTTTCGGTGTGCTAGTGGCGCGACGACAGCGCCGCTACACATCAAATAGAAATAAGTTTACATCCCATTGATATAATAATATTGACCGAAGTAGCTATAGCACAGAACATTTGTCATTTGTATATTATTCCTGGACATAAAATGTACTCACAATTTCGTAAGAATAGAAAAGGCTGAGGTATTATTGTTTATGTAAGAAAATATTTAAAATTCACGCAGTTAGACTATAGTTCACATACATTCGAGTTGATAATAGGTTCTATTAAAACACCGTGTAATAAAGTAATCGTCTTTTGTGCTATCTAGAGACCTCCGTCCTATAATAAACAGCTGTTTATAAATGAAATTACAATATTATTAAATAACTTATAGCACGTTGTTAATGTTGTAGTCGCTGTAGATATGAACATAGACCTAAAATTACCATCAAATATTAGAGATAAGTACTTAAATCTGCTGGCAGAGCAGGGACTGAAGTGTGGTATTACCTATTATACATGTATTGAAAGAAGATTAAACTTAACTAAACAATCTTGCATTTATCATATCTTTGTGCGCTCCCACACAACAGATCCTTGCTCGGTCGCGGTCGATACTGTACTGGCGGATCATCGCTTGACCGTGGTTGCGTTATGCAGTATTCATGAATCAAAAAAAACTTAATTGTATCTCAAGTAAACAAATACCTATATATGACCCTGTAATATTAGGCGAGGAATGGTTTGCAGTCATCGCAACGAATGTACACTTTTATCAAAGATTCTTTTAATAATGCATATTCTAGGGCAACGAGAACTAGTAATAAAAACTCAGAATCGTATCGACAGGTGCCATGGATTAATAAAAAAAATATTAATTTGAGTGATAAACGTGATGAGCTATTTAATAAATGGAAGAAAGAACAAAATAACATACTATTAAGATTAGAATACAATAAAATGAGAAATAAGGCAAACAAGGTAACTGATTATTACAGAAATTCTTATTATAAAAATAAAATAATTAAAAATTTTGCAAATTCAAGAAAATTATGGCAAATATTAAACGATATCGCTGGTAGGATTGTAAGATCAATAGATGAGGTTATATTAAATGCCTTTAAATCATTAAATCTTTTACCAATACGTATTGCAGACAATTTTGCAAAAGTGCAACATAAATGTGTTAAAATATGATCAAACAATCTACCAGTCAATGTAAATAATTGTAGCATGTACTTTAAGAAGGCAACACCAGATAGTGTAGCTAAATTAATCAATAAGCTAAGTACTGATAATTGTCAATATTATTTCAGAACCCTTAGCTAAATTTATAAATACCTGTATTAAAACAGAGATGTACTCCGATGAATTTAAAGTGAGCTGTGTTAGATCAGTCCATAAAAAAGGTAGGTTTGATGACATAAATAACTATAGACCAATTACTTTAACATCATCAATAGATAAAATAGTGGAAAAATATATCTGTAATCAAATACATGAGTTCTATCAAAAAAGTAATATTTTAAGCTCCAGCCAATTCGGTTTCAGGCCTGGTAAGAACACTGCAATGCTATTATCGGAATTCACAGATCAAGTTAATTCATGGATGAATCGGAAATTACATGTTCTAGCCCTATTTATTAATTTTTCTCGTGCTTTTGATACATTAGATCATAATAAGCTGATTAGGAAGTTAGATAATACAGGTATTCGTGGACCTCTTTTGAATTGGTGTAAAAACTATCTGACTAATAGAAGCTACCGTGTTAGGATTTGTGATAGCTGTAGCACAGCAGTCAAAGTAACCGGAGGCACAGCTCAAGGTTCCGTACTTGGACCTTTGCACTTTATAGCCTATGTCAATGATATGAATAAGATCTTTAAACATTGTACTTACTATCAATACGCCGATTATACGTGTATGCTTGTGGCTGCTAAGGATGTAAATGATACCCTGTTTCTGTTACAGAATGATTTTGATATATAAAATAAATGGTGCCACGAAAGCGGTTTGATATTAAATTCTCAAAAGACCAAATTAGTCCATATACATTCACCAAACTTAAAGTCTCATAGCACATAGCTTTTTTGGCAAACATGTTTATAATTAGAAAGCCATTAAACTTTCGAGTCAAATGATGCTTTATAACGCCCTTGCTGATTCAGTCTTAACTTATGGGCTTAGCAGCTACGGACGAACAGACAAATCACACCTACAGTACATTAATAAACTACAACTTAGGATTTTAAATGCGATTTTACCTATAAAAATTAAACTTCTGGCAAAAACAAATGAAAATTTTATATTTAAATTCTGTAAGGTACTCAATATCCATGATAAAGTTCAATATCAATTATTAAAGGAACAATTCTTTAATTTAGGTATACAGCATACAGTTTCAAACAAAATTCAGACCCGCAAAGTAACTCAAAAAAAATTAATAACAATACCATCCAAAAATAAATATGGTGAGCGCATCAGCGCATACATAATACCTCGCCTAATAAATGGTCTAGATAATAAATTTAGAAGTGAACTTACCAAAGATAACATAAAGTATAAATTAAAATGTTTTTACCTTAACAAATATTAGCTGTTATCCCCATTTTTGTAATGAATAGTATTATATAAATGTAGACGGAACGGCACACTACACAAACCTGTGTGGTTTTTCGCTGTGCCGGATAGCAAATTTTTATAAATTTTTATTTGATAATAAATTAAAAAAAAAAAAAACGTGGTAGAGCCACGCCGCAGTTATACTAGTAGTAAAGTTGTAGCACGAACTGGTCGGCTCGACCGGGGAAGGACCACGCTCTCACAGAATACCAGCGTAAAATAGTAGATTAATGCTGCTGTGTTACGTATGGTGAGTGTAAGAACCGAAGACCCTTTTTAATGGAAACGAGGCATTTCATCTTAGTCCTCACTGGTGACAACGCATCTGCATTTTGACTCGTAATCGAGGATAGATGTAATCTATGGGTCACAGCAATAATTTACCATTAGGTGGACTGTGTGCTCATTTGTCACCATATCCTATAAAAAAGCTACCGATATCATCCCAAAGGGAAGTTGGGCAACAGCATTTCCTGATAACAACTGAAAATTAAAAAAAACTGCGGTTACTAACCAGCTTGCCAAGCGTGGCAACTATGGCAAAAGGCTCCCATAAAGAAATCTATGAGGGAGGCTTATGTTCAGTAGTGGACTTTTATAGGCTATAATAGTTGGATGGATATATGACTGAAGTGGTAAAGCCAAGCTGAAGCCACAATATTGTTGTAGCACGAATGAGGAAGTACCATGATCTCACAGAATACCAGCACGAAAAAGCTACATTTATGTTTCGTTTGGTGCATATAGAGAACCAGAGGTCATGTTTACGAAAAATGCAGCATACCATCTTAGTCCTCAGTGGCTGACAACTGCAGATGGTATTTTAATGTTTAATCTAGGAAAAATTTAAACGTTTATATGCCACAGTATCCATTTACCTTTAGGTGGAATATGTGCTCATTTGGTAATCTTTATTTCCTTTGTTTCAAAATCTACAAATAATTAGGATTTTAAAGCACATTAGAGGGTATTCAACCCGCTTGGATAAGTATTATTTTATACAATACTTTACTTCGCAGTTAGCAAATCCCTAGTGTAAACCTTAAATTATTATTCCCTCGAAAGGTATTGAGGTCATTCAAGGTTCTTTTGCTTTACCCTATTCAGCCTATTTAAGCTCCGGAATTTTGCACAGAAGTTTATCGAAATAGAATATTTTAAGCATCGTGGGATCTCTCAAAAGCCGTATAGTGCCGGCGCAATAGAATCCACTACCTTATATCGACAACGTGGTGTAGTGACTTGGCAATGCAAAATCCGGGTCTTGATGTTTGTCTGCTGAAACTGCTCCCACAATACTGAAGAAAATTCTTGTGTCAAGGTAACGTTTTTATTATAGAATAAAGTTGACAAACGAGCACACAGTCCACTTGCTGGTAAGTAGGTGCTTTAGCCCATTGATATCTACATTTATCCTCGATTAAGAATCAAAACGCAGATGCGTTGCCACCCCTGAGGACTAAGATGGAATGCCTCGTTTTCACTAAAAACGATCTCCTGATCTCTACATATCTGCCATAGAAAACTCAGCGGTATTAAGGTGCTATTTTATGCTGTATAATTCTGTGAGAGCGTGGTCCTTGCCCCAGTCAAGCCGATCTATTTCTGCTACAATCATAATATAGCTGCAGTTTTTTTTTACAGGAGAGGGGGCAAACGAGCATACGGCTCACCTGATGGTAAATGATTACCGCCGCCCATGAACAGCTGCAATACTAACAACAATTGGAGATGCGTTGCTGGCCTTTTAAAAAGGAATAGGCTTTTTTCTTGAAGGTCCCTAAGTCGCATCGGTCCGGAAAAATCTCTGGTGGTAGTTGTGCAAGGAAGAAAACTTCTTTTAAATCGCTTAGTGGTGGACCGCCAGTCATCCAGATAGTACGGATGGTATCGCAGTGTGGCTCTACCATGTATAAATTTATAATAATATTATTATCTACATGTATAAATTATATTAAAAAATAATGAAAAAATAGCATCCTACGAGTGTTGAATGAAACGCGAGATAGATAGCAGCATTTTTCTGATAATACAAGATACTTAAAATAATAAAATACTGCATTTACCAACCCTATGGGAAATATTCTATGGAAAGACATATGTTCAGCTACGAATATTTGTGCATATGTGATTAATGTTTGTGTAAAAAACTTTATAAACACGCTTTTATTAGCTTCGCATGTATTTATCTATCTACGTAACGGATTCTTTAAATGTGGTTTATACCAAATTGTAAACGATCAATATACTTAAAATTTGCACTCGTATCAAAGACATATACAAAAATTTAATAACTTGATCCTAGTTTCCTGATAAGGATCACCCACATAATACAACGTTATTATCAGGATCTTCACAGCTCATGATAAATGCGTGTTATTTAAGTTTTTTTTTGAACTCTTATATTATTATAGAAACTATAAGGAAATCGGAGGGGTCTGGAATTTAACACCAGCACGAAAATAATTTTACAAGAAATATCAAAAGCATGAAATTGAAAACATAATGAAGACGCTGACTTGAAGTATCCACGTTCCGGGAAGTTTGTTTGTGATCATATCCTAGACGGTCTCAACAGATTGGATAGACCACAAATCCTTGCAAAAGAACATCGACTAGTACCATGGATGATACGTGAGGCTATTGAAATTAAAAAACATACTAATTTCAATAGAGAAGGAGACTGGGTACTACAACTTGCTTGAGACTCTATAATTAGCAAAATTAGAACTAAACCCAAACATACCACTCTAAGACTTCAAAACACAGTTAGTTCATTCTACGTAGATCGGAGCAAAAACAATAATAAAAAAGCTGAAGGTACTACGGGTTAGGTGACTGACGTCCTGATGTCAGTGTTAACCCCCGTGATGGTGGTGGTGCTGGAAAGCACCCGAAACGTTGGGTATTAAAAATAAAATAAATGTAACTCGATAAAATCCGTAAAAGTAGTTTTAATCAATGATTTCTTATATTTACGCGAACATTCCTAACATTAATATTATTTTATTTTCAATATGTAAAATAAGAATAGAAGGGGATTTGGCTATAGAAGATGATGAGTTTGTGCATTTTGAATGTGTATTTAGTAGGGTATAAAAAAGGATGGTATGGAATGTGTGTTTAGTATGGATGATATAGAATGAAGAGCGAACACATAACACAAAATAAATCGAGCTCTTCAGTCTATTAAGGTAAATCAGATGTTACAAAAAAGATATGTATGGCAATTCACAACGCTGTGTAAGCATACCTTAATGGATGTTAATAGTGAATCGTTAGGTACAGAAGAAGCACAATAGTAAAATAAATGCTGTAGAATGTGGTTATTAAGGAATTTGATAGGGTGGCTCTGAATGACTGGGTGATAAATCGTGTGATAAGAGAAAAGTGTGGCTTGCAAGATGATGTTGCGATCATAATTAAGAAAGGAATACTTCAGTGTTATGCTCATGTTAAAAGAAAGAATGAGGAAAGAGTGACAAAGTAAATTTCTGTTGCAGAAGTGAATGGCAGAGTCTGCAAGGGAAATTTATCGACCAAACTGGCGATATATTGAAGGTGGACCAAATAAGTTTACCCTTAAGTTGCAGTAAATAGACGTCTTTTACGTATTTGGGAGTGTATTTGAGGGATGAGTTGCGGACGAGTAGTCTCGCCCACAGCGGGGTGCACCGCTATATGGAAGACGTCCATGTCACACATACAGGGAAGAAGAAGAAGAAGAAGAAGCCAAAGGAAGAAGGCGAGAGAGGTGTACTAGAACCGTAGTAAGTCTGCATTCTCTGCCCGCTCTGGGTGAGAGTCGTGAGTGTTTTCACGTCTGTATGTAAAAAAAAATGTTTTCACACAATTTTTATGATTTGTTTAATTTAAAATGTATGTCAAATAAAGAAAACACAACTTCTGTAATGTCTTTTTACGTTCTTGTTTTTTTCAATGCTAGAAACAAACTTTTTACAGGGTAAACAAGGCTTTTTCAAAAGTTATGTTCTTAAAAAAATGTTCAAGTATTTCACATAATGAAACAATTTCATCAAACCTATAAAGAAACCATATCTTTCTAATTTGAAAGTTCTAGATATTTTTCTTATATCAATCCATGCTACGATTATGATTGTAGCACGAATGGGTCAGGTCGACCACGCTCTTAATGCTGCTGTGTTCTATATGATAACGGTAGGGAAACGAGATCCTTATTACTGGATGTGAGGCATTTTATTCTTATTCCTTATTATTGTAGATATATTTATGACACATAAAGTCACAAAATTATTATATTATAAATATAAATACAATTTATAAAGATAATATTATTATTTGTACTAACTACCGCGGGAAGGATTTCTAAGCCATCGGTGAAGTTAAACATTTAAACAATTAAAAATTTAAACATTAGCCCAATCCTAGCTTGTATAGATTTTTACCCACCCACTGAACACTGCCCACTCACTGAACTATGGTAAAATAATAGTAATCAACGTCCCAAATAGCGACAATCTCATGTGCAATTTCAATATATTGTATTTTTTTATCATTTTATGCCTTCACGAGACTCTCGTCATGAGGAACTCTGATACCACTATTATTTCTTTGCGTGTAGTTTGGTCTACTAACACAATATCAGATTTATTTGCTACTATAGACCTGTCTGTGAAAATTGACCGATCACAGCGCAACGTGACACTTCTATTTTCAAGTTTTCAAGGACTGGCTTTGGTTCATACTTATAATATGGTACTTCCTGTTGAGTAAAACAAATTTAATGTCAAGCTGCTGGTGTATTATCCTAGCTACTTAGTCATATTTGTGCACATACTCACCTTTCGATAGTTGTGGACAACACAAAATTACATGTCTGAGGGATTCTTCAGGGCGATGACATAAGCGACACATGTTAACCTCTTCAGAATGTAATTCGGGTAGGTGTTGGTTTTAATTACTTCGTATTGTATTGCACAGACAAAACCTTCAGTTTCTGCAAAGAGGTCGCCAAATCGTAAACAATGCAATCATGTCTATATCAGGATTAGTCAATGTTTTACAAAATCGACCACGTAGTTATCATTCCAAGTGCTTGTCATTCCAAACCTTTTTGCGCTCAGCTTTAGTCATAGAATGAGGCCTCTGCCATTATTTTGCTGACATATTAAGCGGGGTTAATGCTTTTTTGTTGATTACTACGTGACTGTGAATGAGTGATGCGTCTTTTTTGTAATAAAATCTTGTTTGAGGTTAAGAGTTGAAGGTTAAAAGAACCAAGGAGTTGAATAAGAGTTCTAATTTTGTTTCCCCCAAATAAGTGACTTAATAACTTTGTGTAATTTTGATATACATTTTAAATCAAAATAAAGAACAAGAAGAGAATCAAGAATAGAATTGATAGTAGATGTTAAGTACTCACTGTAAAGTTGTTCAAGTAATCTGTCGTCCAAAATCTTATGACTTAGAATGACACGTATGCGATCTGAAAGTCTTTTGGGCAGTCAAATAGTTTAGGTGAGGCTGTAGCTGTTGGAATTCATACAGCATTTTAGGGCGGTAAGATGTAACATTAGTTCCTCTTTTGGTAGCCTTATAGTACGCGCGCATAACACTTATATTTATTTCTACAGTCTATCGCATGCGTCGTCGCATTATACCATCAGTATCGGGGGCTTCTTTTGGGATAGTACTTTGGGGTAGTACCTGCAGGTCCCAAGCCAGCCGGTGGGGTTCTTCGTCTCCTAAAATATGGTACGGTGGGATTTATTATTATTATATATGTTATTTCCCAAGAGTGACTACGTAACTGCATTTTGATATACCGTACCATCTTTCTTAATTTTTTTTAGTTTTATGTAGGTATATATGGACCACAAACATCAATTTAACATCAGGTAGATCTGTGTGCTTATTTTTGTCACCCGTATTCTATAAAATGAAAAAATATATGAAATATTCTATATAAATTGAAAACCTCCTCTTTTTAAGTCGGTTCAAGATTAAAAACCTGTAATGCTATGCATATATGCCACTACTGCTTAATCTGCTTAATCCAACAGATACATATTAAAGTATTGATTTCCACAAACTGAGAAACCAGCAAAGCTAATTACGTAACAAGCAAGCAAACTTTACCGAAACTGCGGCAGAACGGTGTTGATTACTCGTAAAACACAGAACATATTGAGTTCGGTACACTGCGAAATATGTTCGAGTTTTTATTAAATCTAGACACATGCCAGTGTATCAGCCAAGCTCGGAACAGAGAAAGGTAACAAGCCGTCATTCAGTTTACAAGAAATATTTCGAGCCACTTTCTAACGCCCTATTATTCAAAACTATTGTATTTACACACTTTAAATTTTATATACCTAATAAGGACTCCGTAAGTACTTAGTCTAGAATTTCACGAATAAATTTCATGAAGATTTTGGGTTCATAAGGTCTGAATTGTGCCATTTACTACTTACTGATTCACTCAACATAAACCTAGGCCACTTCCAGACTACTTAATCATTATAAGTATTACAGCCCTTCAAAAGTACACTGCTGCATACAGGCGTAATTCAAAGTATACTAACAAAGCCGCTTGAAATTAACCACAGCAATAACTTTGTTAACATTTATCTCTTTGCTTAAATTAAAAAAAAAATAAAAAAGTTAAGCGTATATGTTGAAGATCATGTATTAATTAAAATTATAAAAAGTACCTGGATGAAATATATATATATACAAGAATTGCTCGTTTAAAGGTATTAGATAATATTCTATAATACAACATTGCGGTGACAAGGGGCCAACAAAAAAAAGCTCGAAGTTGTCGCGCGCGTTGGATTAGCTTCCGTCGCCGTGAGTATAGGGTACACGTATGCTTCCGCACACATTTATTTCTTTCTTATTAAAAAATATGCGATAAGTAGTTTTGACAGTCCTCCCTTGATGTCAACCTAACACTACTCAAAGAATTCTGAAGAGACCAAAACAGGTAAAAATCTGAGGACGCAAGGTCAGTACTACGTAGTAAGTGGATGCATTAACATTTCCCAACCGAGCGCTCTCAATTTTTGCTTACATGGCAGAAAGAACCAATTTCTTGCTTGAGTCTCACTAGTTGTTGGCAGAAGAGACCCGATTCAATGGTTTTGCCCAGCGGTAAAGGCTCAAAATAAACGATTCTCTTCCAATCCCACCATACACACAGCATTTACCTTATTGCTTGTCAAATTGCGTTTCATTACAGTCTGTGGAGCTTGACTACCCTTTGACTATGATATTTTTTTTAATTTTCTTATCGTAGCTAATCCATTTTTTATCATCAGTGATCAATCTGTTCAAAAATGATTCGGTTTAATTACGTTTCAATAGTGAATTGCTATTGAGTACACGATTCATTAGGTTTCTTTCACGGAGCTCGTGTGGTACCCAAATATAGAGTTTATTTTTTGTAGTCAGACTTTTTCAAATGAGTCAATACTATTTTGTGGTGAATCCTCAATTCTTCGGCTATGGTTTAATTATTAATATGCCGATATTGCCCCAATTTTTCAAAAATAGCATAAACTTTATTGCTATGTGGGCGACTAAAGCGATCTGTATCTTTGACATCAAAATGCTTCTACCAACTTTGTTACTCTCACTGACATTGCATCAGGTCCATAAACGGCACAAATTGTTTTTGCGCCATAACTCACATTTTCCCCGTTTTGTAATAAAACTTAAGAAATTATCAAATTTCTTTGTTAGATTTACTCATTTTGGTGGACAGAAAAACAATTGGAAAATGACGGGAACCTGTCTAACTTTTTCTTTCCCTTTCTAATATGTATCGATATTAAAACTAGTGAGATACAATTAGTACGACCAAAGAGATATTTCTTCAATTTTTTACAAAAAAAATACGAAAAATCTTTCCCCCGCCTACTATATTATGAGAATGTATAGGTATTCCCTTCGGCTTCTATTTTTCATTCGACAACTACGGGATGAAATGGGCTGGTGTACTCTATTGTCACCACTACAAGTTACAAAATTCTCAAAAACTTCAATAATGGAATAGATATCTAAGCTCACAAAGATTTTTGTGAAAACACAAAGAATACAATTTATAATTAATATAATTTAAATTAAGGTTCAACACTCATAAGATTACCACACCTTTATTTTTTTTAAATAAAGTTACCCTCACACTATGATTTTCTCCTGTATCGTGGAGGCAGTTTACAGACATAAATAATTGCACAAGGACAAACATCCAGACCCGGAACAATTATTTGTAGACTATACAAATACTTGTTCCGTGCGAGATTCAAATCCGCGGCCTACAGCGCAGTCACTCATTACTAAGCCACTGCGCCACGGAGCCATCATTATTTACAGGAAATTACCTTCAAAGCGAAATTTTGTGAGACTTTAATGAGATGCTTTTGCAAAATAGAGTCTTCCCATTTTTAAGGCAAAAATTTTGTAGTTTTAGAAAAGAAGAAAAAGACCGGAACTAAATTTACTACTCTACGATACATATGACGTGTTGTTGGTTTGATAAAAGAGTAGGCTTCAAGCTTAATAACAGCTCTGTACCGTTTCTTTGTTCCTAATGTGAGGAATATATATACAGCAATACACTTGTAAAGAACTGATATGGATTACCATTAATGCACTCAACCCAATTTGTTTTCATATTTGCTTATCCAAACATACATTAATTGTTAATTCGAAACTGACCCATTTGTTATGATCTAAAACGAAAAGAGCAGCTGTACATCGATACGAAACTCATAAAACTTGAATTCAGATTTTATTTTACACCTAATAGCTAATTCTAAGACAGCCCTACAGAAATCTATTAAGATCCCAATGTATGCGTGAGAGACAGCAGTTTACTTCCCATAGGAGCCCTTTTACACTATCCGATGGGGAAACCTTTAAAAATATATGCGATCAGGGTCGCAGATACTGAGTGTGACAGACAGACGGCCAATGACAAGGGTGGACCCTTGTAGCGTACGTGAACGCGGTTACGAATACAAATTCTTAGGGCCGGATCACTACCGTGCATTGATTGGGGCGAAGCTGTGGTCGGACGAAATAATGTAAATGGAAGTATATATTTTATATACTTATCATTCCTTTGGATTTATATTTTATTATTCGAGTTAGAACTGTTTTTTTTTTTATTTTTATATGATTAAAAATTATATGTTTCCGGATTTAAAAAAGGAAGAGCTCATCATCTATGGGTATGCTCTTTTTCTTGATAAAATTAAAATTTTAATAAATTATAACAATTATTATTAAATATATTACTCACTAATTATAGCCCATCACAAAGCCACTGCTGAACTTAGGTCACTATAGATTTCTACAAAGCACAGTACTGTGTCATCTGTATCCATCAATTACCTGGTTATTTCATTAGATCGTCACGCTATCTATAGGCGGGGTCGCCTAACACTGTGCTTGCCAGTACGAGCCTGCCACTTGAGCAACAATTTTTACCACTGGTTGTCTCTTGAACGAGTTAAATGGCACTTTAATGTATGAAATTAAGTATTTCTAAGACTAGTCAACCAAAAGTAAGAATCTAACAAGTCACCCAAAATTAATAATAAAACAACTCGTCTATAACGCTTTAAAAAACTTTAACTGCGTTAGACAACAACAACCTAAAATTGAATTACATGTTATACCAATTAAATTTATTTTAATTTAATTTAGATCTAGACTACAAAAATTATAATAAAGAACTTAACTAAAATAATAATTAAACTTATAATATTTAAGATTAAAACTAATTATATACAAAATAAAAGAAGAAACTATAATATAGAATATATAAAACTAAAAATTTTAATCGTCAAAAAGACCTGCTTCCCGTGGTATAGTGCCAAGAACGCAGGCTGCGTTTCCTCGCTGAATAGCTATACTTAACCTTTGAGCGAGGAAAGAACCAGCCCTCTTATCACCAGCAGCAATGACCAGTCGTGGATACAGTTACTTTATAAACTTCATTGCACGTGGACCCCACGGACCAATAGTCTCTACAGCAAATGGCACAAATATGTAATCATTTCTCAAAGACTCATATTTACTAAATTCGGCTGCCTCTGATGCCGTCCTGGCTCTAAAAGATCCCACACTAGGGCTTTACCTCTCTCCCAAGGGACCAAAGTCATACCGTCGGGTCTCTTGCCAACGTCTCTAAATATCCCGCAAGCCTCTAAAATCGAGGGGATATTTATAGAAACAAGAGCCCTTCGGATGATTTCGTTCAAAGAACTGCGACGGGAAAACCTACCCGCACTTTTCTTGCGTGAAAGTCCGTGGAGCCCAAACTCATCGACGCTGCTACCACAGGGGTACTGGTGAAGTTGACAAATTGCCACTCCTAGCCGGATTCCAACGGCGATGCGCAATCTTTCCCCATCAAGCAATGTGATAACCTTACGAGATTACTTGATGGTAGAGCATGTAACCAGTGGCTAGATTCCTTAGTCGAAACAGCTAGAAGGCGAGCCTGATCTTGTTGAATATGGAAATTTTGAAATAAATTTTTCTGTACACTCCGTACCAACGGAATATTCCACTGTTTTTGATGGTTAACTTCCAGTGGTTGGTGGATGGTTGCCTTCGCAGCGAAGCACAGGTCTACTTTATTATTTACAATTGTGTTACATAGGTCATTGACACTATGCGTGGAAGCAAGGAAAGCAGGCAATGCGACGAAGAAAGATTTCTTACACCAATTCCAACAAATTTGATAGGTAAAGTGGCTTGATTCCATTGTATTTAATTTCAATTTCAGAATGTTTTCTAAAGCAATTTTAAGATTACTATCAATATCTTTTAAAATATCCGAACATTTCCCGGACTGGACTTGAGCGTAACAAGTATGTAAATTTAGGTACAGGGAGATAATATTTTAAAATGGTAAGGGCAATATGGGGGTTTAAAATATATAATTTATCAACGTGATTTAAAAATTGATCAAATTTTGTTTTTAAAACAGGTTTAATACTATCGAAAAACAACAGAGCACCAAGCAGGTAAAGCGATTCCGAATTGACAGTTTTTATTCCTGGAGAAATCTGATTAAATTTTTGAATTAAGGTAACTCTGTTAGAATTAAATAAATTATTAGAAATAAATATTTCACATTTATTTTTACTTGGTTCAAGACCAATATTTTTAAAATTTTTAAAAATATGAGTAAGATCATTGAGCACGTCATCTGCTTTACCTCCTAGTGTACCGTCGTCCAGATACCAGGTATTCAGCTTGGATTTTAAATTTGAAATAATAGGTTGAATTACCAAACTGAAAAGAGCTGGACCTAATGGATCACCCTGCTGAACACCGACAGCAGACTCAATAATATGGTTTTGATAAAACAAGTTTGAATTTTGACTGTAACATTGCCAAACGTAATGATATATTTCGGGGGTATTGTTAGCCACTTCTTTCAGCAGGGTTATCCTATCAATAGAGTTAAAAGCATTTCTAAGATCAACCTTCAGAAGAACATCTGCATTGGAATTAGTTAAGAAAGTACGCACCGAATGTACCGCCGCCTCACAGCTACCTTTGGTGCCAAAGCCTAGTTGAGTAGGTTGAAATTTTGTCTTAAGGTTTGAGATTATGTGCCTGCAAGCTAATTTTGAAGTTAAGCGTCGAAATGTAGAACCAAAAGGAATAGGACGGATATCGTTATCCTTTTTTTTTTTTTTTGAAGGCACACAGTTTTGCCCGGAATAAGTAGGGGTAGTAAATTAATAGAAAAATATTTTTACAGCTATTTTACAATTAATAAACCGCCATCTACATTACGTATTTTTTAGTACAAAATAACTTTCTGAACTGCCATCATCTTGTTTTTTTATATCACACCTTCATCACTCGTAATTCGTTGTAAACAAAAGGTATAAGCCGCAAAAAGGTTGAATGGAAGAAATCGCTTCCATTGCGATACGACTACCTATTGTACCTTCTATATAATTAATTTTATTTTGTTTTCGTTTTAATTTGTATTGGTGTACAATATAGAATATATGTATCGATTGATTAATTTTGTTGGAATAATTATAAATTATTACTAAACGATATTAATTTAATTTATTTTTAATCGAGATCTAAATATTTATGTATGCTTACTTATTATTACTGCTTGTATAGATTGTTAAATATCATTCCAAAGCACATGCAGTGTTTAATCCTACTGAAAATTCTTACCCAGAAGAATTATAATAATAACGGTTAACGGTAACCTTTTAAAAGCGACTATAATGTAGTTTACTATTTCGAATATCGTGTTGCACGTAAAATCTATTCCAACAATTTGTATTAGAAAATACCAGGAGGCCAATATTATTAATCTAAATGTATGAAAAAGGCCTTGTTTCAAATAAATCATTTAAATAGAAAGTAAACTTCCTGTTAAGCGACACTTTTGAATAAATATCAGGTGCAAAAACCTAATTTGTATTCAGTTAACGGAAACGAATTTCCCACGATGATGTTTGTACAAATGTATGCCTTAATTATACTGATAGAGAAGCGAAAGCTGTTCGGAAGCTATGTATTTTATTTTTAAATTAAAATTCGTAAAATATTACGAAAATAGTTTCATAAAAAATATAGGTGAGCTTGTACACACGATTTTTAACTATTTTTCTTTTAATAATTTTGTTTTAATCATTTTATATGAACTTTTTTATTTCAAAAATATTTCTTTAAATGATCTACGGTATTTTTTACACTATAATATAGGAGATTCCCGCTTTCAATGGCAGATGTTTAAATTACTAATTTTGTTTAAACATATTAGTTGTAATATCAATTTCTATCCTTATTTTGTGTTAAATATTTGGATTGAAATAGAAATCTTTTGCTTTTTACATAGCGTGTGAGATCACTTGTGAAATGAAAGATCTCTCTTCGTAATTTAAAGTATTATCGTTTCCCACCTCTTTGGGCACTCAAACGTACTTTTTTATAAATTTGATCACGAAGTTGCTACCCGTCTCCTGTTTCAGTTTCCCTTTGTCATTTTTTATGAGACCCACAGGATGATATGGGGTAGTGGATGTTCTTACACCGCCACTACTCGGTTCGGTAAGTGAAGTGGCTGCGTCTGCAGGAATACTGGGAGTGTTTCTTCCTCGTACAACTTCTCTGTGGACTTGTTTACCATCGGCGATTTTTCTGAACCGATACCAATTAGGGACCTTTAAGAAAAGAGCTTACTCTTTTCTAAAAGAACGGCAACGCACCTGCAATTCCCTTGGTGTTGCGTTTGTTCATTGGTGGCGATAGTCACTTACCATCAAGTGAGCCGCATGCTCATTTGCCCCCTCTTCTATATAAAAAATAAATATTTATCACCCAATTTTGGTGACTATCAAAAACGGCAAAAGATCTCATTTTATCCGATAGATGGCGATATAATCATCTAGTATACGACAGACTGAAAATATCCAGACCAATATCGGAGAGCAGGATCAAATTCGAGAGACTGATACTGCGACGCCAATCCGTATGTTAAACGTTTTGATTAAAGCAGATGCTATATAACAGGAGAGGGTTTATACCCAGGAGTGGACCTTTGTGAGCTAATAAAGAAATAAACGTGAATTAGCGTTGAGCCACCGCAGAGCTTATTTCACTTAATGATGACTAATTTAGAGGGAAAACACGTTTCGTATTATCGACGGTTGTTTGTCTTTCCTGGTGTAGTGGTGTTGGGATATGTAGTGACTGGAATAGTGCACGCATTGAGGGATAGCGGGAGGTGCTCTACTAACTAGCTGAGACACGTAATTTTATTTCTTTACGTGGACCTAAGCTTAATTATTTATTATTAATTCCCCTGGTGTTGCAGTTGTCAATTGACGGCGGTCACTTACCATTAGGTGAGCAGCATATTCGTTTGCCCCCTCTTATGTAAAAAAAGTATTATTGTTTGTACTTTAGCTATGTCTATAGCATGGTGTTATATGGTATTTAGCTATGGGGATACGCAACTGACGCTGAAATTATATTTGTTTTACAGAACAGGGCCATTAGAGCAATCTATGATTTAAAACCTAAAAACTCGCTCAGACAAAATTTTAAGTAAATTATTACATCAACTTCGACCTACCAATACATTTATTTATTAAAATGTAATGTCCGTACTCAAAAATAAAATTAGTTTTACAAAAATAAGTGATATTCCATCGATTTCGATGACGGCGACCCTAGGAACTATGGATTTTGCCTATCATATGCTTGCTCTTATATGGCTCGCTAGATCGAACTTTGTCTTAAATACCCTTTGGCATGTATGACAGAAGATTTAGCCAGACTAGTTATAAGTATACGCGTAGAAGGGCGTAGGTCTTTCTTTGCGCAATTGGCGTTATCGAGAGTTTCTGACTTCGAGGCGGCGGAAATGATTTCGTCCTCTTAAAGATGGTAGATCGCCAAGATGATCTTTTTACAGCAAGCTCCTTCCAGCACTAACGGTTTATACCGCAAGCATTCAGGTATCTTTTGAAAGCGCTTAGCCTCCGAGCTACCACGGCATATATTTCATGCGTATGTTACACCTATTCTATATAATGTATATATTAACTAAATACAAAATTTCATCCACATCGTTACTGCTCTTTCCGAGATACCAATTACATTTATTTATTTATTGCATTTACACGTGGGTTTGTGTGACACATTACAAGACGACCACCAGCAAGAGTATAACAATATATTATTATTATTAGCTGGTATAGTATTTAGTATACGTTTTTTTAATATATTTATCTATTTATTTAAATTTTACATAATATTCATCTAATTTATAGTAACATTTCTTAATTTAAAAACTATTTAGTGCTACCACAAACTTTATAACGCAGACCTTATAGCGCGGATGCTGACCACCGTGCGTTCGCTTACCTTCTGCCATCTCTGAGTAAAAGACAGCTTTAGATAAACGGCGGTCTTCCATACGAAGGATGTGTCCACACCACCTGAGCTGACATTGCGTTAAGAGAGCTTTAACGCCGAACATTCCAGAGAAACGCAAAACCGCAGAATTAGGAACACGGTACTGCCACTTGATCTTTAGGATAGATCTTAGACATCTTCCATATGTACTATGTGAAGTTTTTTAATATCTGTTTTGTAAAGGCACCATGTCTATGCACCATATAAAAGGACAGGAATCACACTAAGTATGTGTAAAGAGGGTTATTACAATATTAGGGAATTTACGGATAATAATAACCCCTGGGAAGGGTGATCGCTACCAAGCTATTTCCAATTTGTTTCGTGTTATTAATTGTAATATACATGATAATAAGCTGTTATTAAAAAAATAGTGCCGCTGGGATTCTTGTGATCCTCCCCAGGACAGAGGTTTTTTTTTAAAACCAGTAGTAAATAAAAAAGTGACTTTCGATAAGTATTATTAAATATCTATACTAAATAAAAAAGTTTCTGTTTCTATTATATTCTTCATTAAAATTTAAAGATCAGCTCTTTAACAAATTATTAAACAAAGATAATAAAAATCATTGGCTTATATATTCTAAAGGTTTATATGCCATAACACTAAACAACATATTCTATCTCGAATATTAGATGTGTAATATCTTTACAAATTTCGTTTGATATACAGCTCAATCGACTCTAATGGAGCATGTTCATTTAATATTCCGAAGAATTGCATCGTAACACGCTTGTTAATCTTTATTAAAATTTAATTTAAGACTTAATTAAGTAAAATTTATAACATGCTTGTCAAAATTTGCCCATTTTAAAATTTTACATTAAATCGCACATTTGTCTTAAATACATTTGTATTTTTTATAGAATAAGGATGACAGACGAGCACACAGTCCACCTGATGGTAAGTGGATGCTGTGGTCCATAGACATCTACATTTATCCTGGATATAAAATCAAAACGCAGATGCGTTGTCACCTCTAAGAACTAAAACGGAATGCTTTGTTTCCAATAAAAAAGGGCCTTTGCATCTCTTAAACTCACAATAAGAAACACAGCAGTATTAAGGCGACACCGCGAAAAATGCGCCTTCTTTCATCGAATAGTATAGGACTATGACACCACTAAGGAAAGTGGAATATTGATATAGGTAAATTAATGTCTTTATCTTGAATTTGCTTGACCAAAACACGATAGTATAATTTTGACTCGATCATAATTATTTGCGAAATACCTCTAAAAAATCACTATAGTTGAAATTACAACGAATCACAGTCCCCCGTGACCATGGGTGCTGGAAAGCGCCCGAAACGTCGGGAATTAAAAATAAAAGTAAATAAAAAGTAAAAATAAACGCGATAAAATCCGTAAAAGTAGTTTTAATCAATTACAACGAAATTACATGCTTAATTATATGCTTGGAAATCACTCGAATATATTCATAACATTAATTTACTTGCTCATTATTTTAAAATACTTAAACCAATAATTTTTAAAAAATATTTTCTGACAATTTCTAAGTCTTAATCGTCGCGGGCGCTACCCAATTTTAGACCTTATGACGGCGTTTTTAAAGTTTTTACAGAAATTATGTATGCACTCGGATCAGTACGGCGATAACCCGGAGCCTTTGGAAATTGTGCGTGTAATTACGTACACACGTACGAAGAAAAACTTCTTTACGACACAATTTTTCTTTTCTACCGGACTTCGATAGGCCATAAGCTTAATTAGATAATACATAGTAAATTATTTTAATGATATCTGTAATAGTGACTTAAGTAGATGCTTAATAATTTCTTTAACATTTTGTCACAACAACTAGTCAATTTAGTTTTAAATTAGGTAAGACGATTTTTTTCAGACTTAAATAGGCGATAAGCTTGATTAGATAACACAAAGTAAATTATTTTTTTGATATCTGTAATGGTGACTTAAGTAGACGCTTATTAATTCCATCACATATTATTTCGCCATTGTCCCTTCTTCACTATGTCAGAGTTGAAGTTGCACATCATAAATGTATGAGCCTTCGTATAAAATAGAACCTAGAATAACCTAACCTTAGAGTGAAGTGACAAAGTAAATTCCCCTCCTTATTTTATAATATAAACAATTCCATCGCATCTAGTATTCTTTTCTAAAAAATTTAAAACTCTTAGGAAATGTTTACCTTAAAAAAGGAAAGATTCTATTTTGCAGAGCTTTTCATTAAAGTGTGTCTAAATTTCGCTTTGAACGTATTTTCCTGTAAATAATGAAAGTAATCCTATGAGAGTTGAACCTTAGTCAAAATTTAATTATGAGTTGTATTTTTGTACTTTCGTAAAAAGATTTGTGAGCTTTGATTATTGGGTTGTCTGCAGTGTTTGAGAATTTAGAAGCTCGTGGTAGCAACGAGAGAATACTCCAGCCCATTTTGTTCCGTGCCCATTTTGTTTCGTAGAAGTCGACATTGGGAATGCTAATAAATTCTCATGACCTGGCAGTATCACCATAATACCCTCAAAATCGAATTTCAGTCCCGAATTTGACTAGCTATCTGTGTAGCATTTAACTGCCTGAGTGCAAGTGCAAGCACAGATGCATTCTCTATTTCCACAATCTCATAGTCCGATGGGACGATTTTATGTATTTTCCGGGCGCAGTGTTAAGGCACCACCACTTTTTGGCGGTCCACCACTGTACGTTTCACAAGGAGTTATCTTCCGCGTACAACCTCTAGGTGGAATAGTTTGCCGTTTAGTAGACCGATACGACCTAGGGACCTTCAAGAGAAGAGCTTACTCCTTTGTTTTTCCCTGGTGTTGCGGTTGATCATGGGCGGCGGCACTCACTTAACATTAAGAGAGCCGCATGCTCGTTTGCCCCCTCTTCTAAAAAAAGCACCTTTATCTTCCTAACTCCTGCAACTAAAATTTTTGGACAGAAAAGTCCAAAAACTATTTACCCCCGACCTGAGATTCGAACACGGTACCACATGATCAGTAGTTACGCTTATGACTACTAGACGTACATGAGTAGTAGATTTATAGTAGTAATACATAAGTATAATATTTATACGCGATAGTGTTATTTTATGGTTGTAGCACAAATCGATCTATCTCGACAGGGGAAGGACTACGCTCTTACAGAATGCTAGCGTAAAATAGCAGTTTAATGGTACTGTGTTTCCTATGGAGAATGTAGAGAATCGGTAATTGTTTTCATTGAAAACGAGGCATTTCAACTTAGTCCTCTGAATGACAACACAACTGCATTTTGGTTCTTGATTGAGGATAATTATAGATGTCTAAGAGCCACTGGCACACACTTGTCATCAGATGGACTGTGTGCTTGTTTTTAATCCTTTTTCTATCATAACTTTAAAAGGAATAAAATTCAAAAAAAAAAAAAATACAACCTATTTTTTATTGATAAAAACACCAAATAATAATCTTTTTAAAATTTGAACTTATAAAATGTCCAATTTTATTAGACGTAATAACTCGTTTTCTTATAAAGAAGACCGATAGTCAAAATGTGTACTGATCTAAAAAAAACTAGAATAATAACATTATGCGGGCACAAATAGCAACACCAACAAATTTGCAATTCCAGCTTTCAATTCCTCCTAAAGACGAAGCAATTCGGACCTCCATAAAAACGTCCTAAGCCGTGTTCCGTCGTGCAACCAAAACTCGAGTGTCCTAGCATTAGTAAGGAGAATTTACGCCCCATTTTATGTGCCACTCGAATTTCAATGAAATGGCGGCGGCATTCCCTCTGCCTTTCGTATCCGTGGTAATAAACGGATTTACTCGCCAAATCCTTTCAGTTTGACTACGCAGTCCATTGCCGACCTTTTTTCTAGAGCGTCTTCGGTCCTGTGATAATATTTGGGGCTATATTTCACCGGGAGGTAGTGACTGGATCTTTTATTCTGAAACCTACAAAAATGCCTTTTACGTGTTTTATCATAAAGTCGTAAAATTCCTTCTATAGTTAGAATGTAGAATATTCTAAAGAAAAAAAACAACGGAAAATATCTAATCATAACTATCAGAGCCATTTCTGTTACTATAAAGAAATAAAATTTCGGTTCGTAATATTTAATGCTTCGATACAACAGTTTTATTGCAAACGTTTCGATCATTGATTTATTGGAAGGCCGATAAAAAATGTTTAGGGCTTTAGGTAAACGCAATTCGGTGCCTGACAGCCTCCTCCGCGATTAAGATTAAAAAAGTTTTCTCACGCGGCTTGTGGTTTAGTGGAAAAAATATTATGAAATTTCCAGTAAACCACCGCCGATGAGCGAAAGCAAAGTTCATTAAAGTATGCTTTGTTGCGGTTAGGCAATTAAGGCATTTTATTTTAAGTCTCTTTCGCTAGATTTTCCATGAGTTGCATTGTTGGGATGATTGAACGGTCGATAGAGTTCAAATAAAAGAAATATTTTATATTAATCGTAGAAACATCAATATAAATTAATATATTTACGTGGTACAGCCATGCTGCAGTTACATTAGTAATATAATTGTAGCACGAATGGGTCGGCTCAACCGAAGAAGGACCACGCTTTCACAGAATACCAGCGTAAAACAGTATGTAGCTTAATGCTGTTGTGTTTCGTATGGTGAGTGTAGAGAACCGGACACCCTTCTTACTGGAAACAAGGCATTCCATCTTAGTCCTCACAGGTGACAATGCACCTGCAATTTGATTCGTAATCTAGGATAAATGTAGATGTCTATGGGCCACAGCAACCATTTACCATCAGGTGAACTGTGTGCTCGTTTGTCACTCTATCCTATAAAAAAATAGATTAATAGTGAACAATAGAAGGAATTTATCGGAGTGTTTGTATCATTTATAAATACAAAAACTAATCATTTAATTAGTTTGGTTTTTATTTTTAATTGATATTAAATTAAAAAGCCGCGAATAAATTTCTTACTTCAAGGGATTTGATTTTAGGGTTATATTGTATAATTGTCGTTGTATTTAAGTGGCCAATTTGAAATAAATTGAAACTTTCATGTCAAACATTACGTATAAATTAGAACACATAAAATTAAATTCTATTGTTTGAATTACACTTTTTTGGTTACTTAGTTTTACTTGCTTTTTATATTTAGTGTTTGGGCTAAGGATTTTTCTTTAGTTTTTGAGATCCGAGATACGAGTTTCGAGAAATTATATCCAATAAGGAAACGTAGGCAGCTCACAATATAAATGCTGTGTTTGGAGAGAGAATAACTAATGAATACACTATGCGTTATAATGCGACGAATGAAATACGGAGGAGATTAGACACTGAGGGTCAGTTCACATTGAGACGCGTCGTGATGCGACTCGACCCATCTTGAAGAGGCCCTTGGATTTGCACCGCGCAGCGCGCCGCCGCGAGGCACATCACGACGTCGTAAGGCGCTTCGTAAAGTCGCTGGCAGCGAGTAGTAATATTAGAGACAAGTCGCCACAACAACTTCAGGCTGCGCCTCACGGCCTCCCGCTGTGTCACGTGGCCTCGCGCTGTGTCACGCGGCATCGCGCTGCGTCACGAGGCTCTACTGCGTCGTGATGCGTCACGCTACGCCGCGAGGCATCTTGAGGCGCAGCGTGACATCGCGAGGCATTTTCGAATTATCTCAATTAAATGTGCATCTTTTTGTAAAGTGCAAACGAGCACACAGTTCACCTGATGGTAAGTGGTTGCTGTGGCCCATAGACATCTACATTTATCCTAGATTACGAATCAAATTGCAGGTGCGTTGTCACCTGTGAGGACTATGATGGAATGCCTCGTTTCCAGTAAACTGGGTCTCCAGTTCTCTACACTCACCATACGAAACACAGCAGCATTAAGCTACTATTTGACGCTGGTATTCTGTGAGAGCGTGGTCCTTCCCCGGTCGAGCCGACCCATTCGTGCTACAACTATACTACTAATATAACTGCAGCATATCTCTACCACGTATAAATGCTATCAATCGACCAAGATACTAGAGTTGCGGTTTGACGTTAGCTTAATCACAATATCCTATATATCCTATACCTTTAAACGAGCAATTCTTGTATATAAGTGGCCAATTTGAAATAAATTGAAACGTGCATGTCAAACAGTACGTATAAATTAGAACACATAAAATTAAATTCTATTGTTTGAATTACACTTTTTTGGTTATTTAGTTTTACTTACTTTTTTATATTTAGTGTTTGGGCTAAGGATTTTTCTTTAGTTTTTGAGATCCGAGATACGAGTTGCGAGAAATTATATATATCATATAATCGGAATCTCGGAAACGGCTCCAACGATTTTCATAAAATTTAGTGTCCAGGGAGTTTCGGGGCAATAAATCGATCTAGCTACGATTTATTTTTAGAAAAGGTCTTTTTTTCGTGTTTTCAGGCAATGAAAAACTACTACAATATAAGAAGGTAAATTTTGACACTTTGTTAATGATCGTAATAGCTCAATTGGATATCGAGCGGTTGCGAAATCGTAATGCCTTGGTTCGCGTCCTGTCTTCGGTGCGACTCTTTTCCTTTTTTTTTTTCAAGTTCCCTTCTTTTATGAGAAAATTTATTATTTCTAGCCCTTTTTTAGTATTTTTTTAAAAATACGAAAATTTTAATTAAACTAATTGCACTCATGATTTTTTATTCAAATAACCAGTTCAGTTTTTTCTATTATGTCAATAAGATCAAAAATGTTATTCATGTAATGTAATTTCAAAAAAAAAAAACCAAGCAAAGTTCGGTCATCCAGGTACTTGACTCATTATCACCACATTGAATTTGTTTTATGTAGAAGTTTGTCTTGCTTTCATAAGTACAACGCGTTTAAAGACTTCATTGTTTGCAGTTAGTTACAGATTTCAATGTGTAGTCTTATGACATTAGCTGGATTTTTCCAATTTTATAAAAATATAATAGGTATAACGTTTCTTAGACGAAATCACAAGACAAGGAGCAATTTAAATTTGGCTGCAGGAGTATTTTTGTTTGTTAGCTGCCTAAATATTATTAAAAATACTTTTACATTAAGGATAGTCTACAATATATAAATCGATATATACATTAAATGACACAAATTTTTCAGATTTTATCGCATTTAAATAATTTTTTTTATTCCCGCCGTTTGGGGTACTTTTCAGCACCCATATTCACGGCGAGACTTAGGTGCTTGATGTCATGATATTATTAGACGCCCGGCTACCGTCTGTAACTCAGAATAATAATAAGTGAGTGTGTTTGCTTGCGGCTAGGTGCGTGTGTGGGCATATGCGTGTGTGTGTGTGTGTGTGTGTGTGTGTGTGTGTGTGTGTGTGTGTGTGTGTGTGTGTGTGTGTGTGTGTGTGTGTGTGTGTGTGTGTGTGTGTGTGTGCGTTGGCGTGTGTTCATGTGTGTGGTTGAAATTTAAAATTTAAACAATTTTTTTGCATGTTTGTTAATTTTTTATACTAATGTCGATTCAGTTTGTTCATAATCTAATTCTAATAACCAATTCCTAATTTTATTTTTACTTTTCTACTAGTTAAGGGATATATATATATATATATATATATATATATATATATATATATATATATATTTGTTAACTTATTAATTTTGTTCAAAACTGCATCTCAATCGATGCAGACGTTCAAAAGTTATTAAAGGTTTACATACTTACACATATACACATATGTACATAAATCCGTACGGACATCCACGTGAAATTAGTCAGCATAGCTTCCTGGGATCTCAAAACGTCGAGTTCTGATGAAAACTCGATTTTCGAAAATCGGGGTGGAAAATAACTTCCCTATATTTTCAATTTTCAATTTTCTTAGCGGAAAGTGGCGCGGACGATCTTGACCATGTTCATATCCGTATAGTGTTCGCGTGAATATAAGAAATCATTATTCCTGATATAATTCGAGGGGCAGTATTTGAAAAATATGATATCGAAGATTTTTGGGCTTGTCCGGTATGAGCGAAGATTCTCAAGGGCCATCCCCAATATTTATTTATTGAACAATAGGTATGAGCGTTTTATTGTAAATCGATCCGAAGACAGCGAGGCAATAACATCGTTTATAATGATTTATAAGGATATTAGATACGAAGAAACAAAGCTTATTTCTCTTTTCAGGAATAGGTAAGTGGGCCATAATTGAAACAGCATGATTTATACCATTCCCCGCTCATTCTTGCCCCGCAATATTTTCTTCCGAAATCCGTTTACTCGAAAGGGTTCTAAGAAAAGTGAAAGGGGGGCAAGGGGCGGGGGATTCCGTAAATTATGGCCTTTTAAATTCCCTTCCCTTTGTTACCGTTGTTACTTTTTTCGCGACAAAGGAGATTACGTCATCTATCTTCCGCGGAGCCAGTAAATTGGTTATGGAGATAAAATCTTTTATTAAATTATGGAAATGTATTTGCGGCTCATTTGAATATGGACTGTCCAAGGGGTGTATAATAAGGTCGGGATACTCGTGAAAGATCCAGCGCGCCATTGTATTGTTAACTGGCGACCTAATGGCTACAGGCACAATCCGATAAAGTTATCACTGAAAGTCAATTTCATTGTAATATACTACCATCTTTTTCAAATGAAGTCATAAAATTAGAGTACTTTACTATAATATTAGTAAGCTCTTTTACTTTATAGAATAAGGGTTGCAATAAAGCACACAGTGCACCTGATGGAAATTGGATACTGTGGCCTATGGACATCCACATCTGTCCTCGATTAAGAATCAAAAGGCAGAAGCGCTGTCCGCCCTGAAGACTAAGACAGAATGCCTCATTTTTAGAAAAAAGGGGTCTACGAGTGGAGCAACTACTACTACTATAACTACTAACAGCTTTTGCTTTAAATAGTTTTTAAATTTGTTAAAAATCTTTTATTATTCCACTGAAGCTGAAATTAATCTTATTGTTAGTGAACAGCTTCACCTTTACCACCACTTTACAATACACTAGCTGTTTCACCCGCGTATATGACGCGTCTGTGCCACCGCGATATTACACTTTGCTTAAAGTTAAAGTTAATCTCAAGAAGCCTAGCCCAATTGACCCTTGAAACTCTTTAATCACAATAAATCACTTAAGATCTGGTCTGACACACCAGGCTTAAAACATTCTAAAAACTTGATCCGGGCTTTAGATCGTAAATTCGGTTCAGAAGCCCTGGGATTAAGTAAAAATAAATTGCGCATTATGGAAAGAGCAATAACTGGACACCGTTGTCTAAAAAAGCACATGTCCATCCTAGGACTAAGTAATTCAAGGATGTGTCGGTTCTGTTCCATAACGGAAGAAACCCCTCTGCATATCATAACTGATTGCGGACCCTTAATGCGCAAACGTAACACTCATCTGGGAAACTGTGTACTCCGTCCAGAAAAAGTGAATTGAAATTTAAGCAAAATGTCCCATCCTCGTCACCAAATATAGTATACTTATACGGATTTCACTACTTAAATACAAATGAAATTCATACCATTTATTGACTGACAACACAACTCTCAGATCTTAATTGTTTTCATAAGCCTACAATATGGCTTACATACTTCACAAAAGACAATAAAAATTACGAATAATTCTGGTACTTATTAGTGCATAGCAAGCCAAAATAAACTAGTACCTACTAGCAGAACCTTATCACAAGTAACGCACGATAACGCATAGCTGCTCAATGTTGTCGTGTTTCATATGGTGAGTGTAGAAAACTGTAGGCCCTTTTTACTTTAAACGAGGCATTCCATCTTATTCCTCAGGGGTGACAACGTATCTTAGTTTTATTTTTAATCGAGGATAGATGTAAATATCTACGGGCCATAGTATTCACTTAATTAAATAGTTAATATTATTCTATAAAAATAAACGCCACCGCAAGCAGACAACTGTAAGTGAGCATGCTATATCTAAGCCTCACACGCTGATATGTATCTCTCAAAATACACAAAGGTAAGACAGTTTACTGAAAACTCTTTTAACACAGTTTGATCTTTAATAACTTACTATGTACATACTCGTATTATGTACACACACACATATCTATAACAAGTTTGCATATACGTAGGCCACTCAATAAGTTTTGAGATGTTCGAAATTTAAAATGGAACGCACCCGTGTTATATGTTTCTAAATAGCAAATTTATTTAAAAATAGAACTCCATAAGCCAATTGCTCAATATTTAAAAAAATAACGAAGTTATAAAAATACAAATGGTTTAACTTAATGAAACAAGACGAAACTCAGTATTGCAGTACATTCATGAATAAAAGGATGACTTAATTATATCACTTTAAGCGTTCAACTGACTTACTTTGAGTGCTCCCCAAGTCTTCCTTACTTTGAAATAATATTGCCTAGTGCGAGTATAATACCGCATAAATTGTGTATGTATACGTGTACTTAACTGACTTTTTGTTTGATCATACTGAAAATGATGCCGCTATTCAAACCATAACGTAGTAATTTTGTGAATTATCAGAAATAAAAAGCGCTTACGGAAGTGCGTGCTTCGTTCGCGATTTCTATCTTCGCATTTTATATTTTCGTTTTTTTATAAACGTGATATCGCAGAGGGTTGAGTAGTCGCCTTAAAATTCATAAGGACTCGGGTAACCAGAGTTTGATAATCGCGACGCAACGAAAATTGTTAATCATTATTACTCTGTTGCCCGTGATTGTAAGAAAACCTGTTTGTTGAAATAAAAGTTTAGAGAAATCGCTAAATACACATCGGGGCTGCGCGGTGAATTCTTTCCTGTCCGAGAGAAATAGAAATAGAATGGTAACGTTTTTATATAATATAGATTATAAATAATACAAATTTAAAGTTACGCATATAATGATTAATTTATCAGAGGTGACATCAGTTCTGTGGTAGAATGTGTTAAGCGTGGCTATTACAGCGTAAATATTAAACATTTTTAACAACTTATTATTTTGTATATTATTTTTTAGGTAAATATTTTAACAACTTCTTGCATCATGTCTCAGAACAAATGACAGTAGTCAAGCGATAGTAGCCTAAAGGCAGGACGCAGACCGCGAACTCATTAAGGTCGTGGGTTCGAATCCACCATTCGACTACTGGCGTGAACCACTCGTACACGCACAATCCCTAACGGGGTAGCCAGAGAGAACAGATCGCCAAGTGTCACGATCCTAACATACCTCTTTCGCTTCTTTCAGGTTCATTAACTTCTTCATACATGCACGTCTAGGTATCCGAGTACTCTTGACCTTCCCCTCTTCTAGCAATTTGCTCACATGGTTTTCGAAAGTTAGTCTCGGTCTACCTCGACAATTTTTAATATTTACTTTCGTTCTATACATTTTCTTCACCATTCGGTCTTCACTCATTCGCTCAACGTGCCCAAACCATTGGAGTACGCCTCTATCAATTTTTGTGATAAGGTCATCTTTCAATCCTGCCATATTGCGAATCTCTTCGTTTCGCTTTCGATCGGCTATGGTAACGCCACACATTTTACGAAGAGATCGCATCTCCACTGCATTCAACTTGTTTTTATGCTTCTTCTGGCATACCCAGGTTTCGCTGCCATATAACAAAGTCGGTAACAACACTGCGTTATGTATTGCAAGGCGTGCACTCTTCACCACGCCCTGCCTTTTGACTAATGCATTCAGGGCACCATTGACTTTGTTTCCGGCAGCGACACGCCTATCCACATCTAAATCACATCTTCCATCCCGTCTGAAAGCACTCCCCAAGTATACAATTTCATTTACCTGTTCTAGACATTCCTGATTTACCCATATTTCACATTTCGTTCTCTCTTCGTCCCTTTCAAATACCAGAACCTTAGTTCTTTTAGCATTCAAACGGAGACCTTTAATTTCACATTCCTCTTTCATACACGTGACTAATGCCTGCAGTTCTGCTTCTGATGATGCAATAAGCACTGCATCATCAGCATACAATAGACAATTTACTTTAATGTCACCCAATTTCACACCCAAACAGCTATTTTTCAGCTTCTGTAAACAGCTGTCGAGATACAGTATGAACAGCCAGGAAGACATGACACAACCCTGTTTTACGCTCGCTTGGACGCTAAACATGGGTGACAGGTCATGCCCTACCCGCACACAGGCTTTACAGTCATAGTAAAGTGACTGCACAGCCCTTAACAATCGACCATCCACACCATATCCCGGCAAACAGTTCCCACATTTTCTTCCTTGTAACCTTATCAAATGCTTTCTTCACATCCACAAAAGCACAGAAAATCCTCTGGTTAACACTCAGAAGCTTCTCCGTGATCATGCGGAGAGAAAACATTTGATCCGTGCATCCTTTTCCAGGTCTAAATCCGCATTGTGCCTCCCATAAGAACCCTCGTAACACAAGCAATTTAATCTTACCACGAGTGGTTAAGGGAAATATTAGTAATGTTTATAGCATTGTTAATATTCTTATAAAAATTAAAATTAAATATGAGTCTGAGAGATGACGCATATTTGTGCCAATTGCCGTAGATATTACCGGTCCGTTGGGTCCACGTGCGGTAAAGTTCCTAAAAGAACTGTATCTGCGACTTATCGTCGCTCTTGGTGATAACAGGGCTATTTTTATCGCGCTCAAAAGTTAAGTATAGGTATTCAGCGAGGAAACTCAGCCAGCGTCATTATTACGATACCACGGGGGTGTATGGTATTAAGTATTGCATATATTTGAATGTTTAAATATTATAACTAAACGGAGTAGCCTCCTAATAGATGGTGTAACGACCTGGTAAGATGTGCAGGAAGTCAATGAATGCGGGTGGCTCAGGACCGTACTTTTTGGCATTCCTTGGGGGAGACATATTTTCAGAAGTGGACTTGTGAAGAGCTGTAGTGATGATGATAATTAATGGGCAAATCGTCAGGTATTGCTTCGTGGTACTGTGCATATGCACACACGCACCCAGATATATCACGTAGGCAGCTATTTTTGGCTGTTTCAAAAACAGTTAATTGTACTTTCGGTTTTGCAAGTGAAGAAGGTAAAATTATTAATATTATAATTTATACGTGGTGGAGTCATAATGCAGTTATATTAGAAGTATAGTTGTAACACGAATGGGTCGACTCGACCGCGGAAGGACCACGCTCTCACGGAATACCAGCGTAAAATTGGAGCTTAATGCTGCTGTGTTTCGTATGTTGAGTGTAGATAACCAGAGACCCTTTTTACTGGAAACGAGGCATTCCATCTAAGTCCTCATGGGTGACAACGCATCTGCATTTCGATTCCTAATCGAGGATAAATGTAGATGTCTATGGGCCACAACAACCACTTGCCATCAGGTGGACTGTGTGCTCGTTTGTCACTCTATCCTATATAAAAAAATATGGTGCGGTCAGAATTAAGCTGCCTAGTAGGTCTAGTCGTCATATACGCGACTGCCTCAGTCCAAATCCCGAGTCAGGTAAAACTCAGTTACTAGGGTTTTGTGTCAAGTAATTGCAGTTTTGAGTCAGGAATTTGGCGATGTTTCGGAAATCCCGTGGTATTGTTGTTCTTGAGCCTTATCTTTCCCCGGTTTTGTCGGACCGCCTTCTCATCGGACTACAAGAGTAAGGGAATAGACTGTGCAGTGTGCTTGTGCCAACACTCGTGCACTATATTTCTCCATCTGCGTAAAGATAAGCTATTATGACCGAAAGTTTAAGCATAAACTTTACTTCGTACTTCATAATACTTACAGCAAATGAGAGCAAAATGTGCCACCATATGTCTTTCTATCCGTGCAATTTGTGTGTCATCAAGGCAAGAGTGAACAGGCTTTTGTTAAGCGAAATCACTGCTGTTCCACCATCTTCGGCTGCATCACCATTTACCAGCAGGTGGGAATAGTAGTCAATAACTGGCATATATAGTAAAAAAGCTAAGGGGACATATTTTTAAAAGTCAATTACAATACGGCTGTCTTAATCAGGCGTTGTATAATGATAAAATGATAAAATACAAAAGATTATATTAGACTGTGGAAAAGGTTGAGTAACAATAAAAAGGTACGGAGGCAAAGATCCGAGGGTCTCTTTATTTTAGTGGTGGACAGGCTTTTGTTTCGACCGCTTTTGTTCTGCTGGGTCTCGCTTCATATACTTTGATTGGAAACTATTTTTCAGTTTGGGTAACAGTTAAATTTGGCCCGTTTTTTAATAAAACAAGTTACGGAAATGACCAACTTGACCTTTTTGGGATCGCTTGTCGATATAAATTGCCTCCCAATGGGTTTAATATTTAAAACATCTTTCATCGCCAGATACAAATTTCTTTATATAACAGCAGTTGCTTTGATACATAAATATGTTTACGTTAAAACTAATAATTTCAAGTAAAATAGGGTTAGTAATGAAATAGTTGTTAAAAAATGATTTCATATTTTATTAATAAAATTTCAGCTTGGTAGAGACTTAGGGGAAACTGTTGTGTCAATTTATTTCATTGGTGACGTAAAAAGTGATATCCATCCATTCACCTTTCAGCCTCACTACAGCCTCTTTAAATTCTACTGTTGAAAATAGACCTCCCCCATAGATTGCCTCATAAATGGGATAATTAGCTTTAGTTGCAAAGCTTAGAAAGGGGTTTCACAAGGATAGGAAGATGTTTTTTGTACACACAAAAGTGGAATTTATGGCCCATAGACATCTACATCTGAGTTGCCACCGTTTAAAAAGTTATAGATGTCTGTTCATCAGTAAAAAGAATTTCCGGTTCTCTATACTCACCACAGGAAACGTTGCTGAAATGTTGCTGCCAATTTCATGTCTCATTTCTCTCTTTTCCCTCTTACGAAACGAATTATGGCTGCAGCACAGCCGGGTGGGAACACAATCTTCGACTTTGACAGTCAGCTCATTTCAGCACACAGATCTCTGGTTCTTTGGAGACTTGGTTCCACTCAATCGCTACTTTAATACGAGCTGTACTAAAGTTGAGTTAGTCTCGCCGCATACTATAATATCTAGTTTTACGTTGAAGTCTCCCATTAACAGTGGGTTTTAGAGAAATTGGTCTAGAAATTCCTGCATCTCCTCATCGAGATGTGCCGAGTTTGGTGCGTAAACCTATGTGACCCTCAACGAATAACGTTTTGTAATTTTAAGTGTAAGGTACGCAACCCTCGTTGGCACACTGCTTATATTTACAACGGCGTTAAAGAGAGTAGTGTAGATGATAAATCCGACGCCTTCTTGGAAAAGATGATCGCCCTCCTGGTGATAGAACAAGTTGCAGAATTTAAGGATAACTGTGTAATTCCCCTCTTTTCAGAACCAAAATTGTTCTATAATATGCCAGCGCAACTTGTCTAACTCTTCTTAAAGCTCTAGGATCTCGTTTGTCCGCAGTCTAAGTGCATTAAATGTTGCCAGGTACATCAAAGTTGGCAACCGAACGTTAACGGAATTTCTTAGCTCCCTCTGCCTGTTGATACCTTGGCCAGCACCGTTACCACGAATAGCGGGTATATCGGAGACTTGGGGCCGTGTCTGCGTTCCTTTCGTAATGTACTTTCGTAATATAACCCCTTACTGATTGGCAACCACAATGTTCTTGAACAGTGATTTTGCTATAATCAGATGCTGTTGCTCATCCCCTCATTTGTTTCCAACTGATCCCTCTTACGATACCTCTGGAATCATATGGGATAGTGGATATTCTTACACCGCCTTTACATGGTAACTTCAATTTTATGAAACAAAACAAAGCCACATTTAAGACTTTTCGTACGAACTGAGGAAAGGGACGACTGATTTAATACTACTTTACATACTAAGAACGTGTATAGATGAAAGAGACGACTGATTCGATATTTCTTTGTAAGAAAATACGAGATTCCTTTTTTATTTACATAAAAATTAGTTGCTTCGGAACTGAAACAAGAAAGTTTCTTGTCTTCAATTCCCTTTTGATTAAAATGGTACAATTTAACTTTAAATTAGAAAACTTCTGGAGTAAAAAAATCTCTGTGTTCGCAGTGTCATTTTAATAATTAACTGTCTTAGAAGTCTTTTTTTTTAGAATTTAACAACTCTTTTTGTTTTTAATAAAATGTAGTTCTTTACTAATTGGACGTTATACTTAACTGTACTCAACTGTGTACTTACTCAGTGTCTTCGCATTAAGCAATTATTTAAATCTTATTATTTATATATACAAAAATTTGTCAGTAATTTTTTTTGTCGTTTTATAACTATTATAGTCCCCAGAGGAAGCAAGGAATCTTTTATTATTTATTTATTTTATTACCTCCAAATATACCTTACCTAAGCAATTTTTTTATATGAAGTTATTGTCTCTGCTGCTATTATTTATTCTGTGCTTCTGATAAATCACTATAATATTATATCTATTTGAATCGACCGAAAGGGATGTGGCTCGGAAATGTGTAGTATATGTTAATTTTTTGTTTGTATTTTTCGAAATATCTTCAATAATATTGTAAACCAAATTTAATGAATCTTTTTTTACTAACAAAACACAGGATTGGATATTATTTTTATTTTTATTATTTTATTTTATTCTTTATTACACCAAAGATTTTGTACAAAAAGCGAGCTTAATGCTACATGGCATTCTCTACCAGCTAAACTTGGGTAGAACAGAGAGTGAGTTATGGGCAGTAAAGTTGCCATGATCTCATTCAATTCAAAATGTACATGCTACACATACATATATATATATATATATATATATATATATATATATATATATATATATATATATATAATATACACATACACACACATACACATGCTATATACATATATACATACACATATACATATATAAATATATATCTCCATAAATTTATATACAAATAACTATAAACATATAAAGTAAGTGGACTCAAATGTGTTGGTTACGTTTTAAACACGTTTTTAGCAGGTATTATGCGCAGGTCAACAGGCAATTTGTTCCAGAGGGAGATGGAAGTTAATGTGAAAGAATTTGACATAAACCCAGAATGGTGGAGAAGAGTAGACAGTAATAAATTGTGTGAGGACCGGAGATTGAGAGAATGAGTGTCACTACGGAATTGGAATCTTTCTTTTAGGTAAAGGGGTGAGGAAGAATCATTAAGAACTGAAAACAGAGAGGACAGCATTCGAAAATCTCTGCGCCGGCGTATAGTCAACCACTTTGATTGGGAGCGAAATTCTGATACGTGATCGTATTTGCGCAGACCAAAGATGAATCGTATGCAGTTGTTAAGTAACCTGTCCAACCTGCTTAGCAGCTCCTGAGAGATATTAGAAAGACAAACATCGGCATAATCAAATAATGGAAGAATTAGAGATTGGATGAGTAGAAGCTTAGTTGAAGGAAGCAGGAAGAACTTAAGACGATAGATGGAACGAAGTATGCCTGTCACTTTACGACAAATCTCGGACACTTGTAACCTCCAACTAAGGGTCGGGTCAATAATTAAACCCAGATCCTTGACACTAGTGCGGAAAGGAATTACACAGTTTTCGTAGCAAATGGATGGCAGATCAGGTATGTTAAGTTGTGACACCAATCGACGACTACCAATGATAATAGCCTGGCATTTACTGGGATTTACCGTTATACCAAATCGCTGTGACCAGTCTGAAATGCGTTGTAAGTCCTGATTAATAGCTGCAATAGCGGTAGCAATTTCAACCGAGGACCAAAAAAAAATAGTTAGTTGTTTTCAGATGGTTTCTAAAGAAAGAAAAAAAATGATGGAAAAAAGGAACTATAAAGATTAAATTGATATACAAATAATAATAGCTTCTGAAGTGAAGTGATTTTAATTTTTTATACACTATGCCCAAGCATCGATATCAGAAGCTATCATTGAAATAATACTAATTTTTACGGAATTTATCGCGTATATTTAACTTTTTTACCCGACGTTTCGAGAGCTTTACAGCACCCATGGTCACGGGAAGGACTGAGATGTTCAACGTCCAAATATACGCGATAAATTCCGTAAAAATTAGTATTATTTCAATGTGTAGTGTTCGCGTAAATATAAGAGAAGCTATCATATTAAAATTATTTTATTCGTTTTCATTTTCAGAAATCGGCTTTTAACTTTTATTAAATGGATAACTTTGTAAAATATTTAAGATTTTTTAATATAGACGATCAAAAGCCCACTGCGGCACATAAAACTTCCCAATAAATAATCTTATTCTCCACGGTTAAAGGAAATTGGTTACGACAGCCCATGGAAACGTGCAACAAACTACTAGAAAAAAGAATGAACATATTTATTCGTCGCTGCGACTTATTTTTACAAAAAGTTAGAAAAAGGGTGACAAGCGAGGACACAGTCCACCTGATGGTAAGTGAATGAATGAATGAATGAATATACTTTATTGTACACCACAAACAAAGTTACAAAGAACATAACAGAGAGCAGATTACATGTACAATTTGGCGGCCTTATCGCTACATAGCGATCTCTTCCAGGCAACCAAAGTACACGCTGTGACCCATAGCATCTACATTTATCTTCAATTATAAATCAAAATGCAGATGCGTTGCCAGCTCTGAGGACTGAGGTGGAATGCCTTGTTTCCAATAAAGGGGTCTCCGGTTCTCTACACTTACTTTACGAAGTACAGCATTATTAAGCTGCAATTTTACGCTGGTATCCTGTGATAGCGTGATCCTACTACCTCGATCAAGCCGACCCATTCCTGCTGCCACCACAATATGGCTGCAGCGTGGCTCTACCACGTTGGTAAAATACTTAAAAAATATTTAAAAAATATGGATTGCAGCAAAAAAGCCAACTGAGCTACTGATACTGAGCGTAATGATACCAGAGTTACCGCGGCGTGGATATTCCGTCGGAGCCTATAAGTACAAATAATACGAAAAACCAAACATACGTTACCTCACTAAAACTAGAAAAAAAACACTGACTGTTTATATTTAAAAGACACATAAAACAAAAAAAAATCAAAACAAAACACCTTAACGTGTACACTGATGTTTGGAGGAAGAAATGTGAAAAAGGACGGTACAGAAACAGGAACAGAAACTTTTTTGTTCAATGTAGATTGTAAATTATACTTATTGGAAGTCATTATCTTATTTATTTTACCACTGGTTTGGAAAAAAGAACCTCTTTCCTGGAAAGAACCGGCAAGAACCGCAGTGGGACTTTTTTTTGAAAAAAACAATACAAATTACTATCATATTTTATGTTACACAATTAAAAAAAACACTAAACATATTAGAAATAGCTTGCTGGCGATCACCTCATTCCCAGGGGTTATTATCGCCCATTCATTCCTTAATATTATAATAACTCTTTTTATACAAACTTCGTTTAATAAAGTTTTTGAACATTACTAATACAAACGAACTCCTGGGGAAAGTGAAAACCACCTGAAATGTTACATAATTATTTCTTATATTTACGGGAACACTACACATTGGTTAAAACTACTTTGACGGATGTTTTCGTATTTAATTTAATTTTTTTTATTTAAATATATAATTGAAATAAACGCGAAAAAATGTAGGTACTTATGATCCTACGTTTAGCTCTACGATTACTAATCTTATGTTTGATGTTTTTTCATTTAATAAAATATTTTCTTAAAGGCTTAATTTATAACCCCAACATATAATATTTAGCATGGTCTGTAGTATCCACTTATTAAATGCTTTGATGTATGATTGATGGTTATAATATATGTCTATCATTTGATCCTCTATATGTAGGTACTCAGTATGATAATCCCAACTTCAAATAAACATTATGAAGAAATATTAAAGTAAATATATCATACAGAATTTTGCCTTTGTCCTTTGAGTGTTTAAATGGATTACAACTAAGCGATATTTTTTCTAACTTTACCAATCAATATTATTTTAGGTGGTAGAACAATGCTGTAGCTATATTATAAATGTAACATGAATGGGTCGGCTGGACCGGGATAGGAACACGCTCTCACATCATATCATACTGTTGCGCACCTAAGTTGATGACTGGTACCTGGCACTAGCGCCATCTAGTGTCGGGGACCAGAGCGAGGAGGGCTTCCTAGAAAATGTCAACCTTGAACTTTCCACCAACAGCGCCATCTAGTATCGAACAGAAGAATTAAGCTTACTCGAAGCCCCACTCTCGAATATTCTGCGTCTGGTCGATCGGCGCCCATATTTGCTGTAATATTCTGGATGTTTCGGTGGAAGAGCCCTATATAAAGCCGTTGATAGCCGCGATCGGGGCGGTATTGAATTTGGCGAGACAAGCGAAGCTTCGGAGCGAAATAAAGTGAATCAGTGTGATGAATTATTAGTGTGTGTTAATAGTGTATTTTAAGTTTTAATTGGTGTTCCGTAATAAAAGTGTAAATTTTGGTAATTCAATCGGCAGTTTTTATTGTCACGAACCTCAAGATCTTAACAATACCAATATGAAATAGCAGCTGTTTTTCATGGTGAGAGAAGAGAGCCGGAGAGCGTTTTTACTAGAAACAAGGCATTGCATCTTAGTCCTCAGGGGTGAAAACGCATCTGCATATGAGTTCATAATCAAGGATCGATGTGGATGTCCATGGGCCACAACAACCACTTACCGTCCAGATGAACTGTCTGCTCACTTGTCACCCTTTTTCTATAAAAAAATATCAGCACCTTTCAGCACGATATTTTTTATTAATACAGTTTAAACAATTTTATACTGAATGATTGCAGAAATATTATTAGACAAAAATCGAGAAGAGGATGTACTCTTATTTGTGGCCACTTTAACATAGGCATTCCATTGCGCTCGAAAATATAGCTTAAATTTCATATATAAATAATGAACATACGCCATGAACGTATAACTGTAACAAAGTATTACCATATAAACCTGGCTGCGGAGAGATTGCGGCCAAGTGCGCTACTGCAATCAAACCTATTTTAACGTTGTAGAGCCATGCTGCGGTTATATTAGTAGTATGGTTGTAGCACGAAGGGGTCGGCTCGACTGGGGAAGGACCACGCTCTCACAGAATACCAGCGTAAAATAATAGCTTAATGCTGCTGTGTTTCGTATAGTAAGTGTAGAAAACCGAAGACCTTTTTACCGGAAACGAGGCATTCCATCTTGGTCCTCACTGGTGACAACGCATCTGCATTTTGATTTGTAATTGAGGATAGATGTAGATGTCTATGGACCGCAGCAACCACTTACCATCAAGGACTTTGTGCTAGTTTGTCACCCTATCCTATAAAAATATATTCCTATGAATTGGTATATAATTTATTTGAAAAACAGTGAAAGAAATTTTTTCGAATCATCAATTGGTATTATTTTACTACACTACATATTAACTATTTAATTACTAACTATATATTAACATTAGATTGTGTTAAAAAATTACATGAACGTAGTAATTTTGCAGCCGAATTCCGTTCTATATCGAGTGGTGTCGGTATAACAAAAGACGTCGTTCCTTTTCGTTTCAGTGTCGTAAAAGGTGACGATAAAAAATGCCAAAAAACATTATTTAGACCATGTACTCGTAGTTTAGGCTAGATATAAAATACCCGGACCGACGACGGCCTGCAGTGTCAAAGGTGTGGAATGTCTAGTACTGTGTGTAAGGCGGATTCCAAACGTAACGACTAAAGATTACAACAATCCAGGCAGATTTACTACGACACGATCTTATACGGATTGTTGGAAGATAAGGAGATAAGAAGAACAGTTGTTTAAATACGGGTTAACTATCCACTAAAGCCTATCAATCCGCCGGCACCTATGTAACTGTTAATTGCAATTTTAAGTGCTGATTTACTATGTGCTCGGCGGTAAAGGATTACATCGTGAGGAAACCTGCATGTCTGATGAAATTTTTATTTCACATTTCGCCCTGGCAGCGTCGCGGACTTTTTCTTGCCTGTGCCCAGCAGCGGGACGTATTTAAGTTGTAGCTTTTAAAAATTAAAAGAAATACGAACGAATTCCGACCACTGGATGACCACTTGTAAAATATACAACTCGAGTCTACTTTGTAAACATACTATAAACCAACGACAAACGAAAACTTGAATATCATCTGAGTTTCATACTAAGGTCGAGAGCTAACAGTATAATGCGACAAAAGATTTCATAAAGTCGAATGACAAAGAATTTGTGCCATGAAAATGTCGGGTCGCTGGATTTCCGCTTTGCGTAATTATAAGGCCAACGTTCATTTGCGACTGCGTCTTGTCTTTGTGACTTTTTGTTCTTTGTGTTAGCAACTTTGGTGTCAGATTGCTGCATCATAGTTTTTTTACAAGTTTTAATCAGATGATATCCGGTCTGCGTTGAGTCCATACAAACGTATTTCTCTGTTCCCTCTCTGACTGAGCGACATTAGAACATTTTTTAATACAATCTACAACTACCACAAGTTACCATTTTGCTAAGAACTATAAAACTTTTAAAATGACTTACTTTGCACAGCTAAATATTTTATTTTGCCGTTAGAAACTCAGAAAACAAATTTAACGAACATAAATAAACAGTGACGGTGTAATAATATTAGGCCAAGACCCACCAAGATACCATACACATAACATTTTTAAAATTATTATTATTATTATTATTCAATTTACCTTTTAGGGAGTGGGTCGAAAATTAGACTGCTTACTCATCTTTGTCAGGAGGTCGTTGAATAGAGTTACCTCTGTCCTGCGGATGACACATCCCAACTAAGAACACCAGCGTGAAATAGCAGCTTAATACTGCTGTGTTTCGTATGGTGAGTGTAGAGATCCAGAAACCCTTTTTTACTAGAAACGAGGCATTACATCTAAGTCCTCAGGGGTGACAACGCATCTGCATCTTGATTCTTAATCGAGGATAAATATAGATATCTATGGGCCACAACATCCACTTACCATCATGTGGACTCTGTGCTTATTTGTCACCTTTATTCCATAAAAAAGGTGATTGAGTCACAGACCTGATGACCTATGCCGAAAATATATTCTAATGCATCCAAGTTCCAGTCACCTTGAAAGCTGTAAGGGTGTAGATTATACAATCTAACATTTGGATAATCTACACTGAGGAATCTACTTTACTCTCCGAGCTTTACAATAATAAAATAGCAAGACATAAGATCTTTAAATTAGGAATCAATCTAACAAGGAACCCTAAGGAAATTGAAAGTATTTCACCCCCCTATATTACCTATAATTTACCTACCTGCAATAAACTTATCTCTTGAGATGTGAGCCCCGGTGCAGCTGAGCCTAGAATGCATAGATCTTACGGACCTCAAACTTCTGTCAGTAACATTAAGAAAAAGTAAAATTAAAAATAGTGAAAGTGAAAAGACAATTGTGGTGACAAAAATGTTATTCTATGGACAAATTTATTGTATGGATTGTTAATATTATTGTAACTTGTGTCTTAGTTCATAAGTATCTTTTATACTTGTTTAAATTTTGTATCCGAAGTTTCCCTATAAATGAAAACTTCGAAATCGAGAAGAAAGGTGTTACGGGTGGCGGGACCCACCAAGATACCCACATCAGCAGAATATTCTGTATGCAGACCACAGGCATATACTGAGTGGGCAAATGGAAACTGCCGAGCCCCTATGTGGACTCTCATGCACTTGTTTTAGGCATATAATTTTAAATTAGTCAAATTCTTGTAGCGAATAAACATCTTTTAATTAATAGTTGTATTATATACTGTTTATTATATTCTGTATACTAGTTATTATATTCTGTCTTGACATCTCGGTCGAACAAGTTACTCTGTTTTAAAAATCGCTCCGTATTTTTATATCAATAATCAGTGTTAAGTTAAACGAATCTTAAAAATCTTTTAATATTCTATTTGTGTGGTATCTAAACAATAAGACTGTGAATAGTGTATAGTACAAACTCCAAAATTATAGCTGTTTTCGAAATAAAAGTGAACAACAATTTTACCACCAAGAAATTAATCACAAGTGTAGGGTAAGTGGTAAAGCCAGCAGCGCAGAGCATACGCGCGGTTAAGTGTTCGACGTAACCGTGAAAACCGTCTGCAGTGTGCGTAACGTATCGCAGAGTCGATATTTTCAAAGACTAGTGCGGTGCATATTGGGCAGTTTAGCATAATTTGTATTACTATATCTGAGACGATATATTTATTACCTAATTGGCCATGAAGTGCGCAGGTTGTCTGAAAGTTACTAAGAATGCAAGTGTCATTACATGTACATCGCCAAAATGCGAAAAAACATATTGCTCGTACTGTATTAATTTAACATCAGTTACAGTGGAGGGCAAAAAGTGCTGGAAGTGCCCCGAGTGTAGTGCTTCCAAGAAAAAAGGCGGCGATAACACCCAAACGCCAATACGCTCCAACCCGGATTCGCAAAACGTTACGATGCGCAAAAAGGATGTCTCTGACTGTCAGACTCCTGAGACAGAAATAAGAGAATTAACAGCGGTAATCGCTCGCTTAACTAGTGAATTTTCGACACTAAAAACAAAGTTGGATGAAGTGACGCACTCTCTATGCCATTGTCATGAAAGGATGGACGAGTTAGTGCGGGGCATGTCAGCCAATGAAAATCGCTTGACAAAACTAGAAAAACGCGATCAGGAAATTATAAACTTGCACGCATCTGTGGCCCATCTACAGAATGAGCTCAATATACAAGCACAACAGGGGCTCCGCAACGAGATAGAGATCGTCGGTATACCAGAAGGTAATAACGAAAATCTAGAACATATTGTTAAGGTGGCCGCTCAAAAAGTTGGAGCACAGTTGGAAGACGTTGACGTGGACTGGATTACCCGCGTTGGACCTCGGCGCCTGGCTGTACCACCTAATGTTCCGGATGGTGGCAGTAGAATGCCCCGACCCATCGTAGTGCGTTTGCTCCGGCGATCCAAGCGCGACCAGGTACTAAAAGCCTTCAAATCAAGAAAGACCCTCACCAGCGCAGACCTGGGAATAATTGGCTCGCCGATTAAAGTTTTTTGTAATGAAAGACTTACGAAAGAAAATAGACTTTTGTTTCGCGAAGCCAGAGCGAGAGCCAAAACCCATGATTACGCTTTCTGCTGGTGCAACCAGGGTGCAATATATATTAGGAAACGAGAAGGGAAAGCTGCAACACTTATTAGAACTAAACACGATCTGGACCGTCATCTGCCAACTAAAGAGGGTATCTAAAAACTATTATAAACACATCGTATCTCTATTTTTCTTGAGTGGTGCAAAATATATGTCAGTCTTTTTGAATTATTCTGTTTCTGATATCTTTTTTTAAAGGACCTTATTCAATTGCACTCAACTGCCTTACTGTAATGATTGAAAAGATACCAAGTTGTACATGTTTAACGGCATTGAAATCTTGGGTAAGCTTTTGTACTTTAATACTGTATAATCACATTATCACGAAAAAATTTATGAATCATATCTCCAGTATCATACATATTGATATACATGTTCATATATATATGCATACATTTATTATAACTATTTATTTAATACACTTCTTAATAATAATCATATCATATTATACTATTTGTATACTGCGTATAAATGCTTTAATAATTCTACACTCCTATATTACAACAATATTTGGAATAGAATTCAAAGATCACTCATCAGTACTTTCAAACACCTTATCACTGCTTTGGGAAAATAGTGAAGCAAAATTTAAATGTGCCATTGAATTAACATATGTATGGTATACCTTGTTTTTGGATAACTTATCGAACTAAAAGAGATAGATGATAATTTTGAATCTGAATTAGACTCGATAAAGATTAATTGCTATAATGTTAGTGAACTAGAGCTGTGTAAAGCCAAATTTTCTCAAGAACATAACTTTAAATTAATAAATTTAAATATTAGGAGTATTCAAAAGAATTTTGATAATTTCTTGGTAGCGATGCGACGAACAGGTATTGTTTATGATGTTATAATCTTAACAGAGTGTTGGCTAAATGATATGATAAATATTCACCAGCTGCAAGGATATAACGTCTATAAATCTGAAAATAACTCAAACCAAAACAGTGGTGTTGTAATTTACGTTAGGGACATATGGCGAGCAACGGTTTCCGAACCATGCATTAACAATTCTAGTTGTTTAGCGGTACAAATTCTAGACATGATTTCTATACTAGCTATCTATCGCTCTCCGTCCTGTAGAAATATAGGAGATTTTCTGGCATCACTTGATTCCTATATAAACTCCGCAGCTAACAGATTCCCCCCTTGTAATTACTGGCGATATGAATGTCAATTTATCGGATACTACAAACACTCAGGTTTTGGAATATCAATGTGTTATGGCGGAATATGGTCTACTACCGGCTATTACAGAGCCTACCAGAGGAAAATCATGTCTCGACCATATCTATCTTTCAGATTCTGAACTAAGCCGGAAACCAGTCGGCATTGTCTGTCAGTCTGATATAACAGATCACTATCCGGTTATGTTGGGTCTGAATTTAAATAAAATCAAACCCCTGCGGCCGAGCCGAACAGTTCTCAAAAGAGATTTTGAAGGAATTAAAAAAGACCTCTCAACTTTTGACTGGGCTGTAGTTACCGACAAAAAAAGAGGTGAATGAAGCGACAAGCATTTTCACAAATATATTAATGAATACATTAAATAAGCATACGCATGAAGTGAGACTAACCAGAAGAGAATATAATTTAAAACCCTGGATCACACCGGGGCTCATCAGATGCATGAAACATAAGGACCGACTTCACCAACGCACAAAGCTTGAACCAGATAACGTTCCGCTTAAGGTCACCTATACTAGATATCGGAACTTTTTCATTGATCTCTTGCGTAAGTGTAAATTAGATTTTGAAAGCAATAAACTAATCGAAAATAAGAATAACCCACGAAAACTCTGGAAGTCAATTAAATATTTTTGTAATTTTTCCAACAGTAAAAATGATTCCACAGAATTATTAGACATGAAATGCTCTGATATAACACGTTCCCCACTTGACTTATGTAATAACTATTTCTCAACGGTAGGAGTAAACCAAGCGAATCAAACACTTAATAAAATTAATAAAACTGAGACAAATCTTGCCAGTAAAATACGAATCAATTGTAACCTCACAGAATCATTTTTCATGACTCCCACTGATCCCAAAGAAGTTAGTGCTATGATTATGGGATTACAGAATGACAGGGCTCCTGGTATGGATGGCTTAGCTAACTCTTTAATAAAACATATAAAAGATTCGATCATCCAGGCACTCACCTATATCTACAACCTAAGCCTAGAAAGCGGAGTTTTTCCATATGATTGGAAACTTGCATCTGTTTGTCCTATTTATAAGGGATGTGGCTCAAAGACAGCTATAGAAAATTATAGGCCTATCTCGCTATTAGGCGCTTTTTCAAAGCTACTTGAGAAGCTTGTAAACAAAAGGTTAACCGGATATTTGGAATCTCGACAGTTGATCTCGCCAGGACAATTCGGTTTTAGAAAAGGTCGATGTACTGAAGATGCTGTATCCCTTTTAACATCTACGATATCATCAATACTTGACTCTAAACAGAGCTGTGTTGGCGTTTTCTTAGACTTAGCCAAGGCCTTCGACACAGTGTCAATTCCAATACTTTTAAAAAAAATTAAACTATATGGGTGTTAGAGGTATTGCCGGTGATTGGTTTCAGAGCTATCTCACGGACCGGAAACAGTGTGTGAGGATTGGTCGGGCTGTGAGTCTGCCACAAAATGTACCTTTTGGTGTACCGCAGGGCAGCATACTTGGTCCTACGTTATTCACAGTCTATATCAATGATATACATGACCTACCCATGGAAAACGCCGAAACGATATGTTACGCCGATGATACTGCTATCGTATTCCATGGCTCAACGTGGAACGATGCTTTGTACAGTGCTGAAAGAGGTCTAAAACAGGTCTTTATTTGGCTACAAAATAATCTCTTGACCCTAAATACCAAGAAGACTGTGTACTTATGCTTTCATAAGACAGCAGTCACTGCGCCAGTACAACAAACAGTGGTAAAGATTCATGAGCCTTCTTGCACAAGCAAATCGTGTGCCTGTGAGACCTTGAGTAGATCCGATGTAATTAAATATCTCGGTGTCCTCGTTGATGATAAACTGACATTTGAAAATCACATAATAGCTCTCTCGGCTCGAGTCAGGAAGGTTATTGGTGTTGTAAAGCATCTGCGGGACATAACGGGCTTAAATACTCTAAGATCTGTGTATTTTGCGTTATGCCAGTCGCTTATAACTTACTGTATTACTTGCTGGGGAAGTGCAGCAAAAACTTTCCTGATCAGAGTTGAGAGAGCGCAACGTTCGGTTATAAAAGTAATGTTAAAAAAGCCGTATAGATATTCAACTTTTGATTTATATAAGGACAGTGGACTATTAAATGTAAGACAACTTTTCATATTGAAGACCTCCCTAACTGTTCATAAGTGTACACTGGCATCTCCAGAGTATAAGACATTGTTGAAACGAAGAGTATTCCGCTTGCCAACTCCCGCTATCAACTCTGCTTTTTCTAAACGTTTTGGGCAATTCGTGAGAACTCAAGTGTACAACTCCGTCCTCAAGTATTGCGATATAAAAGAAAAATCAGTGGTGGAAGCTAAAAGAACCATAACAAAATGGTTACTAACTCTGAGCTACGATAGTACAGAAAACCTAATTAAACCGTAATCTTTATCATATATTTACGTAAATAAAATATATGAATACAGTATGTAATATGCATATGTATCTATAGGAGTTCTAATGCATATATGTTTTATTAATTATTGTAATATTTGTGAATAACAGTATTTTCTTTACTAACAATATTATTTTACCTGTAATTACTTGTTTTTATACATATTAACTTAATATAAATATTTATTTCATTTTATATTTTATTTTATTTTAAAAACAAAAAGCTTACATAATGTAATAACCGTACGTCGACCCAGTGTCAATTAATGAAAGCCACGTGTGATAAGAAAATCGTATCAGGCCCTCACGACACAGGCATGCCTAGTGTGAGGACCACAGAACTATACACCCTTGTTTATACACTCCAGCTTAGTTGGTGTGATAAGATCATAGTTTATAATAATTGTATATTAGAGAATTAAGACTACTGTGCTTGCATTTTATTGTCTTATATTGTATATTGTGATCTGTACCACCTTAGCTGTAAATAAACATTTTTTCATTTTTTCATTTTCATACATACATGTTTTAATTAATATAGTAATTATTAGTATTTTTAAAACGTCCTCCGGACCCTGCATAACTTGACAATATTCAATATATATACATTGAATTGAAATTATATATCATAAGAGTAAAGGGCGCCAAAAGTAAACAAACCAGGAGATATAGCGACATATTCCTAATATAAATAAAAAAATAAAAATCTGCAATTGTCAACCAGTCTGCCAAACATGGCAACTATGACAAAACCTTATGTTGCGAACTATGGGCTATATAATTTTGTCTGCGTCTGTCACCATAAAATTGACTGGCACTTAAGGATACTTAAGGGGGCTGTAATAATGATAATAATGATGATGATGAACGCTCGGCAAGCGAATTGATGATCGGTGTTAAACGCTGTTCGGTAACGGTGTGGACATTTTACACCTTGAGTATTTATATTACATTAATATTGCGTGTTCAAGTTCAATTGCAAGTTTATGTTCAAGTACATTAAGTTGACTATTTTTTGTGTTGCATAAGTTGTAAAATTGAAGATAAAGGTACGGCCTAAATACGAGTCACTGCTGGAAACAGACATTATCTCAATTATGAGAAGTTTTTAGGGCAAGGAAGTGTCCACCGCGCTGCCGCAATGCGTGTTGACAGACTTCTTATGTCTTCGAAATATTTTTTTTATTTCTCAGAGATGCGGATTTACTCACGATGTTTCCCCTCATGTAGTAAATCAGCACTTAAAATTTCAACACAAGAAATTGTATTTCTTTGATGCCAGCGAAGATCGAAACCAGGTTGTTCGCGTATTTGTAAAATGCTTAAACATTTTGGATCAAAAATTTTTTTAAATAATTTAGAACTAAATTGCAATCATAGAAAAACACTGAAATAAGAAAAAAATTGTAAAGATGTGGTTCGTAATATATTTGGAAACAAAAGACTGAACGTAAGATTTCGTGAAACGATAGCAAAAATTTAACGTCCTCGGCCTCCTTCTTCGGAATAACATGAAAGTTTAATCAAAACAACGTCCCCGAAGTTTGTAAGTGGTCCTACCTACCACGTTTATTACTTTGAGCAATGAACCATGATATTTAATGGCGTCTCTTGATAAGAATTCAAACTAGTCTCATTGAAAGTTGTGAACCGTGCTCCCCATATGCTACTTTAAAAGCAGATTTGTAAGAGAAAATTCAATGAATTTAAAACGAGTTGCTACGCTGGAGGATCCTATATAGAGTATTGTTTGCTTTATAGTGTTTTCTTTATAAAAATCCAACAATATTAGAATATATTATATATATATTCTAATATTGTTGAGATTTATTTCTTATAAAGAAAGGGTCTTAGAAATACGAGTTACTACGTACTAATGTAATATTTTTATTGTTATTGTTCCTTTAATAGTGTCCCAAACTATTTTCTGGTTAGCCTAAATAAAACATGGATAATAAAAGGATAAAAGAGGAACATTAAAATATTATTCTTTTCCATATTTCAACCAACCTGTTTTGTAACATAGGTTATAAAAGGGACAATACCCTTTTACAGGTAATTGGCAAATATTTATATTTATGAAAATAAACTACGTAATATTTATTATGCTATTTCATTGTGATGAACTCAGCGTGAAAACCTTGACGTTTCGCCGACATATCCTCTCTTACTTATTAGGGTTGACTAAAAAATCCTATGTTAGTTTCAGAAGTATTTGCTAGCAAAATAGGTATACAAAGTAAAAAGAGTAAAAAAAAATTAAAACTCTGACTTCTTTAGACATAAGTCTACTTTTCCTTCCTATAAAATTTTATGTTTTGACCATTTGAGTGAACTAAGGAACAAACAAACTAAATAAAACTATTACAATGTTGCCTAAAAGTTATACTACAAATTTAATTTCCAATTTTTCCCCCTTTATGGTGCAAGTTTTGCTATCACCATTTATATATAACCTATTTAATAAAAATTATTAAAAAAATAACTTCACAAATAAATAAAGTTATAAAAAATTAATAAAAATGAAAAGCCTTCAAACTATTAAAAAACCCTTATAATTGTTTAAGAAGTCGGTGCTAGCACAAAGTTTATATAATAAGTAAAGTCCTGATTTTGGAAGCTATTATTTGAAATTTATTTTATTTTACTTATTGCTTTGAAATATACTTTTACATCCTATAAAAAGACTTTTGACTCCTTTAAGTAGACTAAAGAATAAACAATCTCAAGCTAGTAATAAAAATGTCTAAAAGCTTCACTACAAATTTCATCCCCTATATTTTTACCCTTAATGGATACTTAATGTTTTCTGTCAACCTGTGTGAAGTTTATTATATAATACATAATAGATAATCTATTTATTTACGAGCGTGTAAACGTAGATATTTGGATGTAAAGAAGGCAAGAGAGGCGTGTCAGGATCGTGCCAAATGGAAGTCCGTATTCTCTACTTACTCTTCTGGGTGACAGGCGTGAGTGTTTATGTATGTATATGTATAGCTTAATAACAAAAATATAACTAAAATTGTTACACAACAAAAAACATATAGTCAAGTTAAGTCAAAGTCGGTTAGTAACATAATGAACAAAAATTTTAAACGTTGCTTCGCCCTTATCTTTTTAACCATATTTCTGTTTTGTATCGCTCACGAACAGTTGTCATAAAACTGTGTTAATGTAATCTATAGAAAGGGCAGTGCAGTGGTAACGAATATGATGCCAAATCAAATGCTGGTATTTTACTTAAGAAATTAAAGAAAATTGTAAAGTTACCTACCAAAGTTTTAAAAATACGCACACGTAAGACACACATCAATCTTGTGTACACGCATAGGCATACAACTTAATGGAGGCAAAAAATTACACCTTTTTCTGCCACCAAAGCAAGTGCTTGTACTGCTGTGTACCATGTGAAGGCTATAAAGAGCGAGTATAATAACGGGCAGTGGGGCCTCGACTTCGTTCTCAGGGGTAACAAAGCATCATAAGCCTTGTTCGTTTCAAGTTTGCTGCAGTTATCCACGGGCTACTGCTACTTACCATTAGGTGAAAAAGTTATTAATAACTAGAAACCCGAGGTCGAACCCCGGAGTAGCGGCGTGAAAAATTTCATTATCATATTATGTGAGTGTTTACAGCAGGAAATGAAACAGGAAAAGGCAGCAGTATTTTTCTAGTAGTAAGTTAAATAATAAAAGTAAAACTATGGTTTCAGACCCACTCTCCCCCGCCACGCGTAGCAACAATGACAAAATCACAAAACCGCATCTCAAACATCTATACTTCATCATAACATCTCAAAACAGCGTTTCAAGTGTGATAAATACTCAACTTTGAGGCCATCTATGGGGGAGACCAATGTTCAGCTGTAGATTTTTATAGCGGTCACCCTATACTTCAGCGACCGGTATGAGGCTACAACTCGAGAACGCTCGAAACCCCCTACCCCGCTGTTACCATGGTTGCCATCGTAGCCAGGAATAGCGGAGCTGCTGGGGAATGAGGGCTGTTTACTAGTGTAATTCCTTATGGGGGGATGTTTGTCATAGGTGCCACGCTTGGCGAGCAGTTTTTGGCAGCAGGAGCTTTTTTATAGTATAATTGCCATTATCAGAATGATACTGCTGCCTATCTCCTGCTTGTCTATAGCCTCTTACGATTCCCATGCCACGTGAAGATATGGGGTATTGGATATTCTTAACCGCCAATACACTGCTTAAAGTGTTTAATGAAACACTTTTGAAAGTAAAGATAGATACGCCATCGCAAGTCTCTTCTGCGGGTGACCTTGTAATAAACTCACAAAAAGGCTAAACTGCTACGGGAACGAAAAAAGAACAAATAAGTAGATTAAGCCTTTTTTTTATACTCAGTAGTGTTTATGGAATAATGTCTAAAAGTACCAGTAACAGAAAAATGCTTCTTACAAAAATGGCAGGCACTTCTTACATTACAGTTGAAAAAAAGATCTTTCCGTAACAGTTCTGTTAATTTATGAAAACTTAAATATTCGCCCGCAAAGAAATTTCAAAATAGAATAGCGACGGAGAATTTAAATGAATAAAATGCCTAAGTTGAGAGCAAGTCGGCAAAAAAGTTCTACTTAAATGTTTTGCGTTAATTTTTTTAAATGTCAAGGTAAATATAAAGAGACCTTTGAGAGGTATAACGGGATATTTAATTCCGTTCCATAATATTTGTTCCGATGATAGAGGATCAGGGTATCAGAACAGGTGGTAAATTCCTTTTTTTGCCTACTAAGTGAACTGCTGTATTCCAGTATAAAAGGTATGGAGAGTCAGTATTTTTATCGGCTTGCTCAGAGGTGAGAACACATCCTATGTGTGTATATGTCCACTTTCTTTAAAGTTGGTTGCACGAGTCTATGTACTGTAGTTGCTGCTCACCATCAGGCGGTCTTAAAGTTCATTGACACTTCCATTTGATTCCAATTCGTTGGATCAATTCGGATTAGTAATCTGATGTGGCAACGGGCCATATAGCTCGAAAGAACAATCCATAGCAAAGAAAGGTTCTCGAATGGCAGCATCGTACCCGGTAATAAAACCAAGGGCGGCCTTCGGAGGAAGGCAGATAAGCAGTGAAAGCAGGAAGTAAGTTCAGTATTGGACTTCTAAATGGGTGTAATAGTGATGACTGTGATCATGAGTATTTAATCAGAGTGATAGGTACCCATTTGGAATCTCTAAAACATAGATAATTCATCATAATCGTCATAATCATTATGGCCCTTCACAAGTCCACTGCTGAACATAGGCCTCCCCCAAGGAATGCCACAAAGCACGGTCCTGAGCTACCTGAATCCATTGACTTCCTGCATGTCTGACCTGATCGTCACTCCATCCAGTGGGGGGTCGCCCTACACTACGCCTACTGGCACGAGGCTGCCACTTGAGAACCTTGATAGAATCAGGCGTTACTTAGCGGAAATCCATTATAATAAAGATAGTGATTAATTTGCAACCTTCCGCTAACTAAATACAATCATGTGTCTTACCTGGATTGAAGAGCACCTCTCGACCTTCCTCAATTGCTTGCACTAATTCCGTCAAACGAAGGATTTACCTAAGGATTATTATTAGATAGATAGATTTATTTATTTAATGATTATTAATCGAGGATAAATGTAGACGTCTATGGGCCACGGGACCCACTTAGCATCAAGTGAACTGTGTGCTCGTTTGTCACTCTTATTCCACAAGAAAATCTGATTTACATCCAGTAGTTTCAGATTACGCACCCATTGGACTACGAGAGTGAAGGAATAAAGAGTGCACCTGTATTTGTGTATACACTTGGGGACTATAATGTTGTCCAGCAAAGATTACACCGTTACAGTCTATTAAAATCCAATACTGTTTCTCTCTTACTGTGTGCTCCGTTGAAAATATCCACCGTAACCAAAATTTAGTATGAAAACAGTACAGCGGATGGGAAACAGAGTTTAACTAAGATATAAATATCAATCTACATGACGTGATTACAATAACTAACTTCTAACTAAATTGCGGTAAAAATTGTAAATCGAGCGATCGGCGAGAGCCTTAGTTAATAAGTAGCATATGAAGCGAGGAGGAGACGTTAAAGTAGGTCACTCAACGTTTATTTATGGATTTTTTCAATTCAATTTGAATTTCGAACATGAAATATAGTAGCGAAGAAAGTGTTGGCACAAATTCACGGTTTCCAACATTTATTCTCAATATTTCGTTCAGACTACCAAATGAAATTCTGAGAATTAATAATGAAATTATACCGTTTTGTTATATTTCAATACAATTCTTAAGCAGACGTGCTATATAAATATTATATTTTCAGTTTTACACTGTACCAGTTTTCTACAAAAATATACATACATAAACTCTCACGCCTGTTACTAAAAGCGGTAGGCAGAACTTACGAACTTCCATTTCGCACGATCCTGACGTACCAGTCTCGCTTTTTTATAATACATATACCTACACGTAAATTCTCGTCGATTAACGATACCCTCAACTTGGCCTATCTTCGATATATCACAGATTTGGCCGAAAAATTTCCGTCTGGGGCGTTCCTTTCCATTTCTGCCACTCTGTTCTACAGTATAAATTTTCTTCTTCACTCCTTCCTCGTTTTTTCTTTCTATGTGTTCAAATCACCGAAGCTTTATTTTCTTAACCCTGCGACAAAGATTAAGAAAGGAATATTTCGATGGTACATCTAAATACAAAACCCTCATTTCTCATACCACACAATTTTTCTACCTATAATTTAGAGTCAGCCCGAATATATTTGTTAATGACTGCATTTCTGCAGCATTCATTTTACCCTATTGCTTCTTCTGCCACACCCAACTTCCACTACCATACATTAAGGTAGACACTAATACGGCATTGTACTTTGTACAACAAAATTATCAGTGCACTAATTTAATTTTACTGTGAATATATGACATTATTTTACGATCTTGATCTAACGTAATAACAAAATTAAAATAAAAATAATGTTCTCAAGGCTTTCTTACAAAGAAAATACTCGCAAGAGCAACTACTCATCATATAAAAAAGTAAAGTGGCTGCACCAAAAGACATATTATATTGGCTTTTCTTGTCAAGATATTTTCAATATTAGCCCGAAGTAAGGAATTTGGCGGTATTTCACCCTCGTGTTTCGGAAAGCACGGAAAATCACTAATAATGTTAAAAAGAATAAAAAATAATTTGCATCTACCTGTGCTGTACCGCACTTAATCTCTTTAAAGTCGCGTGGGTATTTTATCCAATTGGACTATGAGAGTTCACCTGTGTGTGCGCATACCCTCGAGCATCAATATAATCTTAATTATATACAATGTTAAGAGCGCATATTCAAAAATGTCCAAGTCGAAATCTACGCGATCGCTTTGGACCGGCGTAATATTGACGCACACTACAATGTTATCTCTGTGTGCGTGTCAAGGCGAGCGTGAGGCTATAATAGTTGCCTAACGACGACTACGAATCACTTCGATCTTTGATTATATACCTGTCTTTGATACTATTGGAACTAAAATAATAAAAAAATAATTTCCATATAATGGCTTATATAGTGTATAGAAATCGGAGGCTAATATGTGAAAATTGTTAAGTCGGGTTTACATTTTTACCCTATTGAGTATATTATTATAATATGTATATGTTCTAATTGAAAATATGTATTGTATAAAATATATATCATTTGATAAACTTTTATTCTGTTTCATAATGTAAACATAATTCATCAAACTAACAATTTCATTAGCGTCGGCGGGGATTAGTGTTGCCAGGTCTAGCAAGTAAAATTTCGGGACGGAAGGTAAAAATAATCGGGGATTTGGTTTTCATATCCGGACAACTACAATGACTACAAAATATAGGTTTCTTTGCAGCCTTTTTGTGCTTTATTGAGAGCCATGGTAGCTCAAATGGTAAACGCTCACTGTAAATATCACAGTATGCGAGTAATGCGAGAAATTGTGACTGTAACTTTACTTTAATTTTGTGCTTTATAATTATTATTCGGGTCTGATCTCATAAACGAATAACTTTTTATCCAAACATCGTAAAAACTGAATTTTTTTCATTTTAGGCAAATTAAAATATTTTTGAACTATTTGTATTTTTTTTGCAAACCTTGAATTTTTCAAATCACTCATTTTAATATAATTTTGTTTAAAACTTTTGTGGGTTTTTTTTGACTGGTGAGACAATGTCGTACGACATTGTCTCTAGTAAAAATATTTTAATGTGGTAGTAGCTAACAGATGTAATCATTTTTGCTGTCAAAATTATGGATTAAAGTATAGAATAAGAAGGTTAGTGAAAATCGGGACAATTGGCGTCCCGATCAAGGGTAAATCGGGACGTGTCAATAGACCCTTGAAAATCGGGACGTCCCGCGCAAATCGGGACACCTGTCAATACTAGCGGGGATCGAGCCCGGATTGTTCGCGTTTACGGCGAGCTTTCGATCAACAATACCAACCAACTAAGTACATCGTGGGGGCAGTTTTACATTAATTTCACAAAACACAACCACAATTATTTGTAGGTAATACAAATTTTTGTTTCATGTGGGATTCGAACCCGACATTATTACCAAGTCACTCCGCCACGGAGCCAAAGGTGAAAGCCAATGATTTTGTATTTTTACTTGATCCGAATTGCTTACGTTCATTACTCATTTCTAAAAAAATATGTATGAAATGAAAATTTGCCACCATTACATCATTTAATATTTAAATATTACAATCATAAACATATTTCAAGATTACTTACTACCAAAAATATCGCTAATAAGTCTCAATCGTTTAAAATGCTCGATGGTGCTATAGGTATCTAGTTATAGTATAGTGTAGTATAGCCCTATCGGTGTATCAACGCGATCACGCGTTGTCGCTGAGAAAAAGTATTACGTCCTGTCGTTGGGATTACCCGGAGCGTACTGAATCGAACGGCGTCTGCGTATGATGTTTTATAGCATTTTTAAAATAATTATATAAAATAATTGACAAAATAAAACGACCTAAAAAATTTTTTTTGGATATTTAACATTACATGTATTTTGATAAAATAATTAAAATAGATATGTTTATAACCAAATACATGGAAAAAATTACATTGAAGTAGACAGTTTTGGTGATTTTATAATATTATTTTATAATATTAAATCGAAATATTTTCGTAATTTAGGTTTTGCTATACACTAAAAGACTATATATTCCATTATAATAACGCTTAAAATAAAGTATTTTATCATATAATAATGGTTGTATTCAACCTGAAAGATAACTCTTGATGCATATTTTCGTAAAACGCTGTAAAGGGATTACTTGCCCTAAAAAACCGTCATTAAAAATTATAATTTTGCATTTCTATGTACTAAATAAAGACTTCATCTTTCTAAAGCCCTAATTTCCAGCAAATAATCTCCTCTCGTCGTTACGATATCGCCTTTGGAAAAACCATAAAACATGTAGTTTTCGACGCGAAACGCATATGCCCTCTTAATTATATGAGTACTTGTTGCGACTGATGCCTCGATCGAACTCGTGACTACTTGGATTTAGTCAAGCAGCTATCGCGTTTCGAATACTTCCACTTAACCCTGCCGTTCTAAGATACGAACTACAAATTTATTCTAACCTTATTATGTTACGAGCAATATTTATATTTTTGTTGGTTTTTAATCGCGTTCTTGCTAACAGTAATAAATTTTTTGACAAAATTTACATTATAGAGGTTTACGGGGGTGAAAAATCAATTCAGCCAGATCTAACTGCTTGGAAAATTTCATTTGCACTCAGTTTTTATGAAAAAAAAAAAACAACAAACTTCACTTGCTCGCGCAATATGATTCGAAATTTCGCCAAAGAAATCACCTCAATACGAGTAGCAATATCACGCTGGTATGATTGAATTTGATTTTTTCTTTGATTGATTGTTCTTTAGTATTCTGGCACACATGACCCCTCAGCTACTCTCTACCATGTAGTGGCGGTATAAGAACGTCGACTAGCTCATATAATCGCGTGAGTATCGTGAAAGGCGACAGAGGGAAACAAATCAGGAGGTGAGCAGCAGTGTCCTCTTAATTACGACTAAAAACACTGCGGTTGCCAACCTGCTTGCTAAGCTTCGCAACTATGACATTCACGATATCCATATTAAGGTAATCTATGGGAAAGGCCTATGTTCAGCAGTGAACTTTAATGGGTTGTAATGTTACACACAGAAATAGTGCCAATAAGACAATAGAAATGAATTAGCGCTCGATTACTTCTAAAGCCGATGTCGCCACATCTTAACATATACGCTTTAAGCGATCGATGCCTGCAGTCGTATTATAAACATACCTGATGTTCCACATTACATTGTTTGGTGAGTTTGTCAACGTTGCGTGAGTCGCGTATTACCCTAGGACAAAAGCAGCAATGGTAATCGTAAAATACGAAAAGTAATAAAAAAAGTTTACAAAGATAAGTATCATAGTAAAGTATTAATCTAGATGTAAATTAGTCAAAAATATGTTAACTAGTAAGTGATCAACTTACCGATGAAATGTTATGCATTTATTAGTTGAATTACACGTCGTCGATGAGTTTTAGGGCGCCTTCTTACTACTGATTATGCTGCCGTTCACCATTATAATAACATAAATTCACGTACAACGCTCCCCGCGCAACTAAATCATAAAATGGTGAATGATGTTCGTCAACACATCACAGCAGCGTCAAGGTCACGCGACTATGCGACCTCTATTATTACGATTTCTGTGTAGGTAACGGACCTCACAGCTAGGAAAAATTAATTATAATAGTTAGATGGTGTGTCCGTTTTACGTTAATATTACGTTATATATAATTTTATGGCGATTATAAAATGAATTATTAACCGTGGTGGCAAAGCTATACATATTTTATACGTCGTAGAGCCACGCTATAGCTATTATGGTTGTAGCATGAATGGGTTGGCTTGACTGAGGATGGACCACTCTCTTACAGAATACCAGCGTAAAATAGCAGTTTAATGCTGCTGTGTTTCGTATAGTGAGTGTAGAGAACCGGAGATCCAGTTTACTGGAATCGAGGCATTTCTTCTTAGTCCTCAAGGGTGACAACGCATCTGTATTTTGATTCTTAATCGAGGTTAAATGTCTATGGGCCACACATCCACTTACTTAGTTGAACTGTGAGGTCGTTTGTCACCTTCATCCTTTAAAAAAAGCATTGGTCGAAAAATATTTTATCGATATCTACATAAAATTTTGATATATTTTTAGAATTTTGTTATATAACCATTTGAATATCTTTTTTGAATAATTCAAATAAAAAATAAAAAAGGAAGGAAAACATATAATAATGTGAATATTATACGTAACTACTTGAAACCGGAAAACGATTTTGATGAAATTTTGTATTTAGATAACGTTTTACCTTTCAAGTTTATTTAGGTAAATGTCACCTCAGAGAAAATTAGATTTTTTCTAGCGTATAACAAGGCTCGATCGCCCAAATACTATATCTACGAGTATTAATTAGGTTTGGTTTGGTCAAACGGGTTGAAATCTTGTGACTACTTGTGAATTGAAAGGTAAATTATTAAATATAACAAAAATAACAACTTTCAGACACAATGTTAAAAATAGTATAGTTTCGTAATAGCGCATACAGGGGGCGAGATAGAACCGCTTTATTATTTATAGGATAACATGAAAGTTTGATAAGAAAATACAGAACTTTCTCCATCTCAGCATTGTATATAGACTCATTACTAAATCTATGAATATTAAAATGTATTAAGTCGCTCACAGAAGAGTATTTGAGACTCATAATACTAGATAGAGTAGAGACTCATAATATTTAATAATAAATTACATTATTGATTTCAGTCCGCATGCATTTTAGCGAGTTTTGGGTTAAGGAGCTGCATTTGAACCACATTATTCTATAATAATATTCCATATTACGACATAACTAATATAAAAAACATGCAAGCTAGCCCAGAGCAGTGGTGGTGTGGTGGTGTGGATTGTATCAGGAACTTTGTGGACTACCCGCGCCCATCTTTGTGGCAGATAAAAAAGAATACAACTGAGCGACTTCGACAGAAACCATACACTGGCGGCCATTAACCATCTGCAGGTTCTCAAAGTACGTCATGACGTGCGGGTTTGAGCGTTTGCCTAACAATATACAAAAGCTAATACTATATATTGCTTAATTTGCCATCTGGCGTACTAAAATTACAGGCTACAGTATTAATACGTTTTGATTAACACTGCCGTTTGGTCGCAACTTGCAAAGTGTTCGTAGATTGGTAGTAATTACGTTTCCACGAATATCCATCCTTAAGTTGCCAATCTCTAACAAATCTATCGCTTAAAAGAAATTTATCATCATCATCCTCATAACAGTCTTTCACGACCGCACTACTGAACAGAAGAATGGCACAAAGCACATTTCTGAGGCATCTGTGTACATCAAATTCCTGCATGTGTTACTAACATACAACCTGATAATGTTTATTTATTAATACGCTACGTGCTTTGCTGAGAATGTATCATTTTGAAGAAAAAGCCCTAATTTCTTTTGTAATTTGATTTTTAAATTTCTTTTCTTTTTGATTTTTGAATTAAGAATGAATATTTTCGATGGAAATATATATTAAATTATATCACAAAAGACATGATGCATGATACGCGCATGATAAAACAACAGATGCTAAGGTAAATAAATAAATATTGCGTTGATTATATAATAGTTATGTTAATAAATTAAGTGCTGCTATTATTCTTAAAAAAATATTACGCGAATCGTACCACATCTAAACAATCGCGCCTAAGCTCTATAACTTCGTTTCTTTTGAACACTGGCTTCTTTGTGCAGGCAGCGAAATTAAATAAATAAATAAAGCGGACTCCACAGCCGGCGCTAATGAATCCTTGACAGTACACGCTTGTCAGTTCAGTGTCGGTGTTTTTTTCACTCGGGAATGGTTTTTTCCCCGCTTCTATTCTCTTTTCACACGCATTGTTATTTTCAGACGTTTACGTGGAAATAAAGGATGATTGTTGAATGTTTAAAAATAACTCGATATTTCTGTGGTTCTCGGATTTTTTTAAACTATAAAATGTTGCCTGTGATATGTAAAGGATAAATTTTAACATAATATTTTGAATTTAGAGTAATAATGGTAGGTTCAAATACATCACGTAAGCGAACGTTGTTACTCATTACGATAGTTAAATTATTTTAATAACAAATCTGGAACGACACAATTACAACACCGGAGAGCAAACTCGAGAAACACAATTTAATACTCTTAAGTTATCCAAAATAAAATTTGAATTCTTTTTAACATTATAAGTGTCAAACAAGCTAACGGGGTAAAAAACAACATAGAGCCAAAGTGACAGACAAGCACAACGAAATAATTAACATAAGTGGCTATGGGCTGGTCATATAGCTTAAATAATAACTGACAGGGAAGAAAGGTTATCGAGGCAGTCTCGTACCAGTAAGTACAGTGTAGGATGGTCCCACGCTATATAGTTTGATGACTGATAAGACTGGTAAGAGATGCAGAAATTCAGCGGATGCAGGTGGCTCGGAATTGTGCTCTGTGGCCTTTTTTCATTGGGGAAGTCCCGTGTTCAACCACACTAAATATATGTATATATATAAAGAAGTCCAGTATAGAAGTCCGATGGTGTCAGATCCTGTTCTGTGGTCTTATTCTGCCGAGCTCAGTAAGGCATTCACGGACAAACCTCACGACATGTGAAGGTGCATTACCATGCTCAAACCATTTGCGGCGATATTCAGGCAACGATAAATCGTCTAAAGTTCGCTGCATACGTAACGTGTTTTATTCCGGACGGAGCGGGACGTGAAATTTTGGAAATATCGTTTCATAGAAAATGTGCGTGATAATGCATACGTTACGGATCCACGGACGGGACGGGGACGTGGCATGAACGGGATGGGAAAAACAACGTCGGCGACGATGTTTACCCCGTCCCGTCCGGCGCTTGCCACATCCCGTCCGTGGTTTCGCTGCGTATGCACATTCGCTTCGTTGGCTCTGTAGTGATGCACGTGCCGTACTAAACAACATAGACAACGAAAAACTAATTGAATATTTGTATAATCTTAACCACCCAAAGTATTTCGACACGAAATATAAAAAAATTCTGTGGCGGAAAATTGAAGTCGAATTATGACTCACTGCAAACGGTTTGTATTTGTTATTTATTGTTTTTATAGTTTTACAATAAATGAATAGATTAATAGGTAAAAATAAAAGTTGAACTTATTTATGCTCAAATAGTACGTAAATAAAGTAGACTCATGTTTTAAAATGTCGACATTTATTACATCATTAGAATTAAAGACAACAGAATTCAAGTAAATCTCAATAAAAGACATAATCAACTTTTTGACAGAGTATTGGTTAAAATGTGTTTGTAGAACGTTTATGGCTAAAGGTGTTGGTATGCATTCGTACTAAAATGCCGATTGAGAATTGAAAAATACTTTGCTAGAGAAATAGCAATCAATGCCAATTCTTCAAATAAATCAATCTTTCACATACTAACACGTTAGTTTCAAATCACTGTCAAGTTGCGTGTGCATTAAACTCCCGTCCGTGTTGACATACGAGTACAACCACGTCCCGCCTTCATCCCGTGCACGTTATGATTCCGTCCTGTATGCAGCGACCTTAAAAGTCTAAAATGTCAACCAACTGCTCATTTATGAAGTTTAGGTATCGCTGTCTGCTATGTCGCTGTGGCAGAAACACTGGTCCTATTATGGGATGCTTAAATAAACCTGCCCATATGTTAACCAACTATCGGGTTTGATACCCAGTTTGTCGAATAACGTGTGGGTTAACCTCGCAAAACACGTGTATTTCTTCGGTTTCTGGTAAATGTCGATTCGTCCGTTCAGATGACGTGCTCGATGAAAACAGGCACACGTTGTTGCTGGTCTAATAACCAACAGCAGAAAACTTGCCAGCGGTTGTGATCGCCGGAAACTAAAGCTTGCACTTTGTGCACTTTGTGTGGCTGCTGTTATCAGACGAGAATTAGTTAGGTGTCGAGCGGCCGGGAATTTTTCTCCGTAAATTGATAATACACGTGATGCATTCACGCGAGCTTCTCCAAGGCACATTAACATTTTGCTGTATTCATGAGCACTACAAACGTACGAGTTAAGCATTATTAAAACAAAATAAGAATTACAAAACGTAACAAAAAGAATAATAACAACAAAAGTACACAGGACAGCTGGGATCGCTACAGAGTGCTATTCTATAGTAACCCAACAAAAATGTTAAGATAAGTTTTGAAATTTCTTGAAAAAAGGTTCTGACTTGGTCCGGGCTATCGATTTTCAAAATCACCAGCCGTGGGACGTATCATAGGTTGTAACTCCACTATACTTAAAACAACGCAGCATTGCGTCTAATATAAGGAACACCCTTTCATCAGAAAACGTAATTGCTGACAAACCTTGAAAAGTAATCAAAACTTAAAAAAAATGTTCAACATAATATTCGATTTTAAAAAACGTTGAATATTGCTTAAATGTATCCTTGAAGTTCTTCAGACTGGCAATCAGGAAACGCTTGGTTGAGGCCACCTCTCAAGTAGGAATAGCAAAAAGTTGATTGCTGCTACTCGGGCCCAAATACCTACCAACAAATTTTATTAGAAAAGTGCCTCAAGTTTTTGTTTTAAAGTGCTCGATAAAGTATGAAGAGATTCAAGCCACGAAAAATACATTTTTAATTAGCAATAAGTAAAATAAACGAATTTATTAAAAATGGTTACTTTAGACCTTACTTTGTGACATTGCTTGGGGTAGGCCCATGTTTAGCTGTGGACTTGTGATGTGAACAATTTTATCTGTAAGTCAATCAAATACTTCTTACACATGTCTTCTATTCTCTTTTTCTTATTTCTCAGAAATGCAAATTTCTTCACGAGGTTTTCTTTCATCGCCGAGTACGTGGTAAATCAGCACTTAAAACTGCAGTTAACAATTTCACTTGCAATTAAAATTGCAATTCAATATGTACGTGTGAGAACCACGCTGCAGCTATATTATGGTTTTCGCACGAACGGCTTGACCGGGGAAGGACCACGTTGCCACAGAATACCAGCTTAAAATAGCAGCTTAACACTGCTGTATTACGTATGGTAGGTGTAGATATCTGTAGACCCTTTTTTACTGGAAACGAGGCATTCCATCTTAGTCCTCAAGGGTGATAACGCATATGCGTTTTGATTCTTAATCGAGGATAAATGTAGATTTCTATGTGCCACAGCATCCACTTACCATCAGATGACTGTGTGCTCGTTTGTCACCCTTATTCTATAAAAAAATATTGGTGCCCGCGGGGTTCGAACCCGGGTTTCTAGTGTACTTCGAAATTTATAGCGAGCGCGTAGCCCCTGAGCTACCACGGCTCTCATATTTAAATTTATTCATACAAACTCGCATAATATGTAAGTAAAATACACCATTAGATTGACAGTTGTTCAATTTAATTCAAAAGTCTATCACTTAAAATTGCTTGATATATTTTTGATATAGAATTACAATAGAGCAATAAAATTTTAACAAAATTATTTTTATTATAGTTTATTTACTGAGCTAATGTCATGTGATAGGTTATAAAAAGTATTGAAATATGATATTTTATTGGATGTCTTTATAAGTTTTATGGGCTACCTACACTTCGATCAACCTACGTCATTAGTTATTAATTTTTATTAATTCATAAGATATAAAAAAATCATCGGTTAGTTTAAATATTTATAACGATATAAACAAAGATATATGCAAAGAGGGGATCTCATTTTCATTATTGGCAACGCTTGGCAGTCGGCTTCGTAGCCTCATCTCATTCCGATAATTTGTAGTTATCACGAAGATATTGTTGTCTATTTTCTGTTTCAGTTTCTCTCTGTCAACTATTACAAAATTTACGGGATGATATGTTGTAATAAACTCTCTGACGTCGCCTATATACGCTGAAACATTTTAATTATTGAAAAGGAGTAGGTGAACGAGTGGCTATTGTAACTCGGTGGATAAAAGAGATTGCTTTAAATTTCGCAGTACGCGAACAATATAAGTTTCCGGCTCGGCAGTAAGCATCAAGAGGTAACCTGCATGTTTGAGAAATACATTATTTAGGTCAGCATGGAAGAGTCATCTTCTCCAGAAATAATCTCAGCAATATAGGATTTTTTAAATTACAAATAGATAAATATTTTTTGTGACAGTATGTCACGCACGGCGCAGCAAAACAGTTTGTTGAGATATGTGACCGGCGATAGTGGTTATAAGCGCACGCACACAAGACTTGTATTTTAACTGTTGCCTTATTAAAAAGTATTATCTAATTAAAATAATAATAATAATAATAATAATAAATCATTTATTTCGGACAACTTGTACATCCATATTGTGTTAGTAAAAGTGGCTTACAAAATATGTTAGTATTTTATTAATTGGGATTAAAAATTATACTCATTAAAATAATAATAATAAATTAATTATCTACAATTATATTTGTTACCATAAGTGACCATCAGGGGAAAGGGTATGTTCCCGTGATCGTCACTCTTTGCACCTAGCACTTCCAAATTGGAGATGTAAATCGGTTTGCTAATGTCTTCAGGATGCTATTGGAACTGTTCCTCACTCTGCTAATCAGGGAGCTTGTTTTTTTACGAATGATAGCATCGAAGCCATCAGTTTGGTATTCCGCAAACATTCCCGATGCACTGCAAAACCGCGGCAGGCCCAACATCATCCTGAAGACATTGTTGTACTGGATTCGAAGAGTGTCTAGCGATTTCTTGGTATGCTTGACCCACAGATTTCCCGTGTACATGCTTTGGCAGTATGCCTTAAATAGCGTCACTTTAACCTCTTCTGTACAGCGAGAAAATCTGCGAGTCAACGTGTTACCTCTAACCGCCAGAGCCCTTCGCTCCCTTTCAATATCATCATCGTCTGATATCATGTCGTAAAATGCATTAAAAACGTTTTTATTGTTTTATGTCACACAAATCATATAGTGGCGGTGTAGACCGGGTAGTGATAGTGTTAGAATATCTACTGCCCCATAAAGTTTCGTGGGTGTGGGAAAGAGGCGACAGAGGGTAACAAACCAAGAATAAACTAGAGGTGAGTAACGAATGTATATAAATGAGTTGATAAACTCAATTTCATCATCGCACAACGCGCAAATTGGCGGTTCACCACTGTTCGATTTACAAGAAGTTTTCTTCCTCGCACAACTTCCTTGTGGAATCGACTACCTTCAGCGATTTTTCCGGACTGATACAGCTTAGGGACCTTCAAGAACAGAACCCACTCCTTTTTAAAAGGCCGGCAATGAATCTACGATTCCCCCTGGTGTTGCAGTTGTTCATAGGTGGCGGTCGACACTTACCATCCGGTGTACCGCATGTTCCTTTGGCCTCTTTTCTATAAAGAAGGTGGGACAGTGTCTTTCTAAAGCAACTAACCAATTTTAAAAAATCTGTGTGCTCGTCAACCCGCTGCCAAGCGTATCTATTGAGGCAAATAGCTATGAGTTAAATGGAGAGGCTTATGTTTAGCCAGACTTTTAAAAGCCTTTAACGCTAATGGTATGTGTCTTGCATAAAATATATATATATATATATATATATATATATATATATATATATATATATATATATTATTTCCGATAATTTGTATTATACCTTATTGCAGATGTCGGATAAAAAATACTTAAACCGGTAACGGGCAAGTTACTGTGATCTCTTATGCAACTATCTCATCAAACTTTTAATAGGTTATAGTATTGAAGCTGCTTTTGATTTTGCTTATGTTTGATTAATTCTAAAGTATCTATACTCACATTTTGTACACCGACAAGTAAAGTTTAGTAGGTAGATCTGCAAAAGAAAAAGTTTAAACTTAAGTAAGTAGAAATTGATAACATAAAAGAATAGTAGCTAAGCGTTTGTTTGAAGCATTAATTGATGCAATTTTTGATCATATTTTAAGTAAATCGGTATAATATTTGTGGAAAAAAATAAAAAAATTTTCAGTAAATAAATATGAAAATAAAAATATAATTTAGTTAAACGCAATCTATCGAAAGCACGCCGTTCGCCTGATGTAAATGGATGCAACCCATAGACGTCTATATCTGTCCTCAATTAAGAATCAAAATGCAAAATCCGTTTGCAAATCGTGGCAACTATAGCAAATATCCCCCCTACAATATAATCTCTGGGAGGTGCCTATGTTCAACAGTAGACTTTTATTTGCTGTAACCGCAACAATAATCGTCGTCACCTTGAGAAATAACGCGGAATGCATTCCAGTAAACAGGGTCTCCAGTTCTCTACGATCACCATACGAAATACAGCAGGATTTTTCTCCTGTTTTACGCTAGTGTTCTGTAAGATCGTGGTCCTATCCTGGTTTAGGTGACCCATTCCTGCCATAAAGTGGTGCGTGGCTCCATCACGTAAATATTACATCACAATAAAATCATGGTCATTATCATTTTTATAATTTCAGCTACTCGTAATTCCAATGTTCTACACAAAACTTCTTCAAAATCGTACAAAGCATGACTCTGAGTCACCTACATCTATCAACCCCCTTCAAACTTTTTTAGGTTAGGCTCTATTCCTCTAGAGTTGAGACTCCCTTCACCGTGTTAACCAATACGAGGGTACCACTTCTCTCGAACTTTAAAATGACATTGCCTATCAGTTCTTTTGGCTATAGCCGGCCTATATCCATTTGAAATTAATAATTAATTATTGGACTGTTTTATAAACTGACTGTGATTACATGATCACATGATTATAATACTTTATAAATCAATGATATTTTATTCAGTGGAAGCTAAGTGGCAAAACACTCCTTCTCAGTACGAGAGCAACTCTTGATCCCCGCCAACATCAATTAAATTGTTTATTACAATGTTAAATATTCATTGTTCCTTCTTACCTTCTTAGCAGTAAAGGAAAACGTCATGAATAAACCTGTCCTAGAAATAAAAGCGGTCTAGGTGCGACCCGAAAAGTCCACATGTTAACTTCCCCAGTAGAAAGAATAAAAAAAATATCATATGTTTTAATATTTTATACAATTTTCATTCGGAACAACAAACGACTTGACTGATTTTGCTCAAAATTAGTTGAGGTCTAAGTTACATAATTTCGCGTTAAATGGAACTGATCACATGTCAATATCACGCTTTGTTCTCGAGATACACGAGTCGAAAATTGAATCCGAGTATACATACATATCATACATACGTACATGTGCACACACGGACATTCTCTTAAAAACCATACTATTCGACTCAAAAGACCTTGAAACGTGGAGACTGTTAAAATTTCCCATTTTCAAAATCGGACCCATCACAATAAATTCCCACTGAAGTTAAAAATATTTCGAGGGCACGTGATACCTGCCAACACTTATTGGCACAATTCGTAGCATCGCGGTGGTGTCTAGGAAAAGGCCTGTGAGGGTATAAGTTATAAAATATAGGCTGTAATTTACTTTTTTGAAAATTACATCAATTTTTCGTAATTCATTTAACTGCTTAGTTCATTATTTCTCTTAATGTTCGAGCATCACTCACAAACAAATCGTTTTAAAATCATTTATCTTAAATCATATAACTGACTATAAATTGAAAAGCATGTTCCAGAATCTGAAAACTCATCTATCCACACTAAATCCCGATTCAGAGACTACTTTTTCGGCACAATGGATCTCAATCCGACGTTGACACGAAAACATGTCGCGTATGATTTATTCCGGATTTCATATTTTCGAAGTAAAAGAAAATAAAGCATTTGGCAAAAAAAATATAGCATAGGCTATGGCGTGGGTATAGAGATGTAAGCGGTAGTAGAAGCAGGTACCGAAATTTTTATAAGACAAAATTTCGATACTCGATTACTGCACAATCTACATATACAAATTCATTGTTTGATACTAAGTAACGAAATAGGAGTTATTTCTTATTGTGGATTGCTTCATAGAGTTCCCTCCTATTTGTCATAGCTACCACGCTTGGCGGGTTATGGGATTTTACCTTATAGTTGCGAGTACCGTGTAGAGGCGGAGTAAGAATATCATATCATCACGTGGTTGTCGTAAGAGGTGACGGAGGGAAACAAATTACGAGATGGGCATCAGCGTCTTTCTAATGACGACTAAAAGTAAAAAAAACTGCGATTGCCATTCCAAATCTGCCTGCATGGGCTACGCCACTACAATAAAAGAGTAAGTAAGAGTATTAAAGACATAAAAACATTGTAAATATAAAAAAAATTATAACAACTTCTATTTATTCAGATTTTAAAAATACTGTGATGATAAGACTTTTCTGTGCAAAGGAGAAGGAGACATCTCCATACATTTTTGGGCCCAGATGTTAACAGCATGAAAATAAGATCACTTGAATACGTTTAATATATAAACAATTCATAGCTGAATATTTGGCAAGATTTGTCAATCTAGGAGTCGAGTTATTGTAGAATAAGTAAAAATGAAGTTACCTACAATGTGACAGGTGATTTTTAACTGTATACGCTATAATAGGCTATTTTAAATGTATAAAAACAAGTTTACTATAAAATCACTAAAGAAACTGTGGTTATACAGGAAAGGAATTGGTGAAACGATAAAAAAACCTTAGATTTTCTCCTCTATCGTGAGGGTAGTTTAAATATATAAATTTTATAGGGACAAAAATCCAGATCGTGAGCTGAGGTAGCTCAGATATTTAGCAATCGTAAATTTCGCAGTATGCTAGCAAACCGGGTTCGATCCCCGCCGACACCAATAACATTGTTAATTGCAATTTTCAGTGCTGATTTACCAAGTGCTCGGTGGTGAAGGAAAACATCGTGAGTAAATCTGTATGTCTGAAAAAATCTATCGAATACATGTGAAATTAGCCAACACGCATTGGGGCAGACTTTTCCTTGTCCTCTCAGAAACGAGAGGAGGCCTGTGCCCAGCGATGGGACGTATATACTCGTATCTTGTAACTTTCACGTATCTTATTACATTACTTTATATTACCTTACTCTATATAAAATAAATAAAATCTGTAAATTAAAAGAAAACAAATTATTTAAATATCGTATAATATATTGGTAGAAATTATGCTTTTCGAAAGTTAATTTCCACTTCCTGTATTTTTTTAAATAATGTAGCAATAGTATTTATCACAGAACTTCCAAAGCTAACAGCAATAACATATAAGTACGTATTCCGAGGAATAACGTAAACATTTTTCATTTATCAAATATCTTAGATGGTTCGAAGTTTCCAGCAATTCATAATTCTACGGCTGGAGAGCAGAACAAACTTATTGCTTACTTTTATTGCGAAATATCGGGTCTGGGCCATTCGTTTTTCAGCAATATGTACCTATCCAAGCCGTTTTATGATTTATTTACAAAAATTTCTCGTATTTTGCAATATTGACATGGAAGCTAAGACGTGAATCCAAATTTTAGTTGTATTAAATCTAAAGGGATTATTATAATATTAAAATTCTATAAGCAGACGATGGTATTGTTAACAGGAAATTTATGGCATCATCTGCAATATTTTTATTAATTCATAAAAGTCCACAGTTGGTAATTAAATAAAGTTATCAAATGCACAGGAAAAGTATCTATTTTGCACAATTAAATTTCAATCATATTCTTCTTCTACTTACCTTGTTATATGAAAATGCTGTGATTCAATAAGTTGATACTTAATAAAGAAGCTTACAGAGGTGAGAGGAAACATTCGAAAACTAATAATTTTGCAATACATGAACAAAATGAAATATATTTAATTCTTTGACGTAAGCTCGTGGCGTAAGTTCTTTGAGCTCATCTTTGGATATTTTTGAACACATGATTTTTTATTGATTCTAAATACCCGGCAACCAAGTAGTAAAAAAATACTTTAATAATAAAGTTATGGTTCATGCCGTATTGAAAATTGGCTGAGTTCATTAATCTGTAAATGATTTGCGAAACAGAATTAAAGAGAGGGAAATAACACTGCCTGCTCAAATACGTTGAGCTGGGTATTTCCCTCTCTTTCTCCTCCTGTACTATTATAATTGAATAAATATTTGTATCTATTAAGGGGAAATATGTGAAGGTCGTAATATTAAACGTTTTAAGTTATAGTAACAGCCTACATACGTCCCAGTGCTGGGCACAGGCCTCATCTCATTTCTAAAAGGGTTTTAGGGCACGAAAGAGTCCGCCGCGCTGCCCCAATGCGTGTTGGCGAACTTCACATGTCCTCGAAATATTTTTTTTCTTATGCTCAAGGGATGCTAGGGATCAAACCCAGGTTTTTCGCGTAATGTGACCTTACAGCGAGCGCTAACCATCTGAGCTACCACGGCTTCTACCTACCTACTGTGGTCGGAATATTACAATAGTCATATTGGCTTCATAACTTTAGAAAGCGTATTAAAGTAATAGAAATATTATATACTTAAGTAAAATTAGGTAAAATAACGAAAAAATAAATGTTCAGATATAACTACTTAAATTAATTTATTATTCTTAGGAACTTAAAAGACTTTAACCGAAAATAAAATATCTTTGACTCTGTATTTAATTTTACGATGACATGCAACAAAATTATAAAACTGCTACGAGTATGAAAATAACTTTTTGAGAAAAGTGGAAGAAGTACAAATCTAGGTTGAATAAATTATTCAACTTAGTCTATCTTTACGGGTAAACGACGGTTCACTCATAATAACTTAAGAACTATCCGGATTTAAACAAAGTTTAAGTAGGGTAACAGACGGACGAGAAAATACAGAGGCGTGAAACTTTATTATAAATGCGACTCATGAATTTCGTTGATAAGCTCCGCCCTTGGTATTTTACATTAAGAAGTCATACCGATCAATGTCTTGGCCACGTTTCGGTGTATTACTTTATTAATACAATCACTGAAGCATTGATTTCTAAATTATTGAATATTTTCCCTTCAAATTCAATATTTATAATTTAGTCAAATCAAACATTAGACTCATCTTCCTTATTAACCCTCCGTAAATAGTCTCATTTTACCGCAGAAGAAGAAAGATGGTACGAGTAATTGAAATACCCTAGTAGAACATTAACATTAACATTATTAATTAAAGTGTTTTTTGGCGCAGTACCCTAATTATATTTTAAAATCAATGTAGCCTAAGTTACTCTTTATAATATAAGCTATCAAAATGTGAAACTCCAGTCAAAATCAGTCCAACCGTTTTGAAGAATAACAGGAATAAACAGCCAGGTAGAAAAAAAATTATCAAATTATGGTTTTTAATATAAACATAATTTTTAAACATTTTACCGTATATACTTTCATATACATTAAGTAAAAATCTGTTCTTTTCGCATTGCAAGCAGACACTTCAATTTTATTTATTTATATAGATATAAATATGAGAGATATTGGAAGGATAGATTTTAAATAATTCGTAGGTCAGGTCGAACCATTCGCCTGCTATAAATTAAATCAATATGCTCAGCTCACATGCGTGTTACTTTGGACCATCTTACTCTTTAGGGAGAAAACGTATCTGTTTCGTTCTTCGTTAAAAGTTTCTATTACCTTATGCAGTAGGCTATCACCATCAGTTGGACTGTAAGTTCATTTACCACTTCAACTTTATTAAAGAAAAAACAAAAATAATATCTACTTACTGCTACTAAAACGAAATTGAAAAACCTGCTTAGTGGAGGATAATGTACGAGGTAACAGAGCAAGGCTATTACTAAGCACGCTGTTAAAACTCCTAGTATTCAAGGCTATAAGCTCCTTTCCTCACCAACTTTGCCGAAACTTGAAAATTAGCATGCCACCGCGTCAGTTGATAACCGAATTAAGTTTAAATTAGTTACGGGAGCTCGCTAGCAACTTTTTTTACTTGATTATTGGTACAAAGACACCCTCGACGAGGGTCGTCGCCTATAAAAATAACCTAATTCCATTTTCCTCCTACTTTTGTGTTCTTATCTAACTTAGGACGAGTTTTAAAAAATTAAATTGCTTTAAGACTATTTTATCATGTACTTCCTAATTTTTATTTTTCTAAAAAAAAGGTTTTATTTCATTTGTTCAAATTCAAATTCATTTATTTGCTATTTAATTTATTTTATAAAATACCGCCTAAAACAAAATGAAATCAATATTTTTCCTACATAATATGATAGATGTTGTAAGGAGGTTATTCACAGTAGAAGGACCAACATAGCCCACCGAATCAGTATGCTGAAGTGACAATAGGCCTAGTCCACCTGATGTTAAGTAGTTGCTGTGACCCACAGCCATCTACATCTATCCTTGATTACGAATAAAATGTAGATGCGTCGTCACCCGTGAGGACTAAGATGGAATGCCTCGTTTTCAGAAAAAAAGGTCTTCGGTTCTCTACACTTACCATACGAAACACATTAGCGTTAGGCTGATTTTTCACGCCGGTATTCTGCGAGATTAGTTATAAGAGATTAGAACGTTGATGGATGCAAGTGACTCACGGCGTTTGTAGTGTTCTTTCTGGAAAAATGCTGTGATGATGATGGTGATGAAAGGATCAATTAAGTATTAACTTTCTCAAAAATAATATATATTTGATAAAGTTAACAGATTTCAAAACCAATAGAGATAAAAACGATTTAAATCATAATAAAATAAAAAAATTAAAAAGAAGAGAAGAGAAGTTGATGAAAGTTGATGTCTATGGGCTTCAGCTTCAACTTACTATCAGCGGACTGTGTGCTCGTTTGCCACCCTTATTCTATAAAAATATATGCTATTTATTACAGAAATAGTGATTGGTATCTTAGTTTTTATCATTTATTACGCAAATCCACATGGAAAAAGTCATTAAAATTCTATGCTTTCATATCAATACGTCGAACTAATAAATTACTTTATTATGAAATGCAGACAGTTTTGATAGATAGAGAATGCTCTGTTTTTTTAAGATATCAAGTTTTCTACAAAATGTTCTTACTTCACTATCATAAGTATTATTTCGGCCTTGCATAAAACATTGATGTTTATTCTAATAAGGTTTGGATGTTTTTATAACCATGTGTTGTTCTCGTTTCACATTCTACATCGTTAAAGGTTTCTCCAATAAAAATATTTGACCTGTTTATTTTTTAAACTTATTTCTCTATATGGTCAGAGTAAATAACAACAAAGGACGTCAGTCGCTCTGATTCCAGGGGAGGTTTACAATGGGGCAACAGTAATAAGTAATTTAAATGAAGGAAAAAGTTCAAGCCCTCATACATTTATTCATAAAATCGCAACCAACCTCCCTGACGAGTTGTTCACAGATGTCTTACAATTCTTCAATGTTAAAGCTGTGTCCAATTTCTTAAATGAAGAAACTTTTTTTAGTCCTCAGATAAAAGTTATTTATACAATAAAATAGAACATAAAGAAATCGAGAACTACAGTTGGACGAACAAAATAGTTCAATAGTTTCACTACTTTATACAGCCAGGTTATAGTTTATCCAATGAATGATTAATCAGCGCTAAAGTATATAAAGATGACGCTCGTGCTGCAGACATAATAAAGACCTGCTGCTGATTTGTTATGGCTGCAGCAAAAATGGGTAAGCTCGACCGGGGTAGGACCACTCTCTCACAGAATACCAGCGACAAATAGACGTACGAGCACTCAATCCACCTGACGGTGTGTAATTCAGCTTAATGGTACTGTGTTTCTTATGGGGAGCGTAGAGAACCAGAAACACAATTTAATGATTATGGCGCATTCCATCTTAGTCCTCGACGTCGATAAAGCATGTGCATTTTAATTCATAATCGATGATAGATGTAGATGGCCCCAGCATCCACTTACCATTAGGTGGATTAAGTGTATCCTCTTATTCTATAAAACAAATATATAAAAATAAATAAGCTCGTAATAACTACACATATTATTATGAAGTCGGCAGATTTTAAATTAAGATATGTAGATCATGACGTGCTTTGGCGGATCATAATTTGATGGCATTTTAAAAACACAAAAATTTTTCGTTCGTTCGTTCATGAAATTAAAAGCCGACTTCAAGGAATTAAAAAAAAACTTAAAGAAAAAGGGAAAAAGCTTGTGAAATCAGTGCTTAGACATAGATTACAGAAGAATTACAGCCCCGACTTCAGAAGCTATGAGAATAAATTTATTTTATTTTTAATTCCTTGAAATCAGCTTTCATTTTTTATGGTATTTATGGCAAAAAAGTAAAAAAAAATTAAGCCAATTTTCTTTACGATTTAAGTGGATTAAGAAATATAAGTAACTTAAGAGATAAATTAAAATGTCGCCTAAATAGCACCCCGCACAGAACAAGTATTTGTATGGCCTACAAGTAATTGTTTGTCCTTAGAAGAGAAATATTTTGTATATATTTTATTTTGTTATTGTATATATTATTAATAATTGAAAGGAGAAAATACTGCTGTGGAGATAATTTTTTTTTAAAGGAAAATATGTATGTAAAACAATTTCTCCTATGTTAGTCAACTGGGTAAGGAACCATTACCGTTACAGCCTAGTAAAGTCCACTGCTGAACCTAACCTCCCCCACATAGCGGATATTTTAGCCATAGTTTGTCGTGAAGCGATAATTAAGAACAAAAGAACCTAACCTAACAACAACGAAACAACGAAATAAATAGAACAAAAACGAATAATTTATTTAAAATTTTAAAAGATATTTACAGTTTTATAATAAAAAAATATGATGATGATGATGGGTGACGTGAATTACAATTTTTTTTAAAAAAATAACAAAGACAAATGAGTACTGAAACGGAGCCCGAAGACCAAGGTGGCACACCGCGCTTGGCAGTGGTGCTCACCGCTCACGGAGTATGCACAGGCTATGCCTGTGGTAGGTGCACAGCGCCTGATCTAGGCACACGCAGCGTCTGGAGTAGGCACACGCAGCGTTAAGTAGGACCCAGGCTGGAGTAGGCACACGCAGCGTCTGGAGTAGGTATACGCAGCGCTTGAAGTAGGCACAAGAAAAGAATATTTTTGTGGAAGTTTTGAAGTAAAAACATCAGACCGGTAATGAATGAATTGAATAAAAATTGCCATGACAACCAGATAAACAACGATGTCAAAACATGTCAAATTTTGGTTTACAGGCCTAATAGAGAAACGGCAAGATTTAAGTGAAAAATGAGATATTATTGATATAGGAGAAAAGGTAACGCAACAGCGAGCACGAAGCCCGAAATTGCAGAGTTACGGAGAACTAAATAAAAGATCGAAAAAGGTAGACTCCATTGACACCGATTTAAAAAGTGCTGATAGCGTGAAAATACGAAGTGAAAATGATTTGTTATTGTGTTCTTATGGTTTAAAAACGTGACATGATCCTATGGAAATAAAGGTGATGCAAAATATCCAGTTTTGAGGTGAATGCAGAAAATCAAAAACAGAATGGAAAAATAAATTTAAAATAGTGTAAAATGATATGTAAGTAGCATAACACTACAAGTTGCCACGAATGGCGAGCGGGTTGGTAACTGCAGTTTTTTTAAGTCTTTATTAGGAAGACCCTGCTGCCCACCTCCTGATTTATTTCCCTCTGTCGCCTCTAACGACACTGATGGAATGATATGGGATAGTGGATATTCTTACACCGCCACTACATAGTGTATATATATATATATATATATATAGAGTATGGAAGACTTATTGCTTATAGCACGTGTTGCAGCCAACTAACTTAATTCGCCGTTCAATCAACATCCTAGAATTTTTACTAAACAGCGCCGTTCAACTAGCAGCCTAAATGATATTCAGCCATTTGATCAAACAGCTAGGCAAATAACTTGGACCTTATCTATATCTTATATAATATATCTTGTATCTTGTTTCCACTTTCTGCTACCTAGCGCTGAAACTCTCTAAACTGTCAATATGGCGTCGGCAAACAACACATTTGATGGTGTAATATCAGGGACAGTAGGTTAGGGGTCAGTAGATAGATACTTAGTCCCCAAAACACATAGTGCCTTTGCCAAAAGACAATTTTTTTACCTAGCGCCAGTACTATACAATTAATTTAGTAAAATTTTTATTATAAAAAGCTACAACAACCATCAAATCAAAAATAAAATTATTAATTGGCTTCAAACTTATGACTATGATACTACTGAATGTCTATTAAACTTCTAATACGTAAATTTAATTGTAATTTTTTATTGTTCTTATATTATTTGTTATTATACGTATAAATCATTAATAATGCTGCCTGCATGATTAATGATTTATACTATACTCATACAAATTTCAAAATATAAAATATTCACAGTAAAATAGTTAAAACACACTCTCACCACAAATACACTCATGTACGCACACACACACACACACACATACTCGCGCGCGGACACGCATGCACATATACACGGTGCGCACGTACGCAGGTTTAGAAACACGTAGATCTATATATATTTTCGTATTGTTACGAGCTTGAGGTTCGTGACAATAAAAATTGCTGATAGAATTACCTAAATTAACACTTTAATTCACTTTACATTAATTAAAGTTAAAAACACTAATAATTAATCACACTGATTCACATTATTCCGCTCCGAAGCTTCGCTTGTCTCGCCGAATCCAATACTTCCGTCGATCGCATCTTGCAGCGCCTATTTATATAAATTAGCAGCGAAATATCCAGAATATTCAAGTAAACACGCGCTAGGTACCGAGAGTTCGTGTTTCAATTTAAAGAAGTTTAGTTCTTCGGTTCGAGACTAGATGGCGCTAGTGACGTCGACTTGAGCGCGTAACACCGCCCCCTACTAAGACATGCTCGTCCCGAGCATTATCGGCCCCGTAATAACGCGCCAGGCGATCCACATGGACGATCTTAGGAGTCCCTCTTGCGCTTTTCTGTATCTGGTAGGTTACATCTTTGATCTTGGTCACAATCCGGTACGGGCCGTCCCATTTAGCTTGAAGCTTAGGAGATTTCCCTTTGCTGCGGACTGGATTGTGCAACCACAAAAGTGAACCTTCGTCGAACCCTTTGTTGTTCATTTTGCGGTCATACCGGGTTTTCATCTTTTCAGACATTTGCTCGCCCGATTGTCTGACGTGCTCATAAACGTCATTCATTTTGTTCCGCAAGTCATTTGCATAATCGGTAATACTGCGTGGAGCATCAGGTGGTATCCCGGTGATCAGGTCTGCAGGCAGCCGTAATTCTCTTCCAAAGTTTGCGAAAGCTGGTGTCACTGCTGTACTTTCGTGAACAGCGCTTCGATATGACACCAAAAACGGTTGTATGTGCTTGTCTCAATCTCGTTGCCGATTGTCTACAACTTTTGCTAGTACCCAAAAATTACGGAAAATTTTTAGAGTACCCATAACTCGGCAAGTTTCCTGGAATATTTGAGACTCAAAATTCCTTCCTTGATCGCTGTGAATCTCTAAAGGTACTCCAAAACGACAGAAGACTTCATGAACTAGTTTATCTGCAACTGTTGAAGCTTCTTGATTTGGAATGGCGAAGACTTCTGGCCACTTAGTGAAGTAATCCATCACAACCATGAAAACTGTACCGCTTTAACTCTCCGGAAACGGCCCCGCCACGTCGATTGCTATTCTCTCCCATGGTACACCAACATTGTACAACTTCAATGCACCTCTACTACGAGTCTGAGGTCCATTTACAGCCGCACAACTTGTACATTTCCGACACCAGTCCTCGACATCGTTTCGGCAGTGGACCCAGTAAAACCGTTCTCGGATCTTCAGTAGAGTTCGTTTAACTCCCAGATGGCTTCCTGAATAATTATTATGGTATAGCTGTAGAACATCCGGTACTTTAGCTTTAGGGACAACCGTTTGTAAATGACAGCTGTCTCCCCGAACATTTTCCCATTTACGGCACAGAACTCCATCCTGAAGCAGCAAGCTGTCCCACTGGGCCCAATAGCTTTTAGTGGTCGAACTCATCGCTGAGACGTCGCTCCACTTGGGTTTGGGAGCACTGGCCTTCATCCATTCCAGGATCTGCTTGATGTCCGGATCTTCCTGCTGTGCACGTTGAAAGCTGTCCTTCCACTCGTTGCTGAGGTGGTCGGCCCTGAGCATCCTCACGGATACCACTTCCTTACTCTCTTGCCTAGTACAATGTTTGCAATCTTCAGGACAAGGTCTTCTTGACAATGCATCTGCGTTGCCATGAGATTTCCCGCTGCGATGTTCGATGTCAAAGTCGTATTCCTGCAGTAGTTCAATCCACCTCGCAACTTGTACTTCTGGATTTTTAAACTGCAATAGCCATTTTAGTGCAGCATGGTCAGTTTGTAAGTGAAATTTTCGCCCCAGAAGATATTTGCCAAAATGCTGCAACGACTTTACCACAGCTGGCAATTCGCGTCTTTTGACACAATAGTTCCTTTCCGGTTTTGACGACGACTTGCTGAAGTACGCTATCACGACCTCTTGGTCACCATTCCGTTGAGACAACACACCGCCTAGTCCTATATCACTTGCGTCTGTGTCAACTATAAATTCTTTGCTTGCATCAGGGTATCCCAAAATATGTGTTTTGCACAGACGGTCCTTGAGCTCCTGGAATGCGATATTACAACTTTCATCCCAGCAGAAATGTCGCTTCTCCTCGGTTAGCTTATGCAGAGGTTTGGCTATATCTGCAAAGTTCTTCACAAATCGCCGGTAATAGGAGCACAAACATAAAAATGCTCTAACCTGCGTCTTGTCTTTTGGAACCGGCCAATCCTTTACAGCTGCGATTTTCTCTGGATCCGTGCGGATACCTTCTTCCGGCACTAACAACATTTCATCGGACTCAGCTTGAGGTTAACACTCTGAATCTTCATGAGCACGCGTTCCAGGTTTTGAAGGTGTTCCTCAAACGTACGGCCCACGATGATGATGTCATCCAAGTAGACCAGACAGGCATCGCCAATTAGCCCGGTAAGTACAAGTTCCATCAGCCTTTCAAACGTTGCTGGAGCATTGCACAACCCACACGGCATTACTTTAAATTGCCACAGACCCTTTCCCGTCGAGAACGCAGTTTTCTCCTTGTCCGTAGGGTCAATTTCAACTTGCCAGTAGCCACTTTTTAGATCCATCGTGCTAAACCACTTTACTCCTGTAAGCATGTCCAGCGTGTCGTCAATTTTTGGCAAGAGATAGCTGTCCTTCTTAGTAACGTCGTTCAGACGGCGGCAGTCAACACAAAACCGTATGCTGCCATCCTTCTTCTTTACCAGTACCACGGGTGAACACCATGGACTAAATGAAGGTTCAATAACACCATCCTTCACCATTCCCTCAATCATGGTTTCCACTTTCTTTTCACGTGCTACTGGCAATCTTCTTGGCCGCTGTCGGATAGGCAATTCTTCGCCTGTGTTTATTTTGTGTTGAACTAAGCCAGTCTTTCCTATGTCAGCACCGTTTGATGAGAATACATCGGCATACTTGAGTAACAACTTCTTCGCTTTGACCATTTCATTCGGGGAGAGAACGCTGCGACAGTCTTCTAAAAGTGTCCTCACTCTCGTTTGTGCATCCTTGCTGGAGGTCCCAGTCGATAGATATTGGCACCGACGTAACCAATCCACTTCCTCACAAGTACCAACCAGTGTGCCTTTTTCTATAATCTGTTCCTGGCCACAAAGGTTCAGCACACGTACTCCTGAGATGTTAGTGGTTCTGACCAAGGTTCGAGCCACTTTCCATGGAGGGTCATTTTCTAACCTTTCCACGAGTACACAACGATGATGTTGCCCAGGATTCCGAGGAAGACTAACCGGCACAATCGTTTCCAATCTCGGCGGAAGAACAATTTTCTCAAGGCTGTACACGTTCCCTGGTAACGCTCCTTCCACAAAAAGTTCCTCTTGTCCACATTTCAAGACACCTTGCTTCACGTCAATCGCACGACAATTCTTCCTCATGAAGTCTAGGCCCAGGATGCAGTCGTCCATTATATCAGCCACAATGACATTATGCAGGTAGATCATGTTGCCTAGCTTCAACTCCACCTATTTCTCTCCACGGACGGGTATACGCTGACCGGTGGCTGTTACCAAACTAATGCGTTTCAGTTGTATGCGGAGTCCCCAAGGAACTGACTTATTAGTTGGGAACTAACAACCGTACGAGAGGCTCCAGTGTCTATAGTCAGTTTACACGGCATTCCGTTGACCTCGCCCTTGATGATTAGACTGTTCCTATCGTGGGTTTGTGAGATCGAGATCCTTGGGGCTCTTTTAAGATTAGCCAGCACCCGCCCCGCATTTCTGGCTTTTACTAGTTTCCCTGCTGCTGCTGGGCGGTGCTGTTGGCCGCACTACCCTCCTGAGATCGTTCACCTTCCCTTTCTAGGGTTCGCTTAGGGCAGCTGGATCGAAGGTGGCCCTTTTCCCCACAGCCATAGCACCTAGGGCTGTATCCTTTGTTGCGGTCGCGAACTGTAGCTGCTGCAACCTCCCTGACGCGATGGGAACGAAGACCTGCCGCACGGCTTCCACCTCCAGTGCATGGGCCAAGGCATCCTTAAGCGTCTCGTGGTGCCCGAGCCTCACAGCTGCTCTGACTTCCAGGTCGCGGATGCCGTAGATGAATGTCTGCACCAGGTTCCCTTCAATGAGCGCCGGTACAGACCGGTATGCTTTTCGCACCAGCTTCTCCACCTCTAGAGCCCACTGCTGCACGTTTTCGTTGGTACGCTGCGCGCGATCTTTAAGCTGCGCATGAAAGACGTGTTCCAGATGAGCGTCGCCATATCTCGCCTCCAATGCCTCAAGGAGTTGCTCATAAGTACTTCTACTGGATTTTAATCTAACGAACTGGATTTTATAGGCTGACCAGGAAGAAGTCCCGTCGAACGGTGGCACCTTGAACCCACGTAGCGAAGGTGTAGTAGCTACTACGGGAGCTGTAGTTCCATCCCCAAGTTTGAGTTCGTCCAGTGATTTCTTCATGTCAGCCATTACGTTGTCAACCCGATTGTTCACTTGGTCGATTCGGGTTTCAGCTTCCGACAGGCGGTTGTCATGTTGAGCAACCTTATCTTTCACCTCCCGTATCTCTTTTCCGAAGGTAGCGTGGATATCTTTCATGAGAAGCATCTGCTCTTCCTTATCGCGTTTGAGCTGCTCTTTCAAACGACGGACCTGTTCCTCCTGTCCGCCCCGCAGCTGCTCTTCCAATCGGTGGGCCTGTTTCTCCTGTCCGCGCTGCAGCTGCTGCAGCATCACCATCAGAGCACCTAAGTCAGGTTCTGCAGATGCAGGAGCTACTGACGGGCCGACCTCCGTTGCCTGCGGCTGGCCCTCCGAAGTCTGCGGCGTTGCACCACCAAATCTTGTCTGGTCCGTCTCCTGCTGGCGTTGATTTCGGGTACGGACACCCTCCGTTTCCTCCTTAGGTAAAATCGGCATGATTTAATCCCACTTCTGACACCAATTGTTACGAGCTTGAAGTTCGTGACAATAAAAATTGCCGATAGAATTACCTAAATTAACACTTTAATTCACTTTACACTAATTAAAGTTAAAAACACTAATAATTAATCACACTGATTCACTTTATTCCGCTCCGAAGCTTCGCTTGTCTCGCCGAATCCAATACTTCCTCGATCGCATCTTGCAGCGCCTATAAATACAAATTAGCACCGAAACATCCAGAATATTCAAGTAAACACGCGCAAGAAGTTTAGTTCTTCGGTTCGAGACTAGATGGCGCTAGTGCCGTCGACTTGAGCGCGTAACAGTATTTTTATTTAACAAAAGCTTGTTAAATTTGGGAAAGAACTAGCTCCTGTTACTCAGGTTAACCTTTTACAGGAGCTAGGATCACAGTCAAAAAATTTTTTTTCAAAGGGTGCGGTTGGGCGTGAATATTTATATAATATAGCGCAAAGTGCATAACAAGGCATGAAATGTTGTATTAGACGCATCAGCTGAAACGCATAGGCTGAATATCATTCAGGCCGCTAGTTAACGGTGCTGTATAGTAAAGAGGCTAGGCTAATTATGCTAGTTGGCTGCGACAGTACGCATTTTACCGATTTTTAAAGAACAAATTTGTGTGAATTTAAATGAATTTTTTCTTCCAACTAATGAACCACCGTTCTCAGAAAAACATCCCTTTCGTTTATTCAGATTTAGCTCATACGAGATGTAGACGAGAGTTGCGTTTACGTAATATTTCACACAATGTAAAAATCGGGCGTATCCTCGACACTGCTCAATGTAGGTCACACAGTTCCTCTTAACAACAACGAAGTGACGTGGAAATTACGAAGCTGCTGGTAGCGACTGCAGACAAAGAGTAATTCCCATGCACCTAACTAAATGGATATTAAGCCTTACAGATATTAAGCCCATTGAAATCATTTAGTTACTGGCGACTGAAAAAAAAACACATCTTTCGGAAATCGAGTTTATAAAATCCATAATATATGTATAAATAAATATAAATAAAATTAAAGTGTCTGTCTATAATATCGAATTAACTGTCTTAAAATTATATGCATGCCATTAGACCTTCTCATCTAGTTGGTCGAGCAAGTAGTTGAGTTGGTATATTTGGGATGTTTATTCAGCAGGGATATGAGATATGATAAGGATATAGAACGACGAGTGAACGCAGGAAATAAAATAAATGGGGCTCTATGCTATATTGTGCAAAGTTAGAATGTATCAAAAAAAGCACATAATGCAATTCACAATGATAGTGTTATTCCTTACTTCAACGTATGGTAGTGAAAGTTGTGCGTGACAGAAAAAGCACGAGAACAGAATAAACGTAATGGATATGCGGTCGTTAAGGAGTATTTTAGGGCTGAATCTGAGTGACAGGGTGAGAAATTGTGTGATAAAAGAAAAGTGTGGTTTGCAAGATATTGTGACCAGGATTAAGAAAGGAATACTTCGGTGGTTTGGTCATGTAGAAATAATGAATTAGGAAATAGTGACAAAGCAAATGTATGTTGTAGAAGTGAAAGTGTTGGAAAAGGACGTCCTAGAGGAAAGTTTATCGGCCAAATTTTCGATATATTGAAAATGGTTCAAATTAAGAGTACCTTTAATCAACGAGCATGTATGCGTATGGATATGGAGGAGGCGAGAGAGATATGTCAGGATCATGCTAATGGAAGCCTAACTCTCTGGGTAACAGGCGTGAGTGTTTATGAGAAGACCCTGCTGCCCATTTCCTGATTTGTTTCCCTCAGTCGCCTCTTACGACACCCACGGGCCACCGCGGTACACCGCCACTCCACGTTAAGAGTAGAGTTTAATTTACTTAAAGTTAATAGAAAGTTACAGCTTATGAGCTTCCCACAGCCGACTACAGGCATCCTCTAATTTACGAAAGGTTTAGGAAGCTATTAGCCCGTCGCGCTGCTTCACTGTCTACTGGCGGATTTCACATTTCCTCCGAAGATTTATTTTTTACACGTGCCTTGAAAGCTTCCACACAATGTATTTCTTCACGGCCGAGCAAATGGTAGATCAGCACTGAAAACTGAAATTTCAGTGGTGCCGAAGAGTATCGAACCGATGTGATCCCTCTCGTACTGTGAAATTTACAGCGAGTGCCTAACCCTATCACTACCACGATTAATTTAGTATTTATTATATTAATAATTTCCTGACGTTCCTAGTGCTTCGCAAGAATCATAGACTTAGATATTCAATATCCCGATGCCATATTTAGGCCGATTACCTTCAGCTTTATATTAATAATATTTTGTCTGATCTACGCAAATTGATGTCCTTTTTAGAAAGACAATTATATTTTATCTTTTTGTAAGTAAGTTACCTTTATACAGATGCATTATGTTACGATGACAAGTGATTCAAATACGATGCTTAGGTCTTTTGTGAAGTTATTCTAAATAAGTTAAAGATATTTATGTCTTTTTTTCGGTATTGTTTTAGTCGATATTTGCCATATTGTCATGCAAAGTGCGAAGGTTGGGCCTTGACCTAATCACACCATGAAAAAGCTAATCCTATCTCACCAAATAATTCAAAGTTCGAAGGTTATTGACCTCCATAGCTATTTTGAGCCGACCTCAAATAACGAAGTACCTAATTGATTCGGCTGACAAAATCGGACTACCGCCAAGTTAATAAAACTTTATTAACCACTCGTGATATCCGTCAGTCTATGGACCTATTAGTCTGACCTATGGTCAAGCCAAAGAGTATAGTAGGTTTGGCCAGACAATTTTTTTTAAATGAAGGTAAATATAACTTAGAGCCATTACCATGTTCTTATCCAAAAATAAAAATTATCAACAATTAAAATATTGAATTATTTGTATAAAGGTCACGTGAGCGCTAGAGAAATGATTGTAAGACGTTGTTGACAAATAAAATGTTTAATGAAATAGTACAGTAAAAATAGAATTTAACATTGCACGAAATTTCCGATTCAATTTTTTTTAATGACGTTTAGTATCACTTATTCACAAAATGCCGACAGATCCAGGTGGCGCTTCAAGCAGTCTTGAAAAAACGTTTTCAGCCGATATCTCGGTAACTATGTACTGTAAGGCAGAAGTTATATAAACCAATATAGTAGAAAATAAAATTTCGCATCTTTTGTTTCTAGCAAACTTTTTTGTAAAACTTACCGTTTACGATTTATCGCCCATTTAATGAACAGGTGGCGCTTCAAGCGCCATCTTGAAAAAACGTTTTCAGCCGATATCTCGGAAACAATGCACTTTAAGGCAAAAGTTATATAAACTATTATTATAGAAAATAAAATTTCGCATCTTTTGTTTCCAGCAAACTTTTTTGTAAAACTTACCGTTTGCGATTTATGGCTCATTTAATGAACCGGTTTTTCTATCGCAGCCAATAACTCTTGAAATATTAGATTAATCAATAAAGTGCATAAATTTGTTTTGAAAGATCAGTTTATTTTCCAAAACTTTTGTTTGAAACTTTTTTTTTTCTAACATTCATACTTTTTGAGTTATAGGACGTTTCATGTCACGCATAGCTGCCCGCGTCACCCGACGAACTCGGCCGACGCTCGGCAGGTGACGCAGCAGCTACTTTATGATTAAGAACCTGGATTTTATTGCTATTATTTCGGGGAATTCCAAGTAAGACGTCATTATTGTTTACTAACTACAACTTACGGAGTCTCATTTTTGAAATTCGAGTTATAGAGTATAAATATCTATTATCAATATTTCGTAGGGAAATAACATTTTCTTCGAGTTACAAAGTCTAATAATTCGAGATACCGCGTATTTAGGGGTTCAGCGGAAGGGAATGGCAATTTTTTTCGACTTACTGAGGATTTCAACATAACGAGGTTCGAGTTATAGAGATTCCACTGAATATCATAACACGCATATAATTTTTTAAGTAGAGCGTGTCTATCATCAACTTAATATTACCAAGTTTTTAAGTTTATATGTGAACTATATAATAAAATAATTATTTTTAAATGTTATTTATAATCTTATCTATGGTTTCAAGTAAACTCATATACTCTTTGTTTCTAAGGCGTCCCTCTAAATATTAGTATACTGTTTGGCGCGGTTTAAAAAGGAGACATTGACGTCTCCATATGGAGACGCCGGACTTTTAAGGGTTAAACAAAGATTGCATAAAAGGGGTTATTATAATATTAAGGAATTTTTAGATATTTATAACCCCTGGGAATGAGACGATCTTTGTCAAGCTATTTCCAATTAATTGATTTGTGTAGATATCCGCAGTAAAACCAGTGACCGACATAGCCCAAGGGATTAGTAAGCTGAAATGGCAATGGGCCGGCCATATAGCTCGAAGAACCGATAACCGATGGGGAAGAAAGTTTCTCGAGTGGCAGCCTCGTACCGGTAGGCGTAGTGTGGGGCGACCCCCCACTAGATGGAGTGACGACCTGATAAGACATGCAGGAAGTCGATGGATGCAGGTGGCTCAGGACCGTGGTTTGTGGCATTACTAGGGACAGGCCTATGTTCAGCAGTGGACTTGTGAAGGGCTGTAATAATGATGATGATGAAGTTGCAATTAGTTTTCTTTAATTAAAGAGTCAACTTTTGTAATTCACTCGGCATTTTTTATTGCATCAAACCCCAAGCTGGTATAAGAATTAGTGGGCTTCCGTTTTCATTCTTAGGCGTGAAATGCATCTAGATTTAAATTCTTAACCAAGGAAAGATGTAGGTTTCTGCGTAAACCTTGAACTCGTGGCCCATTATTGACTATCAGGTACTACTAATAAGTAAAACTTTCGAATATCTTAATGCAATTATTTGTATATATTTAACTATAACTATAGAAATTCTAAAAAATAACTAATGATTTTTTTACGTAGTAGAGGCACGCTACAGCTATATTATAGTTGTAGCACGAATGGGTCAGCTCAACCGGGACAGGACCACGTTATCTCAGAATATCAACGTAAAATAGCAGCGTAATGCCGCTGTGTTTCGTATGGTGAGAGCAGAAAACCGGACACCCATTTTACTGGAATCGAGGCATCCAACCTTAGTCTTCAGGGGTGACAACGCATCGCATTTGCATTTTGATCCTTAATTCAGGATAAATGTGGATGTCTGTGGGCCACAGCATCCATTTACTATCAGGTGGACTGTGTGCTCGTTTGTCACCCAATTCTTTTAAAAAACCTGGCATTTGGTGGCGTGTGCGTGACCTGTGCAACTGTAGTGGCGGTGTAAGGATATCCACTTTAGGGATAGTGTTCCACTCCAGTAGGTTTCTTAAGATGCGACAGAGGGAAACTAAAACAGAAGGTAGGCAGCAGCATTTTCCAGAAAATGAATCAAAATTATAAAACTTTTAATTTGTCAATCTGCCTGCCAAGCGTGGCAACTATGGCAAAATATCTTCAGCAATGGAATTTTTAGCTGTAATTGTTGGATGGATGAAGCAGGAAATAGTTCCAACTTTCTATTTCCATAGAAACTATATAAATAAGAACACTCGTAACCGTCATTTGATTAGTTGTCTAACGCCAAAGTACACACTGCCTGAACACACTCGCTAATTTGTTTAGTTATAATTTAAACTGCGCCATTTTCCTCAAAACTGTCGAAAATATACGCAGGGCTAAATATATTCCAGTTTTACCCCGGAGGGCAATACTGGACTGTTTGTATTTTATATCAAATTAAGCCCATTTAAAATGCAAAATATACACAAATATTATCTCTTTATCAAATAAAGTTTGACTTTGTTTTTTATAATCAAACTAGGCCGGTAAACGGTGTTTTACCCTTTCCGTTAGTTGGCGTGAAGTGTTTTACTCCAAATACACTGTGGACTTACAGTGTAAATATAAAATCGCACACAAATCGACCACACCTTTTGGGACTTTGTTATTTTCCTTTTGCCATTAAACTAACGGATGTCAAGAATAGAATAGAATAATCACGTCACGGCATGGTCACGGCGGCCAGCCTCAATGGAGACTAGCCATCGGCGCATCACAGAACTATAATGCCCAAGTGCATTCTCTATTTATTTACTCTCATAATCCGATGGGACGGTCAACCGTCACGACTAGAGAGAGATCAGGTGCCGGATCAACGATTTTACGTGCTTTCCCAGGCACGGGGTTTAGACACCGCCAAATTCCTGATTCCGGGCAGTTACTGAGAATTTCTTGACGGAAAAACTCAATAATCGTTTTTTTGGTCCGACCCGGGATTCAAATCCAGTACCTCATGATTAGCAGTCGCACGACTACAACCATTAGACCAACGAGGCAGTCACATGTAGAATAAAATAGAATATATATAAGGAAAGCACTATTACACAGTCGATGACTACCTAATGTTTGGTCTTATTGTCTTTCGGTTTAATACATATACAATATTATTTTCAAAATTGGGAAATTTTGTAAGGTATTGGTTGAGCTGAAAAGTTCGTATCGTCTCTATGAGATGGCGCCACTAGAATAAAATCCATATCATTTTTAGGAACAAATACCTGAGGAATGGTGCAGTACTATACTGGTCCCCATTTTTAAAAACAAAGGAGACGTTCAAAACTGCAGCAGTTACCGGGGAATAAAACTCATGTCACATACGATGAAAGTCTGGGAAAGAATAATAGAGAGAAGAATGAGAGAAGAGTGTGAGATAACACAAAACCAGTTCGGATTCATGCCCGGTCGAGGTACGACAGATGCCATTTTCGCATTACGCCAATTGTGCGAAAAGTACAAGCGCGTGCATAAAAATATGCACATGGTTTTTGTCGGTACCTTGAAAAAGGCGTACGATCGGGTTCCCCGTGAGGTTTTGTGGTGGGCGTTAAAGATGAAAGGTATGCCTGAGAAGTATGTGAGGTTAGTCCTTGCTATGTACAGAGCATCCCGTACACGTGTACGATCTGCCGCGGGAACTACGGGCAGTATCGATGTGGCTGTAGGGCTGCACCAAGGGTCGGCATTGAGCCCTTACCTCTTCCTACTGATTATGGACGCTTTGACGTCGGACCTGCAGGATGAGGCACCCTGGTGCATGCTCTTTGCCGATGACATCGTGCTTGTCGGGGAAGAAGGCATCGAGGTACAGAGCAGACTGACGGGGTGGCAACAGAGGCTGGAAAGTGTTGGCTTGAAGATCAGCAGATCCAAAACCGAATATCTGTGCTGTGATTTCGGCGGCCTTTCCAGTCCTGTACCCATGTCGTCGGATGGCGCTATACTGCCTACCTGCTCAGATTTCAAGTACCTCGGTTTCCTCATTCAAGGCGACGGCGAAATAAACAGAGCTGTGCAGCATAGGATTAACGCAGGGTGGATGAAATGGCGACAGGTCACAGCCACAACGTGCGATCCCCGAATGTGCCAATAAGGCTGAAGGGGAAAATTTACAAATCGATCATCCGACCTGTCGTCATGTATGGAAGTGAATGCTGGGCCGTCAAGAAGAAGGATGAAAATAGATTGCATGCGAATGAAATGAGAATGTTACGATGGATGTGTGGTGTGACAAGGATGGATAAGATAAGGAATGAGTATATAAGAGGAAGCCTGAAAGTAGCGCCAGTGGTAGAAAAGGTGAGAGGAAGCAGATTGGCATGGTTTGGGCATGTGATGCGGAGAGATGAAAGTCATGTCACAAAATGAGTGTTGAATATGAATGTGGAGGGACACACGGGCAGAGGAAGGCCGAATAAAAGATGGATCGATTGTGTGAAGAGTGATATGAGAATGAAAGGAGTAAGTATGGAAATGACGGCTGATAGAGAGGAATGGAACAAGAGGATTTACTGCGCCGACCCCAGATAATGAGAAATGGTCTAGAGAATGATGATGATCATTTTTAGGTAGTACCAACCTTCAAAAGAAACGTGTATAAATTTGACAGCTGTCTGATTATTAGTTTGTGAGATACAGCATTTTGAGTGAAGCAACTTTTGTTATTTTGAAAAAAATGGATAAAAAGGAATTTCGTGTTTTAATGTAACACTATTTTTTGATGAAAAAAAGTGCTGCTGATACCAAAAAGTGGCTTGATGAGTGTTATCCGGACTCTGCGCCGGGCGAAGCAACCATTCGTAAGTGGTTTGCCAAATTCCGTACAGGCCATATGAGCACCGAAGACGATGAACGCAGTGGACGTCCAAAAGAGGCTGTTACGGACGAAAACATAAAAAAAATCCACAAAATGATTTTGGAAGATCGTAAATTGAGGTTGATTTGTATAGCTAGCACTCTAAAGATATCAAAGGAACGTGTTGGACATATCGTTCATGAATATTTGGGTATGCGAAAGCTATGTGCAAAGTGGGTGCCGCGCGAGCTCACAATCGACCAAAAACAAGAACGTGTCGATGCTTCAGAGCAATGTTTGGAGCTGTTCAACCGCAATAGAAGTGAATTTTTGCATCGATATGTGATAATCGATGAAACATGAATCCACCACTACACTCCGGAGTCCAGTCGGCAGTCATCTGAATGGACTGCACGCGATGAACCGAATCCAAAGCGTGGAAAAACTCAACAGTCGGCCGGTAAGGTTATGGCGTCCGTATTTTGGGATGCACATGGAATAATTTTCATCGACTATCTTGGAAAGGGAAAAACCATCAACAGCGACTATTATATAGCGTTATTGGAGCGTTTGAAGGACGAAATCGCGAAAAAACTGCCCCATTTGAAGAAGAAGAAAGTTTTGTTTCATCAAGACAATGCGCCGTGTCACAAATCGATGAAAACGATGGCAAAATTGCATGAATTGGGCTTCGAATTGCTTCCGCATCCACCGTATTCTCCAGATTTGGCCCCCAGCGACTTTTTCCTGTTCTCAGATCTCAAGAGAATGCTCGCTGGAAAGAAATTTAAAGCTGATGAGGAAGTAATCGCCGAAACAGAGGCCTATTTTGAGGCTAAACACAAATCGTACTACAAAAATGGTATTGAAAAGTTGGAAGATCGCTATAATCGGTGTATCGCCCTCGATGGCAACTATGTTGAATAATAAAATCGAATTTTGCCAAAAATATATGTTTTTCTATAAAACGATACGAACTTTTCAGCCCAAAATACGCCAAAAACTTATTTCGTCGTAGCTATTTTCTCTAAATGAGTGTAGTGTGAACACTAAGTAACAATTATTATTTTTATGATATGTTGACGTCCATAAGTTCTGTACATTTAAAGTCTACATGAATAAATATATATTGATCTGATTTGGTTTGATTTGATTTATATTATGAATGCGAGTCATTTTGGTGCATAGAAATAGAATGTTAATAACCGGACTACAGCCCACACTGATGAAACTTAGCATAGCTATATGAACTATCGTCTCGACAAAACAAATATTTTGTGTGAATAAGATCTCAATCATTCTAGTCATTAAGAAGTTACAAGATTAGTAACTGACACATCAAAAATTATTTACGTAAAGATAAGGGTTTCGCTATGTACTTAGTGTGGAACATTTTATCAATCTGAGGGAACGCAGTGCGTATACAGTCAAAATAGTCTTCAACGTTTAAGCCTACTTTTATTTAATTTTGTTTCCTAAAATCATAAAATGTTACAAATTTAATAGTTTTTTTGAAAACTATTATTATGTCTATTTTTGTTAACCGTAGCAGTGCTTGCTCTAAATTTTACAATATGCGGGAAACATGCCCTCGCCGACACCAAGAAAATATGTATTTGAAAATTTTTGGGTTAATTTACCATGAGATTAGCAACGAAGGAAAACTTAGTGGGGATATCTGTAAGTCTAGTGATAAAATTATTTAGAAGACATGATGTGAATTCCGTCGCCACTCACAAGAAGAGCACGGCGAACTTATATCTCCAAAATCCTCTCAGAAGTGAGGCGGGCGTTTACATGCTCTACTGTTGGACACAGGCTTCCCCTTCCCTCTTCAATCTCTTTTTTGACATGCGCCCTTATATATTAATCTGGAATGCAATAAATAATAAATAAATCATAGAATACAAGCTTAAAATAGCAGCAAAGTATAGCGTATATAGCATATAGCAGTGAGTTCCGAGAGGAGATATTTTTACAATTAATGAGGCATTTCATATATTTGCTTAGAAGCAACCACTCTCCGACATTTTAATTTCTTATTGATGATCTTAAACGAAGAAAAAGACACATCGATTTTGCAGTTGTTCACGGAGTATGTTCAAGATTTACAATCAGGTGAGCATCATACTCGCTTGCTTTCTCTTCTATGCACAAAAACATTTACTATCGACTACCTTGGCGTCTACAAAGCATGACTGAATGGGCTTTTGTTACGTTAAGACAGTGCGAATTACCCCCTAGGACTTCATAAGCACTTACCACCAGGTGAAATTGTGGTCAAACACCGGCTTATAATAACAAAAATGGAAGTGGAAATGAATAAATCAGTTGAATAGTTTTCTCGTTTGTCGCTCTTAGCAGCACTATTTTTTTATAGGATAAGAGTGATAAACGAGCACACAGTCCACCTACTGATAAGTAAGATGCTGTGGCCCATGGACATATACATTCGATTAAGAATCAAAATGCAGATGCGTTGTCACCCCTGAGGACTAAGATGAAATGCCTCGATCGCAGTAAAACGGGGCTCCAGTTCTCTACACTCACCATACGAAACAAAGCAGCATTAAGCTGCTGTTTTCTGTGAGAGCATGTCCCTTCCCCGGTAGAGCCGACCCATTCATGCTATTACCATAATATAAAAAAAACTATATAATATGAAAGTAATATTAGCACGTTTTCATTTCTTATTTTTCTGCCTGTTGTTCCGGGTGCAATCTTGCAACTCAAATTTCGAGCACTTTTCAATGACCTTGAAATTTAAAATTTTGAACATAGCTTCGTATCGAATCTCAATGTATCTATATGAAAAATGCGGTATATTTTTTAAGCAAAAAATAAAAAAAAACACTTATGTAATATTGATCAAACAATCGCCACTTTAAGTCAAATCTTATGAATTAGTAGTTCATTTTACAGTATTGTATGTTTCCACACTGCGTGTGGTCACGATCAAATTTGGGTTCTGCCCGTCCGATTACAATCAGGCTTCGGGCGATAATCGATTAGATGAATTAAACGGAAGCCCCGTCCGATAAGTTTTATTGGACATTAATAGACTACGTTTCTTTTGTTTTATTGTTAGGGACAATTTACTATGGAGATATTCGTATTTGAATTGAAATATGGCTTCTACTTGTTTATTGCTGATAAAGAGTTAACGATACAACGCGTTACTTTTCACATTTAAGTAATAATTACATTATTGCTATATACTTCGTTTTAAACTTAAAATTACAGGAACAACGGCTATGTTAATTCGAATTTTATTAAAGGGTTTATTAATTTTTTTAGGACAGCGAGAGAGAGTGACATATTTCTTCTCGGACAACTAAAAAGTGTTAGATATATTAACTACCACAGTAAGTGACAAAAATTATTTAAAATCTCTTAAACAATTTTTTTCTAGAAACCGGGGCTTTGTTTTCAAGCAGACGCTCTGACTATCAGACCTATTAAATAGCAACATAATATCTACAAAAGTGCGCTTAACTGCAAAATAGAAGGGTAGTAGAAATAATATTCAGTTCCTTTTTTATGCCTGAAGGAAACTAAATATTTTTTATTTCGGAATTCAAACACTAGTGAATTCGCAAAATATGCGAACTAACTATATGTGTTTTTAGAAGGTTCCCAACAAATTCTCTCCACCACATTCTCACAATTTGACTCCAGTCAACCAGTTCAAAGTAAATTCCCTCACATCGCGGCGTTTTTCCAAGACCGATTCCGAATATCTTTATCCAATTTATACATTGCGGAAGTCGGCTGTAAATCTGGATTTATTGGCATATCTTCGTTCATGTTTAAAAATATGTGTATATTTTGTCTGGGATTTGTATATATATCTCCTTTATACTTCTATTTTAAAGTACTTTCGTCTTTTAACCTTGCAATGTCAATGAAATAAAAAACTAATATTATCATATAAAGTTAGATGTTAATTTACAGCATAATAATGCTGTAAAATAACTTTTTCATTTCGTTGATACATAAAAGACAATAAATAACTTGAAAGAATTAAAAAAAGAACTTGACTGGGAAAGGATTACGGTCTCATAGAATACAAACGTAAAATAGCAGCATAATGTAGCGTATATAGCATACTCGTATAACAGTGAAGATATTTTTACAATTAATGAGGGATTTCACATTTTTCCTTAGGAGCAATCACTTTCCTGCATTTTATTTTTCCTATTGATGATCTAAGATAAGGAAAAAGACATATCGATGTTGCAGTTGTTCATGGAGAATTTTCGACATTTACAATCAGGTGAGCCTCGTACTTGCTTCCTATCTCTTCTATGCGCAAAAAACATTTACTATCGACAACCTTGGCGTCGTCGAGGCAAAAGTGAATGAGCTTTTGTTATGCTAAGACAGTGCAATTTAATCCCTAGGACTTCATAAACACTTACCACCAGGTGGAATTGTAGGCAAGTCCAACAATCATATCTAATTTAGACTCGAAAACCAAAACACAGGAATGTTGTTACTCCGTGGAAATAGTGGTTGGTTTCGTTTTGAAATTTGACGTTTTTTTAAAATTAATATCAAATAAATAATCACGTTCTATATTACATTATATTTGTGACCATACTCTGATGATACCGTGAGGCGAAACTGGTCCATGTAGTTCGTATTTTGATATTTTAAAAGAAAAATGGTATCTTAATCACGTTAACTAAGCTTGAGTTTTACAATTGCAAGTGACAAAAACCGCAAGTGCAAATTATAAAAATATACTATAAAGAAAAATGTAACGAAGCTGCAGATTCAGTCCCACCAGTAAACGATAACCGCCAGAGTTAGAGTCAAACTTTAACCGACAGACGTAACGAACACTGTCTGAATATATGAAAACAATTGAGATAGAAATACGCGTAACGTAATTGCCACTATACTAAGCGTCTGTGTAACATTGATCTGCGAAGTTCAGATCGGCGTGGAAAGCGGTGCCTCATGCATATGACTTGTGTGATTCTAGATCTTTCCTTTGTAACATGTCAGATCTAAACAAAATATGAATGATACACGCTTTGTGATATAATAAAAAAATTGACAATTTATTGTTTTGGTGAGATAATTTAGTAATTTACGTATTGTTGCGCGCCACAGTTGATGGCACTAGCGCTATCTACTATTGAACAGAGGAACTAAGTTTCCTAGATAAGTCCACACTCGAATTTTCTACAACTAGTTGGTCGGGACTGGTATTTGCTAGAACATTCTCGATGTTTCAGCGGAAAAGGCCTATATAAAGCCATACGGGCCGCGACCGGAGCAGTATTGAATTGGCGATACAAGCGAAAGCTTTGGAGCGAAAAAAGTGAACTAAAGTGATCAGTGTGATTAATTATTAGTGTGTTTTAACTTTTAATTAATGTTCGAAAATTAAAGTGTTAATTTTGGTAATTCAATCGGCAGTTTTTATTGTCACGAACCCTAAGCTCGTAACAGTATTAACCAAGGATTTGATGACATTTAAATTCATTTAATACCGTAATGCTACGTTGAGCAGTCCTTTACGGAATGTAAATAGGAGAGGTAAATACAAAAAATACATGGCAAGCAAGGAATGTTATAGCAGCTGCAGCTACATTATAGTTGTAGCACGAATGGGCTCAACCGAGGTAGGGCTACGCTCTCACAGAATACCAGTGGGAAATAGCAGCGTAATGCTGCTATATTTCGATGGCGAGTGTAGAGAACCGGAGATCCTTTTTACTGGAATCGAGACATTCTTAGTTCTAATGTGTGGCAACAAATTTGCATTTTGATTCTTAATTGAGGATAAATGTGGACGTCTATGGGCCACGACATTCACTTACCATCAAGCTGACTGTGTGTTCGTTTGTAACCCCATGCTATAAAAAATCAAAAAACATGGCGTACTGGTGTTTTACATTCACCTTCTGCGAGGCAAAAACGAACAAAAATGCCTATGTACATGTCAAGTGTGCGCACAAACCTTTTACCTTTACACAGTCTCACTGTAGGGTCTGACCACACTGTAATAAATTGAAATAAATGATTTTCGTTCAATATAGATTACTGTATAATACTTATTGAAAGTCATTTTTTATATACCACTGGTTTGCAAAAAACCTCTGTCCTGGGAAGAACGAGCAAGAAACCCAGCGGAATTTTTTTTAAAACATATTTCAATTTACAATAAATATATTTTCTTACAATTTTTGTATGAACTTTTATAGAACCAGCATGGTGGCGATCACCTCATTCCCAGGGGTTATTTTCATTTATATATTCATTTATATTATAAAAATCCTTTTGTAAAATGTTTCATTAATAAAACATATAACCTTGTTTAATGACAAAATTTGTACATTTTCTGGGATTTTGTTGTAGAAGCGTGTACATTCCCTCATAATTGAATTACTAATTCTGTGGCGTCTAGTAACTGGTATTACAAGCTTGTTCCTAGTGTTTAAAGTATGAACATATTTATTTTTATGAAAGCTATTTATGTTTTTATGCACATACATTACATTTTCATAAATATATTGGAATGCCAAATTTAATATGTTTATTTCCTTAAATTTTTCTCTAACAAACTCTTTATAACTTAAGTTACAAAACAGCAGTACTGTTGTAGGTCTATCCTCAGTGTCCATGTAACTATATCTTAAACTATGTAGTACGTAAAATTTATAATTATCATTATTTAAAAAAATGTAAGTTTAATCCATGTTCATTGAAATAACACCATTATATGCTATTGATTACTCTAGTTATCATAATAATGCATTAAGTAACAGTTATCGGGTAATTTTGTAATGTAAGTGTTTGTTTATTCCATGCGTGTTTAATTTGCTGCGCATTTAATATCCACGTGTAATTTAGGACAAAATTGGATGGCTCTTTTGTTAAAACCAAATTATATAAGTCTGAAATTTATTAGTTACTAACAGCGCATCATTTCTTTTTTTATATAGAATTAGGATGACAAACGAGCACACAGTCCACCCAATGGTAAGTGAATGCTGTGCCCATAGACGTCTACATTCATTCTCGATTAAGAATCAAATCGCAGAGGCGTTGTCAACCTTGACGACTGAGTTGGAATGCCTTGTTTCCAGTAAAAAGGGTCTCCGGATCTCTACACTCACTATTCAAAACACAGCAGTATTAAGCTGCTATTTTACGCTGGTATTCTGTGAGAGCGTAGTCCTTCTTCAGTCGAGCGGACCCATTCGTGCTACAACCACAATATAGTTGCAGCGTGGCCCTAGCATAAAAAAATTGTTTCAAAGAAAGGTTTCATTAATATTGTTGCGTGCCTAAATTGACATCTAACACTAGCACCATCTAGTGTCGGGTAACAGAGCGAGGAGAGATTTCCAGAAAATGACAAGATTAATCTTTCAACCAACAGCGCCATCTAGTATCGAATTGAATAACTAAGCTTTCTAGAAGCCCTACACTGGAACTTTCGGCGCCTGGTCGGTTGGCGCTCGTAATCACTTAAATATTGTGGATGTTTCGCTGAAAAAGGTGTATCTATAGGCGCTGCAATACGCGATCAGGACAGTATTGAATTTGGCGAGACAAGCAAAGCTTCGGAGCGAAATAAAGTAAATCAGTGTGGTTAATTATTAGTGTTTTAAGTTTTAATTGGTGTTCGGTAATAAAAGTGTAAATTTTGGTAATTCAATCGGCAGTTTTTATTGTCACGAACCTCAAGCTCGTCACAATTGGTGTCAGAAGTGGGATAAAATCATGCCGATTTTACCTAAGGAGGAAACGGAGGGTGTCCGTACCCGAAGTAAACGCCAGCAGGAGACGGACCAAAGAAAATTTGGTGGTGCAACGCCGCAGACGTTGGGGGGTCAGCCGCCGGCTGCTGGCCCGTCAGTGGCTTCTACATCTGCAGCACCTGACTTAGGTGCTCTGATGGTGATGCTACAGGAGCAGGCTCGCCGACAGGAGGAGCAGGCACTTCGATTGGGCGGACAAGAGGAACAGGTCCGTCGTTTGGAATAGCAGCTCAAACGCGATAAGGAAGAGCAGATGCTCCTCATGAAGGAAATCCACACGACCTTCGGAAAAGAGATACGGGAGGTGAAGTATAAGGTTGTTCAACATGAGAACCGCCTGTCGGAAGCTGAAACCCGAATCGACCAAGTAAACAATCGGGTTGACAACAAAATGGCTGATATGAAGAGATCACTGGACGAACTCAAACTTGGGGATGGAATTACAGCTCCCGTAGTAGCTACAACAACCTCGCTACGTGGAATCAAAGTGCCGCCGTTCGACGGGACTTCTTCCTGGTCGGCCTGCAAAATCCAGTTCGAGACCGTCATGGAGGCGAACGGCTGGAATAAAAGCCAGGCCATGACTGCACTACTACCCTAGGCCTGCGCGACCAAGCCTTAACTGTGTTGTAGCTCTCGGTAAGAAAGTGACCTACGAGCAGCTCCTTGAGGCATTGGAGGCGAGATATGGCGACGCTCAACTGGAACACGTCTTTCGCGCGCAGCTTAAAGATCGCGCGCAACGCAGCAACGAAAACCTGCAGCAGTGGGCCCTTGAGGTGGAGAAGATGGTTCGAAAAGCATACCAGTCTGTACCTGCGCTCATTAAAGGGAACCTGGTGCAGACATTCATCGACGGCATGCGCGACCTTGAAGTCAGAGCTGCTGTGAGACTCGGGCACCCCGAGACGCTCAAGGAAGCCTTGGGCCATGCACTGGAGGTTGAAGCCGTGCGGCAGGATCATCGTTCCCATCGCGTCAGGGAGGTTGCAGCAACTACAGTTCGCGACCGCAACAAGGGATACAGCCCTAGGTGCTATAGCTGTGGGGAAAAGGGCCATCTTCGACCCAGCTGCCCTAAGCGAATCCTAGAAAGGGAAGGTGAACGATCTCAGGAGGATAGTACGGCCAACAGCACCGCCCAGCAGCAGCAGGGAAATGAGTAAAAGCCAGAACTGCAGGGCGGGTGCTTGCTGATGTTATAAGAGCCCCAAAGATCTCGATTTCACAAACCCATGATGAGAACAGTCTTATCATCAAGGGCGAGGTCAACGGAATGCCGTGTAAACTGCCCATAGACACTGGAGCCTCTCGTACGGTTGTTAGTTTCCTACTTATAAGTCAGTTCCTTGGGGACTCCGCATACAACCGAGAACGCATTAATTTTGTAACAGCCTCCGGTCAGCGTATACCCGTCCGTGGAGAGAAGGAGATGGAGTTGAAGCTAGGCAACGTCATCTACCCGCATAATGTCATCGTGTCTTATATAATGGACGACTGCATCCTGGGCCTAGACTTTATGAGGAATAATTGTTTTGAGATCGACGTTAAGCAAGGTGTTTTGAAATGTGGAAAGGACGAACTTTTTATGGAAGTGCATTACCAGGGAACATGCACAGCATTAAGAAGATTGTTCTTCCGCCGAGATAGGAAACGATTGTGCCGGTTAGTCTTCCTCGAAACGCTGGGCAAGCTCACCGTTGTGTATTGGTGGAAAGGGTAAACAATGACCTTCCATGGAAAGTAGCTCGAACCTTGGTCAGAAGTACTGACACCTCAAGAGTACTTGTGCTGAACCTTTGTGACCGGAAACAGATTATATAAAAAAGCACGCTAGTTGGTACATGTGAGGAAGTGGATTGGTTACGTCGGTGCCAATATCTATCGAGTGAGAACCCCAGCAAGGATGCGCAAACGAGAGTGACCAGACTTTTGGAAGACTGTCGAAGCGTTCTCTCCCCGAACGAAAGGTTCAAGGCGAAGAAGTTGTTACTCAAGTATGTCGATGTATTCTCATCAAGCGATGCTGACATAGGAAAGACTGGCTTAGTTCAACACAAAATAAACACAGGAGAAGAATTGCCTATTCGTCAGTGGCCAAGAAGATTGTCAGTAGCACGTGAAAAGGAAGTGGAAACCATGATTGAAGGAATGATGAAGGATGGTGTTATTGAACCTTCCTGTAGTTCATGGTAATTACCTGTGGTGCTGGTAAAGAAGAAGGACGGAAGCATGCGGTATTGTGTTGACTACCGCCGTCTGAACGAAGTGACGAGAAAGGACAGCTATCCCTTGCCAAGAATTGAAGACACGCTGGACATGCTTACAGGAATAAAGTGAATTAGCACGCTGGATCTGAAAAGTGGCTACTAGCAAGATTGAAATTGACCCTAAGGACAAGGAAAAAACTGCGTTCTCGACGGGAAAAGGTCTGAGGCATTTTAAAGTAATGCCGTTTGGGTTGTGCAATGCTCCAGCAACGTTTGAAAGGCTGATGGAACTTGTACTTACCGGGCTAATTGGCGATGCCTGTCTGATCTACTTGGATGACACCATCATCGTAGGCCGTAGGTTTGAGGAACACCTTCAAAACCTGGAACCCGTGCTCATGAAGATTCAGAGTGCCAACCTCAAGTTGAGTCCGAAGAAATGTTCACTATTCAAACGGCAATTTAACTTTTTGGGGTATGTAGTGTCGGAAGAAGGCATCCGCACGGCTCCGGAGAAAATCGCCGCTATCAAGGATTGGCTGGTTCCAAAAGACAAGACGCAGGCTAGAGCATTTTTGGGTTTATGCTCCTATTACCGGAGATTTGTGAAGAACTTTGCAGATATAGCCAAACCTGCACAAGCTAACCGAGGAGAAGCGACATTTCTGCTGGGATGAAAGTTGCAATATCGCATTCCAGGAGCTCAAGGACCGTCTGTGCAAAACACCTATTTTGGGATACCCTGATGCAAGCAAAGAATTTATAGCTGACACAGACGCAAGTGATATAAGACTCGGCGTTGTGTTGTCTCAACGAAACGGCGATCAAAGAGGTCGTGATAGCGTACTTCAGCAAGTCGTTGTCAAAACCGGAAAAGAACTATTGTGTCACAAGACGCGAATTGCTAGCTGTGGTAAAGTCGTTGCAGAATTTTAGCAAATATTTTCTGGGGCGGAAATTTCACTTACGAACTGACAATGCTACACTAAAATGGCTATTATAGTTTACAAAACCAGAAAAACAAGTTGCGAGGTGGATTGATCTACTGAAGGAATACGACTTTGAGATCGAACATCGCAGCGGGAAATTTCACGGCAACGCAGATGCGTTGTCAAGAAGACTTTGTCCTGAAGATTGCAACCATTGTACTAGGCAAGAAAGTAAGGAAGTGTTATCCCTGAGGATGCTCAGGACAGACCACCTCAGCAACAAGAGGAAGGACAGCTTACAACATGCACAGCAGGAAGATCCGGACATCAAGCCGATTCTGGAATGGATAAAGGCCAGTGCTCCCAAGCCCAAGTGGAGCGACGTCTCAGCTGATGAGTTCGACCACTAAAAGCTATTGGGTCCAATGGGACAGCTTGCTGCTTCAGGATGGAGATCTGTGCCGTAAATGGGAAAATGTTTGGGGAGACAGCTGTTATTTGCAAATGGTCGTCTGTAAAGCTAGAGTACCAGATTTTCTACAGCTGTACCATAATGATTGTTCAGGAGGCCATCTGGGAGTTAAACGAACTCTACTGAATTTCTGAGAACGGTTTTACTGGGTCCACTGTCGAAACGATGTCGAGGACTGGTGTCACAAATGTACAAGTTTTGCGGCTGTTAATGGGCCTCAAACTCGTAGTAGAGGTGCATTGAAATTGTACAATGTTGGTGCACCATGGGAAAGAATAGCCATTGACGTGGCGGGACCCTTTCCGGAGAGTGAAAGCGGTAGCAAGTATTTCATGGATGTGGTGGATTACTTCACTAAGTGGCCAGAAGTCTTCGCCATTCCAAATCAAGAAGCTTCAACAGTTGCAGATAAACTAGTTCATGAAGTCTTCTGTCGTTTTGGAGATTCACAGCGATCAAGGAAGGAATTCTGAGTCTCAAATATTCCAGGAAACTTGCCGAGTTATGGGTACTCATAAAACAAGAACGACTTCTTATCACCCGCAATCTGATGGAATGGTAGAACTATTTAACCAGACATTGGAGAGGTACCTAGCAAAAGTTATAGACAATCGGCAACGAGATTGGGACAAGCACATACAACCGTTTTTGTTGTCATATCGAAGCGCTGTTCACGAAAGTACATCAGTGACACCAGCTTTCACAAACTTTGGAAGAGAATTACAGCTGCCTGCAGACCTGATCACCGGGATAACATCTGATGCCATCTGACGCAATATAACCGATTATGCAAATAACTTGCGGAACAAAATGAAAGATATTTATGAGCACGTCAGACAATCGGGCCAGCAAATGTCCGAAAAGACAAAAACCCGGTATGACTGCAAAATGAACAACAAAGGGTTCGGCGAAGGTTGCACAATCCAGTCCGCAGCAAAGGGAAATCCCCTAAGCTTCAAGCTAAATGGGACGGCCCGTACCGGATTATGACCAGGATCAACGATGTAACCTACCGGATACAGAAAGGCGCAAGAGGGATTCCTAAGATCGTTCATGTGGATTGCCTGGCGCGTTATTATGGGGCCGATAATGCTCGGGACGAGCATGTCTTAGGAGGGGGCAGTGTTGCGCGCCTAAGTTGACGTCTGGTACTAGCGCCATCTAGTGTCGGGTAACAGAGCGAGGAGAGCTTTCCAGAAAATGAAATGACTAATCTTTCACCCAACAGCGCCATCTAGTATCGAATTGAAGAACTAAGCTTCTAGAAGCCCTACACTTGAACATTCGGCGCCTGGTCGGTTGGCGCGCGTATTTACTTCAATATTCTGGATGTTTCGGTGACAAAGGTGTATTTATATGCGCTGCAATACGTGATCGGGGCAGTATTGAATTTGGCGAAACAAGCAAAGGTTCGGAGCGAAATAAAGTGAATCAGTGTGGTTAATTATTCGTGTTTTAAGTTTTAATTGGTGCTAGGTAATAAAAGTGTAAATTTTGGTAATTCAATCGGCAGTTTTTATTGTCACGAACCTCAAGCTCGTCACAATATTTAATTAATACTGTGATGAGACACAATCACACTATGCTTATCACTACATCCTATCAATAGTCTCATGCAGGTCTACCCCATAAATTTCCATAAAAACAGACCTCAATTATAAACAATCATATGCATCAATATACAATCCGCATTTTTGTTAGATCGTGAATCTATCTATTAGGGATTGGCCCAACAATCCGCTGACTTTTACGAAAATTCCACTACAGAAATTGTCTTCCCCATAACGGTTTCTTATGTTTACGCAAATACTACTAAAATTAACTTTACGGGTTTTATCACGTTTAATTTAAACTTTTTTGATAGCCGATATTTCGGACACTTTCCAGCGTCTCTGGTCATGTGGTGTGAGGACTGAGGTGTTTGACTTCAACTTTTAAATATTAATTTTTCGTCCCATCTACGTAGAACTCTGAGATTAAGATACTGTAAGCTCGTTCTGCGTAGATCGGATCAAAAATTAGTTAAATTCATTGTCTTCCCCATTCAAATATAAGGTTTTTGGTTTCTCTAAGTTTATACGCAGAAGTCCTACGCATTAATACATAAAAAATAATATCATAAAATTTCTAGTACTTGATTGATGTGGCATACAATTAATAAAGTGTCTTCTTTAATTGTCTAGTGGTTGTAAGACTGACCACTGACAATACTTTACATTATTACATTATTACATAGGCTCACGGGTTCGAATCTCGTATGGTACCAAAGGTAAATACACAGTTAAAAACAAAACTTCTTATTGAATATAGGTTTGTTTAATTAGCTCGTATGAACTTCAAGGCCAAGTTTAGGAAGCTGGCGGTGTTTGACGCCACGTAGGTCCTGCGCCTAATTTGTCTCGTGTCATATCGGATTGCCATCACATTGAACTATGTAAGTTGAGAATAGAGAGTTCACCTATATTTGCGCTCACACTCAACTGAAACTGTATAATACTGTCTTGCGCAGGGTTGTGGAGACTAGCCTCCGTTGAGATAGATCAATGTGACGAGTATAGCAAAATAATTATTAATAATTAATAAAATTGGTTCAGGGGATCATGATTAAAGTAATTTCATCTTTAAATTTATTATAATATAAAAGAAACAAGTACGAAAAAGAAAAATTTTTTTTTGAATTAGAATAAAATTGCCACAGTCTGCGAAATAACATGTTTCCACAAGTAGTAAAGGTTTTTATATATCATGACGCTATAACGCGCATGCAAATAAAGCGCCTTTACGCAACATTTTATTGCTTTAGACCTAAAGGAATATAAAACTCATTTCCACACAAAACACAGATTTAGAATACGTACGTAGCAACAGTGATAAGTGGAAGTCTGGGCGGAAATAAAATTGATATAATGTTTTCATGTTTAATTACGATCACGAAATGAAGAATTATTAGTGTAACTACAATTTCAACTGTAAAATCAAATAGCTAAAACATGAAGAGGCGTTTTGAGATCTTCGGACAATTCATTCATTTGGGAGGGTATCGAAAATACACCATCTAATACAACTCCTAATGCTTTTATAAATTGGAAACGTTTGAAAGCTAAATATCAACAAAAAATAAAACTAATAAACCAGAAGATGCTTCCGTGTTATATACAAATATAATAAATGTCATCATCATCATCATTACAGCCCTTCACAAGTCCACTGCTGAGCATAGGCCTCCCCCAAGTAATGCCACAAAGCACGGCCCTGAGCCACCTGCATCCATCGGCTTCCTGCATGTCTTACCTGGTCGTCACTCCATCCAGTGGGCGGTCGCCCTACACTACGCCTACCGGTACGAGGCTGCCACTCGAGAACTTTTACGAATCTTTACCTTTACAAACCTAATAAATGTAATTAAATTTATTTTTGCTTGAACTACCTTTTTCCTTGTTACACTACCCTAATTTATTTAGCAAAATCATCTTATGTGATATCTCTTACGATTGCAAAAGTACATTAGTAAACTAAACCATGGTTGTTGAAAAGGAAAAAAAACACATGTACACACCTATCTTGTACGTTAAGAGCCACATTGCAGCTATATTATGGTTGTAGCACGAATGGGTTGGCTCGACCGGTTTCAGGACCATGCTCTTACGTAAAATCAGCGTAAAATAGTAGTTTAATAATGCCGTGTTTTGTATGGTGAATTTTGAGACCCGGAGACCCTTTTTTACTGGAAAAGACGCATCCCATCTTAGTCCTCAGGGGTGACAACGCATCTGCGTTTTGATTCTTAATCGAGGTTAAATGTAGATGTCTATGGGCCACAAGCATTCACTTACCATCAGGTGGACTGTGAGCTTGTTTGTCATCCTTATTCTATAAAAAATAACACATCGCTTGTGATTTCATGGATTTCTTGGTACACCAATAAAAACATTTTAAAAAAACAGGAAGTAAGGAAAATCAACAGATTTAATATATTCAGAGCGGCCACGGATATATCATTTGTAACTATGGTATATTCCTTCCTACAACGGGAGAGCATGACCAGCACTAAATTGTTACGGGCAAATAAATACAAAGAAATGGTGAGCAAACAACAAAACTGAGCTAAGAATACAGGCAGTGAATGAGCAAAGTTAATTGAATTGTCTGGTTCATATATTTTTCTTTCGAATATTTACCATTACTAGTAAAAGTAAGATTATGAATATTAAAAACGTGATATAAAAATTGTGTAATAAGAGAAGAGTATGGTTTGCAAGATGATGTTGTGACCAGGATTAAGAAAGGAATGCTTCGGTGGTTTGGTCATGTGGAAAGAATGAATGAGGAAAGAGTGACAAAGAAAATTTATGTTGCAGAAGTGAATGGCAGAGTCGGAAACGGACGTCCTAGGCGAAAATTTATCGACCAAATTGGCGATTTATTGAAAACGGGCCAAATTAGGAGTACCCTTAACCGACGAGCATGTATGCGTAGGTGTATGGATGTGAAGGAGGCGAGAGAGGTGTGTCAGGATCGTACCAAATGGAAGTCTGTAGTCTCTGCCTACCCCTCTGGGTGACAGGCGTGAGTGTTTATGTATATGTGATATAAAAAATGGTTTTGAAATCATTACAATTGCAGTCTATTTTAAATTAGTAAAAGATGAGTGCAGAAAATTTACGTGTCATTATACATCAAAGTAAAACTCTTATCACTTGTGAACCTGTAAGATTACTTATATTTTTTAAGAAGCCCTTTTTTACTTCTTACAGCATGTTACCTTTATGATTTACATTTATTTCATTCAGGAACATTTTAAATTTAGTAGTTTCATATAATTTCAGATCTTACATTGTAAGCCCAAAGAATAAAATTTACAGTAAATGTGCACTCTTGAGAATATTTTTAGAGGCCTGAATAATTTTCAACGACTCAACGTCGAGTGCATACTCGACTACCCGAAGCCTTCTACAATGAGAGCATGCTTGTGTTTTGGACGTATAAAAGCTGTAAATTTTTGAATTATGCACAGAGGGTTGCTTGAGTGATACATTTTTCTCATTGAACTTATAAATATAAAAACCAGGTCAGTTCTTTGTATTCATACTTGTTCCGCTTGTGATTTTACTAAAGTGATCCTCTTAAGACTCACCTGTCATAGCTTGCTATAAAACAGCACTAAAACTATCGCTTTTATTGTTTTCTCCTTTTTACTGCTATCGTAGTAAAATGAATAAACCACGTTGCTTTTAACATTTTTTCCGCAACTAGCACTGATGGGGCACCGTCAAGAACATAAAGCTTTATTTGATCGACCCGTAAAGGACTGATCAAAGAGGTAGATGTGTTATTATAATATATATATATATATATATATATATCAAAATAGGAAACTGACTGAATTAAGGATTTCAGCAAATCTATAGATTTATATACTTTTTAACTTCCCGCTAAGAAAATTGAAAATTTTCAAATATAGGGGAGGTCTTGTTTTCACCCCGATTTTTGAATATCGAGTTTTCATTAGATTTCACATTTTGAGATCCCGGGAAGCTATTCTCATTAATTTCACGTGAACGTCCGTACGGATGTATGTACGTATGTGTGTATGTGTATGTGTAAGTATGTAAACCTTTCATAACTTTTGAACGTCTTAATCGATTAAGATGCGGTTTCTCCATGTATAATAGATTTGGTGATAATATGAACTGATTCGGACGAGTAGATTTTGAAAAATCTCAATAATATTTTTTTTTTGGAATGAAACTTTTAAGCGGTTTCAAAAACTAATCAGCTCTTGAGCTCAAAAAATGACGTCGAATGCCGTTTGGAAAATAAGAATCGGTACATTGGTTCGTGGGATATCGAAGGAGAAAGAATTTTTTTAACATAACTTTGAGATTTCGCAACATAATTTGGTGAAATTTGGAGCGCTTTGCATTTGAAATTAGCGAGAAGTTCCAGGAATGGCCTGCAGGGTCAACCAATTTTTTTCTTCTGCTTATCAGACGGTAAGCAGTTCACTGTGAATTGGTAAACGCAGTCCTCTACATAAAAATCGCGTGACCCGTGTACCTGCTGATCTTACCCTACCATTGGGTGCGGGGAGAACTCCTGTTAAACCTGACGTCTACTACCTGGTAGTCTGTTAACTATAAAGGAGCTTCTAGGATTAAATTCGATATTGTCCATATCGTACGGTACCAAGTGTCATATAACATTTGGTACCGTACGTGTACAAATACTCTAATTAAATAGTAACATAACAGGTAACTATTTAATTAGACTATTTAGAGGAATTAGGTTTTTTAACTTAAATTATACTTTGAACTCTATTGCCACCAACAAACCAGATAATTGAAATTCAAGAAAAATATATTGAGTGAATCTGCATAGATGAAAAATTAATAATATAGTGTGTATATAAGTATTTCAATGTTCGCACTACACTAGTGCGTCTTAATTGTTTTACTACTGAGTATATATTCGAAAAATTATACAAACCGAAAATCAAGCAGCCCGTTAGTGGAACATAGTACAATGAAAACCGGTATTTTACTTAAAATGTCTTGAATACTGTGCACTTCCACAATATTAGATATACTATTTATTTATGTATTTACCCTTTAGTGCAAACACGTTAAACTGTGTAACCAACAAAGGGCAGACTTAATGCATTATGGCATTCCGTACCAGTTAACCCCGGGTTAAATTGAATAAAGAAAAAACGGTGCTTACTGTAACTGTACTGTATAAAAATAAAAACGAAGGAAAAAGACAATAATAAAATATTTTCATAAAGAAAGTCTTATACAGGTTAACATTAATTATATTTACTTTCATAATAAAATAATCTTCAAAAAATATCAGACGAGACAATAGTAAAGTATTTACATAAACCGTTCCTTAAAACGATACAGATCGTAAGTAAGCCTAAAAACCAACCATTGGTGCTTTCTTCCAAATGGTTGCTCCAGTTACCAATTGAACTGAGTAGGTAAATCAAAGTTGTTGTACGTCAAAATAAATAAAAGCTCTTGCTAATCCTACGATAATCGTATGACTATAAAATAATAACTCATACGATTATCGTACAAGTAAAAAATACTGATACGTTGGATGACTTTAAAATTAAAAATTTTTACTCTTTCAATATTATATTTTATATCGTGATAATGTTCGCGGTTTAAGGGCCACCACAAGCCACACCTTAAACTATTGTCACTGATATTGAAAGATCGGTGGACGGAAAAACCTTATCATACGAGTCAGTATTAGAGTATGTACATATAATTGTCTTAAATATTTAAAATATCGAAGGAACAAAATAAATAATCAAACGATTATCGTATAAATAAGAAAAAAAAACTGATAGTTTTATTACCGTATGAATAGACACCATAAATAATAACCATAAAAATTCCCAATTCCGGAATATCACGAACGTGCTATTTAAATAAAAGCCAACTAATAAATTTTATATTAAAGTATTGGAAACGCGAAACAAAAGGTTAAATTAATTTAATTTCAGTTCTTTTATACACGACATAAACCTGACGCACATTTTATTGAATTCCTGTTGCAGTAATATAAATAAAATTAAAACGTCAATCTGTACGAATCGTTGAAATAAAATACATTTGATAGACACTCAGTAATGACTCGCCACGTACGAGGTGATAAATTTGCGGATAAAGTGAATTTCAAAACGCGCACATGTGGCCCTATAGATGTTAATTTATGGATGTGCTAAATTAAAAAGAGATAGAAATGTAAGAAATTCAGTTTCTATATTACTAAATATTAATTTAAGATTCTAGCAGTCCACTTCGGCTGATTATGTTATCTTCAGTAGAGAAACAGGGATTATTACAAGTTATTTAAGAGCACAACATGTATATTTTAATCACTCACTTGTATTAATATTTAACTGCAAGTTTGCTATTTATATTTAACTGCAAATCTTTCTCTGTGTTTTTCTATGATTTTTTTCTTTCTTTAGTAAATTTTTATTGCATTAGTTTTAATATTTCTATTAGTTTATTTAATAATCTTGTTAGAGCTTATTACTTTGAGCAGTAAATTATACCTTTCTTCATTATGAACATACTCAACCTCGAACGTTATGAATAATGAATTATTAATAATTATATTACTAGAGCTTTTTTTACGTTAAGACCGTATATAGTGCCAACTTAGTTTATTGTAGAACTTAATATTATTCTTTTAAAAGTTAATTAAAAAAGTAAAGTAAAGTTACAGCCTATATACGTCCCACTGCTGGGCACAGGCCTCCTCTCATTTCTGAGAGGGTTTTAGGGCAAGGAATATTCCGCCGCACTGCCCCAATGCGTGTTGGCGAAATTCGCATGTCTTCGAAATATTTTTTTCTTATTTCTCAGACATGCAGGTTTCCTCACGATGTTTTCCTTCACCGCCGAGCACGGGGTAAATCAGCACTTAAAATTGCAATTAACAATTTCATTGGTGCCGGCGGGGATCGAACCCGGTTTGCTCGCGTATTGTGAAATTTACAGCGAGCGCTGACCATCTGAGCTACCACGGGTCATATAGCTACCACGGCTCATATGGTATGCAGATTTTCTCACAATGTTTTCTTTCACCATCGTACTCGTCAGCTCTTAAAATTGACTTAATAATTTCAGTAGTAATAGCGGATATCGAATTCAAGTTACTAGTGAAATCTGAAATATAAGGCGAGCTCCAAGTTCCCAAGTTATCATGATCCTCCCCTTCCATTAAGTTTCGTTAATAAATGCAGATTTTATCGGAGTAACACCTACAAATCTTCTACCAGATGTAATCTCATTCTGCACTACATAGTAGATGGCATTTTCCTTATCCCAATGCATTAGGCAGTTAGCGCCTCCTCTCATCCTTTAAAATAAGATGAATGATCGTGTTATGCCAGATCAAATCGTTTAAAGGTATTAAATAAATGAGTTCATATTCTAAAGGCTAATTTTTCAATCCTTAGACGAAATTTCTAACGAATACATTCATATGAAGTAAAAAAGGTGGATATCGCACCTAGAACAAGAAACTGTAACCAATTTAATAACTTTGTGTTAGTCAGATAGATGTTGCCACTTTTTATTTAAAAAGTCCCCGAAAATCAAGATTACTGCAATTATAAGAGTAATATGCGATGAAAATGCGAAAGTATATCTGTCTGTTTTAATAAATTTCAACAATTTGACAATCCAAAAAAGATGAAGCACGTAGGAGGCGTCTGTAGATCATTTAAAAGTCATCTTGATAGATTGTCCGGGGAGCATGTAAGCGTCGATAAAATATACAACATATGTAATGTAAAACATGTTTATTATAAAAAATAACTTAATACTAAAAAAAGACTAGTTGGAATAAAAATAAATTTCCGTGGAATAAAAAATGTACTTTTCTAAATGAAAAAAGTATATTTTAGTAAATGCAAAATAGAACAAACTCCAGCCGGGGGCACAATGGTGTGTTCTAATTTGTACCCCGGGTATGAAGTATCAGCCGGAGAGGACACCTGAGTCTCGGTCAAAAAGAGCAAGGCCGGCTTCGCTGTCTTCGGGTGGTAGTGGATAGCATTAAGATTGGAATGAAGTATCCTGATGTTGCGAAAATTCACGGATAGAGTGACAGGAGTTGCCTTGGTCTTATTGCTCCACTTGCCCCTAGCAGTTTTAGTCGCGAGCAGAATTCCCCTCCCCTCCCAGAATAAGCGTAACAGCCTAAGCACCCACGCTCAGGAAGAGTAAGGTAACTTGATCGTGGATGCTCAGCGAGGGATTCTCCGTCACCATGAGTGAGGGTACCCTCTTGGGGTAGTATTTTATTTCATTTCGCTACGATGTTAAGGGTGAGCGGGAACTGGGCCTCCAAACCAAGCGAAACGCAGAGGTAAACATCTACTTCACGCAGGTAATCTCTGAGGTCATGGTACCACCCCGGTTCAAGCTGGCCCATCTATGTGACATAAATAGCCGCTGCGTGGCTCTACCACTGTCAAGTCAAGAGGGTGGCTGCCATTTTGGTTCATTTCAGCTCAGTCTCGTAGCAGCTACCCTTCATTTTTTGTAGGATGGGGTGACAAACGAGTATTCAGTGCACCTGATGGTAAGTGGTTGCTGTGGCCCATAGACATCTACATATATCTTCGATTAAAATTCAAAACGCAGGTGCGTTGTCACCCTTAAGGACTGAGACGGAATGCGTCGTAACGAGTAAAAAAAGAGTCTCCGGATCTCTACACTCACCATACGAAACAGCAGCATTAAGCTAATATTTTACGCTGGTATTCTGTGAGAGCGTGGTCCTTCCCCGGTCGAGCCGACCCATTCGTGCTATAACTATACTACTATAAAAAATTCATATCATATTAAAATATTCGTTGGTAGCCTAAAAACATAAATATCTTTGATACTAAAATACTTTGTAAGTACTCAACAATTAAAACAGTAACATCAGCGACTTACAAAATTAAATATTTACCTTTACTTCAATTTATGTAACATAATAACAACTGATTAAAAAAATATGCTGCCTACATATTTTTTATAACTTAGCCTAAAATTAATTACCAAAATCATGGACTATTAGAAATAAGAAATACTGGCAACATTCTCCCGTTACGTAATATCGAAACATAGACAATCGTGCTTTGAATAACCTTCAAAATTGTGTTGGAATAACAAATTGAATTATAGTTAAATGAGTGTTTACGAGTGAAACGATATTATTTCAGACTTTTTGATCACTTTAGTATTGTTTTTGCACCATTTAACTACAGAGGACGGCATTTTGTAGGCAAATTTACTGCACGACGCCCTGGAAAGTACTGAGCGAAAATGAGCGTAGTTTGATGCATGTGTGAGCGTGAACGTATGCGCTTACATAGAAGCGGAGTTTTTTGGCTTCAGCAATAACAAAGGCCGCGCTGTATCTACCTTTTTTACTTCATCTGAGCGAATACATAAAATAATTAATTATCACATTATTACCAGCTTTAAGTAGCAGTGCATCTGCTTTTGATTTCAGATTTAAATTTAGGCACCATAAATCTGCAGGATATTAAAAAAATAACCTATAAAGTTCTTTGTTCGAAGTTGGCTGCAGATGTTAATTTTTTCAATCCTTAGAAGAAATTACTACCAACCACATAACGGATAAAATTATCTAAACGACGAACTGTCAAATAATTTAACCAAATATTAACATTTTTGAAGACAATGAATGCCACTAATATATATATATATATATTTGAACTGTTTTGATTTTAAATTGTGAATTTTATTTATAAACTCAGCAGGTACTAAAATATTCTAAAAAGGCTCGTACAATCTTACAGAAAATAAATTATTCAATCATACTACGTAAAGAGGTTACTTTAAGATTTTTTGCTCAAAGGTTAATGATTTATTATTAAATCCAAGGCTTGAATATTTGTTATTCATGATGTTTCGTAATAAGTTTATGTAAATGTAGTTAGCGTTTAAAAATATTATTGATAATATTGTTTTAACGAATATACTTGTTTTTTTCAACATAGCTGTTTTTCTGTACTTTGTAATCAAAAATCGAATAAAAGTGTACCTTTGTGTAATATTTGTGGAGTCTTTTCTAAATTTAGTAAACAAAGTTCTATCATCAATGCATAAAAATAAAGCATATTATTTCGCTATAACTTAAAATAGCATTTCACTAATTTTTAATTTCCGGATTTCGTGTAGTAAAAGTATAACATTTGATTAATAGTAGTCAATCGGTTCGAAACATGTGCTTTGAATATAAAAGAACGCCTACTTGAGATTAATGATTATGTTTTGAAATTTACAGCTTGAATTCAAATAAAAGTATCTAATCTTTTTCTACGTGGTAGAGCCATGGTGCAGTTATATTAGTAGTATAGTTGTAGCACGAATGGGTCGGCTCGACCGGGGAAGGACCACGTTCTCACAGAATACCAGCGTGAAATAGTAGCTTAATGCTGCTGTATTTCGTATGGTGAGTGTAGAGAACCGGAGACCCTTTTTACTGAAAATGAGGCGTTCCATCTCAGTCCTCACGGGTGACAACGCATCTGCATTTTGATTTGTAATGGAAGATAGATGTAGATGTCTATGGGCCGCAGCAACCACTTACCATCAGGTGGACTGTGTGCTCGTTTGTCAGCCTATTCTATAAAAAAAATAATCCAAGTAGTAACATTATAAAATAGTCGGTATTGCTCATTGACCTGAAATTTATATAATTATGTTTTTAGTTCTTTAATACTACTTAGTACTTTAGTAGTTATTAAAATTTACTTCTAATTCATTTCAATTAGTTTTACATATTGCAATATCTACAACGAATAAGGTTTACTGCTGAGTCATATTTTCATAATTTAGAGTTGGCGCAAGCATTGATTATTATTATTGGACTACTGTCATCCCTATTGTTGTCCAGTTTGGTATTTCTCGGGTAAACTAGAACAGCTGCACAATACCCCCTTCAGGATACTAGTTGTTAAACCTTGAAATTGATGTTTAAGCTTAAATATAAGCACGATGGCCATACAGTACATGTTACGTGGTAGAGCCATGCTGCAATTATATTAGTAGTATAGCTGTAGCACGAATGGGTCTACTCGACCGGGGAAGGAATACGCTCTCACAGAATACTAGCGTAATATGGCAGTTTAACGCTATTGTGTTTCATATGGTGAGTGTACCGAACCGGAGACCCTCTTTACAGGAAATTAGGCATTATGTCTTAGTCCTCACGGGTTTCAACGCATCTGCATTTTGATATTGATCGTAATCAAGGATAGATGTAGTTGTCTATGAGCTACAACCACTTAACATCAGGTGGACTGTGCGCTTGTTTTTCACCCTCATCATATAAAAGAAAACAAAAAAGCAGTTGGTAGAACTAACTTTCTACCTATAAGTCTACCGAGGTGAGTTAATACCCTCATATCTATTTAGAACGCCAAATAACAGTGTTTTCAATGCTGTGTTTCGGCCTGTATGGTAGAGATAATCAGTATAATTGCAGGCTGCGAATCACTCTTTCTTTTTCCTCAGAGACAAAACGCATCTGCAGCGTTCTTTGATTGAAGATGACTATACGTGTTCGCGGACTATAACAGCCATTTACCACAAAAAACGAGCTTAAAACATATATAGACATAGACAGAGGTTTTATTAGCATCAATACACTCTCAAAATATACATTTAGAAGTAAATAAGAACATAAAAATACACAAGGTACAAAATGAAAAAAAAAATATTAAAATTAATATCAACAAGTGTGAGGTATGTGATGCCAAGGTACACCTTAAATTAGTTTGTTACTTAAAGTTTTATGAATAAAATATTACTAAAATAATATTACTATTAAAACTGGTCCCACATTTCGGCATCATTAGACATCACATATATCAGTGACGAAAATAGCACGTCATCATCATCATTATCATTACACTCCATCACAAGTGCACCGCTGAGTATGTATTCTCCAAGGAATGCCAAAAAGCACGAGCACGGGCCACCTGCATCCATCCTCTTTCTGTATCTCTTCATATATTTTTATAGGGTTAGGGTGATGAACAAGTAGACAGTTCACATTTATCATCAATTAGTAATTAAAATGCGGATATGTTGCCATCCGTTAGGACTAAGATGCCATGCCTCGTTTCTCGTAAAAAGAGTCTCCGGTTCTCTACACTTACTATACGAAACACAGTAGTGTTAAGCTACTATTCTGTGAAAGCGAGATCCTTTCCCGGTCAAGCCCACCTGGGAGTTTCGCCTCGCAATGGCAAGTAAGTATGACTTTTTAATAGAAAACATTTCAAAAATCCCTTGAAATGGACTGAAACTTTCAAGAATACTGGCATAAATCAACCTTTGCACAAACAATGTGGTTTATCGCGGACACAGTTCAGATCAAACGCGGTTAGCTTGCGGCATTCGCGGTCAATAGGGGAAATTGTTAGGTCATACGTGAAAATTATTTATTGCCTTACACATTTAAGGGCAAGGGGTATGAAATTACGCAGGCGTATAATGGAAATGATCGTAATATACGGTTTCTCGCGGAGGATAAGCAGTTTAAATCTTGGTCGGATCGCGGCATATAAAACTCGTTTACAATTTAATAAAAATCGTATCAAATAAATTGTTGTAATATTCTTCAAAATCATTGAAATATATATAGATTGTTATCTTAATTATTTGGTTAAAAATGAAAGGGTTTAACAGTGGTAGAGCCACGCGGCAGCTTTGCTGTTGCACGTATGGGCCGGCTCAAACCGGGGTGGTACCACGACCTCACAGAATACCGGCGTGAAGTGGAAGCTCTGCTTCCGCGTTTCGTCTGGTGAGTGCAGGTGGCCGGAGGCCCAAATCTCCCCCCCCCATCAACATGGTAGCGGAATTAAATAATGATAGACTACCCCAGGATGGTAGTCTAGGTACCAGCACCCCTAGAGAATCCATCGCTGAGCATCCACGACCATGTTTCTCCACTTCTGAGCGTGGATGCTCAGGCTGTCCCGCGTATTCTGGGGGGGGGGGCAAAATTCCGCTCAAGACTACAACTGCTCGGAGCAAACGGAGCAACAAGACCAAGGCGACCCCTGCCACGCTGTCCGTGAATTTCTGCAATATCAGGGGACTTCACTCTAACCTAAACGCCGTCCAATACCATATCGAGACGGCGAGGCTGGCTCTGCTCTTCCTGACCGAGACGCAGGTGTCCTCTCCGGCTGATGTCTCGTATCTCTCCTACCCGGAGTACAAACTGGAACACTCCTTTGTGCCTCAGACTGGAGTTTGCGTTTACGTCAGAGAGCACATCTGTTCTCGACGCCTCGGCAGACTTGAAGGTTCGCACCTATCCATCCTTTGGCTATGCGTAGACAGCGACGACCATCCGCGCGTCTACGGGTGCCTCTATAGGTCCCATAGCGGTAATGCCGAAACAGACCGACTCTTCGACCACGTCCAAATGGCTACAGTTTCGTTTCTACAGCAGATCCCCTCCACAGAGATCGTGATCCCCGGCAACTTTAACGCCCATAACGCCGAATGGCTTGGTTCACGTTTAACCGATCATGCGGGGAGATCTGTTCATGATTTTGCCTTGGTATATGGTCTGACACAACTGGTTACTTCGCCTACGCGGATTCCAGGGAGGATCATGCACCTTCCCTATTGGACCTTCTGCTGACCTCTCACCCGGACGGATATCAGATTTCCGTCGAAGCCCCTTTAGGCTCCTCGGACCATTGTCTTGTCCGGAGTGTGGTGCCACTCACGCTGAAATCGCAGTTGCATTCTGCAGGCTGCCGCCGTGTTTGGCACTATAGGTCAGCCGATTGGGATGGGATGCGGTCTTTCTTTGCATACTACCCTTGGGGGCGGGTTTTCTTCTCGCCGAACCAACGTTCTGTCGCTGATGTGGTACTTCCAGGGTATGGACCTTTTTATATCCCTCCTCTGTGGTGCCCATTGGAGGCAAATCTCAGCCATGGTTTGGTCACTCCTGTAAAATAGCATCATGCTATAAGCAGGAGTGCTACCGAGCCTGGGATGACGCATCAGCGTCCCGGGATGTAAACACCAGCGATATAAAAAAGAAGTACAATTCCGCCTCTAGGTTCTTCAGAAGAGTCATTTCCAAGGCAAAGTCAGAGCACATAGGCAGAATTGGCGAGAAACTAGTTCGCCTTCCTTCTGGAACCCGTGCATTCTGGTCTCTCGCCAAGGCTGTCCAGGGGAATTTCCGTCAGCCATCTCTTCCATCTCTACACAGGGAGGAGTCCACTGGCCCATACCGCAAAGGAGAAAGCCGATCTTCTAGGCTCTTTCTTTGCGTCCAACTCGACTCTTGATGACGTGAGGAGTACGCCGCCGACCATCCCGCGGTGTGAGTGCTCCATGCCGGAAGTGCAGTTCACACAGCGCTCGGTTCGCAAAGCACTCCTCTCCCTGGACATTCACAAGTCGAGAGAGCCTGACGGAATCCCCCTAATTGTGCTGAGGACGTATGCTCCAGAGTTGGCACCGGTTTTAACGCATCTTTTCCGGTACTTCTACTCCCTAGGCGTAGTCTCAAAATCATGGAAGTCGGCTTTCATCCACCCGAACCCTAAAAAAGGCGACCGCTCAGACCCGTCGAACTACAGGCCTATCGCCATCATCTCCTTGTTCTCCAAAACAATGGAGTCTATTGTAAACTGCCAGCTCATGAGGTACCTTGAGGATCTCCAGCTGATAAGTGACCGCCAATACAGTTTTCGCCGCGGTTGGTCAGCTGGTGATCTTCTGGTCTACCTAACGCATAGATGGGCGGAGGCAGTAGAGTCCAAGGGCATTGGCCGTTAGTTTAGACATTGTAAAGACCTTCGATCGGGTTTGGCACAAAGCGCTTCTTTCGAAGCTCCCTTCCTATGCGTTTACCGAGAAATTGTGCGATTGGATCACCAGATTTCTTGCAGATCGGAGCATCAAGGTCGTTGTAGACTATGCAAGCTCCGATTGCAAGCCTATTAATTCTGGTGTTCCACAAGGCTGCGTGCTATCGCCAACGCTGTTTCTTCTGCATATCAATGATATGTTGCAAACCCGTAACATTCATTGCTATGCAGATGACAGCACTGGTGATGCTCTTTACACCGGCCGAGCCAATATTTGTCGGGAAAACGTCTCCGAGTTCCGGGACAAACTTGTGTCTGAAGTCGAGTCTTTGCTGAACAGAGTCTCGGATTGGGGGGCGTTTAAATCTAGTCCATTTTAACCCCCAGTAGACCCAAGTTTGCGCGTTAACTGCTAAAACGAACTCGCTAATACCATCATGTACCAAACCACCGAGGTTGTATGGGTTACCAAAGATACACAAACCAAACGCTCCACTACGTCCTATAGTGAGCCAGATCACACAGATAGTGGAAGGAAGAGTTCTACAAGCAAGTAGATGGTGTGGCGATGGGCTCACCTGTATCTCCCATAGTCGCTGACATATTCATGGAGGACTTCGAGGAGAAAGCCCTTCTTACTGGTCCTGTAAATCCAAGATTCTACAAGCGGTACGTAGACGACACTTTCACAATTTTACCATCTGACAAAGTAACTGCATTTTTAAACCACCTTAACTCTATAAACTCTAAAATACAATTCACAATGGAGTTAGAGGCAAATAATTCTTTAGCTTTCTTAGATGTTTTAGTCATTCGAAATCCTAATAACACAATTGGTCACACTGTGTATAGAAAAAAGACCCATACAAACCGATATTTAAATGGTGAATCTCACCATCATCCTTCACAGTTAGCTACCGTGGGTAAATCTTTGTTTCAGAGAGCACAAGGGATCTGTGACAGAAAACATCTGGCCGCCGAAATTCAGCACGTCAAGCAAGTTTTGCAAGACAACAAGCTTCGGGTCCCGCGCCTAAGTCACAGTGACCGAGTGAAGCCGGCCACAGTCGAGCGTGTACCTGCTGTACTACCAAACTACCATATGTCAGAGGAGTCACAGACAAGGTTGGCTTCATCTTGAAGCGAGCTTCTATTAAAACATACTACAAGCCGCCGAAGAAGATTAGTCAATTTTTACCATCCGTCAAGTGTAATATCCCTCTACAAGATGCAGGAGTATACAAGTTAGATTGTGAATGTGGTCTCTCTTACATAGGTCAAACAAAAAGATCCATAAAAACCCGCGTGAAAGAACATATAGCTGACGTGAAGCAACGACGCTCCGGGAAGTCTGCAGTCTGCGAACATGTTCAAGATCGTCCCCACCATTACATTCGTTTTGATAAACCACAAATTCTCGCAAAAGAACACCGATTCCTACCAAGGATGATACGCGAGGCTATTGAAATTAAAAAAACATCCAAATTTCAATAGAGAAGATGGATGGGTGCTGCCACCTGCTTGGGATCCTATAATTAACAAAATTAAACCCAAACCTAAGCATACCACTGCAAGACTTCATGATACTATAAGCTCGTTTTGCGTAAATCGGACCAAAAATTAATATTAAAATACTGAAGGTAGCCGGACTAACTATGACATTGGGACGTCAAACATCTCAGTCCCCCCCCGTGACCATGGTTGCTGTAAAGCACCCGAAACGTCGGGAATTAAAAATAAGTAAAAGTAGTGAAATAAACGCGATAAAATCCGTAAATTTAGTTTTATTCAATGTGTAGTGTTCGCGTAAATTTAAGAAATCATTACCTGATACGATGTTATATACAGCATTTGATGGTCCTACGTGGAATCTTTCGAGAGTTCTGACTCACAAAGTAACCCGAGCCGCTTTTTGCTCTTCACAGAGCGAATGCGGTATCCATCGGGAAAACAACTTCTTTACACCTAATTGTTCATGCAAGATTATTTGTATTTGACTCATGCCAATGTCTAAAGTTGCCTGAATTTCGCGGTACGTCACATGTCGATCTTCCTCAATCAGCTTACGCACAGCATCAACGTTTTCTTGGGTGACTGCAGTTTTTGGACCATCTTGACTGGGATCATCACTGAGCTTGACACGTTCACGTTGAAATTCAGCAAATCAGCGATAAATTGTGGCAACATCCAAAGATGGGGCTTCATCACCAAAAGCAGAAATCATCCGGCCAACACACTGTTTTTGTGTTAAACCACTTCGAAAGTCATTATAAATCATCGCTCTTGAATTTTCTCAAGTCAATTCCATTTTCTCAACGACTAAACAAGTTTGACAAAACCTTGTGACAAGACCGAGAATCTTTTCTTAAATACATAAATGGTATTCGATTTTTAAAACCAAGGAGTTATCAATTAAAAAGATTTTAATATGACAGGAACAGTGGAAATATTCCATTCCCGATACTTTTAGTGCAGCCTAGGTATCACTCTAAGTCTAATTACTCTATGTTCAAATCCCAATAGTATTTGAACTTAAATAATTGATTGTAATACGATACAATAATAAGAATAATATTATTAATTGTATTAAATTTATTATAAGCCAGTCAAGATCCACAAACCCACCTAGTGGTAAGTGGTGATGAACCTTAGATGGTAAATTGCACTGTCTTAGCGCAACAAAAGCTTTTTCACTCTTGCCTTGATGACGCTCAGATTGTATTCAGGCTGAAAGATGGCTGCTTGCAAATTATTCCACTCTTTTGCTGTACCATTTACAAAAAATAAAGCATATCTTTTGGTTCTAATGCATGGAATGTCGAAAATGAAGGGATGAATACGGTGGGTATAGTATTAGTAGTAAGAAGTCTGTTTGTCTAAAGGTGAAAAGGAGAGAGAGGAATTAAAAGTATGTAATTCCAATTATATTATTTCGTATTTTGATGAGGATAGTTTGTATAATATAACAGTGATAGAGAAATAATGTCAACACAGATCACGTAATACGGGACCCTCTGGTATCTAACTAATGTATGGACATCTACGGTATTTCATGCCTGCATAGCACCTGCAACTTTAAAGGTGCAGGTTTGGCCTCACATGTTCTCTCTGTACATCTCTGAGCCGGGACTTTCCAGTGATAGGTCCATCCACTTGATCGTATCCAGCGCAGAGCGTTTCGAAACGTCGATGGTACCGTATACCTCCGATCGGTTTGATTTACTGACGCTGCGAAGATGTTGTATCCCTTTGTATCTTCCGTCGCATATAAGTACCACGGGGAGTGCTCTGAGGAATTGTTCGTATTAATCCCAGCCACCAAATTCCAGCTGTGGGCGTCACAACAAAATTCGCGAAATTATCCACAATATCTGGATGCTAGGTAGTCCACCACTGTACGTTTCATTTTACCTCCGGCGATTTTTTCATACCAAGAAGACTTGGAGACATAATATATACATACATAAACACTCACGCCTATCACCCAGAGGGGTAGGCAGAGACTACAGACTTCCATTTGGCACGATCCTGACAAACCTCTCTCGCCTCCTTCACATCCATATACCTACGCATACATGATCGTCGGTTCAGGGTACTCCTAATTTGGCCCGTTTTCAATAAATCGCCAATTTTTTCGATAAATTTTCGCCTAGGACGTCTTTTTCCGACTCTGCCATTCACTACTGCAACATAAATTTTCTTTGTAACTCTTTCCTCATTCATTCTTTCCACATGAGCAAACCACCGAAGCATTCCTTTCTTAATCCTGGTCACAACATCATCTTGCAAACCACACTCTTCTCTTATTACACAATTTCTCGCCCCGTCATTCAGATTTAGCCCTAACATACTCCTCAACGACCGCATTTCTACTGCATTCATTCCACTCTCGTGCTTCTTCTGCAACACCCAACTTTCACTACCATACGTTAAAGTAGGAAGCAACATAGCATTGTGAATTGCCATACGTGCCTTTTTCGACACATTTTGACTCTTCATTATAGAGTGTAGGGCCCCATTTATTCTATTTTCTGCATTCACTGGTCGTTCTATATCCTAATCACATCTCCCATCCCAGCTAAATACGCAACCCAGATATACAAACTCATCTACTTGCTCGATCAACTCCCCTTCTATTCTTATTTCACATATCGTCTTATTTTCTTCTCTTTCAAAAACCATAATTTTCGTCTTACTTGCGTTCACTTTCATACCCCTTTCTTTTAATGATCTGTTCATTAATGTAACCATCATTTGCAGCTCGGCCGCCGACGATGCAAGAATAACTTGATCATCGGCGTACAAAAGGCATTTGACGGTTAACTTACCCATTCTTTATCCGCATTCTTCAACTTTCAAATTTTGCAACTGTCCAAAAATATGCTGAACAGCCACGGGGAAGCCACACAACCCTGTCTGACACCTTTATGGATGCCAAAACAGTCCGAGTAGACCCCATTGATCCTAACACAAGCACTAGAGTCCCTATAAAACGACTTCAATGCCTGTATCGAGCCAGCGTTTAACCCAAATGTATTCAGTGTTTGCCATAGCACATCCCTATCCACTCTGTCATAGGCCTTTTCCAAGTCCATGAACGCACAAAAAACATATGATATCTAGGTCAACTTCGAAGCTTTAACCTGGCTTAACAGAAAAATAATATGTAGTTAAGATAAAATTCAAACAGACTACAATTCATTTTACAAATTACGTTGAGCTCTGTTAATCTCATTTAAAAATCCCAGTTTTATCCTACTTGCGTTGATGGTTACGACCTCGCGTAAATGAGAGGAAAGTGAAATGTAATTTTTCGTTAACAAAATTTCTTATTGAAGAAGTATAGAGACATAATTTTTAATATTTTGTGACATTTAATCAGGCTTTGTTATATCAAATTTAGTTTTGTCTTGTTAGTCTAATATCGTCCTAGGTTCGAATTACGGGCCTGGCTAGAAATAATTTATTTGGTTTTTCTGTCAAAAATTTATTTGCCCCTAAGCCACCACAGCTCTCACCGCGTGTAGTGGAGTTGTAAGAAAATCCACTAACCTATATCATCCCGTGGGTGTCTTAAGAGACGACAGAGTGAAACAAATCGGGAGAAAGGAAGCAACATCTTCCTAATAACAGCTGATTAAAATTAAAAACTTCGGTTGCCAACCCGCTTGCCAAGCGTGGCAACTATGGCAAGCATCCACCACTATGGGACAATCTATGGGGAAGGCCTTTGTTCAACAGTGGACTTTTTATAGACTGTAACGTACGGATCATATATTTCAATTGTTTTTATCCCTTTTGAAGCTGCCGATCTCAGATATTTATTTTATTTACATTTACTGAAAACATGTGGTTCCACTGAAATAATTTTCCGGTAGGCTTGACGTTCAATATTCCTTTGAACTTCAATTTTGTTAGTATATTACTAATTCTCCTTACATCTCTCTATACTTATATAGAAAATAAACTAAAATAGTAAATATAGGTATAATAGGTAATTACTTTACTTTTTAGGTGTATCATCATCATCACTTCACAAGTCCCCTGCTGTACATAAGGCCTCCCCCAAGGAATGCCACAAAGCACTGTCCTGAGCCACCTGCATCCATCGACTTCCTGCGTGATTTACCATGTCGTCACTCTATCTGCATGACGAACGACAAAACAAACCGTTTGCTTTGAATGTGTCGCAAGTCGACAACGAAAGGGTGGAGACTAGACAAGCGTTTAATTTTGCAATTCCTGTATTACTTAATTCCTCTTTATCCCTTCCACCATAGAATATGTTATAATTTGACTACAATGCCATTTATCGAATTCTAGCGTAGTCTTGTTGATAAAACAAATTATAATACTTTTCGAAAACGACCTCAATCTCTCAGACTTTTTAGGAAGTTACACGACCACTAACTGCATTAAAATATTATAAACATTATACACCAGCGATTTTAAGTAATAGATACTCGTTCATCATCATCATCATCATCACAGCCCTTCACAAGTCCACTGCTGAACATAGGCCTCCCCCAAGTAATGCCACAAAGCACGGTCCTGAGCCACCTGCATCCATCGACTTCCTGCATATCTTACCAGGTCGTCACTCCATCTAGTGGGGGGTCGCCCTACACTACGCCTACCGGTACGAGGCTGCCACTCGAGAACCTTTCTTCCCCATCGGTTATCGGTTCTTCGATCTACGAGTATATGGCCGGCCCATTGCCACTTCAGCTTACTGATCCGTTAATAAAGATTATATGGATTAAGCAATTATCTAACAGTAATATACGTATACACATAAAATACTTTGAACTGAACAAAAAATGAGGTGTTTTTTTTTACCATCGATCATAAATCATAATGCATTTGCTCATCAAACACGCAAACGTCGATTTTGAAGACAATTACCAATTCCAGGAAATCGATAGCAACCAGCATGTTGTTATTCCTAATGTCGTCGAACAAAGAATGATTCCAGCAAAATTTGTTTACATCGACACCAATTACGCCACTCTAATGACGTGTGCTGTCCCATGCAGTACAACTAGTCATGTTTGTGTGGACTATACTATACAGAAATAATTACACATAGATAGCATTGATAAGGAAAGCGCGATTCGATTAAATTTCCTCCATAGTGGCGATTTAGTTTCGTGTGTCAGATTCAAACGCTTACATTTTATTACTCAATGGATAGATAATCAGACACAACCTAGTAGCCAGGATTCTACACCAGGAGCTCACACAATATATATAATAAAAATCACGTAATATTAGCTTAATGCTGCTGTGTTTCATATGGTGAGTGTAAAGAACCAGAGACCCTTTTTACTGGAAACGAGGCATTCCATCTTAGTCCTCACGGGTGACAACGCATCCGCATTTTGATTCGTAGTCGAAGATAGTTGTAGATGTCTATGGGCCACAGCAACCGCTTACCATCAGGTGGACTGTGTGTTTGTTTGTCACCCTATCCTATAAAAGAAATATGCTAAATTACCACGCAATAAGCAGTGAAGTAGATCACCACGTGGAAACCTTCATGTCAGAGAAATAAAATAATTCGATATGCTGTCCCCAACCCCAACATGCACGAAATGCTTGTAGGTATGAAAAATATTCCGCTAGTATTTTTTTTTATATACTAGTTAATGCCATTAGCTACGCATAGGCGTGGTTAATAGTAAATATGGGAAGAGATCAAAGGGTCTGCCACGACACAAACGAGGGCCTCACGTGACTGCCACTAAAAAGCTTCCATCAAAAGTTCCATCGTTGCTTTATTTAAGGGCAAATTTCGCTATATCAGTTCTAAGATCAGACCTCCGAAATGCGATTGATGACGAATCATTTTTTTCGAACGTGCTATAAGATTTGGGGGTCGAAAACGCTAAGTTTACTCGAGTGACGAACGTGTCGGTAATATAGGGGCTAATGTAGCGGGCGTTAAACCGCAATTTTTCGTTTTGTTTTAGCTTTTTTTTATTTGTATTCAAACGGTATACCTTGCGAGTCACGGTTCAAATAAGAAAGGAAGCTTAAAGCATAGCGTATTTTGTTGCTAAAATAAATTTAAGAGGATGTTTTGGGTGTATTTTTAAAGGCTCGCGTACAAAACCGACGGGAGCAAGATTATGCGCTTAGCGATTGTGAGTTAATGCCAATCGGCATTCATTGATAGGCGAAACAAAGTGAAACAAATGCGTGCATGTAGTTTGAGCGCCATTAAGATGGAGGACCGTGGCCTCCGCAGAATGAAAATGATGTATGTTCCATAATTATTTTAGTATATCTCGAAAATTATATCAAAAAATAGTGAGGGCATTGTGCATAATATCTACACCATAATAAAAACAGAACTTAAGTAGCCAAACAAGGAGATAAACGAGGGCGGCACTGAAAATTTCGGGAATCAAGGAAGTGACACAACATTACTATTTAAAAATGTATTTATTGCTTTTCGAAGTATTCTTTACGAAACTTGACACATTTTCCATACGATGGAACCAATCATTGAAGCAACCATTCCATTCGGAAGTTGGGGTCTCCAAAATGGCCGTTTTGTAGGCGTCCATAGCTTCTTCAGGTGATGAAAATCTCTGTCCACGCAATTTATTCTTTATTTTAGGGAAAGTATAGAAATCATTAAGGCTTAGGTCGGGGCTGTACGGCGGATGGTCTAATAATTTTATGTTTTCTTGCTCTAAAACTCTTTCGTTCTGTGTGCGGTGTGAGAACTCGCGTTGTCGCGATGGAGGATGATGCAACGGTTGCAGTTCTCTTTACGGAGTTCAGAAACGACCTGTGGCAAACCAAAGGCCAGCATACCATTCTGCATTAACCGTTCATTGTCCCTCAAGAGGAATAGTCGTAACATGGCCGGTTTTGGAGACAAACGTGGCCACCCTTTTTTTCTCAACACTACGTGAACGAACAATTTTTGTTGGCTTTAACTCATTTTCGAACACCCAAACTCGTGACTGGTTTTTTCCGAGGATTCCAATTCCAATTTCCAATTCCAGAGGTACAATTTTGTATACAGCATTTGAGGATCCTGCGTGGAATCTTTGGGGAGTTCTGACGCACCAAGTAACGTGAGCCGCTTTTTTGATCCTCACAGAGCGAATACGGTATCCATCGGGAAAACAACTTCTTTACACCTAATTGTTCATGAAAGATTATGTATTTGACTCATGCCAATGTCTAAAGTTGCCTGAATTTCGCGGTATGTTACATGTCGATCTTCCTCAATGAGCTTACGCACAGCATCAACGTTTTCTTGGGTGACTGCAGTTTTTGGACGACCTTGACGGGGATCATCACTGATCTTGACACGTCCACGTTGAAATTCAGCAAACCAGCGATAAATTGTGGTTTTGGATGGGGCTTCATCACCAAATACAGAAATCATCTGGTTGACGCACTGTTTTTGTGTTAAACCACTTCGAAAGTCATAATAAATCATCGCTCTTGAATTTTCTCTAGTCAATTCCATTTTCTCAACGACTAAACAAGTTTGAGAAAACCTTGTGACAAGACCGAGAATCTTTTTTTTAAATAAATAAGTGGTATTCGATTTTTAAAACCAAGGTGTTTTCAATTAAAAAGATTTTAATGTGACAGGAACAGTGGAAATATTCTATTCCCGATACTTTTAATGCAGCCTAGGTATTATTTTGTTTTATTTTTCTATCGAGAAAATATTTTCCTAATAATTATTTAAAAAACATCAACTAATGATTATTTAATCACTTTTTTCAGTTTTAAACTTGATTTATTATTGTAAATTTTAATTTATTTCATTTGAATTTGCACAACCTTAAATATTATTAAATAAAAATTTAGAGACTAACATTAAACTAATTAAATAACTTAAATTTATTGATGTTGTTTTGTAGGTAGTGTGTGTCGTAAGAGACGACAGAGGGCGAAGGTCACTATAATTATTAAATGAATAATTTATTGATTCGCATTAGAAGATAATTATTTTATGTTATTTTTAACTACAAAAATATATACCTCATTATATTTACTCGTATATAATTTTTCACACAATAGTAGTTCGCTGTCCAAGAAGCCTCCTGCAGATGTATGGCATTTTGTCACCCGAACACCTTTACATAAATAAATAAATCCTTGTAAAACTATATTAATTCGTCATTATGAATAAATCGAACTAAGCAAGAAATAAGTTAACTTACGCTCAAAGGTAAAACTTAGTTAAGTTTGCTTATCAGTTCTTTGTTTCCACTAATAGCCTTAACATAAATTCGGAATTCTCGTAGTCTTATTTTAGCGTAACATGAAGTAACATCTAATGTTTCAACATTTCAAAGTACTCGTATACCTGGTATATCCGATTGTGAATTATGGTGCTATTATTGTTCTGTGTACAGACCCGGTGTTTGCAGCAAAAGCCAATTACAGAGTGCGGTTCGCGCAAACACGAACCAAAATAGCTAATGATTAAAAGCATTTATTGATAGCTATGTGGATTTGGAAACATGTTTTCCAGACAAATGACTGTTACAATAAAGATATATCTTTGTGATCCCTTTGGTGGAATCTGGCAGTGATCACCGCATAGTTAGAAGCACACATAATCTTAATGTCAACTTATAATAGAGATACCGTATTTGAAAGTCAATGCGTCAAATTCCCCCAAGATTGATTCAGAGCCTCGATGACTTTTAGTTCGAGCTAGAAAACTGTATCCAGTGCCTTTTCTTACCGTGGGGAACTCCTCATTGATATCATTCTCTGCGAGGGCAACGACAAGGTTATGCCGTAGTCCTATCGGCAAAAATCTTACGTTGGTCGCCATCAGCGTATATGAGGGGTCCCGAGATTCTCTATTAGGAACGCAACCGGTCACCTCGAGAACCCCTTTTTCACTTATCTTTATTGAAACACGTCCCAGGGGCACTAGTCGTTACTCCAACATCCTCTCAGTGTTATAAATATGTCTGATGACCACTTCTGCTTCGTCGTTCTTCTCATCGGTTACATCTCTTGGCATTCGGGGCCTTGTCGTAAGCGTTCTCAATCCCAGAGGCCCCGATTCTGGAGGAAAAACACCGTTACAACAATGGGCGTGGCGTGATGAACGCCTTGGCAACGTCGTCTCCGAGCGAGATCTGTCCTCCCCCGATCTAGCTCAGCAACCTCTTTCTGGAACGTAATGGATTTACAGATGATGGCTACGGCTCTTGAAGCCAAATCCCCGCTCAACTTCACTGACACGACTGCTGGCAACGAGAGATTCCGTTCGTTCTAGCTAACCAAGATCGTCTGTTCCCGGTCCCACGCTGGACATACCATGAGCGTATAGGAGTGCTGGTTTCGTATACCGCATTGGAACCATTTCGTCAACCCATTCGTACTGCAGCTATAATATAGCAGCAGCATGGTTATATATATGGAACGATACTTACGCAGCTTCAATTCAGCTCATACTGAAGAAGCAAATTAGAGAAAACAGAGCGTTAAAGTGTGAGTCAAAGATCTGTCTGCCTCAAGAACCCAATTGACAAATTTGAAGAACATGGTAGTGGCAGCATCATTTTCGTCAGGTTTTGGACAACCATCTACATTGTCGATAAAACCGCACGTAAGTGTAAGTAGACCCAAAGCTAAGTCAAATTCTACTCTGATTTTATCCTATTATTCTATTCTGATAATATCTCGGACGTGAGTCTGAGGAAATAATAATAGCTGAATATCAACTTAAGAACAGTAACACGCCAAATGAAGATGGAATTTCAGAGGTTTTCAAAGAGGCCGTAAACAAAAACTTCTAGTTTTTCAGAAGCTATTTAATTCCATCCTTCATTGTTGTACTACGTCAAAAATGTGGAGTTGCAGTATGTTATTTACATTCTTTCAGAAATACAATAAAACTCTATTAAATAAATACATGCAGTTTCACCTTCAATTAATCGTCTCAAAGGCGTAACCAAGTTCCGTAGACCACATTCGAAAGGTTACACAAAAACTTAGCAGAATATATCTGCCGTTATATCAGGCGTAGCGTAGATTACATTCTACAAGAATGCCTAAAATTCTGTCAAAAGGTATTATAGACTCTTCAAGTCCAAGTTGACAGTCAGTATATATGCTAAAGTTCCTATACGATACTATCCATTTTAATTTATCCAAGTACAGAACAAGAGCAAGAAACCTTTCCAACATCAGAGTGATGTAAGGCAGGAATTGAACGATGCTCTTATAGTTGCATCGGAATACGTTTTCAAGCTTTTGGAAAAAAATGATACAGTTAACATCAATGACGACTACATGACTCACCTTTATTGTGCCGACTATATGGTCGAATTGGAGGACATTGCTAATATACACGAAAACCTCATTAATGTTTCCTAACAGGCAGGTCGTCAAAGTAACATGGAAAAGGTACCTCCAAGCAAGTACCGGCAATATGTTGACAAAGTTTTACTTTAACCTGATGAACGGTACGGCAGCGCATAAAATACGAACAAACACACATTAATTTTTATATAATGGATGGGTAACCATTAAAAATCTAGCGCAATTATGAAAAATCACCGCGGTCGTCCCCTGACGCCTATCTAAAGACGATAGTGTCAAGGGAAACACGATATCGAGCTTAATTATGCCGTAAACGAAAAGCAAAATATTAGCAGATGGTTAAGTACCACCGCTAATAACAACTGTTCCATTATTTTACTTACGTTAAACAAGCAGCCGATCTGAAATAAAAACACAATATTAAAACATTTTTAATGTTGATGGATTAACATTAAGAATGTGCACTGGTATTCCACACTCCCTTCCACCATCAGATAACCTGACTCTTGAACAGTTTTTTTACTCGATACACCACGCATTCGAACAAAACAGTTTGTAATGCATAGAGAAAATGATGAAATAATTTGCCATAATTATATCATAATTCCTCTTTTCCTACGCTTACTATGTACGTGTCTACAAGATAAAGGTGGATAGATTTTTATTAACCTAATTCAATTGTGCTTTATTATCATAGCATGAACAAGAGATAAAAATTGAACTGGTTATTTGAATGAAAATCATGAGTGCAATTAGTTTCATTAAAATTTTTCTTATTTTTAAAAATTACTAAAAAAAAGGGCTCGAAATAATATATTTTCTTACAAAAGAAGGGAATTTGAAAAAAAAAAAAACGAAAAAAAAGTCGGACCCAAGACGGGACGCGAACCATGGAACTTCGATATCACGCCCGACCGACATCCCACCTGAGCTATTACGACCGTTAGTAGTCTGTCAAAATTTACCTTCTTATATTGTAGCAGTTTTTTTATTGCCTGAAAATACGGACTAAAGGTCATATTCTAAAAATAAATCCTTGCTAGATCGATTTATTGTCCCCGCAACTCCCTGGACACTAAATTTAATGAAAATCGTTGGAGCCGTTTCCGAGATTCCGATTATATATATATATATATATATATATATATATATATATATATATATGTGTGTGTGTGTGTGTGTGTGTGTGTGTGTGTGTGTGTGTGTGTGTGTGTGTGTGTGTGTGTGAGTGAGTGTGTCTGTGTTTCACCTCCTCAGGTGAAGTAGTTTCTGAAGTTTTTGACCACTAAGAGAGCAGCGAGCCCAAACAGCTGCTATTTATACAACTCGTGACGCAACCGCCCCTCACTTAAGCAGCTAGTGACCACGACATGCGATAAAACATACGACTAATCACCACCTGACGTACGCAGCGTCCTGCTGTCAAAATAATAACCAACAAACCACTGCGAAAACGACCGCTTACCCTCCAACCAGGCAACCAATTGCTAATCACCATGAGGGTGACGAACGACCATATTGCAAGGCTGCCTATTATTAGGGAGCGGGCTTAGAGTTTTTAATAAAAGTGTCGTATTGTCATCAGTAGTTTGTCTTTCCTAGTGTAGTGGTGCTGGGAGTAGTGGTACTTGGATTAGCGATTACGGGGACAGTGCACGCAGTTTTTAATAGAGGTGTCGTATTGTCGTCAGTAGTTTGTCTTTCCTAGTGTAGTGGTGCTGGGAGTAGTGGTACTTGGATTAGCGATTACGGGGACAGTGCACGCAGTTTTTAATAGAGGTGTCGTATTGTCGTCAGTAGTTTGTCTTTCCTAGTGTAGTGGTGCTGGGGGTAGTGGTACTTGGATTAGCGATTACGGGGACAGTGCACGCAGTTTTTAATAGAGGTGTCGTATTGTCGTCAGTAGTTTGTCTTTCCTAGTGTAGTGGTGCTGGGAGTAGTGGTACTTGGATTAGCGATTACGGGGACAGTGCACACAGTTTTTAATAGAGGTGTCGTATTTTCGTCAGTAGTTTGCCTTCCTAGTGTAGTGGTGCTGGGAGTAGTGGTACTTGGATTAGCGATTACGGGGACAGTGCACGCAGTTTTTAATAGAGGTGTCGTATTGTCGTCAGTAGTTTGTCTTTCCTAGTGCAGTGGTGCTGGGAGTAGTGGTACTTGGATAAGCGATTACGGGGACAGTGCACGCAGTTTTTAATAGAGGTGTCGTATTGTCGTCAGTAGTTTGTCTTTCCTAGTGTAGTGGTGCTGGGAGTAGTGGTACTTGGATTAGCGATTACGGGGACAGTGCACGCAATTGGCGGAGGATGGGCGAGAGGTGCTCTTCAAACTAGGTCAGACAACACGTGATTTTATTTCATTGAGAGGATATGAGCAAAATTATTCTTAACAACTTTAATATAATATATTTCCTCAAAGTACCGCCTGATTCCATTAATTATCCGTAAAATTAGTTTCATGTAATGTTTATAGGCTGATAACGGAAAGAATGAAAGAAAACAGATTAGAAATAGAGCATTTAAACAATTATATTTTCACACTAAGTACAATAGAATTACTAGTACAATAATAAAGCGTTCCACGCGTCCACTAATGAAGCCTTGTCAATCAATCCATTTGTCCGTCTGTCACTCAGAGATACAAATTAGTGACAACACCGGGTGACGTTCGAATCCCTGTTAATGATCTTGTCTATAACGCATGTACGCTTTACGCAGCAATTCTGCGTTTAAAGTGAAATCCGGCATTTAAATTCCAATTCTATTTTCACGATTTTAAAAGAGAAAATGATTTGGCAATGCAAAACTGCACACTCATGGCTCTCTCGTAAATTTGTATTGTGCACCTATTGAGAAATAATTGATGACCCGTTCTTTTGTATCACTTGTTCATATATTTGATAATATTAAAAATATTGATTTTTCAGTATTTGCTCTCCCAAAAATTTGATGACTAATAGTAACTTAGGGGAATCACCCACTCTATATTATCCCTTAGGTTTCTTATGAGGCAACAGAGAGAAACTGAAACAGGTGATAGGCAAATATAGTGAATATCCCCTCCACAAATAAATCTATGAGGGAGGCCTATGATCATCCGTAGACTTTTAGTAGATTGCGATGTGTGCAGTGGATAGTGCTATGTTCGGAAGCTCTCTGCAAGATCAAATCAGTTACAAGGATATCAGTAGAAGAACAAGAGTGACCGCTATAGCCCAGCGGATCAGTAAGCTGAAGAGTCAATGGCTTAGCATAACTTGAAGAACCGACTACCGGAAAGGAAGTATCTAGAGTGGCATCCCCGTATTCACAAGTGCATTGTGGGTTGTAAACCCCCCCCCCATAAGATGGTGCGACAACCTAATAAAACACGCAGATGGTCGATGGATGGAGAAGGCTCAGGAAATTCGTTTATCACTTCGATTTCACAAAAATAAAAATAAAAAATATTGCATAAGTAATACTGCTCATCGCATCGATAAAATATATTGGCTGATTAACACGTATTAAGTTGTCTAAGAATTAACTAAATCACAACAAATTAAAGAAGTAAATAAGCTTTTTTTTCTATTTTTTGGTTATGTTGTTGGGCGTGGCTCTTCATTTCACATATTAGGAAGTGGAGCGTAATGTTCAGAGTATCATGTGTTTGATTCCTTTCTTAAAAATATCAAAATAGATGACATAAAGATACAACATAAAATATTCAAGAACACTTAAAGAAAACGAACTATTTTCAGTAGCGAGAAAATATTACACACTATATAATAACAATTTTGTTTGTAATGCACAATGCATTACATTATCTCCATTCATCTTCTTACCTCAATATTTTAGGTATTTTCCCTACCCTGTCTATTCTATCTTTTATTTCGTTTAAAATCATCGTAGTGAAATTTTAATTAATGAATTTATGACATGGACGATTAATAGCACATTCCTGTGCTGTTAATCGTCCATCTTAGACAAACTAAAGGGCTCAACAATAATTAAGTGTTATTAACGTTTAAATGCTTATTCAAAATTAAGTTTCTAAAATTTACTTAAAATTTTGTTAATTATTTGACTATTTAATGGGTGTAACTCAGCCTTTAGAGAATTTATCGTACCAAACACAACAAATTACGTCACGTCAACAAACATATAGCATAGTGTCTATAAATAGCACGTTAAAATCCAAAATTGAAAACCTTGCCGTATTCCGAGCCCCTAATTGCGTAGGCAACAAACCAAATACCCCTTAATATTATTTTAATGACGGCGCTTCAATAACCGCGAACTACGCCTTAATTAACTACAAACGATAACTCCAAGTTTCATTAAACAACAAACATTGAAATTTCCATTGTGTTGTTACGAGCTACAGTGTTCCGATAGTAAAAATATGGACAAAATAATGAATTAAAAAGTAAAGGGTTTAATCGAGTTAAATAATTGGTCCACTTTGTTATAGTCAACCAAATTTAAGAAATATCTTTTGACGTTTCACATTAATCATTCAGCAATTTAAAATAACCTTTTACGTAAATCCGAACAATTATAAAGTTATCTATATTTCTTTAGAACGTGTATAGTTTTTTTATCACTAATTTAAATTTGAATCTTTCAAACAAAGCAGAATATTAAAAATAATCAGTGTCAACTTTTTTTACTTGACGTCGTTTCAATGATATGTCGCTATGTACATTACCGTAGTGTTTGGATGATTAAAATTGATTGTTATACGGATAATCTGCAAAAATATTCAAATAATCGATAAAGGTATTCAAATAATTGGATCATTAATTTTTTTACTGAATTATTTGTTTAATTTTTCTTTAAATTCATTAAATTACATTAATCAGGAATAAAACAAGTTTATTTTTTTAATTAGTTAACGTAAATTAGTGTAGGCAAAAAAACTCATATACAAGGCCGCGCTGAACAAACCACTACATAATTTCAATATCCGCCATATCGGGAGCTTACTGTGCGTAATTTTGTGATTTTGTGTTTGTCTTCTTATTTTGTGACTCGCTTTAACTTTTTGGACTGTTTCTTCTATATTCGTTGAAGCATGTGCCCATGTCACAAAGGATCATTGGACAAAAGTGGTAGAAAAAAACAAAAGGAATTATTATGGATGTCTTTGATAGAGACATTAATTTTGACTGCATTATTGAAAATAAAATAATAATTAATCTAAACAACGACAGCTCAACTAGTTGTACTGAAAGTGACTGAATAAATTTATTTTTAATCTAGTTTTAATCTTAAATTTTTATAACTATGCCTTTAGAAATAAGCAGTAATAACAAGTACGTAGAAACTGATAAATCTTGTGTTTTAAATTATCCGTTTTTAATTAATTCCGGTATTATTCAAAACAAACTGTAAATGATTACCAACTCTAAATGATCGATATCGATTTTTTTAAGAATCGAATATTATACGTTACCATTTTTTGATTGGCATACCTGGTGCAAAAAGAAGATTTGGTTGACTATAGCTGATATTATAGTTGGTATTTGATTTGATCCAACGACAAAAAATTTAAAATGCGATGATTAATGCACGTTTTCGTTTTGTTTGCTTTTAAAACTGTACCTTTACACTAATTTTTTCTCCTGTAACGTGGGGGCAGTTTACGTATATAAGTTTCACATGGACAAACAATTGTAGGCCATACGCGGGATTCAAACTCGCCACCCTTAGCGCTCATTGCTAAGCCAGTGTGCCACGGAGCCGTCCCATATAAATATCTATTCAATATAAATATCCGTGACAAACTTTTCTGTAAGCTACACAGACGCTAATTACGGAAGAAAATTAGTTCCGGCCGCAAATATACATTGAAAACCACCGTTTGGACTACAATTTTCAATCGAACGTGGCTTTCTAGTTTTAAACTAATATTTAAATTTTAAATTGATTTCAATCAATCAATTTTCAAATCGTACCATTTAAAAGGATTTTCGTGTATATTCTAAAAACACTGATATTAATGGGCCAATTATGTGTCCAATGATTATGGTAGAATTGAAATGTTGAACTTTCTGATGTCAGGGTTGAACAGGTATATTTATATTCATCTTTCATAAATTTTCCTATATAGAGCCTTATATAGAGCCTATTCCTTTTTAAAAGGCCAGCAATTCATCTGCAATTCGCCTGGTATTGCAGTTGTTCATGGGTGGCGGTAATCACTTACTATCAGATGAGCCATATCCTCATTTGCCCCCTCTCCTATAAAAAAAAACTATCGTTTACTAGCTATCCACCCCGGTTTTACACAGGTGATTTCTGGATATTAAAAACAGCGTCACTTATCAGGTCCAATCGAGTTTTTAAATCATCCAAGAACCCACTCAAATACACACAATAGGTCTTCATAATCAGTTTTTGCGAGAATAGCGGACACTCATTAATTTTTATATATCATAGATATCAGAACCTTACAAAAGTGCACTGATAAATAAAGGGATTGGGAACCTATATATATTCATCATCATCTTTACAGCCCTTCACAAGTCTACTGCTGAACATAGGCTTCCCCCAAGTAATGCCACAAAGCACGGTCCTGAGCCACCTGCATCCATCGACTTCCTGCATGTCTTACCAGGTCGTCACTCCATCTAGTGGGTGTCACCCTCCACTACGCCTACCGGTACGAGGCTGCCATTCAAGAACCTTTCTTTCCCATCGGCTATCGATTCTTCGAGCTATATGGCTGGCCCATTGCCACTTCGGCTTACTAATCCGTTGGGCTATGTCGGTCACTCTGGTTTTACTGCTGATATCTTCATTTCTGAGTCTATCACGCAGAGAAACTCTGAGTATAGCCCTCTCCATAGCTCGCTGAGCGACCTTGAGCGTCCTTATACGTCCAGCGGTGAAGGACCACGTCGGAGATCCGTAAGTTATTTTCATCCGTTAGGGAAATTACGACACATCTTCTCGTCAGGTATACCTCAAACTCTGAAAACTAGATTGTACAATCAGTGCGTGTTGCCAGTGATGACTAAGCTATATATAACTTTATTGGAATGGTTTACGGCGGAAATTCAACGAAAGTAGCCATCTTTTCGGGATATGGCAGTTGTGCTTTCTTTTTTCATGTTAAAATACTGTTATGTTCTCCAAACCGAATTTTGGTTACGGAAGCCTGTCTACAACAAACACTAACGAGAGTGGAGTTCTATCTCTAGCTGCACTACCACAGATGCCAATCTCTATTCGCTCACTATCATAATCCGATTAGACGGTAGTAATACACGATTGGAAAGAGATCAGACGCACCGCGTAAATACCGCGTAACTTCCGGACTTCGGGTTGCTACTAAAATATGCTGACAAATAAAAATCATTTTGGCTCAACCCAGAATTGGAACCTGGAACGAGGCAGTTATTGCGGCTAAAATGTGACTCTATTATGTATATGGGTGTATATGTGTTTGTTTTGAAATTAGTTTAAAATTAAACGTGTTCAATTCGACAAACACAATCGTTATATTATTTTCATTCAATGTAATAGACGGCTTAACCGCACAGTTACCGAGAAAGCCGCGGTTTCGAATACTGCACGGAACATTTCTATGGCCTAAAAATAATTGTTCCGGGTCTGGATGTTTGTCCTTGTTGTTTTTTTTTGTTTTTTTTATTTGAATTTTTTTATAAGCTGCCTGCAAGATACAGCAGAATATACTTGTGTCGAGGTAAAGCTTTATTTTTCAAACGAAGAAAGATAAAGAATTCAACGTGCGTAAATTCCATTTGCGTAATTATTAGAATTTACGGTTATAACATAAATAATTCGATATATAATTTACATATAGAATCATCTAGTTGTGGCGAGTTTAAGAAATTCTGCCAAGTTCATGTTAAATAATTAAAACTTTCGAAATTTGAATATGAGAGCTCGTTTTATAATGTAACACAGATATTTAAATAACCTGTTTTAAACTGTTTAAATATTTTACCATTTTGTGTCACCTTGTTGATTTTTATTTTTGTTGAGGTTGAGATGTTATTACTCGTAGCCTGTGTTCATATTTATGTGCAAATCCATACATGTGAAATAAATTCATAAATTTCCGGATTCGCTTTCATATCTAAGATGTTTTTGGAAAAGAAGAATTAGAAACCAAGACAAAATCCTAAAAGAGTCGCTAAGCCTTGCTATTTCACAAAATAAATTAAAAATTCTCAGTATTGCATGTTTCCTCACATAAGCAGAACTACATACACTTTTTGACTGAATTTTTTCATGAAGTTGGCGGTGTTTTATCACAGTGTCATAAATGAGAGTAATGCACATATGCATATACTGAGGTATATAATCCTAACTTTGGGTTACTAAAAGAATTAAATAAAACAGGCAATAAATTTAAGATCAATATAAAAAAATATTGCAAAGTCAGGAAATTTTAAGTCACAATAATTCATTAATATTCATTCAGTAACACTATGACACTAAACTATTACAAGCTATTTGTAATCTAGCAACCTTGCAGGCATAAAATATAAGATCATATTATAGTACTCGCATGGGAACTAATAAATAAATTAACATTGATGTTTTTTTATAAAATGAGAGCGATAAACGACCATACAGTCCACCAGTGGATGCTGTGACCCATAGACATTTATCCCCGATTAATAAGCAAAATACAGATGCATTGTCACCCCTGAGGACTAAAATGGAATGCCTTATTTCCAGTAAAAAGGTTTCCGGATCTCTATCTGGAACCCCTTTTTTGTTTTTTATCCTTTATTGTTTCGTATGAAACACAGTGGTATTAAGCTGTTATTTTACGCTGGTATTCTGTGAGAGCGTGGTCCTTCCCCGGTCAAGCCGACCCATACGTGCTACAACAATAATAGCCGCGCGTGGCTCTACCATGTATAATGATAATATATAGTAGAATTTTGTTGCGACGTATTTAAATAATGACTATATTAATATGATCGTAGGATTACTTGGGTCATCAAGGACTTAGTTTGGATAGTTGTCTCCTTACTATATTTTGCGCCAAATTGCAGTGCACTGCTGTATTCCTGTCTAAATGGTATATATAACCAGTAAAACTACTTTCTTAGTTCTCGGAATTGATTACACATCCACAGTCTTCTTTACGAAGTTGGATGTAGAAGTTTATGGGCTACGGCAGGGATATTTTTTTTTAAATAAGGATGACAAACATGATGATAGCACACAGTCCATCTGGTGATAAGTGGATACTGTGGCCTGTAGATATCTACATCTACCCTCGATTAAGAATCGTGCAGATGCGTTGCAACGCCTGAGGACTAAGACGTTATGCCCGGTTTTCGGGCATGAAGAGTTCTCGGAGTGTATAGAACACTCACCATACGAAACACAGCAGCTTGTAGCTACTACTTTACGCTTGTATTTTGTGAGAGTATGTGTCATCCCCGGTCAAGCGTAATAAAATAATACCCATTCGTGCTAAAACTATAATATAGCTGCAGCATGGCACAACCACGTAAGTATAGTGTAATCAACCCATTTCTTCCAATATGTATCGTAGAATTTGACTGTGAGAAAAGTCAAAAAAATTTCAATTTCACGCGTTTTTATTTATCGGGAGCAACGGCCAGAAGCTAGTTTAGCAATAAAATTTTATATTAAGTTATTTAATATGTCTATTTTGATTTATGTGATGTAAAACTAAATTGGTGTCAACCCATACAGACTGCGAGGAACCTTAAATAATTTCCATAATATTTGTACAAACCAGTCTGAATCGTAAACCGGTTTTAATAAGTCACACGTTTGGTAGTTCGTCGTACACCGATCGGTCAAATTTCTGAACTGACTGGTCTAGTCACTTTTTTATTACTCAATAAAAACAATTGTTACTGTTTTTTTTTCTATAATATTCTTTCTTATTTCTTTTTTATTTTTCAATTTCTTTTTTTATTTGCCATATCAAAGATTTTTTAACCGGATTCTTCGTCATCACTACCATCAGCCCGTAAAAAGGCTGTGAATAGGTGGTATGAGTCTGTTTGAGTAGATACCACCTATTATCCTTTTCTGCCGCGAAATAGCATTGAAATGAACTACTGTGTTTCTGGTGGTCGGGTATGGAAAGCCACTCTTTTACAGACTGTAAGGCACTCCATCTTAGTTTTTATAAGTGATAACAAATTCGATAGGTTGCAAGTTGCAGTATTCACTTATTAAGGCAGGAAGATGGAAGATTGTATCTCCAGTTTTATTTAAAAAAAAAAACTTTGGCAGTTGTTGATTGGGGGATCGCAGATTAGACGTTTTGCACTTTTGGTAACGTTCCTCGTTATCGGTATTTTTTTTTAGAATAAGGTTGACAAACTAGCACATTGTCCACCTGATGGTTAGTGGATGCTGTGGCCCATAGACATCTATATCAACATTTATCCACGATTAAGAATCAAATGCTGATGCGTTATCACTCCTGAGGACCAAAAAGGAAATGCCTCGTTTCCAGCTAAAAGGGTGTATGGTTCCCTACACTTACCATACGAAACACAGCTGCAATAATCTGCTATTTTATGCTGACCATGGTCCTACCTCGGTCGAGCAGACCCATTCGTGTTAAAACCATAATATGGTTGTAGCTTGGCTTTACCACTATTAACGAACTGCCACGGTATTTTACGCCTGGAGTAAACAATATGGCATTAGCGCCATCAAGCAGAAGCCTTAGATTGTATAATTTTAAATGTTATCCTATTAATCCCTATGGGCTTATATCTCCGCATTGGTATTTAATAAAAGTAAAAGAAACAAAATGCACACAGCCCACCAGAAGTTATGACCCATAGACTCGATATCTATCCTCAATTTAAGGTCGATATATAGATGCCTCGGACTGATAAGAAATACGGTAACATTTTAATTTTATTTAACAGTTAGCACTAAGCCCACCACAGGTTACCACGGAGTCGTGGACTCCTTCTTAAAACATGAATCTTAACGATGTGCTTCATAATAAGCCTGTCAAAACAAACCATATTAATTATTACATAACAATACATAAATTGATTTAGTTTTTGGTTGGCCTGTGTTTCATTCGACGGTTACATATTATAATTAAATTGATAATTGCAAAATTTTATATAACACGTAATATAAGCCACCTCGACAATTCATAGCTTTTTTAATGATTTTGGAAAATTACTGTCTAAGTAGCTTCAGGTAAGTTAACGCCACCTAATAATTAATTGCTGGAAACATGCCTCTGAATTAGGTTAGGTAACAGGAAAGTATCCGCTAAGTAGTTCTAACTTACTTACTACATAACTTATTACTTACTTAGTTCTTATAGTTGTTAGCAATTAACGTCTTACTTATACTAGTTAGCTAGAAAATGGGGCTTATGATCCAATGGTTAAGGATCTTTTTCTTAAGGCTGTCTTGTAATACGTTGTTGGCATGATAACGTTATCTCACTTCACGCAAATTGTCTAGCGAATTAGTATTAAGCCTTTGAGAATTTTAGAAAACACAGTGTTTACTTAACTAACATTTATTTAGAAAAGTCGTATATCAAGCCATGATTCTGTCGCAGCAATTAAATCGACATAAATTTATTTTTAAAATCACCATTTTAAATTATGACTCCCATGAAATAGATAAGCGCACGCTTTAGCAAGTATAAGATTAATTTTCATTTTTTATATGGGAGATGGCAAACGAGCATACGGCTCACACGATGGTAAGTGACTACCGCCAATCATGAACAACAGCAACACCAGGGGAATTGCAGGTGCGTTGTCGGGCTTTTAGAAAGAAATAAGTTATTTTTTAAAGGTCCCTAAGTCGTATCGGTCCAGAAAAATCGCCAGTGGTGAACTATTCCGCGGAGAGGTTGTACGCGGAAGAAAAATCCTAGTAAAAGGTACAGTGGTGGATCTCCCAGCGTTTTTTCAGAAATTTTGGTGGTCCGTGTTAGATGCGAAAGAAAATCCAAAGGGATGTAACATCTCTTTGCAGCGCCAGTGAATAGAGTCGATCGGAGAGGGCTCGGTCGTCGACGATTCGAGCCGCTTTGCACTTGATGCCGTCTAGTGGAAAGAGCTGACACTGGGGAGCCTCAGCACAGAGATGAAAAAAGTATTCCATGTGACGCCAAACCTGCGCCTTGTAAAGTTACAGGTGGTGTACCGGCACGAAATACTGTCCCAATTTCCTGAGCACGCCAAGCATTTTAGAGGCCGATTTGGCCTCCTCTTACAATTGATCACAAAACTGCACATCATTGGGTATGTCAATGCCAAGGTCCGGCTGAGCCAACAAGGGGAGTCTCCTAAAACTGAGGAGATACGACAAAGGAGTACTTACTGTTCGGCGGTATACGCGTAAAGGAGACGGTCCATTTCAGGCTCAGTCTATGTACACTATACCATAAAAAGCGAAAAATTCAGGGATTTTATTCAAAAAAAATAAGAGAATAGATCAAACTAAATGACTTGCTAAAAATGAAAATGCAATCCTAATTTTTGATGATTTTAAAAATGGCGCCCTTCAAGTCATAAAATTATATGTCAAAGTCATGTTTAACATTGACTTAAGTCGTGAAATAATGTAGGTAGTGTGATATTTTTTTTGTTTGTTCCGGGCTTGTTAGTGTAGTTGTGACGTAGTGAACGCATTTAATTTCTTTTGGATTTCTTCGACATTTTGGTTTTTTTGTTTGGACTTTGGTTCTTTTACTACTTATTTGACTCGGATTTTGTTTTATGGACTTCGTGATTTTGATTTCGCTGATATCAGACATATGTAGATCAGATTTTAAATCATACTATTTTCGAGATATTTTATCCATTGTACATAATAAATCAACCTGATAGGCTATCAGTGTTATGAATAACAGCTTTTCAGAATTCAAATATCCGTCAACAAATTGATCATTAACCTCATGACAGTTGATAGCCAACGTAAAACGACATCAATTCGCCATTAGTGTTGCAGTTTTAGGTAAGACCAAAATATTAACACCACTGAGATAAAGCCAAATTCGTGGATGGTCATACATTAAATAGCTGACCATAAGTGTTATAATATATTATTTTAATTTAAGAGAGAAGATGAAAGAAAGATATAAGCTGCAGAAAGTTCATGGGAAAACATTGATTGAGGAAGTACGTGAAAGGTGTAGAATAGAAGCGGACGAGAGGTTGTCGCACAACTTTAAAGAAAACTTCAAACTCTTCTGGAAAAAGGTTGGAAGGTCCCGGAATGGTGCGACAGCCTTAAGAATGAACAAAGTGCTTTCGAGAACCAATGACGTCCTCTCAGAAAAATCGGACGTCATGCAGCGATGGAGTGAATTTTATAGAGAAATGTATGCGTGTCATGATCTTAGTGAAGGATCCGGGGGTGACGCCGTGACTGGCACGCCAGACACGAACCTCGATGATACTGAGGTCATCAGCATGAAAGAGATTGAACGTGCGATTCGAAGTTTGAAATGTGGTAAGGCTGCGGGACTAGACAGAGTTACTGCTGAAATGGTCAAGTACGGTGGGCCTCGCGTCTGGGACAGCTTCCATCTGCTGTGCAATTTGTGCTGGCGGACGGGAGATGTCCCGGATGATTGGCGATCCGCGGTCATTGTGCCTTTATATAAAGGTAAAGGTTCACATTTTGACTGCGGGTGCTATCGGGCGATCAGCTTGACCAGTTTAGCAAGTAAAGTTTACTCAAAGGTTTTGACACGTAGGATGCAAGAGAAATCGGAAAGATTCTTATGGGAGGCACAATGCGGATTTAGACCTGGAAGAGGATGCACGGATCAAATGTTTTCTCTCCGCATGATCACCGTGAAGCTTCTGAGTGTTAACCAGAAGATTTTCTGTGCTTTTGTGGATCTGCAGAAAGCATTTGATAAGGTTATAAGGAAGAAAATGTGGGAACTGTTGCCGGGATATGGTGTGGATGGTCGATTGTTAAGGGCTGTGCAGTCACTTTACTATGACTGTAAAGCCTGTGTGCGGGTAGGGCATGACCTGTCACCCATGTTTAGCGTCCAAGCGGGCGTAAAACAGGGTTGTGTCATGTCTTCCTGGCTGTTCATACTGTATCTCGACAGCTGTTTACAGAAGCTGAAAAATAGCTGTTTGGGTGTGAAATTGGGTGACATAAAAGTTAATTGTCTGCTGTATGCTGATGATGCAGTGCTTATTGCACCATCAGAAGCAGAACTGCAGGCAATAGTCACGTGTATGAAAGAGGAATGTGAAATTAAAGGTCTCCGTTTGAATGCTAATAAAACTAAGGTTCTGGTATTTGAAAAGGACGAAGAGAGAACGAAATGTGAAATAAGGGTAAATCAGGAATGTCTAGAACAGGTAAATGAAATTGTATACTTGGGGAGTGCTTTCAGCCGGGATGGAAGATGTGATTTAGATGTGGACAGGCGTGTCGCTGCCGGAAACAAAGTCAATGGTGCCCAGAATGCATTAGTAAAAAGGCAAGGCGTGGTGAAGAGTGCACGCCTTGCAATACATAATGCAGTGTTGGTACCGACCTTGTTAATGGCAGCGAAACCTGGGTATGCCAGAAGAAGCATAAAAGCAAGTTGAATGCAATGGAGATGCGATCTCTTCGTAAAATGTGTGGCGTTACCTTAGCCGACCGAAAGCGAAACGAAGAAATTCGCAATATGGCAGGATTGAAAGATGACCTTATCACAAAAATTGATAGGGGCGTACTCCAATGGTTTGGGCACGTTGAACGAATGAGTGAAGACAGAATGGTGAAGAAAATATATAGAGCGAAAGTAAATATTAAAAGGTGTCGAGGTAGACCGAGACTAACTTTCGAAGACCATGTGAGCAAATTGCTCGAAGAGGGGAGGGTCAAGAGTACTCGGATACCTAGACGTGCATGTATGAAGAAGTTAATGAACCTGAAAGAAGCGAAAGAGGTATGTAAGGTTCGTGACACTTGGCGATCTCTTCTCTCTGGCTACCCCGTTAGGGATTGTGCGTGAAGATAAATTTATTTCCTTACTTGTACAAAACCAGGCCTACGCTTCATACAATTTTGGACCGTCTCCTTTTTATCTTCTGGGGATTAAACTGAGCTAGATTTAATCGAACCTAATCCGAGACTTTGCTCAGCAAACATTCGACTTTAGACACGATTTTTTTCCGGTACTCGGCGACTTTTTCCCGAGAAATATCGGCACGGCCGGTGCATAGAGCATCGTCAGTGCTGTTATACGCATAGCAATGAATTTGTTACCGGTTTGCAGCATATCATTGATATGCAGAAGAAATAGCATTTGCGATAGCATGCAGCCTTGTGGAAAACCAGCATTAATTTTCTTGTAATCGGAGCATGTACCGTATATTTCGAACTTGATGCTCCGATCTGCAAGAAAGCTGGTGATCTAATTGCACAACTTCTCGGGAAGACCATAGGAAGGGAGCTTCGAAAGAAGCACTTTATGCCTTCTATATATATCTTCTTATAACTCTAAGGCCTTCGCTATATTGAAGCTAACGGCCAATGCCTTCCATTTGAACTCTACTGCCTCCGCCCATCTATGAGCGAGTATGAAAACCTTTTTGGCGATCACTAATCAGCTAATGATCCTCAAGGTTTTTTTTATATAGAAGAGACGACAAACGAGCACGCGGCTCACCTGATGTTAAGTGACTACCGCCGCCCATGATCAACCGCAACACCAGGGGAATTGCGGGTGCGCTGCCGGCCCTTTAGAAAGGAGTAAGCTCTTTTCTTAAAGGTCCCCAAGTCGTATCGGTACGGAAAAATCGTTGGTGGTAAACTATTCCACAGAGAGGTTGTACGCGGAAGAAAACTCCTTTTGAAACGTACAGCGGTGGACCGCCAAGCATCCAGATGGTGTGGATGGTGTCGGGACATTTGCTGCGTAGTGCGTTCACGAAATTTGGCGGCTGGGATTAATCCAAACAATTTCTCAGAGCACTCTTCATGGTATATGCGAAAAAAATGCAAAGAGATGCAACATCTCTTCGCAGTGCCAGTGAATCGAGCCGATCGGAAAGCACTCGGTCTCGACGATTCGAGCCGCTTTGCGCTGGATGCGGTTAAGTGGAAGGAGCTGGTACTGGGGAGCCCCAGCCTAAAGATGGGAACAATATTCCATGTGCGGCCGAACCTGCGCCTTGTAAAGTTGCAGGCGGTGTGCCGGCATGAAATACTGTCCCGCTCTGCTGAGCACGCCAAGCTTTTTAAAGGCCAATTTGGCCTTCTTTTCCAAGTGACCACGAAACTGCACGTCACTCGATATGTCGACGCCGAGGATTCCGATACTGGCTGAGGCAACAAGGGGGAGTGCATTGAAACTGAGGAGATACGACAAAGGGGCTTTTAGCGGTTAACGCGCAAACTTGTATCTTCTGGGGGTTAAACTGGACTAGATTTAGTCGCCCCGAATCCGAGACTTGTTCAATAAAGACTCGACTTCAGACACAAGTTTGTCCCGGCACTCGGAGACGTTTTCCCGAGAAATATTGGCTCGGCCGGTGTAAAGAGCATCACCAGTGCTGTCATCTGCATAGCAATGAATGTTGGAGATAGCACGAAGCCTTGTGGAACACCAGCATTAATAGGCTTGCAATCGGAGCTTGCACCGTCTACAACGACCTTGATGCTCCGATCTGCAAGAAAGCTGGTGATCCAATCGCACAATTTCTCGGGAAGCCATAGGACGGGAGCTTCGAAAGAAGCGCTTTGTGCCAAACCCGATCGAAGGCCCAATGCCTCCCCCTTAGACTTTACTGCCTCCGCCCATCTGTGAGTTAGGTAGACCAGAAGATCACCAGCTGACCGACCACGGCGAAAACCGTATTGGCCGTCACTAATCAGCTGGTGATCCTCAAGGTACCTCATGAGCTGGCAGTTTACAATGGATTCCATTGTTTTGGAGAACAAGGAGGTGATGGCGATAGCCCGGTAGTTGGTCGGGGTCTGAGCGGTCGCCTTTTTTAGGGATCAGGTGGACGAAAGCCGTCTTCCATGATTTTGGGACTACGCGTAGGGAGTAGGAGTACCGGAAAAGACGCGTTAAAAACGGGGCCGACTCTGGAGCACACGTTCTCAGCACAATTGGGGAGATTCCATTAGGCCCACTCGACTTGTGGTTATCCAGGGAGAGGAGTGCTTTTCGAACCGAGCGCTGCGTTCGAACTGCACTTCCGGCATGGAGCACTCACACCGCGGGATGGTCGGCGGCGTAATCCACCCGTCATCGATAGTCGAGTTGGACGCAAAGAAAGAGTCTAGAAGATCGGCTTTCTCCTTTGCAGTATGGGCCAGTGAGTCGTCCTCCCTGTGCAGAGATGGAAGAGATGGCTGACAGAAATTTCCCCTGAACAGCCTTGGCGAGAGACCAGAATGCACAGGTTCCAGAAGGAAGGCGAACTAGTTTCTCGCCAATTCTACCTATGTGCTCTGACTTTGCCTTGGCAATGACTCTTTTGAAGGACCTAGAGGCAGAATTATACTTCTTTTTTAGAGCGCTGCTGTTTACATCCCGGGACGCTGATGCGTCAGCCCAGGCTTGGTAGCACTCCTGCTTATAACATGATACTATTTTACAGAGCGACCAAACCATGGCTGAGATTTGCCAATATTATTTTTTTTAATTTATCTAATGGGCACCACAGAGGAAGGAATAGAAAGTTCCATACACTGAAGTACCACATCAGCGACAGAATCCGCAACAACGTTGGGATCGTCCGGCGAGAGGCAAACCCGCCCCCAAGGGTAGGATGCAAAGAAAGACCGCATCCCATCCCAATCGGCTGACATATAGTACCAAACACGGCGGCACCGCGGTACCGCATGACTGGCAGTTTATAATGGATTCCATTATTTGAAAAACAAGGATGTTATGGCGATAGGCCTGGTTGATGTTGTTAGACGGGTCTGTTTGGTTGACTTTTTCAGGCATCAAGTGAACAAAAGCTATCTTCCATGAGTTCTGGATTACGCCTAGGAATTAGGAGTAGCGGAAAGGATTCATTAAAACCGGTGCCAACTCTGGAGCACACGTCCTCAGCACAATTAAGGGAGATTCCGTTAGGCCTACTCGACTTGATGTGCCCACCGACGTAGATGTTAAGGGAGAGGAGTGCTTTGCGAACCGAGCGCAGTGTAAAAAATCGTTATCACATCCGGCATTGAGCACTCACACCAAGGAATCGGCGGTGTGCTCCCCCGTCATCGAGAGTCGAGTTGAATGCAAAGAGAGAGTGGGCGTCGCCGAGGATCACGATGCTGTAGCAAGTAATCTTTAGCCATTTGCACGCGGTCAGTCTTTTTCCGCATTACCGCTATGGGAACTATGGCGACACCCGTGGACACGTGGATGATCGTCGCTGTCTACGCGTAGCCAAAGAACTGACAGATCACTTTCAAGACTCCCGATGCGTCGAGAACAGATGTCCTCTCTGACGTATACGCAAATTTCAGCTCGAGGCGCAAAGGAGTGTTTCAATTTTACCCCGGGTAGAAGAAATAGGAAGTTTATGAGTGAAATCCCCTGATGTTGCGGAAATTTACGAATAGCGTTTCAGGTAAATGATACATTATTAACACCAATGGCGTGTACAACACTTAATTTCGATTTGCCGTCAATATAATCCTTATGGCAGGATCGCTGAAGGACCTAAGCACTATACTCAATGACCTCAATAGTACCTCTCAACGGATAGGTCTAAGATGAACGTGAACAAAACAAAAATGTAACGTCTATGTCACATCTTTGCTTATGAGGTCAATCGACGGATGCAACTCGGCAGCGTTCGGTAAATTACGACACATCTTCGCGTCAGGTCAAACTGTGATGACTTATAGATCTGAGACTTGGTTCTTCTCTGCTGGTAAGGAAGCTTAAGGTCACTCAACAAGCTATGGAGAGGGCTATGATCTGGATTTTGCGGCGTAGATCCGCAGTATAACCAGATTAATCGACACAGCCTAATGGATTTGTAGCTCGGAGAATCTACAACTGATGGGGAAGCAAGGTTCTCGAGTGGAAGCCTCGTACAGGTAGGCGAATTGTGGGGTGGCCTGGTAAGACCAGCAGGAAATCGATGTATGCAGGTGGTTCAGGAGCATGCTTTGTGGCATTATTTGGGGGAGGCCTACGTTCCGCAATGAACTTGTGAAGGGCTGCAATGATGATGAGACATATTGTGATTTAAAGTAACAATAATTTAATAACTTATTCTAAATTAATTTAAATTCTTCGTTCGTTCACTATTTTATCCAAATCAAATTATATAATCAAGAAGAACAAATTTATTGATCCATTTTATTTTATGTCCAACGGTTTTGTCATAAATAAATCCCTGAGAACATAGAGATTAGATACAATTAACAATTGAATATATCATTCTAAAGTTCCAACTTCTTCTAATTAGTTTTATTAGTCCGATTACGTTCGTACAAATGGGATCCTTCGCATCGAGTGAATGTGTTTTGTTAAAAGCACATTATCATACTAGATGCAAAGTAATAGATTACCAAATGTGTCTGCTGGTAAATTATCGATTTTGCTGCTGCGATTGTCCAGTAGTCAAAAACGCGGCTGTTGATCATGAGGTCCCGAATTCAAATTTTTAGTCGGGTCAAAATCAGTTGTTGGGTTTTTCTGACAATAAATTCTCTGTAGCCGGGCTGCTACAGAGAATTTCTTGTAGTAGTGTCAAGAAGTTGGCGGTTAACCCGTGCCGAGCCGTGCTATGAACATCACATAAAAATTTTGTCCTGCACCTGATTTCCATTTGTGTCGAATAACCGTCCCATAGTACTGTGAGAGTGAAGGAAATAGAGTGCACCTGCTCGTGCGCATACACTTGGGTATTATAATCCTGTCCTGCGCAGTTAACTAATCTCCGATGAGACTGGCCTTCGTGACTCAAATTCGCTGTGGAGGAAATTATTATTTTTAATTAATTATCAATTTTGTGGCTTAGATATAAGTATGACCTATAAAAGTGACCTAAAATAGTTTTTTTTTAAGAAAAAGTCTGACAGACGAGCACACAGTCCACCTGATGGTAAGTGGATGATGACCTCCTTTTATCTCTATCTCCTTTTATATCTATCTATATTTATATTTTTAATCTATAAAGAATAACTAATTTTATTTGTAACTAGAAATATGTTGCAATTTGTGGGCTTTTAAAAATCTTTGACATTTAATTAAAAATAAATGATTTGGAGATGCACGATAAGGAAGAAATATTAACCAGTTATAAACGAAAGCGCATAATTAATCGATACTACATCGAAGAGATACATCGATATACCATTTTACATAACTTATAAACTCAATATCAAAATACTAAACTACTAAGTTTTTCATAGTTAAATTTAATATAACTTTAGCTTTTTAATTTAGCTGATAATTTTTTAAATATTCTTCTTAGGCTCAATATATATTACTATGTAATGGGATTTACGTACTTTAGAATAAGCAGTCGATCAAACTATTTAGTTGTGATTATTTCAATCAAGATAATATTTCAATTATTGAGTTAATTGGGTTTATACGTAAAATACACACTTATTGACCAATAAAAAAACACAAAATATGATAGAGAAAGATAGATAAGGTTCAGGTGTAGAAAAGGACTTAAATGCATAACACTTATCTCTTTATAACATGAAGGGGAAATGCGATGGGGAAGGGGTCACTTTCACCTCTGTCAGCTCACTCCTAATGCCACAGTACTCGTATATTAAAGTATAATCCATTTTGCATGCTGCTACTCAAAATAGATTGCGCGTATTTTGATAAAATTATTCGTTCCATCTCTTTCACCAGCCAGGATGTGTTAGTAGAAAATTCTGGGATTTTCTCTTACCCTGGATTATCAGAAATATATGGATTTATCTTCTTTCATTATGTGAAAAAGTAAAGCAACTTCTGTATCATCGTCGTATTCATTCTACTGTTCATCATTATATTAATCCCTTGCCCTTATGCCCCAAATACTCGGCATTAGCTGTTATTTAGTCTAGTCAGATAATGTAAAGTATAAATTAATACGATTATATTTCGAGTGCTTAAATGAGTTTTTATACGTGGTAGAAGCCATATGTGTAGCAATAAGCTGCTATTTTAAGCTGGTATTGTGTGAGATGGTGGTTTTTCACTAGCGGAGCCGACCCATTCATGCTACAACCATGATATTACAGCTGCAGATATTACGTATAAAAAATAAAAAGTATTTTCGTAAACGAGTCGTTCCATCTTAGTCCTCAGGGGTGATCTGTATTGCACAGACAACGTATCTGCATTTTGATTATTAATTGGGATAAGGTGTAGATGTCTATTGGCCACAGCATGCACTTATTCGTGAGTTGGTGTGCATCACACAGTCACTAACACTCGAATATCTAAATAGTGGAATAATGATCTATGTATTTAGATAGAGCTGAATATGGTAGACAAAAACTAACCATAATTCCGGTGGTGAGACGACTTTATCATAGAACCTTATCATATTCACAACGTCAGGAATTAGCTTACATCTATATGTTTGTGTGTAAAAAGATGGAGAGATTTTGTGGTGGCTGTTCCAGTGCAATATAGACTATAACGATTAGAAGATTAATGTTTTTTAAGATTTAATATCGAAAGCCATATCGATTGTTTTCTAAATATTCAGTCAAACAACTCTAAACCGAAAGCTCAATGTCAATATTACAATGTATTGGGAGCGGCACACGCTCGTTTAAACAGTCGATCCGCGCCTAATGTTTTAAAAAAAGACATAAATCAGAACAAAATAGTAGTCAGTTTCGCTATACATTTATTTCCTTTATCTTACCGTAATCAACAAGTTCAAAACGTACTACTCGCTCTTGAGCAACAAGCTAGAGCCGTTTGTTATCGAAATAAATTCCAGCCGAAGAAAAAAAAACGATAAAAAAGCGCCGGTCCAATCACTGAAAGCTTTAAGATTCACCACGCGAAGATTACGCCCGACCCGCACCCCATACCGTAGAATTATGGGACAAATTTACGGATGAGAATTATTTTGGGGCCATAAAATACTTTAATATAAACGTGATAGCTTATGGATTTGATCATTTTGTTTATAATTAAGTTTATTTTAAAAACATGTGGATGTTCACATAATAATATTTCAAATATTTATCAAAGATTAGAATGAATATGAATAAGTTGAGATATGTTTTTCTATTACTGTAGTAATTAAATAATTCTATTTTAACGTCATCAATGAGTTAAACTAAAAAAGGACAGATACTACACTTTAATAGATGTGAAGTAGAAGTAGAGGTCAGTTTCTATACAGAGGAGTAGTGAGTGGTGGAGTTAGAGCAACTATAATTCTTCACCTCTCTTGTATGTACGTGAAGCGATTTTACGGAGTTTACGCTACTTTGCGTCAAATACCAGAGGAGGCTTATTACGGTTGTTCTTAAGGCCCAAATCCAGGCTCACAGCAGTTCCAGTTCCATTGTTATAAGGTAGAAATTTCAAGGTACCTAGGTTAGAGCGTCTAAAATCAAAAACGTCCACTACTACACTGTAGTGCAGAACTGAACAATAGTTTGTTTTTTCTAAAAAAAATCAGTGTTTCACTTTTCATATAATATTGAAGTTTTGAAAATTGGCTGAGCATGTAAAATAAGTATTATAATCAAAGTACGAGGGTCGACGACAACTACAGTGAGCTTAACATAAGTTTGTGAGAGGCCTGGATGATTGTGGAAAACCCTTCCTACTATATGTGATGAAAAGGATAGATTAAACATTATCGTTCGATTACTGTCGTTTAAACCTTTACTTCCATTTCCACCTACTGTTTTGTTATCAGAAATATTTTTAAATACTCTAGCGTACATGATAAAGTGTTAAAATATAAAATAATATTTTTCCTCTGGTTTCAGGGCCACAGGTTAACGGTGCGAGGAAGTGTCTAACCGCTTCGTTTAACCTTCGATCTGTGAATGGGAAATTGACAGTGCCTCCGCCATGGAACGAAAATAGCGATGCCAAAAAATATACCGGAATAATACATAAAATAATGTTTTCTAGGCATTTCAGGATTAGGGTAATATATTTTATAAATATTCAAGACAAAGGTCGTAGAGCCACGCTGCAGTTATGCTATGGTTTGATAGAATACCGGTGTAAAATTAATGATATTATGTTTCATATGGTGAGTGAAGAGAACCGGAAACCCTTTTTAACTGGAATCGATCCTTACCCGATCTGCATCTGCATTTTGATCCCTAACCCATGATAAACATAGATGTCTATGGACCAAAGCATCCACTTCCCATCACGTTAAACTGTACGCTCATTGTTCAACCTTATTATATAAAAACAAAACACATATTGGCGATTTGATAAAAAGTTGTTCTGATTTTGTTTTTGAAAAAAAAACTTAGGACATTTGCAGATTTTGGCATTGTTAAAATCTCTTTAAAAGGGTTTTAATTAATTCTCTTTTATGTCCCTTATTTATAAGCCTTAATAAATTAAATTATTCCTGCGCTATGTAGATAAATAACAAAAGCCGGTCCAAGTAATCTTCTTGTAAAGGTCGTAAATATGTTGAAATAAGTAAATATATATTAGGTATTGATACTTGAAGCTTGAGGAGGTTCGGTTGCCACCTACGACGACTCGACCTGGCAACATTTAACGCACGCACACTGAGGACTGACGAGAAGATCCTGGAGCTGGAAGAAGAGATAGACAAGTTGCGCTGGAGTATTATAGGATTATCCGAGGTCCGAAGAGAGGGGGAGGACACGGTGATTCTCGAATCCGGCAACTTGTTCTATCACCGGGAGGGCGACCATCTGTCCCAAGGAGGTGTCGGATTTATCGTCCACAAGTCTCTCGTCAACAACGTTGTAAAGATTGGGAGTGTGTTGACGAGGGTCGCGTACCTGATACTCAGAATCACCAAACGGTATTCGCTGAAGGTCATACAGGTTTACGCACCAACCTCGGCACATCCCGATGAGGAGGTAGAGGAAATGTATGAGGATATTTCCAAAGCCATGCATTCCTCCAAAACCCACTACACGGTGTTGATGGGAGACTTCAAAGCAAAACTAGGCACAAGAGAAAGCGGTGAGCTGAAGTTAGGGAAATTTGGAGTAGGGCAACGGAACCGAAGGGGCCAGCAGCTGGCCGACTTTATGGAGAAAGAGGGACTCTTTATGATGATCTCTTTCTTCCAGAAGCGGCCCCACAGGAAGTGGACCTGGTCGAGCCCCGACGGTTCGACAAAAAATGAGATTGACTTCATTATGACGACCAGACGCCAACTGTTCAGTGATGTCTCGGTGATCGCAAGGGTGAAAACTGGCAGCGATCACCGAATGGTTAGAGGCATACTGAACCTAAACGTTAAGTTGGAGAGGTCTCGTCTAATGAAGTCAACGCTCCGTCCCCCTCGTGCTCTAATCCAGAATCCCGAAAACTTTCAGCTCGAGTTACACAACCGCTTTCAGTGCCTACAAGATTGCAATGCAGTGGACGATATGAATGACAAGCTCGTGGAAACTGTCCATGCGGTCGGAGCTAAGTTCTGCAAGACCCACCGCAGAAGAACACAAAAACTCTCCGATCACACTCTTAATCTCATGGCTGTTAGACGGGAGATGAGGCTGCAATCGTCAACAGATTTGACAGCATACAGGCAACTGAACAGACAGATCTCCAAATGCATGCGGCGAGACTTACGCAACTTTAATACTGCTCGTATTAAAGAAGCGATCGAGCGGAACCAGGGCTCCAAAGTCTTTGCCAGAGATCTGTCTGCCAGAAAGAGCCAACTGTCAAAGCTGAAGACAGAATGTGGCAGCATCGTTTCCGGGACACCTGAGATGTTGAGTGAGATTGAGAGGTTCTATGGGCAGCTGTACACATCATCGTTGGAGCCACACGCAAGTGTGAGTAACGATCCAAGAGCAAGTCTTATCCGACACTATTCCGATGATATCCCGGACGTCAGTCTAAGCGAGATTAGAATGGCTCTCCAGCACCTTAAAAACGGCAGGGCCCGAGGCGAGGATGGAATTACAGCGGAGCTTCTGAAAGCGGGTGGAACACCGGTACTGGAAGTCCTTCAGAAGCTCTTCAATTCCGTCCTCCATGGTGGCACTACTCCAGAGGCGTGGAGCAGAAGTGCGGTGGTCTTGTTCTTTAAGAAAGGCGACAACGCTCTCTTGAAGAACTACAGACCGATTTCCCTTCTGAGCCGCGTCTACGTGCTGTTTTCGAGAGTCATTACGAATCGTCTCGACGCAGACTCGACGACTTCCAGCCTCCCGAACAAGCCGGTTTCCGAAAAGGCTTCAGTACCATAGACCACATACATACCCTGCGGCAGATTGTATAGAAGACTGAAGAGTACAATTTGCCACTTTGCCTGGCGTATGTGGACTATGAGAAAGCCTTTGATTCCGTCGAAATTTGGGCGGTGCTGCAGTCCCTTCAGCGGTGCCAAGTTGACTGTCGGTATATCGAAGTGCTGAAGTGTTTGTACAGTAGGGCTACGATGGCTATCCGAGTACAGAACCAGAGCTCGAAACCTATCCAACTGCAGAGAGGTGTAAGACAGGGTGACGTTATATCCCCGAAACTCTTCACCGCTGCTTTGGAAGACGTTTTCAAGCTACTGGACTGGAAAGGATACGGTATTAACATCAATGGCGAGTACATCACTCACCTTCGATTTGCCGACGATATAGTCCTTATGTCAGAATCGCTGGAGGACTTAAGCACTATGCTCAATGACCTCAATAGTGCCTCCCAACGGATAGGTCTTAAGATGAACATGGACAAAACAAAGATCATGTTTAATGTCCATGTCGCACCTATGCCGGTAGTTGTTGGGAGCACTATGCTCGAAGTTGTTGACGAGTATGTTTACCTGGGACAAATAGTCCGACTAGGTAAGTCCAACTTCGACCGAGAGGTCAATCGACGGATTCAACTCGGCTGGGCAGCGTTCGGGAAATTACGACATATCTTCTCGTCGGGTATACCTCAATCTCTAAAAACTAGATTGTACAACCAGTGCGTGTTGCCAGTGATGACTTACGGATCTGAGACGTGGTCCTTCCCTGCTGGCCGTATGAGGACGCTCAAGGTCGCTCAGCGAGCTATGGAGAGGGCTATGCTCGGAGTTTCTCTGCGTGATAGACTCAGAAATGAGGATATCCGCAGTAAAACCAGAGTGACCGACATAGCCCAACGGATTAGTAAGCTGAAGTCGCAATGGGCCGGCCATATAACTCGAAGAACCGATAACCGATGGGGAAGAAAGGTTCTCGAGTGGCAGCCTCGTACCGGTAGGCGTAGTGTAGGGCGACCCCCCACTAGATGGAGTGACGACCTGGTAAGATATGCAGGAAGTCGATGGATGCAGGTGGTTCAGGACCGTGCTTTGTGGCATTACTTAGGGGAGGCCTATGTTCAGCAGTGGACTTGTGAAGGGCTGTAATGATGAAATGATGACTTGAAGCCCGTATCACTATAATTCAGTACAGCCAACATTTCTTTCTTTTCCTTGACATTTAAATTTCATCACTCTTAAAACCAACTTATTATGCAGCACTTTTTTAATCATGTAAACTATTTCTTTTGGTTATGTTACGTAATAATTTAATTATTTTTAGTACGTTGAACTTGGATTTATTTTGTTGTAATAGTTTTATTTTGTTTTAAATTTACATGTTATCGACCTAGTGTGTTTCCTGATCATATACAGACAGACAAATCTAAGTACCAGTTTGCTTGGTTGTATCGTCTTTCTGGTCCATAAATTTAGCTCGTTGCGTTCGTGTTATATATCTAGACTCCATAAAGTTCAGATTTCCTCAAGGCCGAGCAAATGTGAGAAACAAATCCTATTAAATATTTAAGTCGCGAGGTGGAAACGAATCGAAGCTGCAAGATTTCTAATGATAAATTCAAATCTCTATCCTCGGGAGAGCAAAGCAATCAGACGCGGAACAAAGGTTTGCCCGCCTGCCGACCGAGTTCGCAGAAACTTGGAAATAAGCGAGCAGTGTCGGCATCAGGTCATTTGAGGTTTTAAGTTAATTAAATTCACACATACACATTCGTAATTTTAATCATTATTGTATGTTAAAAAAATAAAAAAAAAAGTTATATATATATATATATATATATATATATATATATATATATATATATATATATATATATATATATAATCTTATTTGTATAACCATTTTAATTTTTTTATAGAAGATGTGCAAACGATCATGCGGCTCACCTGATAGTGAGTGACTACCGCTGCCCATTAACAACTGCAATACCAGGTGAATAACAGGTGTATTGCCGGCCTTTTAGAAAGGATTAAGTTCTTTTCTTGAAAGTTGCTAAGTTGTATCACCGATGGTAAACGAAATTTTTAATTATATATTATAAACATCATAAATTATTTATAATGTAGGGTACATTTTTACGGCAAACAATAGTTGCGAATTTGTGGAGTAGGAAAATCCACTACCATATGACGTCCCGTGGCTATCATATGAGATAGTTAGAGATTATCCGAAATAGAAAATTGGTAGCAAGCGTCTGCTAAGCGTGATAGCTATAGCAAATAGCTTCCCAAGGGGGAAATGTATGGGGGAGACTTATTTTCATCAGAGGACTTTTGAAACGTTGTGATTTTTTTAATTTATTCTTATAAAGAGTGTACATTATTTACATTTTAAATTTTGCCAAACTGTAAGCCAGTTTGTCGGCAAAAATGAATGAATATGGCGTATGATCTATGGTGAGTGTGATACCTCACATTCAAATCGTTTCAAATTGCTGTTATGCGAGCAACTCGGGTTCGATCCTCGTCGGTATCAATGAATAGTTAATTGCAATTTAAAAGCTGATTTACCACATGTTCAGTAACGAATGAGTGAAGAAATTTAACATGCTTCTAAAAATTAAAAATATTTGTTTTTATTTTCAGTTAATAAATTGATAAGGAGTAAACGTAATATAACTATTGTATTCATATGTCAAATATAATATAAAGGCAATTATTAATTATCTAAATATAATTTACGATTATTTATTATAACTTCAGAGTAATTATATGCAATGTATATTATTACTCAAAAACGCGATATTCCAGTGACTTCTCTTGAAAACTTACATAGATTATAACTAAGAACACATGGCAGGAAATTTATTGGTGCCTGTCGTAGTAGATACGCCATACGCTTAGAAGCCGCCAGACGGTTAGAATTTAAGAAATCTAACGGTGGGAAACTTCTTCAATTGCAGACGCATGGCGATGACAAACGGCAAGGCCTCTACTGGCAATGAATTCATAGTAAATAACTTTGCATCCGCCTAACTACAATCTTCTCCTACCAAATTTTTGGTCGGTATCGCTTTTACGGTGGGCACGAATCCACACAAAACATGTAAAATGTAGCCAATGGTGTTTTAAAATAAAAATAAAAACAATTCTTCTACCGAGGTAGGCGCGGGTAAATATCGCTCCATGAGTTATACGCCTTAGTGTGAGTCCATACGGCGCGTTTCGTTGCGTTGTCGCAAAATATTTTGACGCATTACCGGCCACTCTGACACTGCGTCATCGCAGCATCCATATCATTGTTTTTAATGGTACTCACTTTACACTGCAAATTAAACTCAAAGAAAAAACTAAAAAAAGCTTGCGTGCTATCAACGCACAAACATCTGAGTACTGCCGCTCCGGCGTTTCAAAAACCTCTTCCCCTTTGTCTCGGGCACTTTCAGTCACTCGTATGCGAGTTGCGTCAACGCAACGCACCGTGTGTACAATATGGTTATTAGTATGTAAAACGACGCAGTGACAGCGCTACGTCAACGCAACGCTAATGCAACGCGCCGTGTGGACTTACCCTTACGTAGATTTAAAATTAGTTGAAACTGCCATACTCAAAGTTTTCAAAGTAGTATTTTGTTTCATAAATAGTTTTACATACGCAGTTTGCACTGCAAAACAGGTTGCAATTAAAAAAGAAACTTATTTCAAATATAGGAAACTGGTAAAAGCGTTTAGTTGCGGCGCTGCGGCAAACTGCGGTCTATACGTCTGTTCATGTTGTTGTGTTTATGAATGTGAAGTGCTTCTACGATATAGGAGAAATTTCTAGTGATGAAATCATTTGTGTATGTGAAAGCGTTTGTGTCAAAAATATTTAATGTGAGTAAAAATTCATCACCGTTTAAGCCCATCACAAATCCACCGTTGGACTTATATCATCGAAACATGTCACACATAGGGTATGTCTTTGCACGTAGTATAATTTCAAATAAAGCAGATTTAGTATAATTATTTGATTATTTGCTTTTAACCCTCGAAAACTCAAAACGTCTGTGTACTTAGGGCGTCCAAGCGAGTGGTTTGGCTGATCCATCACTTTCGAAAGGATGTTTAGCTTATAAGGCAATACATTTGAGGGTTTCTAAGTTATATAGGAGATAATATAATTGAGAATATCCAACAAAATTTATTCCAAATATTATTTACATTATTTATGGAGTCATTTAAAATTCCTACTTGTTTACGGTGACGAATGACGGAATAATATTCGGTAGTGAACTTTCTTACGCCACCACGCCACGGCGAATTCTATAAATATAATATAATAAAAAATATTATTAAATTTCTTACAAAGAGAGAATGGGTATCAAGTAGTTATAGGAAATTATTTATTACTAGGTGTGCTCTAGACTTCGCGTGGAATCAGTACTTTTGCTATTCTAAGTGATAACGATTTGATTGTAAATTAAACTGTCGCGAAGATTTAGAAAAACACTAATCTGAATAAAACGTTCAGTTAATCGGTCAATCAGACAAACAAATGAACAAACAAATAAACAGACTCACAAACGATTTCAGAAATGAATAGGGCGAACTGTACGCTTGGGTTTTATTTTGTAAATAAACAACAAAATGACATAATCCCTAATTTGCTCCCGAATTTCTTGGTTTCCATAAAACAAATTGCCCTATATAAGTAAGCACCGTCACCAATTATTAAAATTAAATATAAAGTTTGAAATGAAAACTACAATCCACTTAAACTTAAAAAACCTACCTTAAACTACCTAAAAAAAAAAATTGCGTAAGTATCTTTAGTTTGTCTCATCCTGCAAAAAAATGAAAAACTAAAACTAAACTCGACCTAGGAAAGTTTCTTGACCATTAAATAATTAAGTTTAAGGTGTCATTGGACCTAAAATCATTTGGCGTTTCTAAATTTAAAACGAAGATACACTTCACAATTTTTAACGATTATTGTGATATAAACCAGTACTTTATACATGATACGTTAACAATCAAACAGACAGACAATTATAAAATGATAGAAATGTATTTAGTCCCTCTCAATCAATTTTGTTACAAAAATATAAAATGTTCAGACATCTGCAATTCTCTTACACTACACATTTACGCTAACACTGCACATTTAAATGAAACTAATTTTTGTAAATTATATCCCGTGGAGTAAATTATTTTAAATTTCCGAGGTTTCAAGTACTTTACAGCACCAATGGTCACGGGATGAACAGAAGTGTTTGACATATCAATGTCATAGGCAACCATGGCTACCATCATATCTTATAACGTGGTAGATCCACGCTGCAGCTATATTATGTTGCATATGATGAGTGGAGAGAACCAGAGACCCTTTTTACTGAAATCGAGGTATTCCATCTTAGTCCTCAGGGGTGACAGCGCATCTGCCTTTCAATTCTTAAATTGAGGATAAATGTGGATGTCTATGGGCCACAGCATCCACTTACCATCAGGTGGACTGTGTGCTCGTTTGTCACCCAATGCTATAAAAAATTATAACTATGTATTAAATTTTGACTGGTTCCAGTCTGTGAACACGTACACATACAGGATCGTACCCGTCACTTCATCTAATTTATTAGACAGTAAATTCTCCATTAGTATAATGATTCCTTTCAAGGATAATCTGCGAAGCTATTGAAATCAAAAAACATCCTTATTTTAATAGAGAAGATGGCTGGGCGTTACCATCCGCTTGAGATCGTATACATAGTAATCCCAACCCATATAACTCCAAGACTTCAAAATACTATACTATAAATAGTGCGTAGATGGGAACAAAAATTAATAATTTTAAACTGAAGATAGCCGTGATTAACTATAACATTGGGACGTCAAACACCGCAGTCCATCCCGTGACCATGGGTGCTGTAAATTATTTTGTAAAGTATTTGAAACGTCAGGAATATCAAATAAGTTAATAAACGTGATATAATCCGTAAATATAAGTTTCATTTAAATAGTCACAGAAAAATATTACTACAGAATGACTAGGCTGAATTATATTATCAGACGTTTTAAGTACCCATATATATGTCATGTTCTTTACAAATAATTAAACTTCAAACACGAAATGCTTTTATAAATATCACGACACTATTAGTGTTTACATATTATAATGAGTCGCAGGTTCGATGCCCGCCATAGGTCAAGATGTCGAGTGTAAACACTCATCTTATGTTATTGGTTTTCGCACCGTTGTCACTGGATTTGAATTGGATAGGTTTGCCCTAGATACTGTCTCTTGCATAACTGGAATTTCATAATATTTAGCAAAATATATACATTTTTTATTTTTAAAGAACCCAGCACTTCATTGTGTATAAATCATTAAATTATAACATTTACAATAGACGGAGCGCCGCGTGCATTTCAAATGACGCTCAAACTAAGCCAAAACCATGCTCAACTTGTGGTAGGTCTGTCGGTCCTCCATTATATTCTCGATTAAGAATCAAAATAACAAAATACAGATGCGTTTTGTTTCTCCTGGGAACTAAGTTGAAGTGTCTCGTTTCTGATAAAAAGGCTGCTATTTTACGCTGCTATTTCGTGGAAGTATGGTCCTTACCTGGGCAGAGCTAGTGCGGCTATAATATAGCTGCAGCATGGCTCTATCGCGTTAAAAGCATCTACAACGCTGTGAAGGTTTGTTATATTTACAGGGTTTCAAATTTATTATTTGACATAGTACTATTATATTTTGGATCATGTTATTATATTTTGGATGATGTGACTGCCTCGTTGGTCTAGTGGTTGTAGTAACGCGACTGCTGATCATGAAGTCCTGGTTTGGAATGCCGGGTCGGGCCAAAAGTTAATTATTGAGTTTTTCCGTCAAGAAATTCTCAGTAGTTGCCCGGAGTCAGGAAGTTGGCGGTGTCTCACCCCCGTGCCTCGGAAAGCACGTAAATCCGTTGGTCCTGCGCCTGATCTCTCTCCGGTCGTATCGGTTTACCGTCCCATCTGATTATGAGAGTGAGGGAATAGAGAGTGCACCTGTGCTTGCGCATACACTTGGGTACTATAATCCTGTCCTGCGCCGATTGCTAGCTTCCGTTGAGGCAGGCCGCCGTGGCCGAAATTCAGTTTGGAGGACATTATTATTATTATTATTATGGGGTATCTATATATGGTATATGGGTTTTCTCATCTGGTTGGGTTATATAAATATATAATTATAAATTAAAATGAAAAGATAAATATACATAAATATCAATAAAATATAATAAATACAAAAATAACATAAATAAATAAAGATCCAACCAGATGGAAGCCCTCGGCAGGGGAGACCAAACGGCCTAGGGCTAGGAGGAAAGGGAAAAAAACCGGCGGATGATGCGAGCGGTATCGAGGAGCACTGTCTTCTGCATTTGAGCCCGGAGCGTTCCGTCACGGAGTCCCAGTCGACTCAGATAACCCGAGAGGCTGACTGAGATTAGCTCATTAGCAGAGACGACTACAGGAATAATTTCGGTCGGCAGACCACCCCACATGTCGGTCACCTCGTGAGCCAGGTTCAGATATTTTGTTCGTTTATCTGTTTCGGCTTTCACGAGGCTCTCGTCATACGGAATAGTAATATCGACCAAAAATATCCTTGACTGTGCCCGGTCCATCAGCACAATATAAGGCTTATTCGCTAGAATAGTTCTGTCTGTGATGATGGCCTGGTCCCAGTAGAGACTGAAGCGGTTATTTTCGAGCACGGCTTCCTGCAAGTACATGTAATACGGCAATTTCCGGTCCACGAGACCGTATTTCAGAGTGAGCTCCTGGTGTAGAATTCTGGCTACTAGGTTGTGCCTGTCCAAGTACTCAGAATTAGAAAGCGCCGAACAACCGGAGATGATATGCCTAAGTGACTCACCGGGATGGCGACAAGCTCGACAGACGTTGACGGTGCCATCCTTTAGGATGTATCTCCGATAGTTGTTGGTCTTAATAATCTGATCCTGTATTGCACATACAAAACCCTCGGTTTCCCCGAAAAGGTCACCGAAACGTAACCAGTTGAGGGAGGCGACTGTATCTATGAAGGGCTCATGTGGTGCTCAGGCCCTGTAGTACCTCCCGTGGAGCTCCTTCTCCTTCCATACGGTCTCCCGGTCGGAAATGCTTTGTAATGCAAGGTCCTGCCATTGCTCGTTGGCTAAGGATAGAGGGGTAAGCCCTTTATCACTAGAAATGACGTCATTATAAAATGGATCATCCGATCTCGCCAGGAAGTAATCACGGAGGCTGCACACTTCGCGATTATGCACGCCACAAGCCACGCCCACCATGCTTTCGCGGCAAGTACAGCCTAATTACCGACGATCTCGGATGATGCATCCATGGGATGTCATGGTAGTGTGGACTTTTCTATCCAGGGTTTTAAGTTCAGTCTGAGACCACCTGAGTATGCCAAAGGTATACATGAGGACAGGCATGACCCAGCCGTTATATGCGCGTGCCTTATTCACACCGGACAAAAGGCTGTTAAGCACTTTGGTCAAGCGTGCATAAAACATGTCGCTATTATTATTATTATATATTATATATTTTGGATATGGAGCTCTGAAAGAATAACAGCTCCGCAGCACCATTGCTACAGCATATACCGAGCCGGTTCGATATTAAAATTTCATGGATATGATTTGTTACGTAGCTTACAAATAAGTTTCTTTCTTTCTTCCTTTTTCTAATTACTGATTACCCACGGTATATTTCGTTCGTTAATCATTATAATCGACGATAAAATTCATTATTTTTAAAATTATTTATCATTACATTATCATTCAATTGTCATTATAACAATAAAATTCACCTATCAAAGGAATCAAATTTCCAATTATCCGTGTAAACATTTACACCTTCTTATCACATCTAACGGCCAATTATCACCCAGAAGGAATTTAACCAACACATCAAATTACAAAACGGCACAACTCTGTGAAGAACCTTCAAAACTAATAAATGTCGTGTCTAATCAATTCCCTTACCATCACAAGTCGTTTCCTAATTTTACTTCACTTTGCTGTTGTGTAAACAGATTGAAGAAGTGAATGAGTATTATGTCGAGGGAGTAAAGTTGACAATTGAAGTGACTGCTATCAAAATAAGTTTCGTTGCCTGAATAGTTACAATGTTCTAATGCAACGAAATGAACTGAGCCGGGTCGTCTTGATTTCCTCGGCGTTTGACCGAGTAACTTCGATTTGTTTGATTGAACAGTTGGATGCTGTTACGGAATAAATATTGGAAAGTGAATAGTATCCTTCAATAATTACTAAGTACTGATAGATTTTTAGATATTTGTTTTTGAAATTCTTACTTAATTTCTGTCTGAGCACAAGGTTTTTTTAACACAGATTATAAAAGCTACAATTATCGTATCCAAGTTACTAGAGGAAATTAATTTTCATCATTTTTATTACAGCTGATGAAAATTCCACTGTTAAACATTTCCTTATAGGGCGGACATTTACCATTGCGGCTATCATTTTAGCACTTGGTGGTAGCTCTGTCAACTGCAGTTTTTTTATTATTTTGAGTTTTTTATTAGGAAGATGCTGCTGTCCATCCCCCGCATCATCTTTCTCTGTCATCTCTTAGGACACCTATGAAATGATATGAAGCAACTTCTCATACGCCGCCACTACATGACTAAGACGTGTTTTATAGAAGAGGAGGCAAACGAACATGCGGTTCACCTGATGGTAAATGACTACCGCTGGCTGTAAACAACTGCAACACCAGTGTAGTTGGAGGTGCATTATTAGCCTTTAAAAGGAGGCTCTTGAAAGTCTCTAAGTCTTATCGGTTCTGAAAAAATCTTACCTTTAAAAAGGAGTAGGATTTTTTCTCGAAGGTCTCCAAGTCAGACAAGAAAAAACGCTGTTGGTAGCGAGTCCAATAATAAGTTTCCTTTTTATAAAATAAAGTTTGGAAACGAGCACACATTCTACCTGATGATAAGTGATGCTGTAGCCCATAGACATCTGTATTTATATTTGATTATGAAACAAAATACAGATGCGTTGTCACACCTGAAAACTAAAATGGAATGCCTTAGAGATTCCAGTAGAAAGGGTCTCCGGTTCTCTACACTCACTATACGAAACCGCAGGATAAAGCTGCAATTTGTCGCTAGTGTTCTGTGAGAGCTCGTTTATACTCCGGTTGTGCCAACTCATGCTACAACCACAATATAGCTGTAGCGTGGCTCTACTAAGAAAACTTCAAAAAAAGGAAAGTCGTTCACACGTTTATGAGTAAGTCGTATGTTTAAAGTATCACCGATTCCCCAAAAGTGTCTACGCGTCGCCCATTTTCTAATCTTTATGTTCAAACAATACGAACAAGAGCGATATGAAAAAAATTCATGAGCCATCCAGGATTTTCGTATACTCCGGACACCGGCGAAAATTTATTGCTATGGCCTACGCTTTAACGGGACTTAAAAGCCGTTGCCGTCGAGGTCCGTTAAGAAAGGCCTAATGGATCTCAAGATATAAGCAAATATTTGTAGATGGACGATTTTTTTTAAATTGATGCTTTATTTAGTCATTGAAAGATAGCTAGATATAAAATGAACAGAGAGATAGAGAGAGAAATATTTTATTTCTAACATAAAAATAACAAAGCTTAAACAATATAAAATCTGGAAAATATTTTATAAGTGCGGATTATTGTATTTACAGTCAATAGCAATTAGTTCTGAAAAAATAAGTCCACAGACGTTTTTTTTGTTTTTTACACTAAGATAGAGAAGAGAAGAGAGAGAGAGAGAGAGAGAGAGAAGCCAAAGAAAATTCTATAAACTAGATCACGACAGTGATGCAACAATGCTTATCAGCAGAAAGCGATAGGTACCTACACAAACCGCTTCCAATGTATGAAAGGGAGCCCAGCCAACTGTTTAACTACTAGACTTGATTAACCATTTAATTATTGTTACGCGCCTTAGTCGACGGCACTAGCTCCTAGTTGAAACTCGAACTCTCGGTACCTTGCGCGTGTTTACTTGAATATTCTGGATATTTCCGTGCTAATTTATATAAATAGGCGCTGCAAGATGCGATCGAGGAAGTATTGAATTTGGCGAGACAAGCGAAGCTTCGGAGCGGAATGAAGTGAATGAGTGTGAATAATTGGTGTTTTAAGTTTTAATTTGTGTAAAGGAAATTAAAGTGTTAATTTAGGTAATTCAATCGGCAGTTTTTATTGTCACGAACCTCAAGCTCGTAACAATTGGTGTTAGAAGTGGGATAAAATCATGCCGATTTTACCTAAGGAGGAAACGGAGGGTGTCCGTACCCGAAGTCAACGCCAGCAGGAGACGGACCAAAGAAGATTTGGTGGTGCAACGCCGCAGACGTCGGAGGGCCAGCCGCCGGCTGCAGGCCCGTCGGTAGCTCCTACATCTGCAGCACCTGACTTAGGTGCTCTGATGGTGATGCTGCAGGAGCAGGCTCGCCGACAGGAAGAACAGGCTCTCCGACAGGAGGAACTGGCTCGCCGACAGGAGGAACAGGCTCGCCGACAGGAAGAACAGGTCCGTCTGATGAAAGAGCAGCTGCAGCGCTGACAAGAGGAACAGATCCGTCGTTTGGAAGAGCAGCTGCGGGACGGACAGGAGGAACAGGCCCGTCGGTTGGAAGAGCAGACGCTCCTCATGAAGGATCTTCACGTTACCTTCGGGAAGGAGATCAAGGAGGTGAAGGATAGGGTTGCTCAGCATGACAACCGCCTGTCAGAAGCTGAAACTCAAATCGCGAAAGCTGAAACCCGAAACGAGAAAGCTGAAACCCGAATCAACCACGTGAACAATCGGGTTGACAAAGTGATGACTGACGTGAAGAAAACGCTGAACGACCTCAAACTTGGGGATGGAACTACAGCCCCCGTAGTAGCTACAGTACCTTCGCTACGTGGGTTCAAGGTGCCACCGTTCGACGGGACTTCTTCCTGGTCAGCCTACAAAATCCAGTTCGAGGCTGTTATGAAAGCGAACGGCTGGAATAAAAGTCAGGCCATGACTGCTCTCACACTAGGCCTGCGCGACCAGGCCTTAACAGTTCTGGAAGCTCTCGGTGAGGAAGTGACTTATGAGCAACTCCTTGAGGCGTTGGAGGCGAGATATGGCGACGCTCACCTGGAACACGTCTTTCGTGCGCAGCTTAAAGATCGCGTGCAGTGCATCAACGAAAACCTGCAGCAGTGGGCTCTAGAGGTGGAGAAGCTGGTGCGAAAAGCATACCGGTCTGTACCTGCGCTCATTGAAGGGAACCTGGTGCAGACATTCATCGACGGCATCTGCGACCTTGAATTCAGAGCTGCTGTGAGGCTGGAGCACCAAGAGATGCTTAAGGACGCCTTGGCCCATGCACTGGAGGTGGAAGCCGTGCGGCAGGATCATCGTTCCCATCGCATCAAGGAGGTTGCAGCAGCTACAGTACGTGACCGCAACAAAGGATACAGCCCTAGGTGCTATGGCTGTGGGGAAAAGGGCCATCTTCGATCCAGCTGCCCTAAGCGAACTGTAGAAAGGGGAGTTGATCGATCTCGAGAGGGTAGTGCAGCTAACGGCACCGCCTGGCGGTGGCAGGATCGTCGTTCCCCTCACGCTAGGGAGGTTGCAGCAGTTACGGTTCGCGACCACAATAAAGGATACCGCCCTAGGTGCTATGGCTGTGGGGAAAGGGGCCATCTTCGATCCAGCTGCCCTAAGCGAACCCTAAAAAGGGAAGGTGAACGATCTCAGAAGGGAAGTGCAGCTAACATCACCGCCCAGCAGCAGCCGGGATATGACTTTACTATCAGACATAGCAGCGGGAAATCTCATGGCAACGCAGATGCATTATCAAGAAGACCTTGTCCTGAAGATTTTGAACATTGTACTAGGCAAAAGACTAAGGAAGTGGTATCCGTGAAGATGCTCAGGACAGACCACCTCAGCAACGGGTGGAAGGACAGCGTACGACATGCACAGCAGGAAGATCCGGACATCAAGCCGATTCTGGGATGGATGAAGGCCCGTGCTACCAAGCCTAAGTGGAGGGACGTCTCAGCGATGAGTTCAACCACGAAAAGCTATTGGGCCCAATGGGACAGCTTGCTGCTTCAGGATGGAGTCCTGTGCCGTAAATGGGACAATGTTCGAGGAGACTGCTGTCGTTTGCAAATGGTTGTCCCTAAAGCTAAGGTGCCGAATGTTCTACAGCTGTGCCATAATGGTCGTTCAAGAGTCCATCTCGGAGTTAAATGAACTCTGCTGAAGGTCCGAGAACAGTTTTACTGGGTCCATTATCGTGACGATGTCGAGGATTGGTGTCGTACATGTACAAGTTGTGTGGCCGCGAAGTGACCTCAGACACGTAGTAGAGGAGCGTCGAAATTGCACAATGCTGGTGCACCATGGGATAGGACAGCCCTAGACATTGCGGAGCCGTTACAGAAAGGCGCAAGAGGGACTCCTAAGATCGTCCATGTGGATCGCCTGGCGCGTTATTATGGGGCCGATAATGCTCGGGACGAGCATGTCTTAGGAGAGGGCAGTGTTACGCGCCTTAGTCGACGGCACTAGCGCCTAGTTGAAACTCGAACTCTCGGTACCTTGCGCGTGTTTACTTGAATATTCTGGATATTTCCGTGCTAATTTATATAAATAGGCGCTGCAAGATGCGATCGAGGAAGTATTGAATTTGTCGAGACAAGCGAAGCTTCGGAGCGGAATAAAGTGAATCAGTGTGAATAATTGGTGTTTTAAGTTTTAATTTGTGTAAAGAAAATTAAAGTGTTAATTTAGGTAATTCTATCGGCAATTTTTATTGTCACGAACCTCAAGCTCGTAACATTATTTTAATGTTTAAAAAAATATTCTAGGTTATATTTTTAATGTATTCAAGATAACCATTATTTAAATTACTTTAAACGGGTTATCGCGGTATTGTACATTATTTTTAATCTAATATAAATATCGTAAGAAGGATAAAAAAATTAGTTTGCTAAAATATGCATACCAAAATAAAAGCCTTAAAATATAACTTTTGTTTGTAATTTTATTACATTTGTACGCGTATTTTAGCTTATTTTGTATATGTAAGCGAAATATCACTGACTGACCGACTCTGAATCTTTATAACTATACACCCGATTGTATGTATATCCATCATCATTCATCATCATTCTCTAAACCATTTCCCATTATCTGGGGTCGGCGCAGTAAATCTTCTTGTTCCATTCCTCTCTATCAGCCGTCATTTCCATACTTACTCCTTTCATTCTCATATCAATCTTCACACAATCGATCCATCTTTTATTCGGCCTTCCTCTGCCCGTGTGTCCCTCCACATTCATATTCAACACTCGTTTTGTGACATGACTTTCATCCCTCCGCATCACATGCCCAAACCATGCCAATCTGCTTCCTCTCACCTTTTCTACCACTGGCGCTACTTTCAGGCTTCCTCTTATATACTCATTCCTTATCTTATCCATCCTTGTCACACCACACATCCATCGTAACATTCTCATTTCATTCGCATGCAGTCTATTTTCATCCTTCTTCTTGACGGCCCAGCATTCACTTCCATACATGACGACAGGTCGGATGATCGATTTGTAAATTTTCCCCTTCAGCCTTATTGGCATTCGGGGATCGCACGTTGTGGCTGTGACCTGTCGCCATTTCATCCACCCTGCGTTAATCCTATGCTGCACAGCTCTATCTATTCCGCCGTCGCCTTGAATGAGGGAACCGAGGTACTTGAATTCTGAGCAGGTAGGCAGTATAGTGCCATCCAACGACATGGGTACAGGACTGGAAAGACCGCCGAAATCACAGCACAGATATTCGGTTTTGGATCTGCTGATCTTCAAGCCAACACTTTCCAGCCTCTGTTGCCACCCCGTCAGTCTGCTCTGTACCTCGATGCCTTCTTCCCCGACAAGCACGATGTCATCGGCAAAGATCATGCACCAGGGTGCCTCATCCTGCAGGTCCGACGTCAAAGCGTCCATAATCAGTAGGAAGAGGTAAGGGCTCAATGCCGACCCTTGGTGCAGCCCTACCGCCACGCCACGCCGCCGATTGTATGTATATCCATTTATTTATATATTTGTATATATGTAAGGATAGATCATATATGTATAGTTTATTTACTAGTAGTTTGTATATATTATGTAGTTAATTATCATTTGTATTGTGTTATCTTATTCGATATTGCCACACCTAAGTAAAATTCTCACCACTTCATGGGTTGACTGGTAGAGAATGCCTCAAGGCATTAAGTCCGACCTTCGTATTCTTTTGTTAAGTATGCAATAAAGAATAAAATAAATAAAATATAAATAAATACACCCGATTGACTTGAAATTTAGTATAGTTATTTCGCAATGTAGACGCTCACTAAGAATACGTTTTACGATAATCCCATAGAATATTTCGTACATATATGCCATATATTACAAAAGAAAATAAATGTATAGTGTTTTAATTAAAAAAATCACCAACAGCGTTACTTTATTTCTTATTATTTAGTGGAAATATAGGTACCTACGGATAGTACACGACTCGTTTAGCTTGTTCTTGCTAGGCATATTTTTTTACGTTTTTTGAGTGCAACCAATGCTTATCATCCAACCTGTTCGTTTCATTTGCGATAAAATTAAAATAAATTTTAAAGCCATTTTATCGAAGGAATTATCTTTAAATAGATAATAAATAATACGTATCGTTTAAATTTACTCTTCCAGTTGGATCAGAACCGTGTTACAGAATTCCACACAGAGCTTGAGCATTTGCCAGTTGATGTGATTTGAGCATCCATTGGAATTAAAAGAAAACTTGATTTCAGACTGTAACAACATAATATTTTAGCAAAGGGTAAATATCCCGGCTGAAAGTTACACTCTTCACGGATACACTGTTAGATACGGTGAGAGGAAAAATTTCTGCTTGCATTGAGATGGCATATCCCTTTGATGATGCAGCTAGACGACTAAGTCTGCTGTTATAACAAGCTGTGCTTGAATATGGGAAAGAGCGCAATTGGGTCCTCGCTACAGACATTTGCTACCATTTCAATGCAGCACAGGAACCTTGCGCAGCATCAGCTGTCGTCTTACTATGGGCAGAACTTGCAAAGCATTTTTATAGGATAAAAGTAACCAGCACACAGTCCACCTGATGTTAAGTGGTTGCTGTGACCATAGACATTAACATTTATCCTCGATTACAAATCAAAATGCAGATGCGTTGTCACCCGTGAGGCCTAAGATGGAATGCCTGGTGTTCAGTAAAAAGGGTCTCCGGTTCTCTACACTTACTATACGAAACACAGTAACGTTAAGCTGCTATTTTATGCTGGTATTCTGTGAGAGAGCCCCACTATACTAGTAATATAACTGCAGCATGGCTCTACCACGTAAAATCGTATATCTCCAAAACTATACACCCGATTGACTTAAAATTTAGTATATTTACTAATTTTGCGACATAGATGCTCACTCAAAACAGATTTTACGATATTCCCATTAAAATATTTCATATATATATATATATATAATATAAAAAAAAAAAAAAAAAAAAATATATATATATTCATATATTACAAACGAAAATGAATATTTAGTGTTTTACTTAAAAATCACCATCAGCGTTATTTTAATATTTATTATTTAGTGCAAATATAGCTACAGATCATATATTACCCTTAAAGGCATAAGTTTTATGTTATTAAAAATGAACATTTACATAAATATTTTCGTCTTACTTTTATTTTCATATGATCATTTTTAAAACTTAAATGAATCTATTTGAAAGTCGAAGCCCTTAACAACAGAGCTTTAACTATTCTGCAGCTTACGAAAGATTTACAGTGTAAAATAGCGTATATCAAAGAAAACTTTATTCGTTTACGGTATCACGTCGGAGAGGCTAAAGAGGCATACCTAAAAAGGAAGAAAGGAGCTTAAGTAAGGGTATTGATACACAAGTGCTATGCAGCAATCCTTCACTACTAAAATAAGCCTTTGATTGTTCTCTTACGAAGTACATAGAGGATTTTTATATCGCAACTACTGCACTTTTAACAAGGCAAGGTACAGTGGGATTAAGAACTTATAAAAACGAATTATTACATTTACATGAATGTCCACCGTTAAACATAGTCTTCCCTATAGATTGAATCATTGGTTGACAATTGTAGTTTTTTATTATTTTGATTTGCAATTCAGTATCAGTTCAGTTTCAGTTTCCGTCAGTCATCTCTTACAAAAGCCATGAGTTGATATCGGGTAGAGGATTTATTTAACGAAACGAATAGTAACAAACAAATGATATCTAAGTAATATTACAAAAAAATAAAATTCTACATTAAATATACTAGATAAAGCATGGAATTAAGTTAAAGAATTCAAAAGTGCGATACTGTCTGCCAAGTATAACGACTAAAGGAAGATAAAACGTTATATATTTACCTTAAAAATTTTATAAACGAAATACGAGTATTGTATTAAAGGTTACAAAGGCTACTTTCTAAAGGTTAACTGAAAAGATATCTTTTGCGTTTTACGAACGTAAACAAAATTCAATAAGAGTAAATTTTCTGCCATTACCGTTGTCTGTCAAGGAAACGTTCCTTTACCCGCGTCACCCCATGTATTAAAGTATCGAATATCGAAATATTTTAGAAAAAAAACATCATGTAGCCCAATTTACATAATGTACCAGCTCCCTTAGAGGCTTCACATTCAATAGAGGACCGAAGGAGGCTATATAATGGCATCTACATTTACACAGGCCCTATATTTCGTCCCTCCAGAGATAACGACTAGATTAGTCCATGGTGTAGTGGTTCTTTAATATTATGGGCTTTGATGTAAGATTATACAGAGTGAGCCTACTTTGAAGTGTTACTTTGTGAAAGGGCCGGCTGAGGGAGACGTTTTAAGGGATAACGCAAAATTACTTATAATGGCTAATTTACCTTTAAAAAATAATCTTTAAGATCCCTTGTCGGAACAAGTTAATGTAGATTAGTGATTTTGTTCTTGTTTAAATTTTTTTGCTTGAAACCATTTTATTTTTGCTAAATATGCCAGTGCTTAATTGTGGCTACAAAAACTAATACTATCCTATCTACTGTTATTAGGGCAGTGAGTATTGCTATGTTTGGCTGCATTACCACTTTCCATCATGAAATTATATGATGTTATTTCAACAAAACGTTTCATTTATATTTTACTATTTTTTAAATTTAGAATAATTTGAGAAGCGAGTTCACTTAATAGGAAGTAGATGCGGTGACCCATAGAAATCTATATTTATCCACGATTAACAATCAAAATGCAGACACGTTGTAACCCCTGAGGAATAAGACGGAATGCTTCGTTTCCAGTAAAAAAGGTATCCGGTTCTGTTCACTCTCACCATACAAAATACAGGAGCATTAAGTGCTATTTTACGCTGGTCTCACAGAATGTGAGAACGTGATCCTACCCCCATATATTTTCAGCGTGGTTATACCACGTATACCATGTATTCACGTATATACAGGCTCTCCTGTCCGTTTTTCTATTCGATACAAATTTTGGAATCAACTTTAAACTCTAATTTAGCGCATAACTAAATAATAATGCAAAATAAAGTCACTTTCTTGTCTGTCCGTTCGTTTGTTTATATATTTGTTACAAATTTCGCGATCGAGTTTGAATTAACTTACCGATCAACTAGAAACTTAAAAATTACATTATCAAAATGGGAAAATGTATAAATTGGACGCCATTTTTGAATTATAATTATTTTTCTTTCCTTTTACAACTTTTTACCACGTAGAGAAGTTTCTAGCGCAACCCTTTATATAGTTTGCTGAGGAACATAAAGCTTTCATATATATACGCAAGTAATGGAATACAATGCGGTTTGACGGTTCATTGTGTGTACATTTGAGGCAACCGGCATATCCTATAAGGTTTGCTTAAATTCATGGCTCGGCACTCGGCAGGCGTGTAGATGAAATTATGACGAATCGATTGAGATATCCGTTATCGAAATCCAGAGATTAATAAACGGTCATAGAAACTGAAATTAATTTACGTGGTGTAATATTGTGGTGGTAGTTTTATACGTTTAGTGATAGAGATAGAGTTACGGTCGTAACACGAATGCGATGGTTCGACCTGGGTAGGATCAAGCTCTTTATGCAGCTATTTCTTTGTATTTTTTTGGATTCTTATTCAAAGATTTTTAGGTAACTTCATGTTTATATGTCACCCTTATTCTAAAAGAAACACATATAATATTAGCAAAAGATATCACATTTTATTGGGTTCTCCGCATTAAGGTAAAAATACGATACGATTATGAAACCTCTCTCATAGTATTGATAAGTGACTTATGCGTCTTTGTAATTTATTATCTTATTTTTTAGTAATGAAAATCTATTCGCAGCCTTTTTTATTATCACTCTTAAGCTGGAGTTGAGGAGGAACGAGAAAAATGTACCTCTTGAAATTTTAGAGGCACTAAGTGTACATTGTTACTAAAAATACTCTTATCTGGAAAAAAATTGACGGCTCCGTGGTCCAGTAGTTTAGCAATGAGTTGTTGCACTAAGGGCCGCAGGTTTGAATCCCGCACGGAACAAAGTATTTGTATGGCCTGCAAATAATTGTTCCGGCTTTGGATGTTTGTTTTTGTAAAATTTATGACTGTAAACTGCCCCACGATACGGGAGGAAATCCTAGTGTAGAGGTAACTTTTTTTAAAAGCAAAAAACGTAATGGTCACAGACGACCTTCTTGAAATGGTTTTTATATACAGGGTTTGTTTCCCCAGTAAGAACTTCGTTTCAAAAGCTTATTTAACTTTATGATGATGCTCGAGGTAAAATGGTTTCATTGAGAAAACTCAATTAACGGAAAATTTACTTGAATTTCAAACAACTTTAAGAACTCTTATCTAATAAAAAGCTGCTGAGACGAATTGTTGTAAAATTATTTTACAGTATATGAGATGTCTACAGCTGAAGTCAGGGCGCAGCTTTTTAGCAGCTGTTATAGCAATGAATGTTACCGGTTTGAAGCATACTATTGACACACACGCACGCAGCCTTGTGAAACACCAGCATAAAAAAGATTTTCAATCGGAGCATGCACAGTTTACAACGACCTTGATGCTCCGATCTGCAAGAAATCCGGTGATTCAATCGCACAATTTCTTGGGGTGCCATAGAAAGGAGCTTCGAAAGAAGCGCTTTATGCCAAACCCAATAAGTACAGTCTCACCTAATGAAAATTGGATGCTATGACCCATTGTCTACTACACCTAATGTCAATTAAGAATCAAAATACAAACAAAGAGTGCATTGCAAACCGAGCGCTGTGTGAACCACACATCCGGCATGGATCACTCACACCGCGGAATGGTCGGCGGTGTGCTCTACCGTCATCCGTCGCCGTGACTGAAATTTGGTCCGAAAAACATTATTAAATATGAGTAATTAGTGTAAAGACCAAAACTATTTTGAGTGTTCATAAGTTTCTAATCTACACTATTACTATTATTTATTTGCCGTACCACAAGCATAAGACCTGTGGAAAGACATACGTGATACTTTCGCAAGAGGAGCAGACTGCCGCTGGACTTACGTACTTAGACACAAAGCCACAACACAAGTTCATTGTTAATTCTGTTCGTAGCTCCCAATACACTGACTTTACTGACTTCACAGCGCTAAGTGCCCGGATCTAGAGGATTACAAAATTTTCGAGCATCCCACCTGAGAATTGAATATAAGATGTGTTAATTTCTAGATGTAATGAAATTTCGCCTACCAACATTAAATTTAATGTTGTAGTATTCGATTTTCAAAACACTGTGCGTTTAAAATTTAAACGCGTATTTAAAATAATACGAAGGCTATCCGAGTACAGAACCAGAGCTCGAAACCTATCCAACTGCAGAGAGGTGTAAGACATGGTGACGTTATATCCCCGAAACTCTTCACCGCTGCATTGGAAGACGTTTTCAAGCTACTGGACTGGAAAGGATACGGTATTAATATCAATGGCGAGTACATCACTCACCTTCGATTTGCCGACGATATAGTCCTTATGGCAGAATCGCTGGAGGACTTAAGCACTATGCTCAATGACCTAAATAGTGCCTCCCAACGGATAGGTCTTAAGATAAACATGGACAAAACAAAGATCATGCTAAATGTCCATGTCATACCTATGCCGGTAGTTGTTGGGAGCACTATGCTCGAAGTTGTTGATGAGTACGTTTACCTGGGACAAATAGTTCGACTAGGTAAGTCCAACTTCGACCGAGAGGTCAATCGATGGATTTAACTCGGCTGGGCAGCGTTCGGGAAATTACGACATATCTTCTCGTCAGGTATACCTCAATCTCTAAAAACTAGATTGTACAACCATTGCATGTTTCCAGTGATGACTTACGGATCTGAGACGTGATCCTTCACTGTAGGCTGTATGAGGACGCTCAAGGTCGCTCAACGAGCTATGGAGAGGGCTATGCTCGGAGTTTCTCTGCGTGATAGACTCAGAAATGAGGATATCCGCAGTAAAACCAGAGTGACCGACATAGCCCAACGGATTAGTAAGTTGAAGTGGCAATGAGCCGGCCATATAGCTCGAAGAACCGATAACCGATGGGGAAGAAAGGTTCTCGAGTGGCAGCCTCGTACCGGTAGGCGTAGTGTAGGGCAACCCTCCACTAGATGGAGTGACGACCTGGTAAGATATCAAGGAAGTCGATGGATGCAAGTGGCTCAGGACCGTGCTTTGTGGCATTACTTGGGGGAGGCCTATGTTCAGCAGTGGACTTGTGAAGGGCTGTAATGATGATGATGATGATGATGATTTAAAATAATACTTTGCAATTATCATTACATTTCCAATATCCATTGATCACGTTGGAACCATCGTTGGAACTAATTTCGATAAGAAAAATAAATCCAGACTCACCAAAAGATACTTTGTGGAAGCACTGTTACAACCTTCCCCTGATTTGCTAGAAATTTTTGTCGAACATTTTATGTGTGATTTTAACAAGAGTGCTCATTTTATTTTGTAACGGATTCAAGAGCTAACTTGTAGAAGCACTCTTTCAACCTTCTCCAGGTTTTGCTAAAAAATTTGGTCAATATTTTACGTAGAAGAGCTACGCTGCAGCTTAGTAGCGGTAACAATGAGCAGAGTCAACCGGAGTAGGGCCATGCTCTTACATAATACCAGCAAGAACCAGTGTAGAGAACTATAGCAACTTTTTACTGGTAACAAGGTATTACATTTTAGTTCTCAGTTCCATGAGGTGAGGTTGTACTTGTTTGTCAACCTTATTGTATAAAAAAGGTAACGTTGGAGTCATAAATTTGTCCACTAGGTTGCTGTTTCCTATATTCATGAGTATAGTAAACATCATGATATTTTCAATTCAAAGGTCTACATGAGAGAAAGAGCCGAAACCACTACCTTAATCTTATTTACACCAAATTACTTCATCAAAGTGTCACGATTTATCAAGTTTTAACCTCAATTTTTCTAATAAAGTCATTTTTCCATATTAATAAAGATAATAACATCTAACCGCGCTTGTTTTAAGGGCTGTTATCGTTAAATGAAAGCGTAAATGAAGCCTCGGTTCGTTTTATAGACCAATAGCGCTCGGAAGTGACATTTTGCCAAATCAAAGCAATAAATTTTAAAGCAAAATTACTACAGGATATGGCTTGGCTGAAGTCTAAACCGATCTTCGAACACTGTTAAATATTTAATGGCCTGTGAAGCAATATATTGTTTTTTATGTAACTTGGGTTTTTATTGTGACTTGATTAATTAACGTAACTGCTTCATTATTAAAACTAGAAGGTTTAATTTAAACCTCATCGTAACAGCAATCATGATATATATTATATATATGCAAGCATAATAGATTTCGTAATTCTGGAAGAAAGAATGAGGAGTGAAGTGGTACATACAAAGTTACCGAGGGTTCAACGTAGGTACCGATCATTTCTTGGTCTTATACTGAATTTATGGTCCATTCAGACATTAACGGCATCGGATATCTGTTTTTACCACTGCGTTACAGCGCATAAGAACAGAAAAGTTACATGATAAAGGTGTGAAAGGGCAGTGGGGACTGAGAGAAAATATAAGTGATTTGGATAAATTGTGTATGAATAATTTAGATATGAATAATTTAGATGAAAGTTGAAGCAAAGAAGAGAGCATGGCTAGATTTACTAGTAACTGAGGCTGGTAATTGTGGCGATAAGAATGATGATATCAAGAGAAAAAAGGCAATCTTTAGACATCTAAAAAAGAGACTGAAAGAATTAGTTGAAAAGGGTGTAAAAAACACATAAGAATGAAAGAGAATAATATCGGATGACTTCCAGGATTTTTTGAATGTTCTTGAAACTCATAAGAACTGCCAGGGAAATTACGAAATTGCCTAGAAGTAATGCCGCACGAGACGAGGATGTCTGTATTCTGAATGACGAAGTATTCGAGCTTTTAAGAGGTGTAATAAATACTTTGAAAGCGTGTTTGTGAGTGAGGATACGTTTGAATTAAATGAAATAGAAATTTCGAAAGAAAAGGAAGGAGATAGGGAGATAAGTTTAGATGAAAACAGGTAAGGCAACTGGATATAATAGAGTATCACTCGAAATGCTAAGAGCTGGAGAGGGAGTGTTGGCAGGCCTGCTGTACACCTTTTTTATTTTATGTTGAAAACTGAAGCGGGTACCGGGAGACTAGTACAAGCCGTGATAATCTCAATATATAAAGGACAAGGGTCCAGCAGGACTGTAAAAACTACCGCAGTATCAGCCTTCTTAGTATTGTGGGAAAACTGTGTGTTAAGGTACTAATTGAAAGAGTTATGTAAGAAAGTGATGAAAAATTTGGGATGTGCAAGCTGGATTTAGGAAGGGAATGGTGTGTACGGATCATGTCTTTTACCAAATTCCAAATGTCAAATTTTTGGCCAAAAACCAAAAAGTTTTTGTGCGTTCATGTACTTGGAAAAGGCTTATGACAGAGTGGACTGGGAAATGTTATGGCAAACACTGAACTTATTTCGGTTAAGTGCCGGGTTGCTACAGGCATTAAAGTCTCTTTATAGGGACTCTAGTGTTTGTGTCAGGATCAAAGGGGTTTATTAGGACTGGGATGGCATCCATAAAGGTGTCAAATAAGGCCATGTATCTTGGCCGTGGCTGTTCAACCTATTTATGGACAGTTTTTTTAGAAAATTTGAAAGTTTCGCATTCTTCGGTTTAGGAATGGGAGTTAACCGTCAAATGTCTTTTATATGCCAATTATAAAGTCATATTTGATTCGTTGGAGACCGAGTTGCAAATGATGGTTATATTAATAATCTATATATGGTTGCAGCATGAATGGGTTGGCTCAGCCAGGAAAGTACCACCAGTACAGGGTATGGCGTATCAGTGTACCATCATCATCATCATCTTCAAGATTAATCCAATTCTAGCAACATTTCTTCCTTACTAACTTCCCTTTTTTTACGCGTAACTAGGCTCTTATCTTAGTCTTCACGGGTAATAATGTATCTAAGACTTTTATTCGAAAAAAGATGTGGGTGTCCATTCACAACTATTCACTTGTTTGTCATACATATTCAATTACAAAATACATTGATTGAAAATAATTTCAAACCGAATTTCGCTTAAGGCTATATGTTAACGATGTAAACAAGACAAGTCTCGTATAACGAATGGGAAATAGATACGATCGGGCGTTTTGTTACGAATTCGACGTCACCCGTCGGTCGAACTAGCTCGCACAATAAACTATTATTTCTTGCACGGATAAGCCCACTTTGAAACGAAACACCATATAAAAGGGTCCCCATAAAATTCGGTGCCCGTTAGAGCACTATTTACAATTTTACGCAAAATTTTCACTCAAAGGAAAACAATAAGTTGTGGTATAAGTTACGAGAGAAAAACAATATACATTTTCTTAAAGATTATAAATCATAACAGGCCAATAATAATTGACTTTTTAATTTTAAAACTTTTTAATTAAGTCAATGTTTGACCTGAATTCCACATAGTAGTAATATTATGGTAGAGAAAGAAAGGGGGAAAGATATCCGTCAAAAAGAAAGCACATAATACGGTATAGTTAACTCTCAATGAACTAATAAATCTGCGTTAATTTGACAGTCTAGGCTTTCCCCATAGATTGCCTCATAGGGGCCAAACTTGCAATAGACACACTTGACAAGCCAGCTTGCAATCGCAGTTTTTTAATTCGAATTGTTATGAGAAAGGCGCTGGTGCCCATCTCCTGTATTATTTCACTATGTAGCCCCTTACATAATCCACGAGATTACATAAGGGTAGTTTACCGAAAGATTCGTACTTGATATCTCAATGTTCTTCATAAATGACTAGTCTCAGTTTAGACTGGCTGCCAAGACCAAAATTCAGCGTAAAGGGTTTGATGTGTATGTTTAAAACAGTAAAAACATAAAAAGATATAGTATTCAGCGCTAAAAGCATAGAATTAAAAACAGAATTACTTAAAATTTAACTTAAAAAATAGTAAATATTAAAAAACTTGTAAAAATATATTTAAAACCTTTTAAACCTTTAAAACCTATGATGTTAACAAAACCTTCTTATAATTCAGCGGTTACGCCATCTAGTTCACTGTTTAGTATAACAATTTTTCATATGGCGTGTCATTCCTCTTATATGGAGTGGTTGAAGTTTTAATGGATGTCTAGGTCATTAAAAATACTTCTATTAATTCAGCGGGTACGCCATCTAGTAGACTCCTTTGTATAACAATTTTTCACCTCTTAAGGAGTGGTTGAAGTCTTAATGTATGTATAGGTCATTAAAGGTAGCTACTCTCCATATAAATACAGGACAGTGACACCTATCGGTAATGGTAAATCTACGTCATCCATTAAAATTTAATTTAATTAAAAATGATTGTCTTATTTTAATAATTTCCTTGGCCAATAATTATATAAACTAATAACATGCACCTTTATTAATAAAACTTCCTGCCCCTTCCCCGTACGGGGTTGTTAGAAAATCTCAAAATACGAATTCATTTACTTTATTTGCACAATACTTTCAATAAGCATGGAGTCAATCGCCTCGTAAAATAAAAAGATTCATACAAAGTGGTACTTGTCTGCAGTCTGCAGTTTGTGATCATATCCGAGACGGCCCCAACCATTACATCAGATTTGAAAGGCCACAAATCCGCACGAAAGAACGTCGATTCATACCAAAGATGATGATATTTGAGGCTATTGAAATTAAAAAAAAACATCCCAATTTCAACAGAGAAGAGGGCTGGGTACGCCCCGAGAACCTATTATTATTATTATTATTACCCTATAATTAAAGATCTTTATAACACTTCATTTCAAACTCGTTCAGTTAAGTGTTACGTTAGTTAAGTGTATTTTTTTTTGTTATTTAGCTCTTACCGTTACAGCCTAACGAAAACCCCCTGCTTGACATAGAGCGCCTCATAGCAGGTCACATGCTGCTGTCTCGCTTGGCAAGAGGTTTGGCAACCACCATGTTTTATTATTTAAAGTCGTTATCAGGTAGATGCTACTGCTCATCTCCTGTATCATTTCGCTCTGCCACCTCTTACGACGCCCATGAGAGGTTTGGTAACCACCATTTTTTAATATTTAGAGTCGTTATCACGTAGATGGTACCGCTCATCTCCTGTATCATTTTGCTCTGCCACGTCTTAGGACGCCCATGAGACGTTAAATTATAGTAGTATTATATTAATACACCATTTTCTGGAAATGTAAATTTCCAGATTAATACACCATTATTAATATAATAATTGAATTATGTTGTGTTACATTGTAATTTAGCTATTAACACAGTATTAAAGTGACGCAAGTAAAACAAGAAATGAAAAAAACGCAAAGTGAATTATTTTCACGAAGAAGAAACCAAATGAAATAAAAATAAAGAAACTCTAAAGTCCGAAAAGTGATCCGAGACTAATGGTCGGCCCATTTAGCCCGGTTTATCCGGACACTCGCATTGCACAGTAAATCATCCCGGTTGTGAGGCGGGTGCTTTTTCTCCAAGCGTCGCCTTCAATTAAACCATTTTTGCTTGTTTTCATTCTTACGTTACAGTGAATAATGAAAAGCACTAATCAAGGGTAGTTTGTTAAAAGTTTCTGTAAAATAATTTCAATATGAAGGGTTGCGATCATTTCAAAGTATGTGATCAAAGGATAAACTGCATCCCTACTTTTGTATACCCACTTCATTTTGTATTACCCACCTTAACCATTAACTATTTCTACTTGTTCTGACCTTGCTTCTTGATGTTTTAATGAGTTGGCGAGTGTCAAAATATATGACATTAGTCGGAGATTATCAAACTTATTTCTTTTGCCATCCCCTTTGAAAATCAGTTATTTTTAGCGCCCCTAACATTTCATACATTCCTAAAACTTAAAAACCACAATTTCATTACTTTAATTTATTTAGGAATGGTGTGCTATATCAGTCAGTTCTGGTGCCTGAACTTACATTCTAAACTAGACATTATTAACAGTGAGAGCAATTAAAACGCAACCTTATAATATTAAGAATATATTTTAATAAAATTAATAGAAACAATACAGATAAATCAATTTTAGTTTTAAAACTAATTTAATGAGATGGATGAATTTGATGATTTTAATAAGTATGTATTGTATGTTGATATCAGGTTCGATTTTACTCAAAAACAGTCGTATTTTGCCTCGTTCGGTAACATGAAAACGATTTAGTTTTTTAGTAAGCAGCGCTGTCACAGCCCTAAATCCATGTTCATGCAAATATGAAGATGGGAATGCTATCAAAAATCGTTGAACGATCGAAGACAATCCAAGGTTCAAGTGCGGGATTGATTATTGTAGTAAAAATCCTTAGAATTTGATTTTATTTCCTCATTCGTTGTCAGTTCGGTTTAAGTTCTTCCAGTTGGGGTGATACTACTATGTTGACATTTGAAAAAGGATCTAACACCCAGTCTGGTATTTCCAATTCCAAAATATCCTGAAATCTTTCAATGAAATCACTGTGGAGATTTTCCAAATGTTGGCAGTAGACAAGCAAGTCGTCGTTGTGGCAGGATACTGATAAATTGGGAAAATTATGGAAATTGTGTCGGCAGATATTCTTCTCATGTAAAATAAGCTTGGCTACGAAAGCAGCGACGACATTTTATTTTTTTATTAAGTTCTAGTCATCTCCTTGAAGTTTTCCAAGAACTCTACGACAGAGGCAAACAGATTGTAAAATTGAGTGAGACAATTTCTTTTTGATAGCCAACACACTTCTGTGTTAAAGATCAATTTGTTGAAATTTTCATCATTAGTAACACAAAGATCTATAATTTAAAGATTTGTTTCGGATTTTATTAATTGCTCTGATAACATATTGCAATGATTGAAACAGTCGTTAACTTAAATTTCTTGCAACCAAACGTTATCGATAAATAACGCAATTTACAGCAGGCACATCTGGAATTTCGTTTTTTAAGTACTCTATGAAGCCTTTTTGATACCCCGTCATAGCTGGATCATCACCTGTAGCAGCTGATAGTTCAAGGATAGCTAGCTGATAGCTATTTATTTAGCAAGATAGCTGATTCTGGAAGGGAATTCCTTTTTCATCACAAAACTTTTCCAGTGTTTTAAATATGGTTTCTCCTTATGTCTCTAAATTTCAAGCGAATAATATTTCATGGCATATTTTTTCATCTTGAATAAACCTCAAGTAAGACAGCAACAATACTTCATTAGTTGGTAAGGGGGACTCATTCAACTGAATTAAAAATTTACTAGTCTTCAGACGATTGCACAATGACTTTTCAATGTTTTAAGCTATTTCATCAATTCGTATTTGTACATAACCGAAGGAATTTCTCAAAGGAATTTTTTGAATTATGTCTGCCACCGGTTAATAGAGCACAGTATTTATAACTTCTTTATTGTCGGTCAACAGATTTCATTAATTTCATTCGAATTAACAAAGAAATTTGTATGAAGCCCGAAGTCCGTCATCGTCTTGCTTAGCAGTCCCCGAAAAAAAATGTTGAACTTAAATACTTGTTTAAAGATTGCGCGCGAAACCACAAATCACGCCAAAACTCTTTATTTTTTTAAGGGCCCCTTGAAGCCTCCCTCTAGATCTCCAACAACCACAAGGAATGTTATCACCCACTTTGAGAAAGACTGAATTTGAGAAAATAGAATAAGGGTGACAAATGATCACAAAGTCACCTCGTCGTAAGTGGATTCTGTGACCCATAGGCACCTACATCTATCTTTAATGATTCGAAATGCAGATGCATTATCACCCTTAAGATTACCCTTAACCTAACATTATATGCCTAATTTCCAGTAAAAATGATATTCATGATTTAAATTTGAACCAACTTGGGTATGATTTTAGTCAGCACTTTTAATTTTTGACGTTTCAAGTGATTTATAGCACCCATGGTCACGATGGGGACTGAGGATATTGACGTCCCAATGTCGTAGTAAAACCGGACTACCGTCAGTTTTTAATATTAATTGATAACCGTGGGTGCTGTATAGCACCCGAAATGTCAGGAATTAAATTAACAAATTTGACGCGATAAAATCCGTTAAATTAAGTTTATTCGATGTCTTGCTTTGGATTAATAACATTCCAAGTTTCAAAGTCAAAAGCTTACTAAAAGTCTATTAAAGCAAAGAACGAAGGTCAAGTAACTTCAGTCGTCATTTATATCCGTATCGTTTTAGCTCTCATTATATTCTCGTTTAATCACAGATACCAATACAAAATTACGGTAATTACAAAAACAAAGGCTGTTTAATGTGAAATCGATAAAAACATGAATGATGTTGACGCTGTCGGCTTAATTAAATTCACGGATGTACCGGCATTCATATCACGCCGCTACTTTTGGGGTGCGCTTAACTTCAAACGGTTGAAACGTGATTTTATAAATAGATGAAAGGTTATTGGATACTGTCGATAATATTTTAAAAAAATTTGCTGGAGCCAATAAAGGGAAAATCGGATTCATTTTGGGCACATTTTTTATACAAAGGCATTAAATTGAGTTGTAAAATACATGAATTTCATTATATATTGTCCTTACTTTTTGTCCGCCTGCCTCAAAAGGCTTGAAATTTTTGCTTGTTCCATTTAAACAGTTATTCTAAAGCAAACAGCTTGACAAAACTTTAAACTAAAACATGTCGTTATATTCGTCATAATTATTAGTACTATAGGGTATTTTATTAGAATATTACTAACATAATATTCGCATAAACAAGTGCAGAAGTTGAAAGGCCAATCTACATAATATTTTCAACGATATACTATTAAAGGTTGTTAAATATAACAATAAACCCTTCATACAATCTAATATCTAATATCTAACGCAATCAAAGAAAATCATTGAATAATTAGATAAGGTCCGAATGTAAAATATAAAGCGTTAAGTATGTTAAGGTGATATTTTATCCCGAAAACTGTTTAAAGATGTGAGAAAATACTTTTAAGGTTGTAAACTATATGGACGTAGATTCCACTTGGTCAATGATAATTTTGTCTGGGCAGAATTGCCGTAGTAATTTAAACATCCTGAGACTGAATTATTCGATGTTGGTAAGCGTATAAATTTGAAAAAGATATAGATCATGACGTTTATTGGTCCAGCTAGCTAATAAGCTAATACTAGCTATAACCAATACTAAGTTACTAAGAGTATAGGAACGGAAGCAAAAACAGAAACAGATACTTTTTATTCAATAAAAATACTGATATATAATATTTGATAGATTGTATAATAATTGATAGGTAATCTTTTTTAATTTACCTTGAGTACAAGGTATATTTATCTTTAGTACAAAGTACAATAATAAAAAGAGCCGTGGTAGCACAGTGGGTTAGCGCTCGCTGTAAATTTCACAAAACGCGAGGAACCCGGGTTTGATCCCCGCCGGCACCAATCAAATTGCTAATTGCAATTTTAAGTGCTGATTTAACATATGTTCTGCGGTCTGACATGTCTGACCAACTTGCATGTCTGAGAAATGAAATAAAATATTACGAAGACTTGTGAAGTTCGCCAAAAAGCATTGGGTAAACGCGGCGGACACTTCCTTGCCCTAAAACCCTCTCAGAAGTGAGAGGAGGCCTGTGCCCAGCGTTTGGACGTATATATATATGTATAATCATTACAGCCCTTCGCAAGTTCACTGCTGAATATAGGCCTCCCCTAAGTAATGCCACAAAGCACGGTCCTAAGCCACGTGCATCCATCAACTTCCTGCATATCTTACCAAGTCGTTACTCCATCTAGTGGGGAGTCGCCCCACACTACGCCTATCGGAACAAGGCTGCCACTCGAGAACCTTTCTTCCCCATCGGTTATCGGTTCTTCGAGCTATATGGCCGGCCCATTGCTACTTCAGCTAACTAATCCGCTGGACAATGTCGGTCACTCTGGTTTTACTGCGAATATCCTCATTTCTGAGTCTATCACGCAGAGAAACACTGAGCATAGCCCTCTCCATAGCTCGCTGAGTGACCTTGAGCGTCCCCATATGGCCAGCGGTGAAGGACCATGTCTCAGATCCGTAAGTCATCACTGGCAACACGCACTGGTTGTACAATCTAGTTTTCAGAGATTGAGGTATACCTGACGAGAAGATGTGTCGTAATTTCTCGAACGCTGCCCAGCCGAGTTGAATCCGTAGATTGACTTCTCCAACGAAGTTGGACTTACCTAGTCGGACTATTTGTCCCAGGTAAACGTACTCGTCAACAACTTCGAGCATAATGCTCCCAACAACTCCCGGAATAGGTGTGACATGGACATTAAACATGATCTTTGTTTTGTCCATGTTCATCTTAAGACCTATCCGTTGGGAGACACTATTGAGGTGATTAGAATAGTGAGCATAGTGCTTAGGTCCTCCAACGATTCTGCCATAAGGAATATATCGTCGGCAAATCGAAGGTGAGTGATGTACTCGCCATTGATGTTAATACCGTATCCTTTCCAGTCAAGTAGCTTGAAAACGTCATCTAATGCAGCGGTGAAGAGTTTCGGCGATATAACGTCACTATGTCTTACACCTCTCTGCAGTTGGAAAGGTTTCGAACTCTGGTTCTGTACTTGGATAGCCTTCGTAGCCCTACTGTAGAAACATTTCAGCACTTTGATACACCGACAGTCAACTTGGCACCGCTAAAGGGGCTCCAGCACCGCCCAAATTTCGATGGAATCAAAGGCTTTCTCATAGTCCACATACGCCAGGTAAAGTGACAGATTGTACTCTTCGGTCTTCTGTACATTCTGCCGCAGAGTATGTATGTGGTCTATGGTACTAAAGCCTTTTCGGAAACCGGCTTGATCGGGAGGCTGGAAGTCGTCGAGTCTGAGTGCGAGACGATTCGTAATGACTCTCGAAAACAGCACGTAGACGCGGCTCAGAAGGGAAATCGGTCTGTAGTTCTTCAAGAGAGCATTGCCGCCTTTCTTGAAGAACAAGACCACCGCACTTCTGCTCCACGCCTGCGGAGTAGTGCCACCATGGAGGACAGAATTGAAGAGCTTTTGAAGGACTTCAAGTACCGGTGTTCCACCCGCTTTTAGTAGCTCCGCTGTAATTCCCTCCTCGCCTGGGGTCCTGCCGTTTTTAAGGTGCTGGAGAGCCATTCTAATCTCGCTCAGGCTGACGTCCGGGATATCATCGGAATAGTGTCGGATAAGAATTGCTCTTGGATCGTTACTCACACTTGCGTGTGGCTCCAACGATAATGTGTACAGCTGCCCATAGAACCTCTCAAACTCACTCAAAATCTCAGGTGTCCCGGAAACTATGCTGCCATACTCAGTCTTCAGCTTTGACAGTTGGCTATTTCTGGCAGACAGATCTCTGGCAAAGACTTTGGAGCCCTGGTTCCGCTCGATCGCTTCTTAATACGAGCAGTATTAAAGTTGCGTAAGTCTCACCGCATGTATTTGGAGATATATCTGTTCAGTTGCCTGTATGCTGTCAAATCTGTTGACGATTGCAGCCTCATCTCCCGTCTAACAGCCGTGAGATTAAGGGTGTGATCGGAGAGTTTTTGTGTTCTTCTGCGGCGAGTCTTGCAGAACTTAGCTCCGACCGCATGGACAGTTTCCACGAGCTTGTCATTCATATCATCCACTGCATTTCAATCTTCTAGGCACTGAAAGCGGTTACGTAACTCGAGCTGAAAAGTTTCGGGATTCTGAATTAGAGCACGAGGGGGACGTAGCGTTGACTTCATTAGACGAGACCTCTCCAACTTAACGTTTAGGTTCAGTGTGCCTCTAACCATTCGGTGATCGCTGCCAGTTTTCACCCTTGCGATCACCGAGACATCACTGAACAGTTGGCGTCTGGTCGTCATAATGAAGTCAATCTTATTTTTTGTCGAACTGTCGGGGCTCGACCAGGTCCACTTCCTGTGAAGCCGCTTCTGGAAGAAAGAGTTCATCATAAAAAGTCCCTCTTTCTCCATGATGTCGGCCAGCTTCTGGACCCTTGGGTTCTGTTGCCCTATCCCAAATTTCCCTAACTTCAGCTAACCGTTCTTTCTTGTGCCCAGTTTTGCGATGAAGTCTCCCTTTAACCGTATAGTGAATTTTGGAGTTTGGAGGAATGCATGGCTTTAGAAATGTCCTCATACATTTCCTTCACCTCCTAATTGGGATGTTCCGACGTTGGCGTGTAAACCTGTATGAGCTTCAGCGAATAGCGTTTGGTGATTTTGAGTATAAGGTACGCAACACTCGTCGATAAAATCCCAATCTTTAAAACGTTGTTAACGAGATACTTGTGGGCGATAAATCCAACACCTCCTTGGGACAGATGGTCGCCCCTCCGGTGATAGAACAAGTTGCCGGATTCGAGAATCACCGTGTCCTCCCCCTCTCTTCGGACCTCGGATAATCCTATAATATTCCAGCGCAACTTGTCTATCTCTTCTTCCAGCTCTAGGATTATCTCGTTAGTCCTCAGGGTGCGTGCGTTAAATGTTGCCAGGTCGAGTCGTCGTAGGTGGCAATCGAACCTCCACCGGAGATTCTTAGCACCCCCTGCCCCGCCATTACCACGGTCGCCACCGTAGCCAGGAAAAGCGGGGCCGTCGGGGACTGTGGGCCGTCTATTTGTGTAATTCTTCATGGGGGTATATTACCATAGTTGCCACGCTTGGCGTGCGGGTTGTCAACCGCAGTTTTTTTTGTTGTACAGTTGCTGTTATCAGGAAGATGCTGCTGCCCATCTCCTGCCTGTTTCCCTCTGTCGCCTTTTATGACACCCAAGATATGGGGTAGTAGATATTCTTAACCGCCACTACACGGAATATATATATATATATTATATATATACTAGCTTGCCAGGCAGACGTTGTTCTGCCCTTTTCGACGACCCTTTGTCATGTCCTATAAAAATCATTATAGGCAAAACGCATTCGCACCCACAAGGCATTTCATAAAAAAATTATAAAGGAATACTATTCCAATACTCATAAGCTAACAAGTAGAATGCTGCAATATTGACTGAAGATCGGAAGTTGGATAAACGATGCATAGCAGATACCGTCGTCACACAGGGATGATAAAACTCAAAGCTAAATAACTAAATGGACGAAAGTAGAAACAAATACAATGCCCCGAAAACAAAACGACGAAAAAGTAAAATAAATGAATGTGGAAAAATAGCTGTATTAAAATTTATGCAAATTTTTATTTCCTCTTTACGTTCCTTTTTGGAAAGAGAAACGACGGATGTGTTTTAAGTTACATTTTATATTTCATCAAATGCAGGAAATTTAAATTTTTCTTCAAGTTTTTGGAAGGCGAGATAAATAATAAATTAAATAAATATTCCAGCGCTCTTTTTTTTTAAGAAATATATATAATATATTGACAATATTTATTATATATATATAATATATTGACAATATTTAATCGTTCTAAAATGTTATGGTAATGTAATTAAATTTATATTTGTAGATAATGATGATTATACATAAACGTCATTGTTAATAACAAGAACAGAAGATCGTTTTAATAGTTACAAAATATTACATATTATTAGGAACGAACCTAGTTGACTATATTGTAGATGTAGATAACGTAGCATAATGGTCCACGTCATACATTTATCGTGTGGTCGACTGTGTGCACGTTTGTTACCTCTATTTCTATAATAAAAATGTTACAAGTTTTATATATTACGTAACAAGTGTATATAGTCAGCCGTAATAGCTTATAGTCTCAACATACGTATTCAATATTCCAAGAAAATTTATTAAAACTGATGTCCAGGTTTATTCGAATTGCGTTACTGAAAATTGAACCCGATTTTAAATTTAGTACAGCTGTTAACAATTTAAATAGCGGCTGAACTTTAGTTTCTCCGTCACATCATATAACTCAAGTAAATATCACAGCAATCATTTACTGCAATGCTTAAGGGGTGATTTATTATTTACTCACAGATTTTAATGTTGAGTTGTGTACTACAACATTACATATTAGTTACATTGCATTAAAAAAAAACCTCACGATGAATGAGCTTTAGATCTGTCAGTCTCTTGTGTGTAGACCTGTCAATCTCTGCATTTCTGATAAAGCTCGTTTATCGTGAGGTTTGTGTAATACCTTACTTGACTCTAGATCAGATAAAGCAATACCCTCAAGTATTTTTACTCCACTCATTGCCACATAATATGCGTGCCATTTGGCAAAAATTTCCTTTCCGAGGTCGATTACAGCTTTAAACAAATAATAGTTAACGTAGGATTATATAACAGTTAATAGCTAAAGTAAGGTAAGAAGCTATTTTAAAAGTTATTAAAAAATTAAGCATGTAGTAATTAGTAGATTGTAGCCACAAAAAATTAAAAAATAAAAACTTTTCAAGAAAAAAATTAAACCGCCGAAAATACTGAAAAGCAAAAAGTAATGAACCTTTTTCTTTTACCTTAATAACTAAGTTCATAAACTAATGTAAATATACCTAAGTATATATTTTGTTATTATTTTGAGTTTTTATTAACCTTAATAACTAAGTTCAACTAATGTAAGTATACCTACTTAATTTTTAGTTGGCGCTAAGCAATGAATGAAAAAAGATCAATAAATTACCTGAAATTGAAAATTGAAGAAATTAAAAATTAAATTTAAATTTAAAGAAATAATCGAATCAAATTAACAACGCACCGTGAAATCTTCAGCGATAAACATTAACATTTAAAAAATATGCCTTCCGCACAAACGCTCGCAACGACGTGTGCCCTCACACGTGTACCCGTTCGGGTTGCTGTCTCGTTGACATTAACTTCGTGAAAACTCGGAATTTTCCGGCGAAGAGTCGTGCCGGGGCACCCATCACGCTTTACGTAATTAATAAATTTTCTTGTTTTTATTTTTAAGGTTAATAAAAACTCAAAATAATTACAAAAATATATACGTAGGTACATTTACATTAGTTTAAGAACTTAGCTATTAAGGTAAAAAGGTTTATTATTTTTTACTTTTCAGATTTTTCGGCGGTTTGTTTTTTTATTTGTTAAAAGGTTTTTTCTTGCCCTTATACCTTGCTAGGCGGTAACTCGAAAACATTTTGCAATGGAATTGCCTGTTCTACCATCTGTACATAGTCTCGTTCACAGATGGTAGAACTGGTATTCGATTGCAGGTATATAACTAATTGCCACTGCTTGTACTCTAGTACTATTTTTTATTCAATTATTCAATAAACAACATGCAACTCTGTTAGTTTAAATCAATAATGACTAAAATATTTTTCATTTGTATATATTTCGACACTGCTTGCAAACTTTGAGGGCAAATAAGGTTGTCAGCGACGAAATGTGAATTTAATAACTTATTTAATTTTGTTTTTATTGTAACTTAGAAGACTTTAAGAAAGACTTAGTCAATAAGATGTTTAAGTATACTCTTCATAGTTTTTAGGATTAGCAAGCATGATGTTGTTATCAGTATTGTGCATTCCTGCCGCCTGGCGGCGCTACGTGCGATAACGCCTGCAAAAGCGTAGCTACTAGGGAGCTATACCTTAAGAAGACCGTTTCAGAATTTTTATTATTTTAAGATATAAATTAAGGTTTTTAAGAATGTTTAGTGTGTAATATGATAAATATAAGCTTGTTCTAATACCAGAAATGTATAAAGACTTTTTAAGGGATTTTTTACCATAAACAAAAGGCATTTGTAAGTTTTCCATATAAAAAGTCGCCCGCCCTCTGATTAGCTGTCGAGAATCCATTAGTGCCGTGTGTAAAATTTAAGAATTGTGATTGGTCAGAGGCGCCTATAAAAATGTGGTCAGACATTCCGAATCCGGCAACTGTAAGAAATAACAACAAGAAAATAAATAGAAGAAACTCCCAAGAAGTGTTATCATTACCCATCCTACTGCTACTGCACTCTCTCCAGTCGACATCCCGCCAGCGAACCCGCTCCACTATCAACACACACACACACGAGCGTCAACAAAGGTAATCAATCCGATCCAGCAAATGGGTTCAAAATCTAATCAACGTAAAACTAAACAGATTACCATCGAGATCATAGAGGATAGTATATTATTACACAACCCCAATTAATTTGCCCAAGGGTGCGATTAAAAGGTCCATTGAGAATATGGTTTACCGAGAATTAACTACTAACTTGAACACCCATTATTTAATTACTAAAAGTTATTACGGGAGTGTTGTCAGATATTTTAAATAAAACAAAGGCTATATTCGGCGTTTGTATCCTATATACCTTTTCTGCCAGAAACATTTGCGGGCTTGTTTATCGTAATTTCATCGTAATCCAATAAATAGTATAGGAATGCGTAGATAACCATTTAGTCCCATGGGAATCGTAAAAGGTGATACAGGAAAACTTAAATAGGAGACACGCAACATCATCTTCTTATCGTTACCCATATATACGTACGCTATAAAACTAAACGTACACTGCTCACTCACACATTACAACAACATTGGGCTCCCCCATAGATTGCCTTATATTGGATATTAGCCATAGTTGCCACGCTTGGCAAGTAGGTAGTAACAGTTTTATTTTTATTTTTAGTCATTATTAGGAAGACTCTGCTGCCGATCCAATTTGTTTCCCTCCGTTGCCTCTAGTAACACCTAAATAATAAAAAGAAAACTGCGGTTGCCATACCTCTCGTTAAGCGTATCAACAATGGTAAATCACCAATGAGGTAATCTGTGGGAGAGAAAATGAATAAATCAACAAATAAATATTCATGTTATTTCTCAGAAGCCTTCGCCGGAACGAACACAACAACTCACTAAAGTATCATTTTAATGTAATCATGCCGTAGATTTCTAATAAATAAACAAAACTAATTTAATTAATGAAGGAACACATCCGAGAAACCAAAGAATTTATTTTGTTCATTCATTTCATTTAATATAATTATGATAGGTGAGATATGCAGTGCCACTATAATTATTTTTACATTGAAACGAAAAATCAGCTAACAGTCGACTTGATGGTGAGCGGTTGCTGCCGATTAAAGTAACGACGACGGATGCATTTTCTACCCTTAGTACAAGGACGATATAATATGTTACAGCTTGTAATTGTCAATTTCAACACAATTTCTGTACATATGTGTTCCCCAAGGAACACTATAAAGCACTGTCCTGAACCACCTGCATCCATCGTTTTCCTACATGTCTTACCAGGTCGTCATACCATCTAGTGGGGCACGCCCTATGCTTCGCTTGTCGGTACGAGACTGCCACTCGCGAACCTTTCTTCCCCATCGTTTATCGGTTCTTCTAGCTATATATCCAGCCCATTGCCACTTCAGCTTACTAGTAAATTCGGCTATGTCGGTTACTCTGCTTTTATTGCAGATATACTCATTTCTAAGTTTATCACCCAGGGAAACACCGAGCATTGCGATTTCCATAGATCGCTGAGTGACCTTGAGTTTCATCAAACGGCCATCAATAAATGACCACGTCTTAGATCCATAGGTCAACACTGGCAACACGCACCGGTTTTAAAATCTTGTTTTGAAGTTTATAAAGTATACCAATTGAGAAAATGTGTCGTAATCGGTTGTTGGTTATTACATATGTCACTTTTTTATAGAAGACTGCGCAAACGAGCATACGGCTCACTTGATGGTGTCAACCACCACTTAAAAGCAACTGCAAGAAGAATTGAAGGTCTATTGAACGCCATTAAAATAAGTAAAGTTGTTCCCCGTATGTTCATAATTTGTATCGGTCCAGAAAAATCGCACTATTATACCTTTTAAACTAAATGCACAATTCTGTGAAAAAAATAAAAGGGTAGTTCCAAAGCAAAATAACTAATATTTGTATAAGGGAAATCCCAGAAAAAATTACAACAAAACAAATTTTACCTGCACAAAGTTCAAAAATTTTATCAAACTAAAGTTGTTTAAAAAGGGTTTCTGTAAGGGTAGGTTTGGGAAGGGTGATCGCCACCAAGCTATTTTTTTAACTTTTCTAAGCCAGCACTTAGCTACAATCCCACCTGATGGTAAGTGGTGATGTAGCTTAAGACGGTGAAGCGCACTTACCTAACAAACACCTATTCACTCTTGCCTTGAAGACACACATTGTAATACATTGTAATCGGATGGAAATACAGATGCTGGCTTATTCCACTCCTTTGCTGTACGCATGACGAACAACGTAGTAAACCGTTTGGTTCGAATGCGTGGTAAGTCAACAACGAAAGGGTGGAAACTGGCCGAACATCTGGTTGTCCGATGGAGGAAAGGAGAGGGAGGAGTTAAATTATGCAATTCCCGTGCACACTCTCCGAAATGCAACCTGTAGAAGACCGAAAGGCTGGCTACTTTATGCCCGTGTTCGAGGCTGTTAAGATTGGTTTCAACCAAATTCGGGTCACGAATAAGCCTCTTAGCACGCCTTTCCATTGAGTCCAAGATCGTCAGGTGGCATTTTGCAGCAGCAGCCCATATATGGCAGCAATACTCCATGCACGACCGGACTTGGGCTTTATATAAAGTACCTAAGCATCTGTCCCGGTGTGAACTATCGCCGCACCTTTGCAAGGACTCCTAGCCTCCTTACAGCCGCTTTTGCCTTGGATTCAATGAACCGTCTGAAGTTCAGATTTGAGGATATGTCAACCCCCAGCAACTGGAGGCGGTCGGTGTATTCCAGTGATACATTTCGGAAAGAAGGAGCAAAGGTGAGCTGGCTCATTTTTCCATTGAAGAGACACGCTTGTGTTTTGGAGGCATTGAATGTCACAAGATTAGCATCGCCCCATTCGGAGATTGTCTGTAGTGTATTTCTAATTTGTTTGTGTTGTTAATTGTAACATATATGATTGTAAGCTGTTATTAAAAAAATAGTCCTGCTCAGTTTCTTGCTGGTTCTTCCCAGGACAGAGGTTTTCTTTCCAACCAGTGGTAATATAAAAAAGTGTCTTTCAATAAGTATTACTTCTATATTGAATAAATTTTTTTCTGTTTCTCTTTCTGCTTCTGAAGGATGCCTTGGTTCCTCATTAACAATCAAAAGTAGTGACGTTATCATACAGATGCATTATCCCCCCTGAGGGCTAAAATGCAATGCCTTATCATCAGTAAAAAGCGTCTCCGGTTCTCTAATATCACCATAAGAAACACAGCACAATTAAGCTGTTATATTGCGCTGGTACGAGTATACTGTGAGAGTGTACCATAGTATAACTGCAGCGTAGCTATACCACTTATAAATTGTTACAAAATTGAGTAAAATATTTAAATAGTAGTACAGTAGAAAGGATTTGTCACGCTTAACAGGCGGATTAATGATCTCAGTACCGGGTGTATCGCAGCTTCAACGCTACTACCTATCTAAATTTAGGGTATTCACGTCTAGCGTAAGCAAGACTATTGTACCGCCAGTCTTATTTTTCCGCCTAGACATATCTATTTGAGTTGCTTTTACTGCTATATTTAAATTTTAAAGAGAAAAAGTATTAATACAGAATGTTGAGATTTAATTTAAGCCCTTCGAAGTGACGAGGTCACTGCAGCCTCCTTTGATTCAAGTTTGTTACGGTTATCTTCGACAGATAAGAGTTAGCAGAAAGTACCATCAGATGAGACGTTTCTCTATTATATGTCTTTTTATAGAATGAGGGTGCCAAAAGAGCACACAGTCCTCCTGATAGTAAGTGGATGCTGTGGCCCGTATACATCTACATTTTTCCTTCCTTTCCAAAATCAAAATTCAGATGCGTTGTCACCCTGAGAACTAATATGGAATGCCTAGTTTACAGTAAAATGTATCTCCGGATCTCTATACTCACCCATACAACAGCAGTATTAAGATTCTGTTTTACGCTGGTATTCTGTGAGAGCGTGTTCATTCACCAGTTCAGCCGAAATAATAGCGCTGCAATTATAATATATATGAAGCGTGGCTCTACCACGTATAAAGTCTATCACTTAAATATTATAAAAAAGATATAATTTTATCGGATTTGTCGCTTCATGCCAAATTTCGCAATTATGAACAAACGCTATAAGATAAAATACAGCAGGAAATTAGATTTCAACAAAAAAATCTTTAAGTATGTTTTTAGAAACGACGAGTAGCGAACGAAATCGGGCACCGTATTTTGTAACACAGTTAATGCATGATTTGACAATTGTATTATACAGTCGTAATGACTCTTGTACTTTCAATTTGTCTGATGACCGGTAGGTGGAATATGACTTGCAAATACATAGACTTAATGAAGTTTTTTGTCGAACCACTTATGTGGTTACACATGTGTATGAAGCGGTTTCCTTACATTGTCCATTATATATTTTAACTACATTGTTGGTCTTGTGGTCTAATCAGTTGTTGAATTTATATGTCGTAAAAGTCCTAGTCAAAGACCGCAGTCAGGGAGCTGGTGGTGTTCCACCCTTGTCTTGAAAAGTACGTACAGCCGTCGGTCCTGCACCTGATCTCTCTCTGGATTAAATCCATAAAATTAGTTTTATTCTAGACATTATACCCTTTTATTTTCATACAATTTCCTTGACAATACGTCATAAGGAAACTTACATGCCCAAGAAATAAAAAAATGCATAAATGTGAATATGTATCCTGCAGTGTTATGTAGATATCCTGAAACTTTATTTTCACCAAATTATTGATTCTGACGTGGTCCCTCTGTTGTCAACTAGTCTAAGATCTCGAAATATCTTAACTTACTTAAGTAATATTTTAACGTGCAGGTTTCTTCGCGATGTTTTCCTTCACCGTCAAACACGTGGAAAATCAGCATTTAAAAACGTAAATGTAATTGATAATTTCCTTAATGTTAGCAAGAATTGAAAGTGGTTTGCTCGCAGTCTCAACCGAGACTAACCATTTGCGCCGAACTGGACTATACTACGCGAGTGTTTTTACAAGCACAGTGTGCTATGTATTCCTTCACTCTCATAGGGCGCTGGCAATCAAAAACGATTTGGGCGAGATCAAAACGGATTGCCGTCCCATTCGACAAAGTCGCGCTAGATTTTTGCTGGTTATTCCCAGCACAGAGATTTTTTCGAACCAGTGGTAAAAGAAGAAATAAATTCGATAGCAGAATAAACTGTACTATTGTTTCTTATTTTACATTAGGTAAGTTTTTTAATAGAATCATTTATATTCCTCTTTTAGCGTTTCTGTGAAAATCCAATAATAAAACTAGCTCAATCGGAAGATAAAATTTAACATACCTCGTGATATTTTGTGGCTTTAGTATTTGCGTATATGCCACTTGATGCTTTTAAATAAGAAATAAGCCATGTACCTAGATATGGGATGTATATTGGCTATTACGTTACTTTGTTGTGACTTCACCGGAAACTACTAATCATTCTAGCATGAAATCTTGTAAATTACTTCATCTTTATTATAACAAAACAGCTAAGAGCTGGAGTTAATTTAATTAGGTAATTCACAAAATTCATGTCCAAGCTGTTGCTCTAACAGGATTATTCGAACTTGCACAAGGACATAAAATGCATCGTAAATCTTTGCTACTAAGCATTGTACCCAAAGAGATTAAACGGTTTACCTCACTATATAACTAGACGACGAGCGTTGTTAAGCAGATTTATAAAGTTCCTCCATTATACATTTCAACTCAACGGAAATTATTTGAAATGAGCACGAAATATTTTAGGCCTAAATTAGCATAATCCGAATAAGGGGTACAAAAAGCGGGGGTACTCTGTCCAGTCTAACCTTCCAGTAATGTGTTTGAGTTGGAAGCAGTTTGTAATTTTTGCTCTAATGATTGTATTAACATTGTTTGTTGACTTTCCTCGGGGCGCTGATAGACTGGATGAAAATTATACTCATTACAAAGTCAATAACAAATTAATTTCTGATGAATTTGGAACTTTTATTTTCCGTAATAAAAAAATGAACTGAAAATTTCATAATTTACATATATTTTCTCATACGCTGTAGACTATTAACTTTAGAGTGTCTAAACTACCACTTTCTCCCTGACATCTCTCGATCTATGCCTACGGTTAGACTACCAAGTCTCGAGAATTATTAACGGTTTAAAAAATCTTATAAGAAAAACATTTTATCTCTAGGTAATAAAGTCTATTTTTATTTTTAAATTTAAGATTGTTTTTGATCCTGTGATTCTTGCCAAACAAAACCAGAGATGTAGTATGGCTACGATACTCGTCTCTCCCTGACATCTCTCGATCTATGCCCACAGTTAGACTACCAAGTCTCGAGAATTATTAATGGTTTAAAAAATATTATAAGAAAAACATTTTATCTCTAGGTAATAAAGTCTATTTGTATTTTTAAATTTAAGATTGTTTTTGATCCTGTGATTCCTGCCAAACAAAACCAGAGATGTAGTATGGCCACGATACTCGTCTATATGAGCGCGAGTGAACGGCCAAAAAATCACGCAAACGCAGTTAGAATCAAACGCTCGTTACAAAAGCCTCGTTCCATTGTGATGAATAGATGTCATTCACCATCTCCGTTGGCATAATTAGCTATACTGAATATGCATATATCACGAATGCTGCCATATTTTCAACAATCATTGTGTTGCAAACGCGATCGGCTTAGTCCATAGCATCGCTAATAATTGCACGAGTAGAGCAGTATGTGGGCAAAGAAGGCACCATCGCGGAAGTGCGAGGGGTAGAGCTATGAGCAGTGCGAGCAAAATATTGTAGCAGATTATCTTTTATATTTTAAAGGTGGTATAAAAATAACAATTTTCAAAATCAAAAAGTTTTTCTAATCAATTCTAAAATTTTAACGATTCAATGATTACAAAACCTTGGTAATTACGGTTTTGAATTTCGCGCATATATACCGTATCTAAAAGACTGATAGCATTGAACTGATTTCAGTTTTTTTGTATTGTCAGTCAAAAAATGAGGCCACTGATCCACAGCGCAAGGGCCGCACCAAGCGGACTGTTCGTAATGCTAACGAAATTTTTAAAAATATTATATTACTAGCTGGCCAGGCAGACTTTATTCTGCCTTTTTCAACGAACTTTTTCCTTAAAAAAAACTTGAAATCGCAATAAAAATATTGAGGGTCACTATCGGAATAAAGACTATATCCTATCTCTCAAGTTAGAGCAAGCAATGCACATTTAAAAAATTTCATAAAAATCGGTTGAGTGGTTTTAGAGTTTATTGCGGACAAACAACGTGACACGTAATTTATATATATAAAGATATTTGGTTAAAATTGCGTTCCGTACCGATGAGGTCATATAACTTACCGGTAGCCGTATGATACGTATGATATTCGGTAGCCCAATGATATTGTTACGAGCTTAGGGTTCGTGACAATTGTGTTCAATACAAGATGGCGCTGTTGGTGGAAAGTTCAGGAATGGCATTTTCTAGAAAGCCCTCTTCGCTCTGTTCCCCGACACTAGATGGCACTAGTGCCAGGTACCAGACATTAACTTAGGCGCACAACAATATTGTTTGTGGCAATGTTAAGTGCTGTTTTAACACATGCTCGGCGGTGAAGGACAACATAATGAAAAAATCTGCATGTCTCAAAAATTGAAAAAAAAATATTTTGAAAACTTGTGAAGTCAGCCAATACGCATTGAGGCAGCGAGACGGATGTTTCCTTGCCCTCAAATCCTCTTAGAAATAGTAGGAGACATGTGCCCAACTCTGGGCCTAATTACTGTAACATTACATCGCTTTACTTTACAAGAACGAAACTACGTAGCCTTCACTTATTTTGTCATTTGTAATATTAATTATCGATCACCGTGTATTTATGAAAAGCTAAAATAAAACGTGATGCAATACGTTAACATTTATTTTATTTAAAATCCAGTATTTGCACAATTATAATGATAAAAATATTTATTTATTTGGTGTTATAGGACATTGATATAATTTTTAATATTGTATAATAATAATAAATTTGCGCGACTATAAGAATTCTTATTAAAATATTATAATACAAATATTTATACATCATTAAACAGAACATAATATAATTTAAAGGAGTCTCTCGATTTTTCAAGTAAATTTGAAAATTACCTGTAACATATTTTGATGTACCGTTTTATTTCAGAGTAATTGGTATCCTGTCACTTAGCGTTCCATGTTCCCGATGTTCTTCTTTGACTCTCAAAAGTCCCTTTGCTTCGTACAAATGTCAGAATTATACCCTCATCTGCGCTACTATGAAAGTAAACGAGAAAAGGTTAACTAAGTACAACAAAATTTGTAAGTTCGGGTCATCCTTCAATATTGATATAGAGCAGAGCACATTTTGTTTGTATTGTTGCCTTTATTTGGGCGTAGTTTTAGTCTGAATATTTATAAATAGACACAATCGCGTGATGATAAAGTTTTACGTGGTGGGACCACATTGCTACATATTATAGCTCCAACACGAATAGGTTGACTCAACCGGGGAAAGAACATGTTCCTACAGAGTGATGTTTCTACAATGAGTGACGTGTTCAAAGACCTCTGTTTACTGATATCGGTACATATCATATTAGTTTTGAGGGGTGTTAATTCTTCTACAGTTTGTCACGCATAACGATTTTTAGTACAAGAATTAGAGATCACAGTAAAAGAAGTTTATTCCACGTGATATGGACAGCAAACGTTTATGTATTTTAAATATTTTCGTTTTGTTTATTTATGAAACTTTAGAACCGATATCAAGTTAATATGTAGTTGCTTCTTGAGTTATGCTTAATTATGCAGTGGTAAACAAAGACTTTGCTTTCAACTTTGTTCACAATACAACAGAATAAAAAATAGTACTACACAAAACATTATTAACTCGTTTTGATTTGTTTTTGTTATGTTTGTGTGTGACTCGTTTAAATTTGTGTTCTATGTTTTAATATAGAAAAGGAGCAAACGAATATGACGTATTGAACAAAATACTATTTTCAATATGAAGTTGAAATTGAGTAAATTTATGTGCGTTATCAACAGAAATGTACACTTAATAAAGAACAGTACAGAACAGTACAGAATAAAAGATTATGTGATAATTTTTATTCTGTACTTAGTTCCGCTGTGATTTAACAGTCGCAATGCTTAGTTGATTACACATCAAGCAATATACCATAAACCTCTTCGTGTATTCGTCATATTCGAGTTTCAAATGCAATATACTATGTAATTTAGTTGGAAAGCATTATGCCTTACCAGAAGTCCATACACTATCAGCTTAAAACCTCTGTGACAGACAAACAGACAGATTAAAGTACAGCAAGTTGTGTTAGTACCACACAATTTAGTTGTGCTGATTTTTTTCCATATAAATAATGGTGACAAGTCAAATTCTTATCTTCCTCTCACATCTACAGAGCGCAGTCCAACTGCATATAAGTGAAGAAAAAAAGTAAAGAGTAGGGTACTTACGAATGTCTAGGCTATTTTCTTTTCAAGTGCACTTCAGCGGTCTTTATGAAGTGTGAGAATTCGCTAGACGTGTGAACGATCCACCTGTGGAGAGGCACTGAATAAATAAATTTGTGCTAAATTATAGCAATGGAGTCATAAATAAGTATTTATGGCCAATGTCAGAAAAATCTTGCGATATTTTTATTGGATAAGGATGATGAACGAGGACACAGTCTAACCCAGTGGTGAGTGGATACTGCGTGTCATAGACACCTAATATCCTCGAATAAGTATGAAAATACAATTGAGTTGTCACTGCTGAGGATTAATATGGAATGTCTCAAGAGAAAAAAGGGTCTGCGGTATATAACAGCAGCATATATAGCAGCATTGTACTGATTTTTACGCTGATATCCTTTGCGTGTCCTTGCCGTTTGAGCCTACCAATTCGTAATGTATCTATAATACGCTGCACCATAGCTACACCACTTACAGACTATAAAAGAAATTGGGTAATAGGCGTAATAAGGTATCCTACAAAATGCAGGTATCAACTGCATGCAGGGCACATATGTATGAGACTGAGCGCGGCACGCGCTTGTGTGTGCGTGTACGTGAGCAACTTTCCTCGAGTTCACGTTTTTGTGTACCTACCTATTGTAACAGACATGAAATACACAGATCAGCGCCATCTCGCGGCTTTTTCCACTCAGATAAAACTGTAAAAGCCAAAAGACTAACAACAGTAATCAGTTACATTTACAGAACGTCGACGAGAAAGACCGGCGATGAGTAGCCTGGTTTAAAGTGAGAGTCAAATGATAATATGAACATTTGTCTACCTGTCAAGCGTGATGATAAATCCCATTCCCTCCCATCTCAATTGTATAGAAATCGGAAAGACAAGTAGTTGAATTTTACTTGCTATTTATTTATGATGATGATGAAATAGTTACTATAACCAGTGTAAAAAAACTAAAAAGTAGAATATAACATGCATTATTATTATACAGTCTTATTCCGTCATATACCGTCATGACCGTATCGCGGTTGCGTCAATATATCATCTGCCGTATAAAGTCTCATGAGTGTCTTAATAGGCGATAGGGGGAAGCTAACAAGAATATGAGCAGTAGCAGCATCTTAGTAGTAGCTAAAAAATTAATACTGTGATTGTAAACCCGTCTGTCAAGCAAATATATCAAATATTCCCATAAAGAGGCAATCTATGGAGAGCGCTTTGTTCAGCAGTAGACTTTAATAGCCTTTAATGATGAATTCCTCATTTATATAATAATCAGTTACAAATAATAAAATTATTTTTCTTATCAAGAAAAAAGTCTTTAAAAATGATTAAGCCATTAAATTGCTAACAATCTTGTCTTTAGCTTCCTGCTTTTGACATTCGATAAAATATAGACCATCATTATTCGAAACAAATAACTCAATAAACACTTAGAAGCCTTCGCACAGTAACCACTTTATCATGATTGATCGACGCATTAATTAAATTAACCATAGATAAGAATTAACGAACTTGATGAGATTATTATCGTATACGAGTAGTATATTTGCTTGCTTATTGCACACATGAATGGTTTTGTGATGCACTGAAAGATTCAGGAGCAAGGACGAGGATATGCAAAGTATCTTCACGATGGTTTCCATTGGTCGTGCAGCACCTTTAATATATATGCTGCATAATAAAAATTAGTTTTACCACAATTGCTAATACTAACACGTTATATTAATACAATAGCCTAAATTATTAACAAAAGTTTTGAAATGTAAACGTTCTGTACTTATTCTGGTGTAAATCAAGGGAGCAATCTCAGCCATTATCATTTATGGAAGTAATTAATTATCTTTCTACGGTCATTGAGAAGGCGAAGTGCTTGTTATTTGCCGACTATCGTAAAAATTTTTTTGAGAATCAACACTGCTTCTAACTCGAAGATTGCCAAGGAACTGGCTCGATGGAGTAATAAGTAAGTGAGTACTCGTAAGTGTTACAATTATTTAAAGGTAATCTATTGTTTATATGAATAAGGAGGTTAAAATGCATTATAAACTGAAAACAATAGATTGATCCTTAACTGACATTTAAAATATATATCTAGTAGAAGGAATGTAGCACTATTCCTTCTACTAGATATATATTTTAAATATCAAAATAAAATTAAAATTAAAAATAGCTTAAATCTATTTATGTTTTCACCGACGTGCAAATGGTAAAGCAGCATTTAAAATGCAATAAATGTTTTTGTTGGTGCCGAGTGCCGATAGTAATTCAACTTTCTTTGCTTGCAAGGGAAAATTTAAACAATCCTAGAGTGGGGGTAACGTTTTAAATAAAAATATGCCAATCATTAAATAGGCTACCACAGCCTTTTTTATCTTGGGGGTAAAGAAAAGGTACCGAACATCTACCGGCTAATGCACCACGGTAATCACGATTAACTATTACAATGACCGATAAAATCACTAATAGCGTATCCATTCTTCAAATGGAGTTTTCGGGATCGCGCTTATACTAAGCATCGTAGTGCGATGCTACACGGCCCTTAGTTGAGCTATCTTCTAAGCACCATACTTCTTTTTCATTTATTTTGATTCTCCACGGATGGAGAAAGTACAACGCTACATTGGCATTGTAGCGTTGTACTTTACCTGTAATTTCGAAATGGTAGATTTTCTGGTTGGCAAGGTTTCCATGCTGGGGAGTTGCCAACGCTCTGCATGTGACGTAGAACAGAATTCGTTTTAAGTAGTATCTATGCCATAGGCTCCTACTTAGTGCCATAATATGAACACATATAATATGAAAACTAAAAAAAATTAGTTTTATTTAAATACATTAAATTTAGTAAAATATGTGCAATATTGTTTTACTATGTTGTGCTGTTTATAAGAGTAGGAATTTTCATCAACAAATATCTCACATATTGATACTAAAATATCGAGTCGGTTCAATATAATCCGTGTGATGATAGCACTGCAGTCAATGTTTGCCGTGTCAAAGCAAACATCGATGCCAAATTACTACAAGCCCAAAGTATTACGTAATAAATTATCGAAATTAAATGAATGTATCCAATAAAACTAAAGTAGTCAATTGAATCTCAATCTCTCTCTCTCTCTCTCTCTCTCTCTCTCTGAGGACTATATTATATATAATATTGTTAACCTATATAACAACATATATATATATATATATAAATAATATTTACATAATGTTTATATAATATTTACACAAAAAAAAACTTTAAAATAACTGTTATAATAAATTTCTATTAAAATTATCACATAGTCGCCGTGTCGTGTATCAAACGGTACCAGCGTTTTCATTTACCCGCATAAAAAACTTATTTGTACTACTACCTCACTAAGACTTTTCGAGCGGAAATGTATTAAAAGATGGTAAACACGTTCTTATTTATTTTGAGTGCTAATTTATTTCAGTTTCGACAAGAGTTTCGCAGATTTCGCTCACTAAATCGCAGGCCGCTACATGTTACACAGACTTGGACAAAACAGATTTCCATACATTTTAAATTTATAGTAGCTAGGTATATAAATTTCTAAACAATGAATAATAATGCTAGAAGCAAAATTATGCTGTTTGTCTGGCTGATTCCTACTAATACAACAAAGTAGTTTTTTTTAAATTATTTTGTTTGGTATCATATATTACAATTTAAAAGCTTAAGAGTGTAAATTTATTCACAACATTATTAATTTTATAACGCAAAGGAAGGAGTAGCACATAGCTGTTATTTAATACTGCTAAATGGTTTCCCCTTCCTTTACATTTTACATCAAAACTTAAGTTATAACTGTATCTTAAGTTTATTTAATATACTGTAGAAAGGGGCACCGCGCTTCTTGCTAATGGATACATGAGCGCGATGATTTAACCCAATCTTTGGTCCTATGAAATATAAATATTGATGAAATAATTCAGAAGTGGGCACCGCAGCACTGCTATTGGATACTGTGCTGAGATAATTTAACCTCTTCTTAACGTACTTAATTTAGTGAAAATATTTACGCGGTAATTTTACAATTTTCTAATCAAATATCCTAGGTGGCAATTAAACCTAAGATTATTTAATGCTCTATTGGAAAGGGGCATCATGCTTCTTGCTATTTGATACATGAGCACGATACATGATTTAACCCACGGAGCTGCAGTTATAAAAAGTTATTTAATAACGCTAAGAAGAAGGTACCACGAACACTGCAAGTGGATACATGGTTGAGGTAATTTGACTTCTTCTTAGTGTATTACATTTATGATATATTTACACAGTTTATTAAAAAATGTTTTCAAATTAGTTTGACACGTGGCAGTAATAGGTTATACATAGTACTTACAAAGAAGTAATAAAAAATAAATCACATCGAATCAAATTAGCACGGACGAGTCAAAAAATAAGAAATAATATATAAAAACCATACAGAATAAAATAATGAAATAGTAAGGTTTTTTTTTAATTTAATGTATAATCTAAACTTATATAGGAAAAATACAAAATAAGTTAAAATAACAAAGAAAATACGTATAGTGTTTTCAGACCTTAGAAATAGACTGAGCGATCTTTTTAAATTAAAATAAGAAAATAAAATAAAATAATATTAAACGTATATAATACTTATACAAAAGCTTTAATTTATTAAGCGGAGCCGTAGTCTACTCTGTTGGCGATTCTGTCCCTCATGGCACGAAGTCTTGGACAGGAGTCCGAATTGGCTGGGTGTTTGATATCTGCTTCGGAGTTGAATTTTGTGTTATGTGAGTGGCAGTTATGGCACTTTGCAGTTTTCGGATTATTTTTCACGGGACAGTCACTGATTTGGTGTTCATTGCTGGCGCAGTGGGAGCAACTCTCTGTGAGGTGCATCTTGTCTTCATATGTCCAAACTGTAGGCATTTATGACATTGCAGAAAGGGTGAAAATTTTCCAGGTGGATTCGCTGGTGGTCGATGCATACGCGGCCCATCTCCATAATCTTTATGTAAATTTTTTGACCTACTAGGAAAACTGCGTTATATAAGTTCTCATTCCTATTGTTCCGCTTGAATCTGAGCGATAAAAATATGTGTCATTGAGATCGATGCTGTCGTTCGCAATCTCCACAAGCTCTTTGTTTAAGCGCCTAAAAATCACCGGTGGCGTATGATTTTCTAGGTCCTCAGCCGGCACGTCTTTAGATATCCCCTTGAGGATAACCATAGTTCTGAGGCTTCAAACAGGCTCGGCCTTGACCTCATCGGATGTCTTTAGCCGAGAGAGTGTGTCGTCGCGTTGTTGATGATTGTCAAATTCGATACGTAGCTTATTAATGGAAACACGTTGGATGCGGGATGGTGCGTAAGTTGACTCCCTGTAACTGATGCTGGTTTTAAATTTCTTGATCACTTCTTCCGATGTCTTCGACTGTTCGGTTGAGCTGACTATAATATCTGGTTTGGTCACCGGGGGGATGGAGGGTGGAGAGGTCTTGTTAATCGCAGGAGTCCTGCCACCACAAGTGGCAGCAGTTGCTTGGGCGTAAGATGGTCACGCTTGTGAGGCAGTCACCAACTTTTTGAAGTCAGCCATTTCTTTTTTCACGCATGAAAGCAACTCCTCCTTTATTTCTCCTAGTGCAGATGGGGTTGCTGACGCAATAGCGGTGTTTAGGTTGCGGGTGGAACGTCTTATCTCCTCCATGGACAGATTGATGAGCTTCTTATTGGCCGCGGAAACGCTCTTTCTCTCGCTGATAGCAGTGTTTACGCAGACTGTTAATTTGTTTATTACAAGCATGAACGAGTCCAAGTCCTTGACCTCCTCGGCCGAAGCCGGGAGGGTAGGGGGTCGCTCTGCGACGCTGGCATGTTTACACAATGTCTTATAATCTAAATATTCAATGTTTATACAATGTTATGTGAGTTATTCTAAAAATAGCTACTCTCACAGAATTGAGTCAGTGAACAATGTTCACAAAATAAAATCACCAAAAATAAAGTTAAATTCAAAGAATTTTAAATTTCACAAAAGTCAGTTTATTAGTTAGTTCACTAGATGCGCTAAAATGGGGAGGTCATCACACGTGTTTTTGGTTTTTCGCCTATAACTTCTGAACCCGTGCACCGAAAAATCCAGAATTTTGGGGGATGAAGCGTCTAAATGTACCGCACCTATAGTACTAATAATGTTATAGAGTTATAGCGACTAGAAGAGCGCCGCACGCGATAAACTGTTTTGAAGGTTAGCAAATTTTGGCTAAGAATACACTATTTTGATGAAAAATGAATTTTAAACACTCGTCGGACTAAAACTAATTACACTTTTATGAATTACACGTTATTTCGCGTCTTTTAAAGTATAAATCGGCACTGAATTCAAACTTTTTACCACAACTTTGATTTTTAGGACGCGGTGCGACTCAGTTTCGCTGCTTATAGCTCGGCGTTCCCATAGGCTCCTCAAGTAGTTTTTGTGAGGTATTATACCGTGGTATAACAATACCCACTACATCACTACATCATCCCGTGGGTGTCATAAAAGGCAACAAGGGGAAACAACTCAGAATCTCTCCGTGGGATGACTGATAGAGAATTCCTTTATATCCTTTTTTATATGGGAATACATTCAAATTTGAAATAAACAAATAAAATTAAGTGGTAAAACTGCAAACGCGAGCAGATCAACAACAAACACAAGATAATCAGGCCCTACGCACAATCTTAGTACAAAAGAAACAGAAGAGGATATTCCGCTAAATATAATAGCGGCGTAGAAAATAAATCGAGTTTTGCGTATTATTTTCAGTTTATTCGGAATAACGCTATCGAGTTTTCGTATAATTTCAATATTATTCGAGAAAAATCTGTCATCAACCATGAAACGAGGAATGCCAGCTTATAACGCAAGGGGCCATCAAATCCTGTTTGGAGTCTCACGTGTATTGTGTGTGCAAACTTTATTAATAATTTAACGCATTCTCTTGTGTACGCTTCAATCTCCGGGAAGAAAGCGGGCGTGTGTTTTACATCAAAACAACGCCAAGAAGCCGAGATATTGAGAAAACAGAGTTTGCCCTCGGGCAACGAATAAGATAATTTAGTATGACATAATGTGAAATTTGTTTTTTAGAGCAAATTGTCATGCATTTAAATGACTGTGTTATTTTTCTCATTTCAAGACGTGTGGCGTTTGCAAAACTACATTCGAGTAACGCGAATGGCAAACTGTCATCAGCGCCATTATTTTCCTAAAAAGGGAAGAAGTTGTATTCTTATATCCAGAGTATGTATGATATGTATTATTATATTATATTGTATATATTTGCCGACTCTGTGACGCAGTGGCTTAGCAATGAGTTCTAGCGTTTGAATCCCGCACGAAACAATTATTTGTATGGCCTATAAAAAAAATTCATTTTAATTAAAATCCTACTATGGAGATGGTTTAAAAATAAAACTAAACTGTGTGATGCGACTCTGATCTAATAATATTTTCGCTTAATAATTTTTTTGCACAAAAATTATGTAACTTTTTATTGAATAACCCCGGGAATATTACTACCGCTACCTTCCTGTTTAGTTTCTCATATTTCATTGTACAACGTGTTATATTGTTAATTAATATTTTAGGAATAGTTCCACCTTTTTTTTCGAACTTTTTCTGGAATGCTTTTTCAACTAGTATTCTTGTAATATATATGAAATTAAAGTTAGTATTTTTTATTCCATTCCCTTATTATAAATACCTCTAGAAGGTTAACTAATATATTTTTATATCATATATATGGATATTTGTGGGAACGTGGTCCATTTTTGATCGAGACGATCCACTTGCACTACATCTATAATCTTATATGATTATGAGCTTAAAACTGCATAAAATATTTTCATAAAAAAAATAAAATATTATTTGAAACATTTTTAATACATTTTTGTTTTAAAGTAAATACTATTTATACACTACAAAAATATAATTTTATTAGTAACCCTCTTTTTTTCTAACGAAGAGATTAGGTTATTTAAATAAGAACAATACAATTTGAACTTCAGCATTTGTATACAAAGCCAACAGTATTATTAATGGAATTTTGACAATTACTCGTAAATTATATTCGAATAAATAGAGTGATTGAATAAGTAAGTAAAAATCATAATCGCATATCACTATTTTAAAGTATGAAAAATTTAAATCAAAGATAAACGACAATATTTTATACGTGGTAGACCATGCTGCAGTTATGTCAGTAGTATAGTTGTACCACGAATGAGTAGGCTCGACCGGGGAAGGACCACGCTCTCACAGAATACCAGCGTAAAATAGTAGTTTAATGCTGCTGTGTTTCGTATGGAGAGTGTAGAGAACCGCAGACACTTTTACTGGAAACGAGGTATTCCATCTTACTGCTCATTGGTTGGTTACCCTATGCTATAAAAAAAACACAAAATTACAAGAGAACACTACAAAAATGCTACTACAGAATCACATCCAACGCATCAGCCAACGCCCCCAAGGTTTATCTCGATTTTATTTTCATACAAACTAGCCCTTAGACTGATGTAAGATTATATACGGAATAAGCAACACATAAACGAGTGGCCGCTCAAAAGACACTGACACGTACATATATTCGGTTATTCTATCACCGCAATTTTCCGCAATATCATAAAATGTAACCGACCGCAACATAAATAACGCTCGTCGCCTCATTTTCGTCAGGGGAAGGTCTCGTTCGTAAAGGTCAATTATCTAGCGTCAAGATTAAATTTGTTCAACGCGAAATTAATTATAAATATCAAAACATAGCTTACAATGTAATAAATTAGTTCAATTATTCAAGTTTGCGTTTCATAGCGACTCTAATAATCTGTTGTGCCTTTTGCAATTAATCGCACAGGTAATTTCAGTACGAGACACGTACGAAATTAGAAACACGTCTCATTTTGTTCGTGTAAGATTTTTTATATTTGCATGCGGTATTAAGGATAATAAAACTGGCTGGACGAAAAAATAAAAATCAAACTTTTGTGTTTTTTTCCATATTTCTATTTAAAAGCGTTTTTATTTTTAATTGTGACAGCACGGAAAATTTGATATTTCTCCGGTCGTGTTGGATTGTCTTCCCATCAGAACTCATCAGTGAGGGAATATACCAAGACGGAAAAAATCAAGCTCTCACAGAATACCAGCGTAAAATTCTTCAGCTTGATGCTCCTGTGTTGCGTATTATTAGTGTGGACAATCAAAAACCCTTTTTACTGGAAACGAGGCATTCCATCTTAGTCCCCAGTTTTATTATCGCATCTACATTTTGATTCTTTATCAAGGATTGATGTATATGGGTCACAACATCCATTTATACTGACATAGCCCTACGGAATTAGTAAGCTAAAGTGGCAATGGGCCAGCCATATGGCTCGAAGAAACGACAACCGATGGAGAAAAAGATTCTCGAGTGGCAGCCTGGTATCGGTAGGCGTAGAGTAGGGCGACTTCCCACTAGATGGAGAGATGACCTGGTAAGACGTGCTGAAAGTCGATGGATACAGGGGGCTCAGGACCGTGCTTTGTGGCAGGAGAGGCCTATTTTCAGCAGTGGACTTGTGAAGGGACTGTAATAATGATGATGATAATGATCCATTTATCATCAGGTGGAATGAATGCTCGTTTGTCACCCTTATTCTTAAAAAAAAAATTTGGGCGACACACGGGAGAATAAAGGAAATGCAAGAAAAAAGTTATATTATGTTCACGATCACGTCTTTTATAAATTTTATATAGTATTTTTGGTAAATCGCGTATACATAAGTACCTAAGAGCCTCACAAAAGCCTGCCTGCATATTAAAGAAAATATGAAAATTGCCAGACTACTTGGAGAACTGGTAATTTAAACGATTAATCTCCCGAGATTACCTTTGAAGAGTGTTGCTAATTACGTTTTTATTATCACACTGAACTGAAGAGTGAAAACATCTGTCGGGCTATCGTAAGAAATATGGATGTTTTTCTTCAATTATCTTTTTACGAAGTTGTTTTTTTTTTAATTCTTTTTGTGCGGATGCAAACAAGATAGCTTTGTGGTTTAGGTTTTGAACATAAATTAGTCGATTATATATTTTTCGATTATATTAAGGTAAATAGTATTAAAATTATATAATAAAATATTTGGAACATAATATAAAATTCGTTAATTACTTATTCTCCTTATACTTATATGATAAACTTGTGTATTTTCTTTTGTAATCGATTAATCATCATACATCACATTTAAAAATAAATTTTTCGATTTAAAAAATGGGAAAATTTGGTTCTCCCTTTAAAAACATTTAATTTTTTATAATTTGAATTACGTTTTGAAGTGAAAGCAGGCTGGTACTACAATTTAAATAAAATTCAGCTGGGCACAACCTACGTCTTAGTATTATGAATGATAATTATATTAAAATTTAAGAAAACTTAGAAAACATGCAGTCATCATGAGATGTAATGATTTCAGGTGGAATTATCTTGGTGATCCCGATCAGGATACTAGGATATATGGTCGGGAAAGAAGTTTCTTCGTATTTTATATAAAAATTCAAGACTTTTTTTTTTCAAGTTTAATTATTTTGTTTGTTAACACTTTGCCATTTTGCAGGTAGTTATATAATCCCGTTTTCTATAAAAAAATTAAGTTAACCTAACACCACCAAAGGAATTCTAAATAGACCAAAACAGGTGAAAAACTGAGAATGCAAGATCAGGAATATATGATGGATGCATTAGCACGTCCCAACCAAGTGTGTGGTCTAGTGTTATCATGACGAAAGACCTCTCCTTGTCTGTTGATCGATTCCGGCCTTTTTTTCTCAATTTTTTACTTGAGTCTCATTAGCTGTCGCAGTGGAGATTCGAATCGATGGTCTTTCCCGGCGGTAAAAGTTGATAGTAAACGATGCCCTTCCAATCCCACCATACACACAGCATCACCTTATTGCGTGTTAATCCGGGTTTCGCTACAGTCTGTGGAGCTTGACTATCCTTTGACCATGACCTTTTTCGTGCGTTCTTATCTTAGGTATCAATCTTTTAAAAAAATATTCGGTTTCATTAAGTTTCAATAGATAATCCCAATTGAGTATACGATTAATTAGGTTTCTTGCAGTGCTTTAGTACCTAAATATCGAGCTTTTTTATAGCCAGACTTTTCAAATGGATCTAAACTGTTTTGTGGTCAATCCTCAATTCCTCGCCTATGTCTTAACTACTCAATAGTATGCCAATCTTGCTCCACTTTTTCAAAAATAGCATCGACGTTATCCGTATGAGGGTGACCAGAGCAAGTTGCATCTTTGATGTCGAAATTCCCAGACTGAAAACGCTTGTACTAAATTAGTGCTACTCTTATTGACATTGCATTAGGTCCATAAACGTCAAAAAAATTTTCGCGGCTTGAGCCGCATTTTCCCCTATTTTTTAATGAAACTTCAGAATGTATCAAATTTCATCGTAAGATTCATTTTGGCGGACAGAAAAACAATAAAAAATTGAGGGAAAATGTATTTTTTTTCTTTTTATTTTTCTTAATAACCTTTATGTATTGATATTAAAACCAGCCAGATACAAATAGTGAAACCAAATAGGTTTTTCTTTGATTTTTTACAAAAAAAATACGAAGAAACTTTTTCTCCGACCTAGTATTTTGACTTCTTGAGATACGAAGTGTTATCACTCGTAACGACCCATAACGAAAACGAATCTGATAGGTAAGATATATTAGCTAACAGACTCTTAGGCAGAAATAGGCCTATTGAGTTATTAGTAATTGTATAGTTTGGTATTATTTTGCCAGTTTAATTTTCTTATTAGATTTTGTTGCCAGCAAACCAATTATGTTTTTTTACTAAGCTGCGTTTCTTAATTTATAGCCAGTCTGTTATAACAACATCGTCCATTATCTTTTTTTTTAAATCTTTTAATTTATGAAGTTGTAAAACATTATTGAAAATATTCGCCTTCACAGATGTTGCCTAAAGTGATATTTTATGCGATTACAGTTTTTTATTTCTTTTAAATTATACTTTTTTTATTTACATTATGTTTAAACAAACTTGTTGTAGAGCCGCGCATTGATGTAGCTCAAAAGATTTATAATAATTAAAAAAAAAACGCGCGTGTTCGATTGCTGCCATGCGTGAAAATTCCAAAGCAATCAATGAAAAACTTTTGGAGATTTAAGATTTTGTAGACACGAATATTGACATTATCATTTATATAGATTGGAGCAACGAATCTAATTATTCATTTTATTGTTATGTCAATCTTTTTACCGATTTTTCCTAGCACCCCTGCTATCGTTTCGGATCATAGGTATGAGCACTAGCCTAACTATAGCAACAAATATAGCATTACTTTTATCGTTAATTTTCATGTTTTTTTTTACCTAGTAAGACACACAGAAAGCCGACGTATGCAAGTGTTTCAGGACTGTGTTTTGTTACATTCCTTAAGGAGGCTTATGATCATCAGTGGACTAGTGAAGGGATGTAAAAATGATGATGTTAAACATTGCAGCATATCACAACACTTATGTACATAGTCTCCAGGACTGTTACAAAGTACTGACTGTTACTAAGACTGGATAACTCGCGTCAAAATAAACAATTATTGAAGAAAGAATAGAACATTAAATTTACCTCAATTTCAAAAGATTGATCGAACTAAGAATACACAATAAGAAATGTTTATAAATTATTATTTTTTACGTCAGAAGTAGTTAACGTAAAAAGAGAACTATATCACGCGAATTTTTAATTTCTTAATCAAATGTTTGTGGGCCACAGCAACCACTCTATAATCTATCTATCTAATCCATGTATAATAAAAATATATCTATAAATAAAAAATTATTTCTAACCGTCAAAGTTATTTAATCTTCCTTGTTCTATTCTAAACAGAAAATAGTTATGGATCTATACATAAAAATGATACAGATCTATATATGTACGTTTATATGTTATGTATGTTATGTTATGTATATATGTATGTTTACTTTTATATGGATACACTTGTTTGAAAAAAATATCTTTAGAATACAATTTTTTTAAATAGCCCAGTGTTTGTTAAATGAAAATACCGTACCGTACAGTAGCGTTGCAAAGAACGGGTAGATTAAGAGAAGCCTTGAACATTTCTGTGTTATTTTGTCTGAAAGGATTGATTCCGAAATCGCTTGTAATATTTTAGCAGAAATTTCTTTTTAATGTTTCATTTTATAATTTTTTCAAAGAGGATTAAAATTAATTTTGGATAAAGATTTTGCGGCCAGTCTCAACGAAGACTAGCTTTGTCGATGGTACTGGAATTTATAAAAAAAAAAATATCTTTCGATTATTTGCATGCTATTAAGATATGAATATTTCTTTTTTAATTTTATCTTTGTATCTGTCTGTTCAAACTAACCTTCAGAATGGGTGAACCGTTTGTAATGAAACTTCACAAAGAAATAATACAAAAATGATCTTGGCAATATTTTATCCAAAATCTTTGGACATTTAAAAGAAAGAAAGTATTATATATTAAAAGGTCTTCAATTACCTTAAATCTAAATCACCTACCCTGCTGATGTGAAGCCAGGATTGGTCGCTAGTAAATAGTATATACATAATTTGTTCTTTTTTGTTTCTAGATACACATAGATATACAATTTGTACAACTTTCCGACAACCAAAGTCAGTGACGCTCTACCGCTTAGATAACGATATATTACCACGTATCCGAATGAAACTGTTTGCTACGTCATTTGTAATACGTACTGCAATACAGTGGAATAATTTTCCATTATAGTAATCACTGACAGTCAAGCTGAGTTGTAATTAATGAAAAAAAAAAAACGATTTATATGTGGGTTTCTTCAAGGTTATAGCAAATAGGCTTTTTTACTAATTCAGTTTGCCTTATCATACAATCACATCATCATTTACCATCCTTTCAAGTCAAAAATCAGCTCACTAGGATCGACTAGCTTACATAAACGTCGAATCATTGTATCTGCTGTCTCCGTTTTTAACTGTTATGATTATGTTTTGTTGCTCCTTTGGGCCATTCCGAACGCCAACAGACTTTGGGCTGCGATTAAACTTGTATTAGGTATTGTGTTTTGCGTTTACTAATGGTAACATTGTGTTTTTACGTGAGAAAGTTTCGGTGCCTTGGCCGATTTTAGTCGGCAATTTTGGCTAAACAGTTATGACGACATGGGCGGATATTAACCACTGTATAATGTTACCAACGAAACAATTTCATTTGTAAATTGTTGCTGATAATGAGATTTGGTTTGGAAACTAAGATGAAATGACAACTAATTTAATAAATAGATTAATGGTTATTTTGCAACCATCCGCTAAATTAAATAAAATGATGTGTCTTACCTGGTTTGAAGAACACCTCCCGCCCTCCCCCAATTGCGTGCACTAATCCCGTCACCACCAATCCCAGCACCACTACTTCCAAAGGCACCACTCTCAACACCACTATTCTAGGAAAGATACACCATCGACTATAATACGACATGTGTTTCGCCTCTACACGAGGCATCTTCGGGTGATGTAGACTCTGCGGCGGCTGACCGCTAAGACTAACGCAATTGAGGGAGGGCGGGAGGTGCTCTTCAAACTAGGAAAGACACATCATTTTATTGAATTGAGCAGAAGGTTGCAAAATAACTATTAATATTTTTATTATAACGGATTTCCGCAAAGTAACGCCTGATTCTATCAATTAAAACTAATTTATTTAACCAAGGATTTTTTCGAGCTTTTAAAAGTATACTGCTCAACATAGGCCTCTCCCATACAATGCTCCACATATTGCCATAGTTTCCACGCTTGGCGGGCGGGTTGGCAACCACAGCTTTTTATTTTAGCTATTAGGAAGACTCTGCTGCCTATCTCCTGGTATGATGACACCCACGTGATGATACCAAGTAGTCGATATTCTTACACCACATCTACGCAGTTAGTACAATTCTTAAAACTTCATTCCGCTTTAAAAACTTACAGCTTTACTTTTAGTCCGTAAAATTCATGAAGTAACTTTTGACTGACGTGAAATTTATTATTTAACAAGTGTATTCGCAATTATGATAGCATTTGCGTGAGAACAAAGCGATTACTGTAATATATTCAGTATCTGGGCGCTCGAGGTTCGCTGAGCGTGAGAAAAAATATTTGGTAGATATGTGAAGTCCGCCAACACGCATTGGGGTAGCGAGGTGGTCACCTATTTGCACTTAACCCTCTCAGAAAGGAGAAGAGACCTGTGCCAAGGAGTGGGACGTAGGCAGTAGCTTTAACATAATTAAATAACATAAAAGAACGTTCCTTTCACTTATTTTCATTATATTGTTGACGTAATCATCATCATTATGTACTGATAATGTACTACCTATCAAACACCTCTGCTGAACATAGGCTGCCCTATAGATTATATGATAAAAAGGATATTTTGTTGTAAAATTTTGTTCAATTAGCTTGAAGTGACCGCAATAAAATTATATTTTTTTAATAGACTACGTTTTTTAATTTATAGCAAGTCTGTTTTAGTTACATCGTCTATAATAATCTTTTTTTAGTTTAATGTATTTTAATTTATGAGATTGTAAAACATCATTATAAATAAACGCCTACACAGATATTACCTAAAGTGATGTTTTACACGATAACTTTTTTTTTCTTTTATTTTTAAATTTTTTAATTTACATTATTTTTAAATCAGTAGGGCTGCGCATTGCTGTAGCTCAAAAATCTGCTTCATAAACTGCCTCATTAAAAGGGTATTTTGCTATAGAGGTCATGCTTGGGGAGATGGCAACCAGATTTTATATTTATTTTCTAGTTATTTTGAGGCAGATGCTGGGCATCTACAGGTATGTTTCTCCCTGGCGTCTCTTACGATACTTGTAGGATGCTTTGAAGAAGTTGACTAAGAAGGAAGGATGTATTTTTTATTCTACATCTTAAACTATACATTAAGTGGTAGAGCCTTGCTGCAGTTATATTAGTAGTATAGTTGTAGCACGAATGGGTCGGCTCGACCGGGGAAGGACCACGCTCTCACAGAATACCAGCGTGAAATGGTAGCTTGATGCTGCTGTGTTTCGTATGGTGAGTGTAGAGAACCGGAGACCCTTTTTACTGGAAACGAGGCATTCCATCTGAGTCCACACGGGTGAAACACATCTGCATTTTGATCTGTAATCGAGGATAGATGTAGATGTTTATGGGCCACAGCAACCACTTACCATCAGGTGGACTGTGTGCTAGTGTCACAATTCTCAAGCATTTGCAGTGTTTTGAGAGTATCGGGCAGCGCGGCCAGCCTCAACGGAGACTATTAATCTTCGCAGGACAGAATTGTAGTGCCCGAGTGTGCGGAAATAGATCCACTCTCTATGCTCTCACTATTACAGTCTGATGGGACGGCAAGCCGACACGCCCGGAGAGAGATCAGGCGCAGGAACAACAGCTTTACGTGCTTTCTAAGGCACGGAGGTGAAACACTGCAAATCTTCTGGCTCCGAGCTGCTACTGAGAATTTTTGACCTGGGACTATACCACTAGACCTTAGAGGCCGTTAAACCATGGCAATCAATAAACGTGACAATTATAGTTAATCTTACGTACAATTGGATAGCTACGTCCAGACATATTCCTCACATCCTCAATAGCAAACCACATATATTTCTTCATAAAATTTCGGGCTTATCATGGTAAAATATATTATTATAAGTAACAAGGGAAGCAGTAAGCCTTTTAGTAAGGCAGTATTATATTCGGGCTCTCCTTTTAAGTGCCGAGAAATAATTACTGCAGCACAGAGGAAATTCGTCGAATAGAATTCTAAATCTTATATGATTTAGTTCATAAGATAGTTAATAGAATGAGTAGTCTTTGTGAAACCATTAATATCTAAGTAAAGTGCTTTATTAATTTATATTTTTATTTATATTCATAGACATAATGATGAGAAACGAACACACAGTCCATTTTGTTTTAAGTGGGTGCTAAAGCCTATGGGCATCTGTATCTATCCTTGATGATCAAAATGCGTTAACTAACTACGACTAAGATAAAATACCTTGTTACCTGTCAAAATGGTATCTAATTTTCGATAATCACAATAAGAAACACAGCAGAATTAATCTTATATTTCACTACTTACACTTCCCCGGTGGAGCCAATTCCTTCTCACTTACTCTTCTATTTTCTTTTTATTTATAATTTCTAAATTTTCCCAAATATTTATTTTATGAATTTTTAATAAATTAAAATTTACTTTGTCTCGAATAACTTTATTTATTCTTATAGTTCTCTGTAATTTCAAAATTAATAATAGCTTAGGATGATCTTGATAAACCCGTATCACTATGACATTTAGCTATGAAGTTAAGATATACAGATCATAAGAATATGCGAGCTGCAAGGGATTTGAGTAATAGGAATTTTAATGATATATTGCTGTTACGCTATATTCAAGCGGTCGAACAAGACGACCGAGAGAAAAAACTGCAGTTGAACTAGCTGCAAATATAAACATCGACGAAATTATTACTCAGTATTTTCTTCTCTAAAGCTGAGTTGACTGTAATACTATTTTTTTTAAATAAGGATTGTGGCTATTTCTCCGTGATCTTATTTTATTTCTTGTGTTAGATAATTTTATGTAATAACGGTGATAGGGCAGTTTTAGTAACTCAAAAAGGGTAGTGATAAATGAAACGCAATGCTAAATATTATTTAGATTATATCCAAAGATGTATCTCATTATCACTATATCAAATTTGATAGGCCACAAATCCTCGATAAAGAATACAGATTCCTTCCAAAAATTATTCGCAAGGCTATTGAAATCAAAAACATCCTAATTTCAATAGAGAAGGGGGCTAGGTGCGGTAGCACCCTGGAATCCTATAATTAATAAAATTAAATCCCCAACCCAAGCATACAACTACAAGTGTTCAAGATACTATAAGTTCATACTGTCGAAACAAAATTAATAATTTTAATATGTGGGTAACTGCGATTAACTATTACATTGGGATGTCGAACACCTCAGTCCTCCAGTAACCATGGGTGCTGCAAAATACTCTAAACGTCGGGAGTATAAAAAAATTATATACGCGATAAAATCCATAAAACCTGGTTTTATTTAAATATTCTAAAATAAAAAAATAATACTAACAAAAATTTTATTATTATATTTTATTGTTTATTTCCGTTCCAATGAAATGATTTAAATAGGTTATTTCCATGACCAGTGGATTCGAAAAACAACCAAGAACTTCTTAGTTGCGGAATTGAAAAACCAGAGCAACGATACTCTAACCATAAATGCAAAAAAACACAGATGGACGAGTATTTAAAAACCTTTAAAAGAGGTAAAGTTTCAGTGAATGAAAATATCAAACATTTGCAGCTATTTGCTGGAGAATCAGAAACTTTCCAATTATTTGCAAAATCTTTTAATATTTACTTAATATGCTATATAATTTAACCGAACCATTTCAATTTTTTAGGGTCTTATCAAAAACTGTAAGTATATTGTAATGTTCTTATTTATTTATTTAAACTTTTTCACACAAGAGACACTTTGTTGTTCAAAGGCGGACTTGACGCCTTAAGGCGTTCTCTACCCAAAAACCTGTAAATGAGTTTTTTCAAGTGCTGCTTTTCAAGTGCAATATGATTTTAATTAGAAAGAAAAGATCAACGTAAAACTTAAACAATTATGTATTCATAAACATGTATACATAACTCTTTATACACTAAAAAGAATAAATAAAATAGTTGTGTACAAAAGCAAAATAAATAACATTTAGCAAAAAGTTACTAAGACAATGTCATTTCACCAAAAAAAAATTATATACTATTTGTTGTTACACTTTGTTCAACAAAGTCCCGACTTCAGCCACAAGTTTTTCCCGGTAATCAGCGACATTTTCTCGAGAAAAATTAGCACGGCCGGTGTATAAAGCATCACTAACGCTATCCGCATAGCAATAAATGTTACTGTTAGGTCCTGGTTACCGGTTTTAAACATGTCATTGATATGCAGAATAAACAGCACATGCATGGTGATAGCACGTAGCCTTGTGGAACACCTGCAATAATAGGTTATCGGAGCATGCACCATCTACTACGATCTTGATGCTCTAATCTACAAGAAAACTGGTGGTCCAATTGTACAATTTCTTGGGAAGCCCATAGAAATGAAGCTTCGTAAGAAGTGCTTTGTGCCGAACTCGATCGGAGGCCTTCGCTATGTCCAAACTAAGGGTCAACGCTTCCCACTCGGACTATACTGCCTCCGCCCATTTGTGAGTTAGATAACCCAGAAGATCTCCAGCTGAGCGACCGTGATGGAAACCGTATTGGCGGTCACTAATCAGTTGGTGATACTTAAGGTACCGCATGAGCAGGTTGTTAATAATGGACTACATTATTTTACAGAACAAGGAGGTGATGGCGATAGTTCTATAGTTTGACGAATCAGAGCGAAAATTACCTGTTTTAGGGATTGGGTGCACGAAAGCTGTCTTTCATGATTTCGTAACAAGGCCTAGGGAGTTAGAGTACCGAAAAAGACGCGTCAAAGCTGATGCTAACTCCAAAGCCCATGTTTTCAACTCAATAAGAGAGATGCCATCAGGCTCACTCGACTTGTTGACGTCCAGGGAGAGGAGTGCTCTTCACATCGAGTGTTGGGTAAAGAGCACATACTGCATTGAACTTATACCGCGGGATCATCAACGGTGTATTCCCCCGTCATCAAACGTCGAGTTGAATACAAAGAGAGAGCCCAGTAGGTCGGCTTTGTCTTTTGCAACATGGGCCAGTGAGTCCTCCTCCCTGCGCAGGGATGGGGAGATAGCTGACAAAAGTTCCCTTTGACAGGCTTAGCGAGAGACCAGGATGCACGGGTTCCCGAAGCTAGACGAACTAGTTTCCCGTCAATTCTGCCGATGTGCACTGACTTTGCCTTAACAATGACATTTTTGAAGGACCTGGAGGAGAATGTGTACTTCTTTTTAGGAGCCTAGGCCTGGTAGCACTTTTGCTTATGGCGTAATGCAATTTTGCTGGAGAAACCAAACCATGGCTGCCTCCGAGAGTTAGCACAAATTGTTGTGCACAATTGTTGGAATAAATATTTTCATTCCCTGTATCACCACATGAGGATCGGAATCAACAACAACGCTGGGATCAACCGGCGAGAAGCAAACCCGTCTCCAAGGGAAGTATGCAAAAAATATAGCATCCCGTCCTAATCTGCTGACCTATAATTCAAACTGGGTGGCAACCTGTAGAACGTGACCAGGATGGGAGCGTGAGTGGCACTGTACTCTGGATCAATTATTCGAGTAGGCAAGAGGGGCATCGACGTAGACCTGATATCCGTCCGGATGAGAGGTCAGCAGAAGGTACAACAGGAAAGGTACAACATGTTCTTCCACATCTGGTCCATACACAAATAGTATTGCACATTTTTTTAAATAACATCTTGTGATTAAATAAACTTAGTTTAAGGATTATGTCGCGTTTAATTTTACTTATATTGAATTTACGACGCTTTGAGTGTTTTTCAGTGCCCATGGTAACGGGGGAATTGTACTGAAACTAGTTTTATTAAGCCTTTGTGTAATTAATAGTAGTTTCATTTTTTTTTTTTGGATTTTGTATGTTAAAAATATACAAAATATATATTAATGAGCAATTTACTTAAAAACACTCCTGAAATAGTAACTCAGATAATAAATAATATAGATATAATAATATAGAATTAATAAAATGTTTTTATTATATTTTTACTGGTAACTGTGAAACTTCGGAATAAAAAGTAATATTCATGTTGTAATTAGATTTTCATACACAGTGCGACATAGTCTGAAAGCACACGCCGGCATAATTTGTTTTACGTGATGAACTTAAACCGCGTTAACAGTGTGATTCAAGTCACATGGAATTAGGTGACGATATAGTCTACCAATTTTAGTATACCATCTTCGTGCACATATTGCACTCGTACATACTTGATAAGTACAATAGTAAATTAAGTATTCTATGAAAAAAAAACTAAATCTAGACAAAACACGAAAAAATCATAATATTTAAAACCAATTAAATCACTTACAGCTTTATACTACAAGGTTGAATTATTTTAATTATTAAGCTATTGCATAGCTTCTATCGCGGGCCTTGAGCGCGGGGACCGAATCCAGAAATTCCGTAACGAAAAAAAACCTCACGCTCCCCACTCCGACGGGCACAGAGGTGCGGCGTTGAAAGCCGTGCATCGTCTAACGTCGTTTCAGTTCGGCAGACTTCGGCACTCGGCAGACGTCGGTACTCGGCAGACTTCGGTACTCGGCAGACTTCGGCACGGTGTTTGTGTGCGTGCGACTAGACGTATGCGTGTACACTAGCTGCTCACTCAATGATAAAAATTCCTGAATAACCTACATGTATTGTAAGATATTAAAAATATTTTAAACAATATTAACTTCTCATTTATTCAATAAGAGAAAAAAAATTGTTTTCTTATCGGTCACCACGCTCAAAAAGTGTAACTTGATTTAATATCAAAGACTTAAGTGCATAAATAAAATAAATAAATAATTATAATTGCATAAGTTGATAAAAAATGCTATGCAATAGCTTTACCGCGACAGTCACCGAGTACCACACGTATTTCATGATATTTTTCCAATACCATTATAACAGATCTTTTTGTATTTATGTTTGGCATTCATTTTGTATTTGTGAAATAAATTAAATCAACAAAGATCGTAAAAAACGAAAATGGATGACGTACTTTTGTTAGCTTTGCGAACATTCAGCCACATCTCGCATTAAGGCTTATAAGCTTCACACGTTGAATTTAAATCCGGTTAAGTTATAAAGGTAAACATAAATTTAAATTGTCGTTGAGAGACTTACACTTAATTATTTTTAATTTAAAATTTCATTTTCACTAGTAATTTTGCTTTTATTAGTTGTAATTATATAAATTTAATTTCATAGTAAGACATATAAGTTCTGATACTTTACCGACTAGCTAATATTATGATGGCACCAATAGCAACAATTTAATTGTTAATTTAATTGATGCCATTAGTGCTATTGTGGTGCCTACGAAATTAACTTGTTTATTGTTATTTTAAGTTCCGATATATCACGTATTTCGTATACTACTTCTATCGGTGAAGGAAATCATCTTTAAGAAACCTGTATTTTAAAAAATATTTTGATGACATATTGTCTTACAAAAACCATTGAAGCAGTGCCTTAAACACTTTCAGTAGGCCTGTGACCACGAGAAGGACGTATATAGGCTGTAAATATACGTTAATTACTTTACTTATCACATTACACCCACATTCCCAGTGGCATTCAGTCCACCCTTTGTAATCCTTTTTATTGAGGTTCTTTATGGCGAATAAATAATAGATATATACAATGAATAAAAAATATATACAATAAATAATTCGAGAATATGAAAAAATCGCCTGTTATGAATCGAAACGTAGATGCGTTGTCACCTCTGAGGACTAACATGGAATGGCTCGTTTCCATAAAAATTGTCTCCGTATCTCTACACTCACCATAAGAAACACAGACAATCATTAAGCTGCTATTTTACATCGGTATTCTGTTAGAGCGTGGTTCTACACGGGTGAGTCGACCCATTCATTTTCTTATATAAAAAGGTGGAGTATAAGTGTAAGTTCCTCTTTTACATCACTTTTATAAAAAATATTATTATTATTATACTATTATTATTGTGTTATTTGCACTTGATAGTCGATATTGAAATATCTGATATGAGGTTTATTTTCGTTCTCAACTTTTGTTTTAAAGCTTCGTTGAATGGGGTATATGTATATAAGCATATATACGTATGTATATATTAAAGTTATATAAGACTGTATATATATATATATATATATATATATATATATATATATATAGTAAGATGAAGTGGCAATGGGCCGGCCATATAGCTCTATAATAAAAGATAGCACTCAGGCCTCTTTTTACAACATAAATTATTACATTATTTTATTTAAATATCCTCATGAATCATATTTAGTAGGTATTGGTGTTTTTGCGATGATTTGTGATCTATCAAATCTGTGTTTCTGTTGGAATGATTCTGAACATTTTACTATATTGCATACTTGCCAGATTATTCTTAGTTTTCACGTCTGCTATATGTTTTTCTTTTTTATGTTGTTCCTTTATATGGGTTTTTATTGATTTATTTATTTTAGTTTTAAGAGTGACCACATTATCAATCTAGCTTGTACATTCCTGTATCTTTTAATACACTTGATGGATGGTAAGAGCCGATAATATTCTACTTGCGGCTTGTAGTATTTTCTTTGGAAGTCTTTTTTCAAAATGTCCAATCTAGTCTGTGACTTACTCAATCAATTCAAACGATTTATGGAGAACTATCTCATAATGTCATCTGTATGTTTACGAGAACAGCAAGTTAAGTGTCCTTGCAAAAGTGCGGAAATACTTCACGCCAGACAATTGATTAAACTTTACAAAGCACAAGTCCGATCGTGCATAGAGTATCGCTACCATATATGGGCTGGTGATGTAAAATGCCATCTAGCGGCCTTGGACTCAATGAAAAGACGTGCTAAGAATCTTATTTGTGAAACTAATACAATCAGAAACAACTTTACCAGACTCGAGCACAGGCGTACAATAGCCAGAGAATATTTCAAAGAGTGTGCGCGAGAATTGCATGACTTAATTGATCCATCTTCAATAAATCATTGGAACACGGACTCGGCTGGTCTCTAACAATTTGTTTTCGATATCCGCACATTCGGTCTAAAAGGTTTACTTCGTCGTTCATAACGCGTAAAGCAAAGTGAATAGCTCCCTATCATTTGTCTCGTTGTCCGATTATAATGTTATTTCATGACTTAATCTCTTCCTGTCTATTCCTTCATTGAACCACAGACTTGGCTGGATTCCATTCCTTTCTTGTTCTTGTCTTTCTTGTAACACGCATTTGAACCAAACGGCTTGCTTCGTCATTCATAAAACTTAAAGCAATGGTAAATAATTCACCTTCATCTGTTTTTCTATCCAGCTATAATGCCTTCATGACAAGAGTGAAAATTACCTTTAAGCTAAGTTAGTGAGCATCACTATCTTTGGCTGCAAAAAACGTATCTAAGTACGTTCTACATCTTTGAAATACATGTATACATGTAACATATTCAAGTAAACTACGCACAGATAGACTTGACATTCTTAAAGTTAAGTTTGCTTTAACTAGAATAAATACGAAAACAATTCTATAAATAGCTATAATAAAATTCCTGACAACAAACATTCTGAAGTTGATAAAATTAAATTAATTGAAGTGAATTCTCTTTGATTTTTGTTGAAATAAAAAAAAAATTTCTTTCGTCAAACGTCAACATGACATTATTTATTAATAAAGAAGATGAGATATGTCCTGACAAGTAAAGCTTAAATAATTTTTAATAATTGATAGAAGCCGCGACTATTTAGAGAACTAAGAATAATAAATAAAATTATTTCTGACGAATGATCAGCTAGAGCAATAATGTTTAACTCAAATCAGTGTTAATAACAATGAAAATTTGTCCTGGTGATAGTAATATTATTAATGATATAATGACACCGACGCATGCAGACAAATCCAGTGCTTCAGCAGAGGAAAATATTAATACCAAAATAGTATCATCATCTTTACCATCAGCCTATTTTTGGACCTCTCTCGTTGAAGATTGAATGGAGTTTTTGCTTTTTTTTCCTTTTTCAAGCAAGAATCGTAATGAAAATACAATCATCATTTTCATTATAAAACAATTAATACTTAAGTTTTTTATTATAATTATTTATAGCTCTCAAGGTTTCTTTTAATCAAAACCACTTTAACACTGACATCGGGACGTCAGTCACCTTAGTCCCCCGTGACCAAGGGTGCTGGAAAGCACCCGAAACTTCGAGAATTAAAAATCAAGAAATTGAACGCGATAAAATCCGTAAAATATGAGAGATCATTATATTTTTTTGTTCTTTTATTTTTCCCATCGTTGACTAAAATACAATGCCATAATATATTAAGTTCGCTTATCGTAACTTTTAGTTTAGGAATCTTACAATAAATATTAAATACGAGGGGTGATCCAAAAGTAATGATAATCGGTTACTTCAGATCCGCATAAAAATCCAAAAAAAAAATATTTTTTGCTTGCTTATATACTCACTACGTCAGCCTAAAAAAATCATATAAATAGATCACGATTGCCGGGAGATACATTCATTTAAATACGAACTGTCAAAGAGATAACATCAACATGGAGAAAAACGAAATTAGAGTTGTCATCAGGTACCTCTGTTTGAAAAAAATGTCTTCTTGAAAAAATATTGGGGGACTCTGCTCCTCCATATTCTACAGTTGCACGCTGGGCCAAGGAGTTTAAACTGGGCAGAACATCCACTGAAAATAAACATCGTGAAGGACGCCCATCCACGTCCCTCACTGGAGACAACGTGAAAAAAGTCGAAGATGTTGTGTTGGCTGATCGTGTAAATCTCCTTCAAGAATCATTGCAAACGAGTTGCATATGAAAAAGGTATCTGCGCGTTGGGTACCCAGAATGTTAACCGACGAGCAAAAGAAAAATCGAGTTGACATTTCGAGGGTCAATCTCGAAAAGTTCCAAGCAAATCAAGAAAATTTTTTGTTTCGTTTTGTGACTATGGACGAGACCTGGATCCACCATTTTGATCCTGAAATGAAACAACAATAGATGATTTGGAAGCGAGCCTCCTCACCGACGCCAAAGAAATTCAAATTCGGCGGGAAAGGTTATGGCATCTGTTTTTTGGGACGCTCAAGGTATAATTATGGTGGAATATTTGGAAAAGGGAGTCACTATTACGAGCTCTTACTACGCAGACCAAATAAGAAGATTACGGGAGGCCATTAAGGAAAAAAGACGCGGGGGAATGCAAGATGGAGTGCTGTTTCACCAAAACAACGCACCGGCTCACAAAGCCGCAGTTGCGATGGCTGCCATTCAAGAAACGGGATTCGAACTGCTCGAACACCCTCCCTATTCGCCAGATCTAGCTCCTAGTGACTTCTACCTCTTTCCTCGGCTCAAGGAACGCCTCCGAGGCAAGAAATTCGAAGACGATAGTGAAGTAATGGCCGCTGTTTAAGCGTTTTGGGAGGGTCAAGACAAAGAATTTTTTTCAAAGGGAATCCTGGGTTTAGAAAAAAGATGTATTAAATAAACTATGTAGAAAAATGAATTATTATTTAACATTAATTACCGTGTTTTATTTTCATTATCATTACTTTTGGATCACCCCTCTTAAATTAAAACATAATATTCACTTAATGCTTAAAAAATTAAAATCTTGCCAATTCTTCATCGTAGAGATTACTTTTGGAATGTTTGCGTAATATGAAATTTCATTGAGTTTTAAGCAAGCTATTCTCATTTTTGATTTCGAAATTTTAAAGTGGTCTTTCCCATACAGACTTGATTATACGATAATCAAGCACTGGACGGAAACTTATTCCCTGAAAACCTTAGTTCTAATATAATATTTTTTCTTTCTCTTTCTCGTGACTACAAAAACTATCACGTACTTTTTTGTTTTTAGAAGTCAATGTTTTATTTTAACTAAAATATTGATATTTTGACACTTTTGAGTAAAGTAAAGTTACAGCCTATACACGTCCCATTGCTAGGCACAGTAAAAAAAGTAAAGTTACAGCCTATATTTGTCCCACAGCTGGGCACCGACCTTCCCTCAATTCTAAAAGGGTTTTAGGGAAAGAAAGTGTCCGCCACGCTGCTCCAATGCATGTTGGCGAACTTTACACGTCTTCGAAATATTTTTTTTATTCCTCAGACATGCAGGTTTCCTCACGATGTTTTCCTTCACACACTTCAAACACGTGGTAAATCAGCACTTAAAATTGCAATTAACAATTTCATTGGTGCCGGCGGGGATCGAACCCGAGCGTTAACCATCTGAGCTATCAAGGCTTTCGAGTAGACTATGTAAATATCACAAGCTAAAGTTATCAAGAACAATCTCTTCTATGTAACTATCATCATCATAATCACAATTGACGAAGACATCGCGTAACATAGATTTAAAAAAAAAGGAAAAAATGGTCGAATTGAGAAACATCTCCATTTTGAAAACCTTTAAAAATATATGCAAAGAAAATATAAAAAAAATATACCTAATTCAACCTATACCATAAAACTTTACAAAGTGTGATAAATATTTATAAGCCCTAATATTATTCTGTGCCAAATATTATATCAAAATTTATAGTATGTGTATATGTTATAAAATTAATAACATATTAATTTATGTTATCTTTGACGTATCTTTTAATATTTTTACAAGCTTTAAAAATAATTAAAAACCACCTGTTTTTAAATAAGTTTAACATATAAATTGTGTAGCAAAATCCTTTACCAACACAAGAATTTTAAACAAACCAAATCATAATTTTTTTTTATTCACGGGTTTTTGCTATTTCGCATTTCACGGTTTATTTATTTTATATGAGCGCATAAAAATACATTATACTAAGAAATTGAAATAGATTATTTTTACATAGAATATAAATTTTATTTACATAGATTATAAATAATACGACTTATTGGAAATCATTCTTAAATTCAATTTATTACTTGCTAGGAAAATAAGCTCTATTCTGGAAAACACCAGCAAGATACCACAAAAAGGACGAATACATGTAGTATAGTTACTTAGTTAAGTCTATAAATCATAGTATAAGTGGCTTGGTAGCGAACACCATATTCCCAGAGGTAACTATCGTTTATTTTTTTACGTATTGCTAACTGAAGGAAGTTTCAAGTAAAAAAGAACCCATATACATATAAAGAACTTGTACAGCATACATAGACCTCTAAGAAGCTTATGCCCAGCAGCGAACTTTTACGGGCCAATAAAAAAAATAAAGTGAATGGAAAACCCAAGCTTTAGTGCAGCTATATTAGTATTATAGCTGCAGCACGAATGGTTCGCTGGACCTGGGTAGGACCACGCTCTCACAGAATATCAGAGTAAAATAGCAGCTTAACGCTACTCTGTTTCGTGTGGTGAGTATAGAGAACCAGATATACCCGTTTTGCTGGAAACGAGGCACTCCATTTTAGTCCTCACGGGTAACAACGCATCTGCATTTTGATTTATATTTGAGGTTGGATGTAGATGTCTATGGGCCACAGCAACCACTTACCATCAGGTGGACTGTGTGCTCGTTTGTCACTCTATCCTATAAAAAAAACAATTTAAGTGAACGTCACATCCCATTACCTAATCAGAAGCAGAGACTTCACACCCAACTCTAGAGAGATTGCAATAAATCTGACGGTAAGTGACTACAGCAGCCAACACATTCACTGTAATTCCTTTTGAAAAATATATTCTATATCAATCCTTATCATAATCCCTTTCAGCTGAAATAGAACAAAGCCTTCAAAAAGGAGTGTGGTGCCTAAACTTAGTAGATTATTGTAGCGCAAAATAGGCAAAACTGGGTCTTATAACCCAGAAAATGTTACTGCAAATTATTAAATATTACAAAAAAATATTTGCCAAGTAATATTTAGTCATTTGTGGTATCCCTTGGGAAAGGCCTATGTTCAGCTGTGGAGTTGTGAATGATTATGATGAAAAATAATTTTAATTTTACAAATTTAAAATTATAAATACTAATTGTATTATATAAATTATTAAAATAAAAAATATAAAATTTAAAATTAAAATTAAATTAAGATAAATTATACTTAAATTTACACATATTAAAAACGCTACATTTACGTGTGCTTGTGCGTGGGTGTTTTTAATTGGACCTGAGGTAGGAATACCTTAATTTCCTGCTTGCGTACAATAATATCGTCTTGCCTATTACCAACAAATTATTTAATAGGTACAGCAGTATGTTACAATAGACATACGTGCCTGTATAATTGTGCTCACCGCATTCCTAATTGTTACACCTAACAAGAGAGTAACGTAGTTAATTAGATTTTGTATGTAATATATAATATAGTGAAATATTATATGCAACTCACTTGGTCTTGTATATAAATATAGAGTATCTCATCCAAAATTACGTCAAGAAGTAATTAAATTAATAATGGTTTAATTGTATTTCAGTGTTTAAATTAAAAAAAATCAAATGATTGAATAAATAATTGAATTCGTCATCAGCATCACCATCGTCATTTTACATATGGTAGAGCCACGCTGCAGCTATATTATGGTTGTAGCACGAATGGGTCGGCTCGACCGGGGAAGGACCACGCTCTCACAGAAAACCAGCGTAAAACAGCAGCTTCTTGCCGCTGTGTTTCGTATAGTGAGTGTAGAGAACCCGTTTTACTAGAAACGAGGTCTCCATTTTAATCGAATTCCATCTTATTCCTAAGGGGTTGTGTGTGTTCATTTTGATTCTTAATCGCGGTTAAATATAGAACTTCTATGGGCCACAGCATCAACTTACCATCAGATGGACTGTATGTTCATTTGTCACCTTTATTCTATAAAAAAATCATCAGCCGGGTGTTTCTCCTGGGTATTTTTATCAGTTGAATCAAACAAAATTTTTGACAGAAGACGGAACAATTATTTTTCTTCTTTGCTGTACTATATCAATTACTTGTAATTAATAAACTATTAATGTGTCATAATTATTTATTTTTCAACGTTATTTTTAATACTACAATAAAAATAAAGTTAAATAATAAGTCGATCTTTTTATCAAATATAAAAACTATGATATAACCAACAGAATAGAATACAAACCGTAATACAATACTTTTAATACCATTATTAACAAACCGTGTATTGGCGGTTTAAGAATATTCACTACCCCATATCATTCCGTGAATGTCGTAAGAGGCGAAAGAAGGAAACTGAAGCAGATGTTAGTCGGCAGCAACTTTCTGACAACCCGTAAGTCAAGTGTTAACCTATGGCGAACATTCCTCTATGAGGCAATCTTTAGGGGAGGTTTATGTTCGGTATTGAAACTTTTTAGGCTGTGACGTATGGATGGATGACTTTTACTTATTATATATAATTATTATTGAAATTCTTTATTTACTCGTAATTCTGCTAGTGGTTCCAAAACATCTCAGTTCTCGGAAGAACAAATAAAAACATTTACAGTATAAAATAGGTTACAATTATTTATAAAATATATTAAAGAAACATTGTAAACCAGTTAACTCATTTCTAGGGATAAAATAATTTAATCATTAGAATAGATTTTATTCCGTCCGAAAAAAAAAAACAAAATCCTAATGCCTTAAAGTAAAACGTAATCACGATTATGATTTTGGACAATAGTCAATTTATAGTAAAATTGTAAAAGAGCGTCTCTTTCATTCACAAAAACTACAAAACCAGATTTGAATCACTATCGTAACCGTGGAACGTTTAGTATATTTTGCATAAACATTTTTTATAATGTCACTAACAAGAAATATATTAAAATTGTATTCATAAAAATGTAGAACTCTATATTGCATGAAATTATAAAACCTGTAAATCACAAATTATGTAATATTTTATATATTGTATATATGAGCTACAGCGGTCAAAATAATCTACGCCCTTCACGTAATTTAACAAATTATTTTACTTTAAGTTACCGTTTGAAAAATTAAGCACAGATCACTTAATTTTTTATATGATTTCCACCACGTTACCATAGTATTAGGATTTATATATTTTGCTTAAGCATTTTTTATAAATTCACGTGCAAAAAAATATTGAAATAGGATCCATAAAAATGTAGAGCTAACTCTATTTTGCACGAAATTATAAAACCTGAAATTACAATTGTGTAATTTATTTTAGAATGAAATATAAATATGACTTACATTGGACAAAATATTCTAAACGCCTCAATAATATCACAAGTTTATTCCACTTTAAGTTAACGTTTAGAAATCTTAAGCACAGATCACTTAAACTTGTTCATCATTTTCACTAATTGATTCAATTTAAGACGATTTTCGCACAGAAACACTTAGCAGCACTGTCCCTTTTGCGCTGTCAGCACTCCAAAAATTTCAATATTTAATAGGTAGTCAACAATAATTGTCATTAGGCCAAACGTCATAAGTAAAAAGTTTAATTAGACATTAATTATATTAATTAAAATTTAAAGCAGTATAACTTCAAACAAGTAAGTATTGTCGCACAAATAATACGCAAGTCAGAATTATATTTCGATTTTCCGCAATAACGTAAAACATCGAACAGTAGACTAACGTCCACTCTCACGACGCGTCTTCAAAGCTCAACGGCCCGAAGGGAACTGAGAAGCGTCCAATACCTGCAGCGGCACGCACACTGATGCAACTTACGCACACTATAAGGGAGTAGTGGATAATTTAAGGCTTCTTCACGTGTTCCACAGACCCTCTGATGATTATTTTATCAAGTTCTCCTTTTTGTTGTCTACAAGAGGAGGCAATTGAAAGAAAACTTTCACTGGAATAAGGTAGAGCTTTTGACTGTAAAATTGATAAGGATATTTGTTAAATCTACAGTTTTTTTTCTCTAAATTCTAGTAATATTAGCTCCAGGTATAAACATAAAAACTCATCAAATGCTATGCAGTACAGTGAAAAAACCTCATAACGTCATCTGAAGCGAGATAGGCAGCAGCATCTTTCTAATAATTCTTGATTATACCTTAAATATAAAAAATACTGTATTTGATCCGCCTGCTAAGCATTTAAACAACGGCTTAATCCTACGTTCAGCGGTGGGTTGTTGTTGAGTTGTAACATATTAATGAATGTATATACTTCATCATCATCATCATCATTACAGCCCTTCACAAGTCCACTACTGAACATAAGCCTCCCCCAGGGAATACTACAATGCACGGTCTGAGCCATCTGCATCCATCGCCTTCCTGCATGTCTTACCAGGTCGTCACTCCGGTATATACTTAAGTCCTTAAAAATCTCTAGAAATATGGCACGATGTTTCACGTTTTCGTTAAGCTTTCTAAAAAATCAGCATTCAAATAACATCTTACAAGAAATATATTTTATCAAAGCTTACAGTAAGATTGTATAAACACAATCATTTTAAGTCGTCTACAACCTCCACGAAACAATAAACAAGGGACCTGTAATTTAATTTTTTGCTCTTTTGAAGTCGACCAGTAGCGCCGTTTATTTCAATTCTTAATTTACTTTTTCTGATGTTTTAAATCAAATTTGTTTAATAATAATGGTGTTTTAAAAAAAATTTAAAAACACTCATTGATCATGAGGTTTGACGATCCTCGTAGGAATAATATACATATGATATTACTGTATTGTTATCAGCTTTTAATACGTGTACTGAATTTCAGAGCTTTCCGATGCCTGGAAGTGGAGGAAATTATTTTCAAAATTTCTTTAAAATCATAGGTACCTGTAATTTATAATTGCTGTGAAGGGTACAGCAAGACAGTACAACTAACATATAACATAAACACTCACGCCTGTCACCCAGAGGGGTAGGCAGAGACTACAGACTTCCATTTGGCACGATCCTGACACACCTCTCTCGCCTCCTTCACATCCATACACCTCCGCATACATGCTCGTCGGTTAAGGGTACTCCTAATTTGGCCCGTTTTCAATAAATCGCCAATTTGGTCGATAAATTTTCGCCTAGGACGTCCCTTTCCGACTCTGCCATTCACTTCTGCAACATAAATTTTCTTTGTCACTCTTTCCTCATTCATTCTTTCCACATGACCAAACCACCGAAGCATTCCTTTCTTAATCCTGGTCACAACATCATCTTGCAAACCACACTCTTCTCTTATTACACAATTTCTTACCCTGTCATTAAGATTCAGCCCTAACATACTCCTTAACGACCGCATTTCTACTGCGTTCATTCTACTCTCGTGCTTCTTCTGCCACACCCAACTTTCACTACCATATGTTAAAGTAGGGACCAACACAGCATTGTGAATTGCCATACGTGCCTTTTTCGACACATTTTGACTCTTCACAATAGAGTGCAGGGCCCCATTTACTCTATTTCCCGCATTCACTCGTCGTTCTATATCCTTATCATATCTCCCATCCCTGCTAAATACGCAGCCCAAATATACAAACTCGTCTACTTGCTCGATCAACTCCCCTTCTATTCTTATTTCACAAATCGTTTTACTTTCTTCTCTTTCAAAAACCATAACCTTCGTCTTACTTGCGTTCACTTTCATACCCCTTTCTTTTAATGATCTGTTCATTAATGTAACCATCATTTGCAACTCGGCCGCCGACGACGCAAGTATAACTTGATCATCGGCGTACAAAAAGGCATTTGACGGTTAACTCACCCATTCTTAATCCGCATTCTTCAACTTTCAAATTTTGCAAACAACTGTCCATAAATAGGTTGAACAGCCACGGGGAAGCTACACAGCCCTGTCTGACACCTTTATGGATGTCAAACCAGTCCGAGTAGACCCCGTTGATCCTAACACAAGCACTAGAGTCCCTATAAAGGGACTCCAATGCCCGCATCAAGCCAGCGCTCAACCCAAATGAGTTCAGTGTTTGCCATAGCACATCCCTATTCACTCTGTCATAGGCCTTTTCCAAGTCCATGAACGCACAAAAAACCTTTTGGTTTTTGGCCAAAAACTTCTCCGCGATCATGCGCATGGAAAAGACTTGATCTGTACATCCCATTCCCTTTCTAAATCCTGCTTGCACATCCCAAATTTTTCCATCAGTTTCTTTCATGACCCTTTCAATCAGTACCTTAGCATACAGTTTTCCCACAATGCTAAGAAGGCTGATGCCACGGTAGTTTTTACAGTCCTGCTGCGACCCTTTTCCCTTATATACTGGGACTATCACGGCTTTGCACCAGTCTACCGGTACCCGCTTCAGTTCCCAGCATAAATTAAACAAGGTGTGCAGCAGGCCTGCCACCACTTCCTCTCCAGCCCTTAGCATTTCGAGTGAAACTCTATCATATCCGGCAGCCTTACCTGCTTTCATGCTTTTCATTGCTTTCATTATTTCACCTACACTAATCTCGCTACCTCTTTCCTCTTCCTTCGGAATTTCTACTTCACTTAGTACACACGTTGTCTCCTCACTCATAAACACGCTTTCAAAATATTCCTTCCATCTCTTTAAACTCAAAACTTCATCATTCAGAATATAGCCATTCTCGTCTCTTATAGCATTCATCATAGGCTGTTTTGAATGTCCCCTGGCAGTTCTTACAAGTTTCCAGAACATTTTAATATTTGCCTGGAAATTATCCGATATTCTTCTATCATTCTTATCCGTTCTTTCTTGCTTTTTTCTTTCAACTACTTCTTTTACTCTCTTATTAAGATGTCTAAAGACTGCCTTTTTTCTTTCAATATCATCATTCGTACCGCTAGAATTACCAGCCTTTGTTGCTAGTAAATCTAGCCATGCTCTCTTCTTTGCTTCAACTTCCATACGTACCTCATCATCCCACCATAACGTATTATTTTTCCTTTCATTCTTTCTCTTACTAACACCACATACTTCGGTAGCTGCATCCACTAAACCTTTCTTTACATTTTGCCATACATTCTCCAAGTCTAACTCCTTCATACATAATTCATCCAAACCACTTATATTTTCTTTCAGTCTACATTTGAACTTCTTTTTCTCACCTTCATCTTGTAACCTTTCTGTTCTAATACGCTGTAACGCAGTGGTAGACACAGATGACCGATGGCGCCAACGCCTGAATAGACCATTAATTCGGCATAGAACCAAATAATGATCCGTTCCTACGTTAGAACCCCGGTAAACCCTTGTATCTACAACTGCGCCCCTCAATCTTTCATCCACAATTATTAAATCTATCATGCTTCTATCGTCACCTCTTTCCCAAGTATACATGTGAATCCTCTTGTGGCGAAAGCAAGTGTTCGTCACAAAAAAGATTCTTTTCCATACATACGGTGAGGAGACTTTCACCATTCTCATTTATACTTTCATCACCAAACGTTCCCAATATCCTTTCATAACCAAGCCTCCTCACCCCAACCCTTCCATTAAAATCTCCTAGCATAATAATATTTTCATTTCCCTTACACTCCATTAACACCATCCTTACCATTTCCCAAAACTGCTCTCGGATATAAGTGGGCTTAGACATGTCTGGGGCGTAGACCCCTAACACAAACAACTTCTTTAAGCCCACTTTCATTCGTATCCACAGCAGTCTTGGGCTTACACATTCATACTCTTTCACACATTGGCCCATTCTTTCTGAAAGGATGATACCTACTCCCTGGCATGCCCGCTCGATCTCGTCTACACCAGACCAGTATGCGGTATACATGCCATGTGTAGTGACATCCTTTCCCTTCCTTTTCGTCTCATTTACACATAACACATCTATTCCTCTATCATTCATCATATCGCATACTTCATCCATTTTATCATTCATTGCCCCACATACATTCAACGTAGCCAGACGGACCTCTGCAATCCACTTTTCGCCTCGTCGCCGGTTTTCCTCCCGGAGATTCTTCGCACCCCTGCCCCATTAAAGGGGCGCCGGGAACTCGGGGCCATTTCTATTATATTGTTCCTCATGGTGCGGATAAAGGGTGGTATATTTTACGCCTCTACCAGGGCGTGGAGCCGAGTCTGTGCTATCGGCTTGTCGCTCATTTAGCACCACCCGGGGGGACACGTGTAGGGTGGGCCTAGGAATAGGTGGTCAGAGCCTACGGACGCGAGCGACTTATCCCCCAATACAACAATACAGTACAGCTAAATATAGAGTAAAGGGTTTTTATAGGAAAACGATCAAACGAGCATATAGTTCAACTGATGGTAGGTGACTACCGCCACCCAAGAACAACTGCAACACCAGGGGCATTGCAGATGCGTTGCCGGCCTTTTAGAAAGTAATAAGCTCTTCACTTGAAGGTACCAACGTCGTATTGGTCCGGAAAAATCGCCAGTGGTGAACTATTCCACAGGGAGGCCGTACTAGGAAGAAAACTTCTAGTAAAACGTACAGTGATGGACCGCCAAGCATCCAGATAGTGCCGACGGTATCATGAGTTTTTCCTACATATGCATTCGTGATATTTGGTGGCTGGAATTAATCTTGGAATATTAAGCCAGCATAGTTACAGCCTGTAAAGCATTATATCTTAGTCTTCAGTGGTGACAAAGCTGTGTTTTGTATTCTTTGTAATATGAAGAGTAGCAAGCCATTTACAATCAGGAGGACTGTACGTTTGCTTGTCACTTATGTAAAAAAAAAGGGATAGATATATACAAATTACTTGACATGTATGAAATTAATTTAGAGCCGCTAACATCTTGATTAGGCCGAAAGCCGTTTATTAACACAGGCCCCTACCATATTTAAAAGAATTTGCCATAATCATCGAGCATGGTAGGCATTTGTGATTATATTACCAGATGTGATGTCTGACGCTGTATCCCGTAACAGGTTCGACACCTAATCAAAACCCGTATTAACGTTTTAACTAGCATTTCTCGGTATAAATAGTCAAATAATATCACCCAAAAGCCATGTGTATGCAAACGACATCGGATTGGTTTAATTCTCTATTTGTGTTTACCAGCAAACATATCGCACAAAGATATTTGTGCTTTGATAAATGCATGCATATTGGGTCCTTACATATGAAATTAGCGTTTTGTCGTACTGACCGCTTTGATCTTAAATATCTCCTCTTCAGTTATGAATTCCAAATTCAAATTTAGAAATTCATTTAGATGGTACATTTGAGTTTTGAAAACAGTCAATCATTTGTTGTTTCCTCATTATTTTTTTCTTTGGCGTTGCTTATTACCGTACAATGGAAACCATGAAATATCGGTATATTTACAAGTACGAGTTATACTGTGGCACCAGTGCTGTAGAAACAACTCGAAAGATTAATGATGTGTACGGCGCCAGTGTCGCATAGGAAACCACGGTATGTTTTAGGTTTCAACGTTTTCGTTCTAGAAATTCCGACCTTTAGAACCAACCCTGTGGACGGCCGGAGACCAAAGTATAAAATGATGAATTAAAGGCTATTGTGAAAGCGGATCCATCACAAAGCACTTCATAGATAGCTACAGGCTTCGTAGTAAGTAACAAAATTGTATAAATCCACTTGAAGCAAATCGGGAAAGTAAAAAAACTAAAACGTACCCATCGTTTTAGTTGTAACGAAAATTGACTCAGAAAAAGTTACTTGTGAGTGTTTGGTGGATTAGCGCCAGTGTGTTCACCACAGCTTTCTAAAATGTGGCCAAACGATTACGGCAGATATCTATTGTCAGCAACTGCAAACTATGAAGGAAGAACTAGCTGCCAAACAACCGAGATTGGTCAATCGCTCTAGGCCACTGCTGCTTCACGACAACGCAAGACCACACGCTGCACAACAAACAACAACTACTCCCCGTACTCCCCGGACCTTGCACCAACAGATTACCATTTTTTCCTGAATTTAGAGAATTTCTTACGAGGAAAAAAATTCAACTCCGATGCGGCAGTCCAAACCGCCTTCAAAATGTTTATTGATTTCCGCCCCCATGGTTTTTTTTTAGTAAAGGGATCATTGAACTACCTATGCGTTGGCAAAAGTACATAGATAACAACGATACATACTTTGATTAATTAAATATATTTTACAAAAAAAAAATGACTTTATATTCCTCCCGTACAAAACGCCAATTTCTTATGTAAAGGCGCGAATGTTAAAAAAGACCTATTATTAAGATAAGTAATTAAAAGATATAATTGTTATAAAATTAACTATCAAACCGTTTAATTTTTTCAGAGGTTATCACATGAGAAGTGGCAAACTTCACATGCTCCGAATATTTTTAACTTCCCAGTGGGAAATTATTTTAATAGGTCCGATTTTGCAAATTGAAAATTTTAACATATCTGCACGTTTCAAAGTCTTTAGAGTCGAATAGTATGGTTTTTGAGAGGATGTCCGTGTGTGCACATGTACGTATGTGCACATGTACGTATGTATGCATGTATGTATGTTCGGATTCGATTTTCGCCTCGTGATTCGAGACAAACGTAATATTGACATGAGACCAGTTTCATTTAACGCATAATTATGTAACTTAGACCTCATTAAATTTTGAGCAAAATCGGTCAAGTCGTTTTTTGTGCCGAATGAAAAATTGTATAAAATATTAAAAGATATGGTATTTTTTTTATTTTTTCCACTGGAAAGTTATTCGTGTGGATTTTTTGGATCGTACCTAGATCGCTTTTTATTTATGACGGCTTTATAACGATATGGCTAAGCCTTAGGCGTAGGATTGCGGGTTGCGGATCGAATTTCCCACAAAACAAGTGATTGTTTGGCCAACAAATAATTGATTCTTATATAGATATTTATTCACGTACAATTAATCTGTGCAAAGTGCCTGCAGTGAAAATTTTATTGTAGAGGTGGGTTAAAAAATCTCAAACGTAAACCTTTTCTCACAATCTCTTTTCTCTATCGAATACGTGGTACTACAAAATTTAAAACTCTACCTCTTTCAGAAGTAATAATATTGATCGATTTCGGATTTCTTGTTTGATTTTTCGGTTTTTACATATTAATTCGGAATGTGACCCCAGCCTACTAGCTATACTCTTACATTGATCTTACTCCTAAGATTTCTTTTTCTTTTTATCAGCTCGTAGAAGTTCATTGCTCGACATCTTATTATTATACAATATAATACATAACCTACTTAGCAATTTAATTACTTAACATGAAATAAAAAATATTAAAATAAAAATATTATAATATTTACACTTAATACTAATTATACACAATATAAAAAAAGAAACTATAATATAGAAAAACTAACACTAAAAATTTAAATAGTCAAAAAGTCCTGCTCCCGTGGTATAGTGCCAAGAACGCTGGCTACGTTTCCTCGTTGAATAGCTATGCCTTTGAGCGAGGAAAGAACCAGCCCTCTTATCACCAACAGCAACGACCAGCCGTGGATACAGTTCCTTTAGGAACTTCACTGCACGTGGACCCCACGGACCGATAGTCTCTACAGCAAATGGCACAAATATGTAGCCATTTTTCAAAGACTCGTATTTGCGCCATTTACTAAATTCGGCTGCCTATGTTGCCACCCCAGCTCTAAAGGAGGTACCCTTGAGATGAGAGGCCGCCGAAGTGTCAACGCTAGTAGCATCCCACACTAGGGCTTTATTTCTCTCCCAAGGGACCAAAGTCCAAAGTCATACCGTCGGGTCTCTTGCCATCGTCTCTAAATATTCCGCAAGGCTCTTAAACCGACGGGATATTTATTGATAACTATCTAATCCACTTTTACCACGTGCTCGGCGGTGAAGGAAAACGTCGTGAGGAAACTTGCATGTCTGAGGAATAAGAAAAAAAGTTCGCCAACACGCATTGGGGCAGCGCGTCAGACACTTCCTTGCCCTAAAACCCTCCAGAAATGAGGGGAGGCCTATGCCCAGCAGTGGGACGTATATAAGCTGTAATTTTACTTTACTTTTATCTAATCCACTGCCAAGCGTGGCAACTACACTGAATATCCATCCAGTCCGTCGCTAATGTTTACCCGGTCTAACGACTCTACACTACGTGTACGTAGGGTTGTTTATTAGAAAACAACGTTTTACGTCACACTTACTCACCACTGCTACACAATAATCACTTTAATGACACAACAATTAAATAATAAAATCAAACACGAATGCTTAACAACATTTACACGGAGTAAATAATTGTCGTGTAACACCATTTCAACGTCCACAGAATCATAACAGAATTAATCAAACAGAAGCGAAGAATACAAATACACTGGTCTAACGTGGACCTGTTTCAAAGGTAGAAAAATATTTACTTAGGCGTCAAGTGCCTAAGTGGTGTCAATTTGTTCGGCGTTGTAAAACTTAACTACTACCTTGACCCAAAAGTGAAAATTGTTGCGTCTCATTTTCTAAAAATGGTTGAAAATTGCTAACCTCGGTCATCATTACATGTTTTTTTACAGAATAAGTGGACAAACGAGCACACAATCCAACTGATGATAAGTGGTTGCTGTGGCCCACCACGTTGCCACCCCTGATAACCAAGATAGAATGCCTCGCTTCCATTAAAACGTTTCTCCGGATCTCTATTCTCACCATATGAAACGCAGCATCATTTATTAAAAATTTTCACTTGTATTCTGTAAGAGCGTGGTCCTTCCCCAGCTAGGCCGATCCATTCGTATTATTACCGCTATATAACCGCAGTTTGGCTCTACCACGTAAAAACTTTACAATCTTATATTACATTGGTGTAAATGTGAGTGACAAAAAACTTTTAGGCTAAAAAAGTGAGTGGCAGAGTCGGCAATGGACGTCAAAGGCGGAAGCTTATCGACCAAATTGGCGATATATTGAAGATATGTCAAGTTAAGATTACCCTTTGTTGATAAGCATGTATCCATAGATAGTATATGGATGTAAAAGAGAGCGAATGAAGTGAGAAAATTGTATCAGGATCATGTAAAATTGAAATCCTTGATCTCTGCCTACCTACCCACAGGGTAACAGGCAAAAGAATTTATGATTTTTATATTTTGTGTTAGTGCAAATGCGAATATTTATGTAAATGTGTGAGTATGTATTTATGATTTTATAACATAGTATCGGTATATCATTCTTTTAAATGTTGTTGTCACTGAACTAACTAAAGTTAACTGACAAACAATTTTTCGCATTCATTACATCTTTTGGATCTGTACTGTTTTGTAAGGTTCAATAAATAAATAAATGAAAACTGTTAAGATTATAATATTCTGATATAAGAATTATTCTGGTGCTAAATATAATGTCTTTCAGACCGAATTTCGGCCATGGTGTCTCATATCCATGGAGACTGGCTCTTTGATCAGAACAGGATCGTAGTGCCTTATATACATATATTGTGTCCAAGCGGCGACGAGGTTCGCCACCCGTCACGTTCTGTCTCCCGGAGGGGCGAAAAGTGGATTGCGGAAACCCGTCTGGCTATGCTGAATGTATGTGGAGGAATGAATGATAAGATGGATGAAGTATGCGAAATGATGAATGACAGAGGAATAGATGTGTTATGTGCGAATGAGACGACACGAAAGGGAAAGGATGCCACTGTACATGGCACGTATACCGCGTATTGGTCTGGTGTAGGCGAGACCGAACGGGCGTGCCAGGGAGTCGGTTTCATCCTTTCAGAAAGAATGGGTCAATGTGTGAAAGAGTATGAATGTGTAAGCCCGAGACTGCTATGGATACGAATTAAAGTGGGCTTAAAGAAGCTGTTCCTGCTAGGGGTGTACGCCCCAGACATGTCTAAGCCCGCTTACATTCGAGAGCAGTTTTGGGACATGGTAAGGATGGTGTTGACAAAATGTAAGGAAAATGAAAATATTATTATGTTAGGAGACTTTAATGGAAGGGTTGGGGTGAAGAGGTCTGGTTATGAAAGGATATTGGGAACGTTTGGTGATGAAAGTATAAATGAGAATGGTGAAGACCTCCTGACCGTATGTGCGGAAAAGAATCTTTTTGTGACGAATACTTTTTTTCGTCATAAGAAGATTCACATGTATACATGGGAAAGAGGTGATGATAGAAGCGTGATAGATTTCGTAATTGTGGATGAAAGAATGAGGAGCGCAGTCGTAGATACAAGGGTTTACCGGGGGTCCAACGTAGGGACGGATCATTACTTGGTCTTATGTCGAATTAATGGTCTTTTCAAGCGTTGGCGGCATCGGACATCTGTGTCTACCACTGCGTTACAGCGTATAAGAATAGAGAAGTTACAAGATGAAGATGTGAAAGAGAAGTATAAATGTAGACTGAGAGAAAATATTAGATGTTTGAATGAGTTGTGTATGAATGATTTAGACTTGAAGACTGTGTGGGATAATATTAAGAAAGGTTTGGTGGATACCGCCACCGAAGTATGTGATGTAAGTAAAAGAACAAATGAAAGGAAAAGTAATACGTTGTGGTGGGATGATGAGGTACGGGTGGAAGTTGAATCAAAGAAGAAAGCATGGTTAGATTTACTAGCAACCAAAGCTGGTAATTCTTCTGGTATGAATGATGAGATTGAAAGAAAAAAGGCAGAATTTAGACGTCTAAATAAGAGAGTAAAAGAAGTTGTTGAAAGGAAAAAGAAAGAAAGAATGGATAAGAATGATAGAAGGATATCTGATAATTTCCAGGCCAACATAAAAATGTTCTGGAAACTCGTAAGAACTGCCAGGGGAAATACAAAACAGCCTATAATAAATGCTATAAGAGACGAGAATGGATGTATTTGAACGATGAAGTTTCGAATTTAAACAGATGGAAGGAATACTTTGAAAGCGTGTTTATGAGTGAAGAGTCGTATGAATTAAATGAACTAGAAATTCCGAAAGAAGTGGAAAGGGGTATGGAGATAAGTGTAGATGAAATAATGAAAGCAATGAAAAGCATGAAAGCAGGTAAGGCAGCTGGATATGATAGAGTATCACTCGAGATGCTAAGGGCTGGAGAGGGAGTGGTGGCAGGCCTGCTGTACACCTTGTTTAATTTATGTTGGGAATTAAAACGGGTACCGGATGACTGGTGTAAAGCAGTTAAAGTACCAATATATAAAGGAAAAGGGTCACAGCAGGACTGCAAAAACTACCGCGGTATCAGCTTGCTTAGTATTGTGGGTAAACTGTATGCTAAGGTGTTAATTGAAAGAGTTATGAAAGAAACTGATGGAAAAATTTGGGATGTGCAAGCGGGTTTTAGAAAGGGAATGGGGTGCACAGATCAAGTCTTTTCCATGCGCATGATTGCGGAGAAGTTTTTGGCCAAAAACCAGAAAGTTTTTTGTGCGTTCATGGACTTGGAAAAGGCTTATGACAGAGTGGACAGGAATGTGTTATGGCAAACTCTGAACTCATATGGGTTGAGCGCTGGTTTGATACAGGCATTGGGGTCTCTTTATAGGGACTCTAGTGCTTGTGTCAGGATCAATGGGGTCTACTCGGACTGGTTTGGCATCCAAAAAGGTGTCAGACAGGGCTGTGTAGCTTCCCCTTGGCTGTTCAACCTATTTATGGACCAGTGTTTGCAAACTTTGAAAGATGAAGAATGTGGTTTAAGAATGGGCGAGTTAACCGTCAAATGCCTTTTGTATGCCGATGATCAAGTCATATTTGCGTCATCGGCGGCTGAGTTGCAAATGATGGTTACATTAATGAACTGGGAATTAAAAGAAAGGGGAATGAAAGTGAACGCAAGTAAGACGAAAGTGATGGTTTTTGAAAGAGAAGAAAGCAAAACGGTATGTGAAATAAGAATAGAAGGAGAGTTAATTGAGCAAGTGGATGAGTTTGTGTATTTGGGATGTGTATTTAGCAGGGATGGTAGATATGATAGGGATATAGAACGACGAGTAAATGCAGGGAATAGAGTGAATGGGGCACTACACTCTATTATGAAGAACCAGAATGTGTCAAAACAGGCACGTATGGTAATTCATAATGCTGTGTTAGTCCCTACGTTAATGTATGGTAGTGAAAGCTGGGTGTGGCAGAAGAAGCACGAAAGTAGAATAAATGCTGTAGAAATGCGTTCTTTAAGAAATATGCTAGGGTTTAATCTGAATGACAGGGTGAGAAATTGCGTGATAAGAGATAAATGTGGTATGCAAGATGATGTTGTGACCAGGATTAAGAAAGGAATGCTTCGGTGGTTTGGTCACGTAGAAAGAATGAATGATGAAAGAGTGACAAAGCAAATTTATATGGCAGATGTGAACGGCCGAGTCGGGAAGGGACGCCCTAGAAAAAAAGTTTGTCGACCAAATTGGCGATATTTTGAAAATGGGCCACGTTAGAAGTACCCTTAACCGACGAGCATGTATGCGTAGATATATGGATGTAAAGGAGGCGAAAGAGGTATGTCAGGATCGGGCCAATTGGAAGTCCGTAGTCTCTGCCTACCCCTCTGGGTGACAGGCGTGAGTGTTTATGTATTATGTATGTATGTGTCCAAGCATGGGTGCATTTCCCAACTCTTCATTACCTGACACTCATAGCCCAATTGATCCGCAATCTGAAAGATCAGGCGCACGACCGTGACACGAGGGTGTAACACCGCCATTTTTCTATTCTGATCTGCTATTGAGAATTTATCGACGGAATAACCCAAGAATTGAATTTGGCGCGACGTGGGATTCAAACCTAGGACCACGTAATTAGCAGTCACGCTTATGACTACTTGTGCCACGAATCAGCCGACTAATTAGGAACCAATAACAAAAAACTATTAAAAAAAGCTTACTTCTCTCTTTAAGACTACATGAATATGGCTAGTGGAACTCATAATATTATATAGATATATTAGTGTAAGGATCCATCACCATTGCCGTTTAATTAATTTAGATATAGTTTTATATTTCAAATAAGTATGTACAATATCAAACTTTACGATTTCTAAATAATTTTAACAGAATCATGTGCTTGACCTACTAGCGCCATCTCGTCGCAACAATCGGAATTATTTAGATTACACAGTCTCTACACAAAAAAATTTTGACCGGATTTAACTTTATTTAAAAACGCTGTTCCTAAGGCAGTGCTTCAAAGCTTCAACGCATTTAAGTTCTTATCACAACACAACGTTGACGGTAATTTACATTTTTTGTACAAGTTTAGGAAATATTGAGAAAATCAAGAGAGCTTTTAACGTTGGGTCGAAACAGTTTAAAAAAACTTACGAAGGTGTTTTTTAAAACAGAACTTTAATAACAGAATTTACTGGAAACGAGGAATTGCATTATAGTCTTTAGCATTTGCATTTTTAATCTTAATCAAGGATAGACGTACCACGTAATATCGGGTGGAATTTAAGCTCTTATGTCACCCTTACTCTTTTGAATAAAAAAAACTTCGGTTACTGATAAGAAATAAAGTCATGTTAATAATATGATAATAAAAAGCTAAAGTCTTTCACTTTAAATGAAGTTGCTTTAATTTATAAAATAAATAGCGTCATGCTTATACGAATAAATTCTGTATAAATATTTTTTATAGGATAGTGTGACAAACAAGCACACAATCCACTTGATGGTAAGTGGTTGCTGTGGTCCATAGACGTCCACATCTATCCTCGATTACGAGTCAAAATGCATATGCGTTGTCACCCGCGAAGAGAGGACTAAGATGAAATGCCTCGTTTCCAGTAAAAAGGCTCTCCGGTTCTCTACACTTACCATACGAAACACAGCCGCAATAAGCTACTATTTAACGCTAGTATTCTGTGAGAGCGTGGTCCTTTCCCGGCCGAACCGACCCATTCGTGCTACAGCTATACTACTAATATAACTGCAGTATGGCTCTACCACGTATAATTTTATTTAAATATTTTGAAAAGTCGAGTTCTCGATCGATATATCAATGTTGCAGGTAATTCATCCCATCCGAAACTGCATGGCGATTGCAGGAAATTTAGCAGATTTAACAAGCACAATTATACAAGCTTTATTTGCTTCTTTACACTTTTGAGAGCGTGGTTTCAATTCCAATCTGAGCCGACCCATTCGTACAACCATAATATTATAGCTGCAGCATTGCTCTACCACGTTTATAAATGATTGTAGGAAAAATGATTGATTAATAATACTTGTGTTACCTGAAAAGAAAAAAATAATTACAGTGGAATTTGTTACTAGAATAGATATATCTCAACTTAAACGCTATTGACTTTATTTTATTATATTGGTTTATTTATACATTACAAAATATTTATACAGATATAAACGAAATTGGTATAGTATTGGTCACGCTGCAGCTAGTTACTCGTATAACATGGTTGTAGCACGATGCGTAGGTTCGATCGGGAAAGGACCATGTTCTCATGGAAAATACCTATAATAAATGTAAACGTCTATGGGCCACAGCATCCACTTACCATCATGTGGATTGTGTGCTCATTTGTCACCCTTATTCTATGAAAAATCCAATAGACACTTCTTAATACACTTACGGGGTGAATTAGAATGATGGATTCTCTAACCCCACCTACATACGATAAATCAGTTGTTTCGGATCAAAATTTTGTAATGAAAATACTTAACGTTTGAACACAGTCATAAAAACGATTGTAAAAATTTCTGAAACCTGAAAATGCATTTTGCAAATAACAGCAATAAATAGTTCAAAATGGCTCACTGAATCAGCATTTAATGAAAAATTATGCCGTTAAAACGCTTCGCGAGTAATTTAACTTAGTTTGGTATGCAGTATACAATTTATTGCTATTTTATTATGGAAGTTTTCCCCATGCTGCAAATTAACGTATTTATGATGCAAACAACCTATCGATATGCGTATATTTCAGATATTGTTCGCGTTAATTTTGTAACCATATGCAGTGCCATAACACTGCTATTTCACTCTTTAGCTGCTGTTTCTTATGTGTGAATGTTAAGGAGGTTATATTAAGGAGGTTTAAATTGAACTGTTTGTTTTGTATGTATGTTATGCGATATTTCCATCTACTTTGAACTGATATTAGTGAATCATTCCTTATGAAATGGTTTAAGCTTCAGGTTGGTCCCTTATACGGGGTCATTTTGCAATAAACGGCGAAATTTGCAGAGACGGTTTAGAATAAGTAAATTAAGCAAATGGTGAAGAAATATTAATAAAAAAACAGAAACATTCGTTTTTTTTAAATCTTTTAAATTCAAAATGCGTGGTAATACGAGTATTAGGTCGGGGTAAACGTTTCTTCGCTTTTTATAATATACAAATTTAAGAAATTTTTTTCAAAGTTTTTTTTTTACATTTAATTATAATAGTACCCGGTTGACCGAGCTTTGCTCGGTATTTTTCGCTCGGTTTTTTAATTCGTGTGTTTTAGAAATAATATTTAGATACAAATTACATACTGTTATTTTATTAATATTTTTTGATCTTAGCGACATAATAGAAAAAACTGAACTGGTTATCTGAATAAAAAATAATGAGTGCAATTAGTTTAATTTAAATTTTTGTGTTTTTAAAAAATACTAAAAAAGGGCTCGAAAACATAGATATTCTCAAAAAAAGAAAGGAACTTGAAAAAAAAAATTAAAAAAAGTCGGTCGGTCGGTCTGGGCTCGAACCACGGTATTACGATATTGTGACCGCCCAATAGTATCAATTAAGCTATTTGTAATCACTAATAAACTGTCAAAATTTACCTTCTTATTCTAACGATATTGTAGCAGTTTTTCATTGCCTAAGAACACGGACAAAAAGACATTTTCTAAAAATAAATCCTAGCTAGATCAATTTATTGCCCCCGAAACTCCCTGCACACAAAATTTTATGAAAATCGTTGGAGCCGTTTCCGAGATTCCGATTATATATATATATATATATATATATATATATATATATATATTATATATATATATATATATACAAGAATTGCTCGTTTAACCCGTACGCCAAGCCGTGCGCACTTTAGATCGTACAATACCTACCTTACGTTCGCTCCAGAAGAGCACTAATTAGATCAGAATTATGTAAAATTGTGTACCTATGAAAAAACTATTTTTTCGTTTTAAACAAAACCAAAGATACTATGCAATAGATAATAGTATCAAAGACAAAGATATGCTCTTTTATTTTAAACCATAACTTGGCAATGTTTCTTAGAAAAAAAAAACACTCTGAACTTTCGGCGTTCCACGTGTCGTTTTGATGAAGGCTCCGTCTTTTTTTATAGAATTTTATATTTGTGTCTGGACTAAAAACGAAAGCATTATACTTTTGTATATTCCCTGTAATATAGTAAACACGTAGGTATATAATTTGTGGTATAAAAAGTGAAAAGTAAATTGCCAAAAGTACTTCAAAATCTGGAAGGCCCATTTTGGCGGTTGGGTCATAAATGTATTATTTTTCAAATTCTCATTTATTTTTAGTGTAAAATGTAAGTAAAAATAGTTTTCTTACATATTTCAAATAATATATTATACAACGTCAAGTTATAGACGTTGTATTTATTTCAAATTCACACATAAATATTTTTGAAATATTGTTCTAAATGTCACACAGATAAAATATTATTATTGTTTTTTTTTTAATTTTTTAATATTTTAATATTTTGGTATGAGTAACGAATGGAAATATATCAAACATAAAAATATACATATTTCCAAACAGTTTTATATAAATTTCTCCAAAAAACAAAAAGTGTAGAATTCAAATTAGTAGTAATTTTGTCACTAAAATTGAAGTATATACTACTACTATGCTATACAGGGTAATTTACGTATTTTATTACAATTTCTAGCAACCAAAAATAATTTTATTCGATAGTTTATACATTCAACAAGAATTCCTGTAAGTTTTATCCATAAATATTGTCTCAAAGTGAAAATATAGCAAAATTTGCAATATAGCAAAAAATTTTCTAACTTACAAATTTTCCCGCGAGCGAACGGGAGTATAACATGTCGCGCCCTGTCAGAGCGTACCGGTGTATAGGATGTATGTGCCGTTTTATTCAATATCTTCTTGCCATCTTGTTGGTAGTGACCACAGATATAAGAAATAAGGAAATATGCTCAGAAGTTGAAAATGTATCGGAACCCGGTGTCTCCAGTTGGCCCCTACCACGCGCCAACTACTACATGTGCAGATCAGTACCAGCAATAGATACACAGTCGCGCATTCACTCGCATTTTATAAATCAGAACGTACCTACTACACAATCAATTGTAAACCATATCTCTGAAAACACAGCGTGCATTTACCATTCACCGTGCTACTTACTCACACAAAAATATTGGTCACTATCGTTGTGCTGTAAAAAAAGCCATTTATTTTACATATACGTTAGTGATTGACTAAATTGGAAATTTAACGTTTGTGTCATTTAAACCAAAATTTTACTAATACTTTTTGGGTCCTGAATATAAAATAAATAAAATACCATATGTCCAGAAAATAGTGTAATAAAAGTAATAAATATGTAGGTAAAAATATAATAATAACCTAAAATTTAATCAACTTACTTTACGACTGTTGGTTACGTATTCAGAGTGGTAGTTGCTGTAAAATAATCAAAATAAGTAAAAAAAAACATTATGTCACATCGGTCTTCCTATCGGATTGAAACGGTTCACAAATTGGAGAATAAAGTATAATAAGAATTCGCCAATCCACATTATTGTCGATAGTGGATCTTCACAAGCACACCACTAGCTCGTCGCAAGATACAGCGGCCGTACTACGCCATATATTTCTGCATAAATAAAGTATCATTTTGTGATATTTACATTGCTTGTTCTGTCACTTGGCGTCATACTAAGGTTGTGGTTATGGAGCAATGTATTTACTGCAAAAATATTACAGTGTCTGTGACATAGGAAATCAAAAATAACGTAGTAAGAGCAAGAAATACTCGTATTTTACGTTTTACTGTTTAATATGTTTTTAAAGATAAATATAATGAAATACTTTTACTTAGGTATGGTAAGTGATTCGATGATTAACAAATTCTTGTTTTCGCTTCGGTTTCTGCAAGAAACCACTGAACAACATGGTATTCTGATAATATTTCACGATGACGGTCGCAAGCGCGCTAATTCGCAGACACAGCCATTTGTATAGAAGCTGAGCATTTTGATCATAGCGCGCGGACACAGACACGCTCCCTTGCCACTTCTCCTGTTTTTAATATTTCTATGGTAGTGATATAAGTCCGTTGTTGTAGAAATCTTGAGATTTTTGATTAAATACATGCAACAAATAGTTTTGGAAATATTCTCTTAATGTTAACTTTACACTACCTAAAAAATTCTGAAGAGAATGAAACCTGTGAAAATCTAAGAGTGTAAGGACACGAATTTTTGCTAAGTGGCCAAAGATGTGTGTGGTTTGGCGTTATCATGATGAAAGACTCCTTTTCTGTTGATCAATTCCGTCCGTTGTTTTTCAAATTCTTGTTTTAGTCATTAGTTGTTGGCAGTAGAAATTCGAATCGATGGTTTTGCCCGGCATTTGCTTAATCCGGGTTTCGCTGCAGTCTTTTGAGCTACACTATCATATAGTGTAGTGTAGCCCCCACCACTATATATATTTGTGTTCAGTATAGAGTCAGAGTAGTATAATAAAAGCTGACCAACACATCTCCTTTTTTGACACTTTCCTGTATTACAACCCTTTACCTGTAACGCTCAATTAAATATAATGCTCTTAATTATATCTCATGGGGTGGAGACCTGGTGATTTGTAATACAGGCATTTTATTGCCTATCTCAAACACCAGCTCTACACAGATTCTAGGCTATAAGTATGAACATACCTGCATTTAAATAGATATAAGTTTTTATTTTGTATGTTCGGTTCGGTTCGGTACTTGTGAGGAAAAACTTAATTATTCTTATTCTTCTTCTATTCTTTGACCCTCTGACCATTTGTGATCCACTTTTCATAAGCAGTGATCAGTATTTTCAAAAACTGTTTGGTTTCATTACGTTTCAATATAGAATCGCAAATGAGTATACGATTCACTAGGTTTCTTTCAGTAAGCTCGTGTGGTACCCAAATATCGAGCTTTTTTGTAAAGCCAGACTTTTTGAAATGGGTTAAAACTGTTTTGTGGTTAATATGCAATTCTTAGGCTATATTGTACCTACTAATATGCCGATCTTGCTCCACTTTTTCAAAATAGGGCGCATGATGATTACTACATTTATTATACACATTTATTATAATTTGCTCTAATTAATTGACTTTATCCATATGAGGGTTACTGTGCTTCTCTTACTGAAACTGCATTAGATTCATAAACGTCACAAAGTTTTTTGCGGCTTGAGTCGCAGTTTTCTCTTTTTTGAAATAAAACTTCAGAATGTATCGAATTTCTTCGTTGGCTTTACTCATTTTGGCGGACAGAAAAATAAATGAAAAATGGCGGGAAAGTGTTTTCTTTTTTACTTTTTTTTTTAAATGTTCTATATGTATTGATATTAAAATCAGCCAGATACAAACAGTACAACCAAAGAGATTTTCTTCAATTTTATACAAACAAATTACGAAGACCTTATTTACATTATTTAACTGATTTTACTGCGCATACACACATTCGTAAGGAGCGATCGGTAGGCAAAAACGTTATTGCCCCTAAATCACATTCAATTTGGGATAATTATAAATAAAATTAAACGCCTTATTTACTCGTATTTCAAAAAATGCAATAATTGTATATCATTATTTATATATTTGAACTTATGTTTAAAATTTGGCTACTGTTTAAAATGACCCCGTATATTTGTAGAAAATAATCCACCCCTAAGAGTAGCAACATGTGAATGAAATTTTTAATTCAACTGCTTGCTAAGCTTATGATGTTCATTCGTCCACTCAAAAAGGTTAAAAAATTAAACATTTTATAAAAAAAATAGATTTTAACATTAATAAGACACTTGCCAAATAATTGCTCTGTGTTATTAACCTAACAGAAATTGTTAGAAATATTCAGAATCATTAGAAATTATTTTCCCTGCATAACGTGGGTGGTGTCTGTGCGTGGCGTAGCAACATAGCGCCCAAACGGACGAATCGATTTTGATTCTATTTTTATTTTTGTTGATAAGTGACTTGATCGAGAGTATTCTTACCTATGATGCAAGAAAATATGTTCAGCCATTTCAAAATCATCAGCTCTTTTTGTATCGGGGTTTTTTTACATTTTTAATTGAAGTTATACCTTACTGTTATTGTCTTAGTTCTGAGAAATTCGTTTTTACTTCTAATATTAAACAAAGAATTAAAGCAAATTATTATAAAAATATGTAGCACTTCGATATTTTTTAAATAAAATATCCATGTCTTCGATTCATCATCACAGCTCATCACACGTACACCACAGAAGACACTCCCCCATAGACTGTCGCATGGTCTTGAATCACTTTGCTTTTTGTGAGTTATTCGTTTATGAACTAACTTTTAATTATTAGGTACTACTAAGTTACAGTTAATTATTTTTAAAACTTATTTTCATCTTTCTGAAAACACAATGAAAATAAAAGACAAAAATGATTGATTTAAACGCAAGTATATCTTTTGCTAAGATTTTAAACCAATGACCAATTTTATAACATAGAAGAAATGATCGATTTTATTTTCCTTTGCTTTAAAATAATTTGTATGCGAATCAGTTTTATTCGGTTCCTACATTTTCACTATTGCAGGTGGGTATCGGTGAAAGATTCCATTTTTATTACTGTCTTATCCTTAACATAGCATCTGTAGCCCACTACCTAGACGACGACTATTTTGTTTAAAACTATTACATTGAGTAAGAAACTAAGAAAGAACCTACAACGTTCTCACAATAGACTGAAATTTTTTTCAAAACATGCGTTAAAAATTAACTTTTACTTTTTTTCATAATATATTAATAAATTAAGGATTTCTCGTTAAGATTATTTTGAGATATATTGAGGTACAGCATTTTTTTTCATAGTCAGAAAAGCACAGTATAGCGCAAACTCCCCCCCCCTCCCACGAAGAACTTATGAAATTTGCCCCTCTTGAAAAACTGAAACAATGGATAGCGAGATAAAATGATTCTTACGAACTTCAAAAAAGAGAAGATATTCAATTCGACTGTACGGTTTTTATGTTTGTTACCTCATAAATATTCTCTGCGAAAACCAATTTTGATGATTTCGTGTGAAAGCTGGTGCTTCTCGTGTGGTCCCATATAAATTTATATCAAGATCTGACCAGTAGTTTTTGAGTTATCTTTAATAATGTTTAATTGATTTTTAATTAATTGACTTTAATCTCATTATATTTATATTGAAGATGAGTGTATAAATTTTACCACTTGTTACAAACGTAACTATTAGTGAAAAATTACCGTTTAAAACCCATTATCATAATATTAATATTTTTCAAATAGCTTAGACAGTTGCAGAATATAAATTGGCTAATAAACCCTGTGATATGGAAAACACTGAAATTTACTTGCCAAACTTAATGAAAACTAAACATATTCTTAAGTGAAAGTTGACTTTAATGGTAAACCATCAAAGTTTATCACAGTCTCATACGGATACGGAACGTGAAGTGAGTAACCAAACATAGCGTCCAATATTTATTTAGGAGAAAATTGTTCGTTGGACTAGATCGATATATAGCTTCAAGCGATCGTATCGTGTCGCGTATGATTAACACTTGCAAAAATTGAATAGGTACTCTTTGTTTCGGAGCATGTGTCATGTTTTATTTTAAACATGGGTAAATTTAGACACTATTTTTTTCAATTTAAATCTTTTTTTTTCTTTTACAACAAGCAATAAAGCAAATACTTATTTTTGAGCGGGATTCAAACCCGCGTCCCGTAGAGCTGCTATTATTAAGGCACTGCGTCATGAAATAGTCATAGCCGGTGTTTTTAAATTCTGAAATAATGGAAAGAATCTCTTGTCACAAAATCTGTGAAAGAATGTCTGTTGCCATGACAGAGTGAGAACTAGATAGGTAGTACATCATTTCCAGATATGACATATTTTATCCACAGTCACGGTAGTATTAAAGTCCTATTTTAGCCGGCTTTCTGTTATTAGGGTGTAGTAGCGGTTTAAGAGAATCTGTTTACTCATTTTATCCATTCGATGTCGTTAGAAGCGACTATGGGAAATAGCAAATGGATCTAATGCCTTCCAATAGATGGCGGTACACTACCTCCTTTACGACAAACGTGAAATACCCAGACTCGTGAAAAATTTGAATCTTCCCTTAACGGCAGATGCCCATGTCTAGCAATTGACTCTTACGGGCTGATGATGACGATGAAGAATAAAATATATAATAGAAATTATTTTAATATTTTGTTAGGTAATAGTATATATTAAATCACAAACAAACAATAAAAGGTTGAATATACATAGGCGCCCGATTAACGTCTCTATTTTTCTTATACCATAAGAGTAAGCCATGGTAGCTCAGATGGTTAACGCGCGTTGTATATATAACAGAACGCGAGTAACTTGGGTTGGATCCCCGCCGGCACCAATGAAATTGTTAATTGCAATTTTAAGTCCTGATTTATCACATGCTCGGCGGTGAAGGAAAACATTGTGAGGAAACCTGCATTTCTGAGGAATAAGAAAAAAATATTTCGAGGACACATGAAGTTCGCCAATACGCATTGGGGCTACGCGGCGGACACTTCCTTGCCCTAAAACCCTCTCGGAAATGAGGGGAGGCCTGTGCCCAGCAGTGGGAGGTATATAGGCTGTAATTTCAACTTTTTTTTATAAGGGTGGTAACAGATCACACATTTTTGTTTCATTTTAGAGAAACAGAGACAATCGGAGCCCTTAGGGATGACATTGCATCTGCATTTTAATTCATAGTTGAGAATCAATGCTGCACCTGATGTAAGTCTATTAATAGTTAAAATGCAATTGGGCTGTAGTCCCCGATTATTAACATGGAATGCCTCACATCCAGTGAAAAGGATATTTGGTGTTCTGAACGAAACACCGCAGTATTAAGTTGCTAATTTACGCTGGTATTCTGTAAGAGTGTGATTTTTCCCGGTTCGAGTCGACCCACTCGCGATGCAACCATAAACTGAAGTCCAAGAAAACACTAAAATACGAAATCCTCAGAAATTGAGTCTTAACAAAAAACCTACACAGACAATAATATGTAACGGTGAACAGGTCCTTTAGTACTTATACACATTTTATTCGTAAGTATTTAAAATATATGCTAGCTTCCTCAATGGGTGGTTCCTCCCTGTTAAGCATCAACAGTGTAGTAATATGTACGTATTATTTCTCGTAGTACCTACAATTAATGAGGCGAAAATGATATACGTTAAGGATACTTTCCACGCGCCAATACATTTTGCTGAAATAAATACTATTTTCGTTTACACAACATAAACTAGACAAAAGGGAAAATATATTACATACGGACTTGGTAAGATTCCCGTACCATATTTATCATATCCTCAGATTACGTAAGATCATATTCAAAAATGTTGCACTTGCGTTAAAAAATATTGTTATAATGAGTATAGTTGGCATTAGGACTTCCATGTTATTCCAACACAATTCCCATTCAATACCAAATTGCAAGTTCAGCTTTTAATAGAAACTTAATTATTACTTTATTTAACTAAATATCTTTAAATTATTATATAGACATTAAACTTAAGACTATGTATATATATAATTTATAATTGTAAAACAATACTGAATAGAAATGTATAAACTAGTGATAAGCAGACGATGTACTGTTGGAAGAAAACAAAAAAAAAATAATAAAAAAAGAGCAACAATTGGACTTTAGACTAAAAAAGAAAAGGAAAACAAGGGTGCTGTAAAATAAATAACAGCAGACGAACTGAGTATTAAAAAAAACCTTAAGACTAGGCTTACTTTAGGCTTACTTTAGAGCAGCTGGTTCCTAAAACACAATTGTACTAGCTCAGACACCAGGCTATCAATTGATTGAAGTAAAAAGGTTTTTTTTTATATGAGAGGGGGCAAACGAGCAAGGCGCGTGCGTCACCCGATGATAAGTGACTACAGCCGCCCATGAACAACTACAATACCAGGGGAATTGCAAATGCGTTGCCGGCCTTTAAAAAATAGTAGACCCTTTTTTTGAAGGTCCCCAGGTCGTATCCGTCCGGAAAAATCTTTTTTGGTAGTCGACTCCATAAGAAAGTTGGGCAAGGAAGAAAAGTTCCTGTAAATAGCACAGTAGTGGACCGCGTATCATCCAGGTGGTATCATAATTTATCGCATGAAAGCTAATATTTTGAAAATTCTATATAGTATTTATTATTTTCATGCAGGCTACGTATTAATTCTTAGAACCAAACATAATATATTTTTGGTTCAGGTTTTTTCATGGGAACATTCTTTGCTATAAGATTAGTAAGAATTTAGTAATTTTTTGTACCATATAGTCTACAGTATAATATTCGACGAATTCTTTATCCCGAAAATGGTGCTGATATTATCAAAAATCGCTTGAAAATTTGCCTTACAAAATTGCATTGCAAGTTATCGTTTTAGTACTACTACGACAAAGTATTAAAGATGGCAAAGAGGAGGGTGGGAAGAGAGGTAATCTACAGGATGATATATTACAAGCAGGATAATTTACCAGAACTAAATTTTATTTTTATTATTCGCAATAAAGTTTTATTGCTGTAGGTGATGAAAATAAAAAAAATCCTAAAAAGTTGTTACGTATATGTCGCAACAAACTAGTTTAAGTAGCCTTTTAGCTAACAGCCTAGCGTAACTTAGCCGTCTCGTTTAATTGCATTTAAAAAGTGGCCATGCCAAGCAATGTCGCTTGTCTGTGCCTAATTATACACTATGTGCTACATTATATAGCTTAGTGATATGTCGCTTGTAGGTGCAATGTTGAATCAGACACATCTGCATTCCGGTCGCTAGTTAAAGGGCACCGTTTATTAAAAAAGGCTAGCCTGTTAACTGAATAACTTAAGCTAGTTGGCAGCGACATAACTATTACTTACACTATATATATATATATATATATATATATATATATATATATATATATATATACAGGTATAGGTATATAGGTATACTACACTAAAACTTTTATATAAAGTATAATTTTTACGTGGTAGGCCACGTCGCAGCTAATTTTAAGGTTGTAGCAAAAATGGGTCGGCTTTACCGGAGTAGGACAATGCTTTCACAGAATACCAGCGTAAAATAGCAACCTAATGCTGCTGTGTTTCATATGGTGAGTGTAGAGAACTAAAGACCATCTTTATTGGAAATGAGAAGTTCTATCTTAATGCTCAGTGGTGACAACGCATCTGCATTTTATCATTAAACGAGGATAAATGTAGATGTTTATGTACCATAGCATCCACTTACCATTACACTGTGAGCTTGTTTGTCACCCTTATTCTATAAAAAATAAAAAGAGACAAAATACACTTACGTAACAGTTTTCAATATATTTGAGACTTTTAATAGTGTCAGATATTTCCGTTTCGCGCATGTACATACGACCTCAATAAACACACACAAACGTATAAGAGTTCCTTAGCACGACGACGAGCTACAAAGTGTAGAAGCTTGTTGCCTGGTGTTTTACGAGAGCACTAAACGGTCTGTTTTAGCATCTACTATATAGTCGTCTGCGAACTATGTCCGTTAAAAGCTAGCTCAACGTTGAGATCTATCAAAAACGCAGCTGGATTGTGGAGTTCGATGAAATGCCGTGTTAAAAGTAAATAACATCTCCGGTTCTCTAAACTCACCACTCAAACGCAGCAACATTAGGCTGCTATTTTACGCTAGTATTCTGTGAAATCGTGGTCTTATCCTGGTCGACCCATTTGTGCTACAACTATAATATAGCTGCAGCGTGGCTCTATCGCATATGAAATTAGTCTAGTTTTATTAAAATTCTGCATAGTTGATAGATGTCTTTGCTAGACAATTATGAAGTTAAAGACAATGATTAAGATCTTTATCTACTATCAGAACTGAGTGAAATACGAATTACACTTAGAGAATTTCCGTTAATCGATCAAGCGTAAAATAACAAGGGCGTGTAAAATTCTAGAATTCAGACAATTTATCAACGTCACAGAAAATTTCACCTGATCAATAACGACACGGATTCAGGCCTAAATAAATTACAACTTTCATTATTAACGGATTCCTCTACGAAAGTATAAGTTGCGTAATGGATCACGCCGTAGAAAACAAACGATTCCTAACAGAAAATTAGTAGGTACGTAACGAATTAAGTCAAGTAGTCTTTTCACTTGATGTAATAACAGCAAAGTTCATTTCGTTTAAGTGGGTCCACATGGGAGTGGCATGAGAGAATCTATTACGTTATTTTATCCCGTAGGAGTATACAACTACACAACTATAGTAAATGTCAGAAAAAAATAACGGTTTTAGAAAGACGGCGGTATAACCATTTCATTTACGCCTTACTGAAAATACTTAGATCGATAGTGGGAAGCCTCAATTTTTTTAATATAAAATAAGTGTGACTAATAAGCTCACAGTCTAACCATCACTTTACGACCGTAAGTGGATACTGTTTCCCATAGACATCTAAATTTATTCTTGATTTGGAATCAAAATACAGATGCGGTGTCATCCCTGAGGACTTAAATAAAATGCCTCGTTCCATTAAATAGGAATATTCGAAAATATTCCGAAAATACTTATAATGCCTATCAGTATGTTAGATGTAGTCTAAAAAGAAATTAATATTAACCCAAAAATGGTTTAATTGAAATAATAATTATTTTTGCAGTAAAACAGCCTATCTGTTTAATATAAAAGACAATATTCAAAAAGAAGATTATTTAAATATTTTTGTCGGATGCAGTCGATACATTATCCTAATCAAAAACATTATCCGAAACAAAACTTTAAAAACTAAACAGACACTAATTGATACTTCCTAGTAGGAGATAATGTAAACAATATTGAAATAATCTGCCCTGTACAGAAATTGTAAGGATGTACGCTAGAGAACGGTGTTATTATTTTGAGGAAGTCACTGTTTTATTGTTTCTTATATTTACACGAATACTACTTTAATCACGTTTGATTTAGTTAATTTTAAAGCCCGATGTTACATTTTTATGGGAGAATTATATGTGCTCTTAAGTAGTTTGAAATCGATAGATGGCTTGTACTATGAAATTTTAAATTTAATGAATGACTAAATAATAATAATAATAATATCTTTATGACAAAATTTGTAAAATCCTCTGCTCCACAGTTAAAAACCGCGTATAAGTTCTATGGAGCAAACAAAATACTAGCAGATCCAAATGACTCGCAAACTCTTACAGGATTAAAAAGAAAAAGAACTCTTAGATGATTACATTAAAACGGTTTATATAATATATATTACTTTACATAAATATAAATGTTTTCTAACTTGATATTATATGTAGTTAATCTGAAAGTATCTATTCATTTCCATCGTCATCACAGTCAGTAAAAGTTCACTTTTAAACATAGGCGACGCTTATATATTGACTCATAAGGGAATATTTGCCACAGTTACCACGCTGGCATGCGAGTTGATAACTGCAAATTTTATTACTTTAAGTGGTTATCAGAAAGAAGCGATTCATGTCATTTCCTCTGTCGTCTCAGGTTCAAGTTACAGGTTAATACAAAGAAGTACAAAATATCATAATCATAATCGTAAATCATAAACACTTACGCCTGTCACCCAGAGGGGTAGGCAGAGACTACAGACTTCCATTTAGCACGATCCTGACATACCTCTCTCGCCTCTTCCACATCCATATACAAGGGGGATAAGTCGCTCGCGTCCGTAGGTTTCGACCACCTAATCCTAGGCACCCTACACGTTTCCCCCGGGTGGTGCTAAAAGAGCGACAAAGCTGAAGGAACAGACTCGGCTACTCGCCGTGTGGTAGCGGCGAAAAATATTCCACCCCCTAGTTTTCGCACCATGAGGAAAAGAGAAATACAAAATATATTAACGCTGCTATTCCACCCTACACGTTTCCCCCGGGTGGTGCTAAAAGAGCGACAAAGCTGAAAGAACAGACTCGGCTACTGCGCCGTGTGGTAGCGGCGTAAAATATTCCACCCCCTAGTTTTCGCACCATGAGGCAAAGAGAAATACAAAATATATTAACGCTGCTATTCCACCCTACACGTTTCCCCCGGGTGGTGCTAAAAGAGCGACAAAGCTGAAAGAACAGACTCGGCTACTCGTCGTGTGGTAGCGGCGAAAAATATTCCACCCCCTAGTTTCCGCACCATGAGGCAAAGAGAAATACAAAATATATTAACGCTGCTATTCCACCCTACACGTTTCCCCCGGGTGGTGTTAAAAGAACGACAAAGCCGAAAGAACAGACTCGGATACTCGCCGTGTGGTAGTGGCGTAAAATATACCAGCCCCTAGTTTTCGCACCATGAGACAAAGAGAAATACAAAATATATTAATGCTGCTATTCGGTGAACATAATCCTTATCCCAAAAAAATCAAAGAATTACTATAATTCATTACTAAAATTAATGTAATTGTTGTAAAGTTGTTGTCACAATCCATTACCTGACATTTTATTTATATTTTATTTGTTTATTTATTTTAATTATAATTATACAATAAACAGCATAAGTAACCCACATACATTTTTGGTCATTCATAAATTCATAAAAAGGTTGTTGTCGTAGTCTAGAATTTATACCTATTTAGTGGGCGTTTATGTGCTTGCCTGATTTTAGTTTCAAAATTTCCCTTTATGTAGGCTTATATTGTGTATTTCAGAATGGAATTTGATTTAATAAAGGCTTCGGCTATCAACCAGCACGAAGATCCACATTCAAGCAACGGCAAGCAACAATAAAAGGAAATACAACCAAGGTTTTATAGAAAGGGTTAATATTATGGAATTTATGGATGATAATAACCACTGGGAGTGAGGTGACCGCTATCGAGCTATTTCTAATTTGCTTTGTGGTGTTAATATTTGTATAAAATATTTAGTGATTGTAAGCTGTTCCTTAAAAAATGTCCTGCTGGATTTCTTGCTGGTTCTGCCCAGGATATGAGTATTTTCAGAACCAGTGGTAAATTAAACGTTATAGTAACTTTCAATAAGAATAATTTAAGATCTATATTGAATAAATAAATTTATATTTCTATTTATACAAAGATAGAAAATTGGCCCAAATTTCGTACATCTTTTATTATTATAGAAATAATATATAAAAAAAAAAAAAAAAAAAAAAAAAATATAAGAATATATAAAACCACAAACAAAGAATGTATTTTTGGTTTATTATTCTGTGTCGTAACAAGTTGTTACTTTGTATTTTCTGGAATAAAATACTTTACGGTTGTTAAATTGAAATCCACTATAAATCCCGAGACATGTTGCGCGCGAATGTAAGCACTATAAAAGGTGTAACGTACGTAACCGAGTATACGAGACTGATATAAAAAACGGTGAATTAAAAGACTTATACTTTGAATAACCTGATAATTAACTAAAATTTATTTAATTTAAGAATTTGGTCGACCGATACACTTCAGAATGTTCAAAGTGTTACCAGTGATGAATTATGATACTGAAAAAGCCCATAAATAATCAGCGAGCTCTATAAAGGCCTAGTCTTGGAGTAGAATCGGGCTAACCCGGACGAGGAAATGAATAGACAGGTCTGATTTTCCGAAAAATTTGAAGTAAAAAAAAAACAGGTTTTTTTTAGTTTTCTAAGCCAACGTTTGATTATTATCCCACCTGATTATAAGTGGTGATGCAGCCGAAGATGTTAAATCGCACTGAATGAGTAAAAGCCTATTCACTCTTATCTTGAAGACGCCCATACTTTAATCCGATAGAAAGACATATTATGCTGGCAACTTAATCCACTCCTTTGCAATACGCATGACGTGCGATAAAGCAAACTGTTTGGATCGAATGCGTGGTAAGTCTACAACGGAAGGGTGGAGACTATCCGAGTGTCTGGTTGCTGATGGTGGAAGAAAGAGGGGAGGAATTAAGTTACGCAGTTACGCGCACTATCTACGAAGTCCTTCCTGTAGAAAAACTAAAGGCTACTTTGAGGCTGTGTTCTGATTAAAACCAATAGTCTCACTATTGAGATTGGTTTTAATCAGATTGGGGTCACGAAGAAGCCTCTTAGCACGCCATTTCATTGAGTCCAAAACTGCTAGGTGGCGCATGGAGTATATTATAAGAATCTTTCTTTTTATTTGACTGTCTCGTCGGTCTTGTGTTCGTAAGCGCACCTGTTGATTATGTGGCACTGGGTTCGAATCCCTGGTCAGGCCAGAAATCAGTTATTGGGATTTTCTGTTAAGGAATTTTCAAAGTTACCGTTAATTCACCTGTCCTGATGTGGTCTTATGTCTTCTGATCTTTCTCCGGTATCATGTCGGTATGAGAGTGACAAAGTAGAGAGTACACTATATATACTGGATGCCCTTTTTACCGTCTAGAAAAAAGTAGGGTGTAACATGTGAACGGAGTCGAAGCCTAAGGCACTGATATTTTACAAAAATAAAAAATAATTTTTTTTAATTAAATAAATAAATTGATTAATTAAAATCTATCGAAATTCAAATCATATCCACCAGAGCCTGAGACTCTGTGAAGTGGCAAGGTTAAAGATGCCTACTCAACTTATTGTTTTATGGCCGTTCGTAAAGTTAAACTTTCGTTAAATTATTTATAAAATATAAAGAATAAAAGTTTGTGAAATTAACAGTTGAACGGAATATAAAGCCTATGGCATTGATATTTGATATTTTTTTTAATTTTACTTTAACATTTCAACGCGCACTAAAGAAAATTGTGTTTAAAAAGAGTGATTAGTTTAATGATATTTAAAATGAAGCTTACCCGAGTTTTTTTTAAATTACTGTTTTAACGTTTGGACTTGTACATAATAAACAATTTTATAACGTAAGTTCATGTAAAGAATGAAAGAGAGCAAACCACAATCTTGTCCACCACACCAATGTATTTAACTGCAAATAATACTTTGAAAGATTCTTTCAAACTTAAGTTTTTCGGAGTTACGTTTAAGCTAGTGTCGGCGATGTGTGAAAGGAATGCGGTACAAATCCCCGATAAATGCCACCGGGATTGAATATACACTTAGTGTTTTGCTTTTCCGGGATTTTCTTGCTCTTGAAGTTTGCTCGTTGAATTAAAGTGTGCTAATTGACAGATTCTATATTTAAGTATACCTTTTTCCACATTAAAATAAACATAATAAATTAAATAAAATAGACTTTTATTCCTCCCTTGCACTTAACCCAACATGGAAAATACAGTCGCAAGCGTCCGTCAAATCCCGAGCGGTCGCATGTGACCGCACCCACCCACAGCACTTTAAACCATTAAAACTTATATTTAGAGACTACTTTTCTATAAAGAAGTTTGGCATTGCAAAATCTGTACAACATTTTCTATCATGTAGTCTAAACAAAAGTCAAGTTTTGTTTCATTACAAAAAGACTATTGTATTTTGATAACAAAAAAAATACGTGTGGCACTCGGTAACTGCCGCGGTAAAGCTATTGCATAGCATTTTTTATCAACTTATGCAATTATAATTATTTATTTATTTTATTTATGCAGTTAAGTCTTTGATATTAAATCAAGTTACACTTTTTGAGCATGGTGACCGATAAGAAAACAATTTTTTTTCTCTTATTGAATAAATGAGAAGTTAATATTGTTTAAAATATTTTTAATATCTTACAATACATGTAGGTTATTCAGGAATTTTTATCATTGAGTTAGCAGCTAGTGTTCACGCACACAAACACCGTGCCGAAGTCTGCCGAGTGCCGAAGTCTGCCGAACTAAAACGACGTTAGACGATGAACGGCTTTCAACGCCGCACCTTCGTGCCCGTCGGAGTGGGGAGCGTTTCGTTACGGAATTTCTGGATTCGGTCCCCGCGCTTAAGGCCCGCGATAGAAGCTATACAATAGCATAAAAACAGGACAAAACAAATATCATGTTTAATGTCCATGTCACACCTATGCCGGTAGTTGTTGGGAGCACTATGCTCGAAATTGTTGACGGGTACGTTTACCTGGGACAAATAGTCCGACTAGGTAAGTCCAACTTCGACCGAGAGGTCTATCGACGGATTCAATTCGGCTGGGTAGCGTTCGGGAAATTACGACACATCTGCTCGTTACGTATACCTGAAACTCTGAAAACTAGATTGTACAACCAGTGCGTGTTGCCAGTAATGTCTCACTGAGACGTGGTCCTTCACTGCTGGCCGTATGAGGACGCTCAAGGACGCTCAGCGAGCTTTGGGGAGGGATATGCTCGGAGTTTCTCTGCATGATATACTCAAAAATGAGCATATCCGCAGTAAAACCAGAGTGACTGACATACCCCAACAGATTAGTAAGCTGAAGTGGCAATGGGCCAACCATATAACTCGAAAAAGCGATAACCGATGGGGAAGAAAGATTCTCGAGTGGCAGCCTTGTACCGATAGGCGTAGTGTAGAGTGACCCCCCACTAGATGGAGTACCTGGTAAGACAAGCAGGTAGTCGATGGATGCAGATGGCTCAGGACCGTGCTTTGTGGCATTACTTGGGGGAGGCCTATGTTCAGCAGTGGACTTGTGAAGAGTATAACGATGATGATGATGAGGGTAACTGCCTTTTTATTGCACTATAGGATAGAATGTTTCATATTGAGCCTGTAATGCTAAACTTTTCCATAGAAAAGTAGTCTCTAACCGTAAGTATTTATGGGTTAAAGTGCTGTAGGTGAGGCCGAATTCGGTCACTTGGTATTTGGCGGAATATCGCCGCGACCGAATTCGGTCACTTGGTAGCTAAGAGGTTAAAATAAATTTGACACAGTATCAATGAATTTATTATCAAATTTATATTTACATTTACAAATTTATATCATTAGTTTTTTCTTTAACAACAATTTATTTTTGAAAAAAAAAACTTAAATTTTATATTCATTTAAGATATAAAAAGTTTTACATATATCTATAATCATTTTTAGTACTTAAAAGTAAACCCAAACCCAAAGCCTACCACTGCAAGACTTCGTGATACTGTAAGCTCGTTTTGCGTAAATTGGACCAAAAAATTAATATGCAAAAACTGCAGATAGCTGGACTACGTATGACATTGGGATGTCAAACAACTCAGTTCCCGCCCCCCCCCCCCGTGGCCACCGTGCTGTAAAACACCCGAAACGTCGGAATAATAAAAAATAAATTAAATCAGTAATTAAACGCGATAAAATCCGTAAATAATAATTTATATTTGACAATTTGAATTTTCAAGTTATATGTAATTACATTACATTTTTCTGTGGACGTGATAGTGACGCGTAATCATATACGACGATATTTTGTGGAGACGCTTTTTATCTAACGGTCGTATTTCATTATCCTTCTTTGTTCTTAAAACTAAATTCACTTCTACCTTTTTTATAATGAAAAATACATAACATATTGCTAAAGACCTCTGAAACCAATACTGGTGACGTATTTGGAAGCTAGCCGGAATCTTTGCGAGACGGACTCAATTTTTTTTGGCGACGCACGTGCAGTTGCTATGTTATATGCGCCAAGTTTTCTACGGCTGGACGCGCAATTTGACAAAGTAGCGCTATCCCAGCCTGAAGAATAAGAATTGAGGAGCGTATCGCAAAGGCTAGGGCTCTCATCGGCAGACTGATATGCTTCAGGTCAGGCAATGATAGGTCTCGGATTATGCGCAATTTTAGGGTGGCAATTGCTGTGACAAATATCAGTTTGACCCAGCCGGATATAACGCAAAAACTGACGGAGCGCATAGATGATCTGAAGCAGAGAATCGCTGCTCGGAAAAAGCGGATTCGGTGATATACCGAGAGTTTGACATGGTTCAACCGGGATCATCTCTTCCAGAGTGAACAGAGGAGGCTCTATGAATCATTACAGCGACCAATGGTAAGTAGCATGGGCCAAATAGCGAAACAGGCCGACACATACGCATTCTGGTGCGGCCTGTGGACAGAGCCTGTAAACCACAGCGCCCTTGCCCGCTTGCCTCGCCCGCGGGGCCCTTTGACAGAATATCTGGCGAGTCAGTGCGAGAACCTTAAGCCCATGGACCCTGTCATTATAATGCTGGATGACGTATCTGAGGCTGTCTGTAGGGCCCCGAACTAGAAAAGTCCGGGGCTTTATGAGCGGCATCACTATCGGTTGAAGGAGTTCGTGGTTTGTCATTCTGGGTTTGCCCGACAGTTTCAAGACGCTCTCAACCAAAAGTCGCTCCCAGCCTCTTCACCACTCATTTGGTTCCTAGGGACTAGGGTACCAGACAGACCCGAGCAAAACACAAAATAAAAAACAAATTTATTAAATACTAGCTTTTACCCGCTGCTTCGCCCGCATGGTCACTGGGAAATGAACTATCCATTGCTTTTTGAATTGAAAGAAAACTGAGTTTTATAGATTTGTCAGAGATGCAACCATTAAAAGGAAACTGAGCAAAATTGTTTCGTCAGCCTATTTAAATGTTTTGAAACGCAGCGTATAGGAAAGCATGTAAATAGCCTGTTTATTCCAAATGGAAATGGGATATTTTTTTAATAAAGGAAACTGAGCATAATTATCCGTCATGGATGCAGACCTTTGAAAAGAAACTGAGCTAAATTTATTCGTCAGAGATGCATTTTTCCGAATTGAAAAGAAACTGAGTCAAATAAAACATCCGTCAGATATGCAGCCTTTTTAGTTAAAAGGAAACTGAGCTTAATAGGTCCGTTAGAGGTGCAGATTTTGGAATTGAAAAGAAACTGAGCTAAATAGGAAATTTTGAATTGAAAGGGAAGATCTGTGGGAATTCTGATTAATTGATTGTGGGAATTTTGGAAAAAAAACTAACTGAACACTATTTTAAGACGCTACTGTACACAATGTTATATGTTTTTCCATTCGGGGAAAGAATATGGAGATTCTGGGCATTTGACACACGCGAACATGCTACATACAGCTAACCATGAGAGAAGCACGGTTTTTCTAAGTTGACCCCCGCTACCTGTAACGTTTGCCCTTGCGCTTTATTAATTTTCATTGGAAAACTGAGCTTAATAGGGAACTGCAACCTTTTGAATTGAAAAGGAAGATCTGTGGGAATTATAGGGATCCGTGGTATAATAATATTTTCACCTTTTCCTACGCCTGTCAAAATTGTAGCACCGATTATGTTCCGTCCAAGATGCATCACACGCAGCCTTGTCCCATTACGTAACCGAGGAGCATATAAATTTCGCATTAGCATGACTGGGACGCCTAATTTTAATTGAAGCTTATGTGAGGGCACACCTAACAACTCTAGAGAATTTAGAAACTCTACAGTATATGAAGGGCTCTGTTCTGTGTCCATAACTGTGTCTACTGTCAAATACTCTGTTATTTATCCTGCTACTTCGCTTAATATATCTGAATTTATTTTGTTAACGCTCTCATTTTTTGGCGCAAGAATCGTCCTTTGACATAACCATTTGTCTGCAAGCATGTTGTTCGTTAAATCTGAATAAACGCTCGCAATTAATTCGGAATGACTCTACTAAATAACAAAAATCTCTCGTCAAATTAACGCAGCCCACAGCATCCGTTTCAAACCGCCCATCGTCAATTTTTAATAGTATGTCAGCATAGTTTCCAGCATTCATATCATTATAGAAATGCTCTTTCATATTCGTAGTTAAACTGAATTTTGTCACCTTGTTCCGTAAAATAGACGACTTGAGGCATTATTTAATTTTATCTGCAGGTGTGCCCTTTTGAATGTTAGGTAAAGTTTGGCGAATGTCAATGTCAGCCAATAAAACAAACATTCCTCCCATTACATCGGTATTGCTACGCAAATACTGGAGTGTTCGATTTAGAGCTTCTACAGTATTTTTATGCGACATTGTACTCGTACTTTCGTCTTACACTAAAAGTTTGCATTGTCGTAGCATTATACCTCGTGCACTATTTTTGTTAAAGTTGCAGATCAGCGATTCTTCCTGGGCTAGATTTAGAGGGAGTTTTAAAACAGAATGTGCAGTGCGGCCTTCGCTTAGCAGCGTGGCTGCTATATTGGAGGAAGCTGCGGCCACAGCAATGTTTTTATCTTTCCGTACTTGATCTAATAATAAATTTAACAAAAATGTCTTTCCAGTTCATCCAGGGGCATCTAATAAGAAAAGTGCACCATTTCCAGATTCAATTAGTCCTAATACTTTGTCAAAAACTCGTTTTTGTTCGGTAAGCAAGCGGGGTACAAATTTGGCTACTTGCTGCTGCAAAGCTGGTATATCGTAGTTTGTTTCACGTATAATTTTATTACTTAGTTCATTATCGGTTGTTCGCTGAGGGCTTATCATTCCAAAGTCGATTAATTTTTCGCCTAACATTGCCATTACTTTATCTTCAATTTTTCCAAGTGCTTCATTATAAATGTGTTCATTGTATGTCATGTTCGAGTGTGTCTGCTCTAACCTTCGCAAAATATCTTCCGTCATGTACTCTTTGTATTTGTCCCACAAATCATGTACATTAGATAGCCCGCAAGATGATATGAGAGTTGCATAAAGATCACTAATTTTGGTTGGTCTGCACTACAGCTCCCATTATCGTTTTCTAAAAGATGCAGAGCTTCACATGCTTCTCTATAAGTTGAGCATTCCTGATCGTTGACAATTTTAAGGTCTTTATATCCTGTAGGACCCCGAACATGGTGCAGCAGCAATCGTAAACAGAAACATTCAAAATTAGTTACATGGACGGTATACACACGACCAAGGGCATCTGATGACTTTACACCGGGCCAATTTGCAACAGGCGCGCCTTGAATACGGCGTTTCCACTCCTTACTAGACGTGTTCCAAGTATAATAGTGGGGGACTTCAGAATATAACAACGTTTTTGCAAAGGGGTCGGTTTGACAAAGTTGAAAGAAGGCTGTTAGTGTAGTTTTTGGCGGTGATGCAATTATTTCTTCGAAATTTCTTTCGGTGAAATATACACGCTCTTCATTTTCTACGTGCACAGAAGGTGAGTAACTGTTGGGTGCCTTAAACATCGTTACTACTGACATAACGCCCTGCTTGAAAGGTCTGTACTTCATTAACGGGATTTGCCTCACCTTCACTCCTGAGATTAAATATTGCTTGGTCGCTTCCTTTATTTATGTACTTACAGATATACTTGATTGCGTGGACAGAGCTACATGCTTCTACATCAATGTGGGCATTAAATATTTTACATAGAATGGGCGATTACAAGACAATCCAGCTGTTATCTAAGGTTTCGAACTGTTATATCCCTTTTTTACAAGACAACAAAATATTAGTAAGCATTTATTTAATCACACTGTACTTCTCCTTAATATAGCTATAGTCAGCAATTATATTGTTATATTGTTCTTTTGTTGTATTGTTCTTTTGTTATATCCCTTTTTACAAAGCAATAAAATATTAGTAAGCATTCATTGAATCACACGGTACTTTTCCTTAATATAGCTATAGTCAGCAATTATATTGTTATATTGTTTCTTTCCATGTTCGTTTTAATTCCATTTTTAATGTTCAGTTAGACTCAGAGCCCCGGGTAGATCGGACATAGATTCCGAGACTTATTAGAGTTCGGAAGTCAAGGACTATATTAATTTGGTGTGAACTTTTTTGCAATAAACCTTTAGGTTTATTTGGTGTTTCTTTTTTAAAAAGTCAAACGGGATCGGCCTCCTAACAAATTGGTGTCAGAAGTGGGATGCCAAACAGAAGGTCATAAAAGACTTTGGCATCCGAATCCGAGGTCCCCGAAATCACCAAGGTCGACATTAAGCCTTAGCCGTGCCTAAGCCTGCGCCTACCACAATTTGGACGACGATCAGCCTCCGCTCTGAAGCGTGAGCCCGCTCCATTCACATCTGGTCCTGAAATCACCCGTCTGGCCGACGATTAGCCTCCACCAGGAGCCCGCACCAGCTGGGTCTAACTCACCAACAGAAAAACATTTTCTGAAGAATATTCTACATCTTTCATTCCTACCATTTCCCACGACGCGACGAAGTCACCGTGTCAGCGATTCCGCCCGCCAGCCGCCACGAGTGTAACGTGTCACCGAGCCATTGTTACGAGTAAATGCAACGTATAGAAGTTATTATTTTCCTGTAAGTCGTTTTGCTTTGTAAATTAAATTTATAAAATTTACCTTTATTTTACACTGTTTTGTACTATAACCTTTTTACTTCATTTTATTGTGATTATCTTATATAACTTCAAATTTTAATTTTATTTATATGTCGCTTAAAGCAGAAAAAAGTAAAGACAATATGTCAGAAAAAATCACACTTTCGTTTTTGACGAAATTTATAAAATCTTATAATGGGGAGAAGGAATCTCTCCCCGCTTTTCTTACCAACTGTGATAATGCAATGTCGTTAGCTACGGCAGAACAACAGCCTATTTTGTGCAAATTTATTATCTCACATCTAGAGGGAAAAGCTCAGGTCGCATGTAGTTTAAAAAGTTTCGAAACGTGGAACCAAATAAAGTCATTTCTTCGTTCTACTTTTGGGGAGAAAAAACACTCAACACATTTATTATCAGATTTGCAAAATTGCAAACAGTCTTCCGACGACGTTACTAAATTTTCTTTAAGATTAGAACAAATTTTAACAAAAATTCAGTCAGATATACACTATAGCTGCAAAATTCCTGACGAACTTCCAGGTAGAATAGCCGCCATGGAGGACCTAGCATTAAACACATTTTTATTAGGGTTAAACCCTGCTATTTCTACTATTGTTAGGTGTAGAAATCCTCAAACTTTAAACGAAGCTGTTCAATTAGCCATAGATGAAGAAAAATTACAGAATCTTCAAATGTGTTCAAAAAATTCAATGAAGCAGTGTAATATATGTAATAAAGTAGGTCATGTCGCTACGCAATGTTTCAAAAATAAGAACCATTCTAATTTTAAACACAATAAACGAATTTCTCATTTATCTAGTTCTAATTCTGATAAATTAATTTGCAACTATTGCAAAAACATAGGGCACACTATTGATCAATGTAGAAAGCGACAATATAATATGCAACATCGTCAAAATTTTAGTAAAAATTTTAATCGTAACCCTAATACTAGTTCTAACTATATAAATCGTAGCTCAAATAATAATTCTAATTTTGTAAGCCGTAACCCTAACCCTAATTCTAGTTCTAACTCTGTGCCTATGCACATGACATGTAATAACGACGACACTATCGATAATTCTAACTCTTTAAACTAAATAAGATTTCGGATACGTGTCTGCCGAAATCGTACTGTGGTAATGACACGAAAACAATTAATAATACTATTTCTACTAACTTTTACAAAAATAATGCTAAATCTTATTCTAATTCTAATTCATCTCGGCGATGCATTAACAAGCAACCGAGTCATTCTAATTCATTTACATCTCAGCAACCCAAGGAGGTGAAGCTGAGTCTTACTAGTTCTCATGCACCTCAGTTGACCGAAAAGGTACAACCGAGTCTTACTAAGTCGTTTACTATATCTACATCTCAGCAGCCCAAAGAGGTTAAGCCGAGTTTTAATGAGTCTTATTCTAATTCTATTCCTATTTTTGAAACGAGCATAAATACATGCAAGGTTTCGTTACCATACACGAATTTATTAACAAAATATTCTCCTAAGTGTCTCAAACTTCTTATCGATACCGGTGCAAGCGTTTGTGTCATAAAACACTCCTGTTTAAAAACGAAACATGAACTTCTTAAGGACAAGGTAAGAATCAAAGGTATAAATGATACGGATACGTATAGCGAAACAATAGGCTCAATCTACTTGCAATTTTTATTAAGTGATGAAACTTACGAGCACAAATTTTATGTCATTAACGACAGCATAAACCTTAATTACGACGGTATTATCGGTACAGATTTTCTTAAATATTTTAATGCTAATATAGATTATAGTTCTAAGATAATGACTCTTTGCGGTCACCAAATTCCTATTATATTTCACCAGCCAACCTACACCGTTCCAGCACGCTCAGAAGCAGTCATTGAATGCACTATATCAAACTACTCGCTCGAGACTTATCGGAATAATGAAGCCTTAGTTCTAGATCACACATTAAGCAAGGGTGTTTACGTCGCTAATTGTATAGTATCGGTAAAACCAAATAAAATGGTTAACATCACTGTTTTAAATACGACTGATACAGACATAGAAATTAAAGATTATTCCGTAGAATTAACACCTATAGATTACGATAATTCTATTTCCTGCGAAAATTCAATACCTAGTAAATCTATGTATTCCGTTTCGACTTCCAAATCTGATCGAATGAATCGAGTATTAAGTCTTTTACGCTGCTCTCATCTCAACGATGAAGAAAAGAAAGCACTTCTCAATTGCTGTTCCGATTATACGGATATCTTTCACCTCGAAGGTGAGCCCCTCTCTTTTACGAATGGCATCCAACACTCCATAGATACGGGTAACGCACCCCCAGTTCACGTAAAATCGTATCGCTTCCCCGAGTGTCACAAGGAAGAAGTTGATACACAAATTCGCAAAATGCTAAATCAGAATATAATCCGTCCCTCTGTTTCGCCTTGGAGCGCCCCGGTATGGGTAGTTCCGAAAAAAATTAGACGCTTCTGGCACGAAAAAGTGGAGAATAGTCATTGATTATCGTCGCCTTAATGATATCACGGTTTCAGAAAGTTATCCGCTGCCTCTTATCACTGATATCCTAGATCAATTAGGCCATTCGAAATATTTTACAACTCTCGATCTTGCTAGCGGTTTCCACCAGATAAAGATGGATGCTAAAGATGCTCCAAAGACGGGATTTACTATTAGTACTAACTCTAGCATGTCTGGACACTATGAATTCACTAGAATGCCCTTTGGTTTGAAAAATGGACCCTCAACCTTCCAGCGACTCATGAATACTGTTTTATCAGGACTACAAGGTCTACACTGCTATGTATATCTAGATGATTGTATAATTTATAGTCAAAATTTGAATCAACATATGGAAAAGTTAAAATTAGTGTTTGATAAGTTCCGCGAATACAATTTAAAATTACAACCAGACAAGTGCGAATTCTTAAGACGTGAAGTAACCTATCTTGGTCACATTATCACCGACAAAGGTGTCTCTCCAAATCCAGACAAGGTAAAAGCAGTATCGCAATTCCCAATTCCTCAGAATCCTAAAGAAATTAAATCCTTCCTAGGCTTAATAGGCTATTATCGCCGATTTATTGATAATTTTTCCAAATTAACGAAACCTCTTACTTCTTTATTAAAAAAAGGACGCTTCTTTCCACTGGTCCCTAGAACAACAAACCGCTTTCGATATTCTAAAAGAAAAATTAATCACTGCTCCGCTGCTCCAATACCCAGACTTCTCTCAGCCCTTCATAGTAACCACAGACGCAAGTAATTACGCCGTGGGTGCAGTTCTATCCCAAGGTCCTGTCGGCAAGGATAAGCCAATAGCTTACGCATCGCGCACCTTAAATCGTGCCGAAGGTAATTATTCAACTACCGAAAAAGAACTAGCCATTTTATTCGCAGTTAAAACATTTCGCCCTTACCTCTACGGTAATAAATTTAAAATTGTCACCGACCACAGACCACTAGTATGGTTATTTAATGTCAAAGACCCAGGCAGTAGACTCATTCGTTGGCGCCTAAAACTCGAAGAATATGACTACGAAATCATTTATAAACAAGGCCGTTTAAACTCCAATGCTGATGCGTTATCTCGCTGCCCCGTTAATGTTATAGACATTAACACCTTAAATAACTCTAGTTATGAAAAATATTTTAA